>CM052702.1:68783116-68814292 GCA_028551405.1 Uromys caudimaculatus | reverse complement strand
GCCTGGAGTTCAGACCACTAACCAAAGAATACACATCTATTGACCCATGGTTTGGACTACATATGAGGCAGAAGAATCACCTTGATGGCCATCAGGGAGAAAGGAGAGGACTTTGGGCCTGAGGGTGCTAGAGGCCCCAGTAAAGGGGAATGTCAAGGTGGGAATATGGGAATGGGTGGGCGGGTAGGTGGGAGGAGGATTTCCCTCACAGAAGCGGGGAGGTGGAGGGGATATGGGGTTTCCAAAGAGGAGACCCAGAAAAGGGGAAACATCGGAAATGTAAATAAAGTATCAAAAATAAAAATTAAAAAAAAAAAAAAGAAAAAAAAAAGTGACAAAGAGACTTGAACTCAAGGGTACAGGGAGAAATTTCCTAAACATGAGCGTCCAATGGCTCATGCTCTAAGATCATTAATTGATAAATGGGACCTAATGAAACTGGAAAGCTTTTGTAAGGCAATGGACATAGTAAATAAAACAAACCAGTAACCTACAGATTGAGAAAAAAATCTTCACTAACCCCACATCTGATAGAGGGCTAATATACAAAATATACAATGAACTCAAGAAGCCACCCACCAAAAATCCAAACAACCCAAACAAAAAATAGGGTGTAGACCTAAACCGAGAATTCATAACATAGGAATCTCAATGTCCTTAGTGATCAGAGAAATGCAATCAATATGATCCTGAGATTCCACCTTATACCAATCAGAATGACTAATATCAAAACCTCAGGTGACAACACATGTTGGCGAGGGTGTGGAGAAAGAGGAACACTCCTCCATTGCTGGTGGAATTGCAAACTGGTACAACCACTCTGGAAATCAATCTGGAGGCTCCTCAGAAAATTGGAAATAGATCTACATTAAGACACAACAATACCACTCTTGGGAATACACCCAAAAGATGCCCTAGCCTGCCATAGGAGCATGTTTTGCACTATGTTCATAGAGGCCTTATTTGTGATAGCCAGAAACTGGAAACAACCCAGATGTCCCACAACAGAAGAATGGATACAAAAAAATGTGGTTCATTTACAAAATGGAATACTACTCAGCTATTAAGAATGATGACATCCTGAGTTTTGCAGGCAAATGGATGGAACTAGAAAAAACCATCCTGAGTGAGATAATTCAGAACCAAAAGATGTGCATGATATGTACTCACTAATAAGTGGATATTAGCCTCACACGCAAAAAAAGGGACAAAACAAAAACAACAACAACAAAAAAAACCAGACTGTTGTGTTTCTGTGATTGGATTAATTCATTAATGTAATCATCTAAATTTATATTCCTGTAAAATCATATCTTCATTCTTTAAAACAAAAATATGTTTTCTTGATGCATATGTACCCATCTTTCATATCCATTCTTCTGTTGTTTGTTACTTTTTTTTTGCAGCCAAACAGATGTATTATGCCTGCTTTCTACTTTGTGTAATCATAACTCCTTGATTTTCAAGTCCGCCAGGATTAGCTCCTTTTAGGGAGTTGCTCATGTTTAGAAAATTTCTATGGTCCAAATCTCCTACAAATGTATCTGTATACCTTTCCTCTTCATAATTGATACTGATGAATTCTTTATGTCACCATTTCCTTTCTGCATATCTCTAATTTGGCAGCAGGATATTCCAACCTTAATGTTTTCATGTCTGTTTGTCCTTTAGATTTTGAGCCCCCCGTGGGGTAGGGACCATGTTTCATTCATTTTTATCACCTTTCTATGACTAGCAAGTGTGTTGCCAAGAACAGATGGTCAATAAATGTTTTTAGATAAATTAATAAAATAACACAGCTGCCTTACCATATCAAAGAACAAGAGGAAAATGTTTTTATTTGTATACAACGTGCATTTTTTTTTCATCTACTACCTATGGAACCCATCAATGACTCACTAAAGATCTAATTGTATGATTCTTGCTGATGTTGAAGCACAAGTAGAGAATTAATAGTTTTTTATTTTTTCTTGAGTTATCATTGGAAAGTCATTTGTCTCTGATAAGCAATGCAACTGGTTATTTATATTAACTAACATGAATATAAATATAGACTTTAAAAATTGCTTTTTTGTACCATCTACCAATCCAATTCTATCATATTTATTAGGATATAGGAAGTGTTATGTGGTATATAAATGTTATGTAATTGACAACATTTACATGTATTTATAGGGCATATTGATAATTCATGAATATATACAGTGTTTAATGGTTAAGTTGCCATGGTTGGTGGTTCTATCTTCTTTAATACTTTATTTTATACCCATTATTTATATTATATACTTATGTAATAATTCTTTAATACCTATTCTTTAGGGAAATGCTTCAAATGTCTCTCTAGTAGTTCTTCATTAAAAGTATAAGTTATTTTTGTGAACTTTAGTTGCCATTCTATGCTAGCAAATTCTGCAGTTTACAGTAGCAAAGCTAGAGTTGGATTATATTACATGAAACAAAACAAAGAGGACTCGTTAGATAAATGCCTCATATGTGGAAGGTGAGCAACTAGATTTATCGTAGGCAAATAGTGTTTTCTAGGGCTGAGGATAGAAGGAGGCTGGGAAATGCTTATCAGAATTGGATTAAAATGTTTACATAGAGGGAAATATTGTTTTGTATTCTTTTTCAATTAGAAAATGCATTCACATAAATTTAGTATTGTGTATAATATTCATATATCCTGTTTGTTGTATCAGTTGATATTGTCAGCATGTTGAAAGTATTTATAGAATATGTAGTAAAAGAGGTGGGGTTGAATGGCAGTTTGCTGTTTTGTTTGAAGTAATATGTTAAAGTTGTCTATTATTATGAATACAGTCAACTTTAAGAAGAAAAGGTCTGTATTCAAATTGATGTAAGAGATATATAAAAAATATTTCTCTCATCACTGATATAGAAGATAACTGTGTCTTCTCAAAGTCATGTCCTTCTTTTGGGACTGGGCACAGTGATGGTCTTCTGTTTTAAGTCATGTGCAGAGGAGAAAGGGTGGCTTAGTTAATGCAATCTGGAACCAGTTCCAAAAGCAAGATGCCGGGGAATGGTGGCCATGTACCTCCTGCAGGGTCAGTCTCTGTAAGGACAGAGTCTTCTCACTCTTAAAAAAAAAAAATAAAGCAAATGGATGAAACTAGAAAATATCCCGAGTGAGGTAACCCAGACCCAAAAGGACAGCCATAACGGGAGCATAGCATAAATGTCCTCTGAGAGGTTCTACCTAGCAGTTGAGGCCTACAGCCAGACATTGGATAGAACTTGGGGAGTCTTCTGGAAGAGTTTGGGGAAGGATCATGGGCAGCGGAGGGGATAGGAACTGCACAGGAAGAATGACAGTTAAGTAACCTGGATCCCTGGATCCCTGGATCCCTGGGGGTTAATATATCATTTGCACATATATTTTTACATCAGAGAGTGCTAGAAAAAGACATCCCCCACCCACATATGTAGCAGATATGCAGCTCCATTTTCATGTGGGTGCCCCAACAACTGCAGCAGGGGCTTTCCCTAAATCTTTTCCCTGGCCATGGACCCTGTTTTTCTAACTGGGCTGCCTTGTCTGGCCTTAGTAAGAGATGAGATGCCTAGACCTGCAGAAACTTGATATGCCAGGGTCAGAGGATACATACACAGCAGAGGCTCCACTCTCTCAGAGGAGAAGGGGAAGGGGGGATGGGGGAGGGATTGTATGTGGGTGACTGGGGTGGCATTGATTAGGATGTAAAGTGAATAAATTAATTAATTATGTGGGAAAAAGCTGGACACTGCTTCACTTAATATCTCTATTCACCACATTTGATGGTTTTCTTTCAATATTATAATATCATAGATAGCACAAACAAACATTTTGTCTAAATTTCAATATCCATGTTTATGAGTACAATTTCAGTATTAAACCAAACAACATGTTAAGAATACAATACATATTGTGTATTACTTGTGAGAAAGTCACTCTATCCCATTAGCAGCAGAATAGGAGGCTAAGTACTGTTTTGATAACATTTGGTATTTTTTTAGGCCAGTTGGCCTATTTGGCCTTTTGTGTGTGTGTGTGTGGCTTGAGGAAATTTAAGCTTCTGTAGTGACAACTGTGAGCTAGCTTGAGCACTCGGAAGCTAAGTTACACTCTGGTACTTCTGTGCTATAACTGATGTTGAGTTTATATGACAATTGTTTTGTCCTGAGTGTCTTTCATTCTCTTTCTTGTTTAACAGTAGTTGCAAAGTATTCTTAGGAACCATCAAGGGCAAGATGGGAACATAATGGAATAAAAACCAAATCAGAATGACACTCAAATTTTGCATGCATGAACATCTTAGATTAGAATAGACAATATTAATTATAATGTCCAATTTTTTTATTAATTGATTGACTGACTTAGTGCTGAGCATTGAATGTAGGCTCTTTCACATATTCAGCAATATTCTATCACTAAACTACTCACCAGGACCTTTATGATTTGTAAATCCTCCTTGCCCTATAAAGGATAGGCAGATATAAGCGAATATGTATTCTTTCTTTTCTATCAGTTAATATATCATTTGCACATATATTTTTACATCACAGATATATGTAATGATTACATCAATACATTGTTATTTCTGCATTTTATCAATTATATTATTTCAAGTAGTTTGATGGTTCCAAAGGCCAGGCTGAGCACATATGAGAACAAATGTGTTTTTACTCTTAGTAAAAGTAAAGATATGTAGGTACCCCAGTGTGGATGGTTTATTTTGTTTCTCCAGAGAGGTATTCTACTTAGGAGTTGATGAGTGTGAGTGTGGGCTCTGTATCCCTTCTTTGAACAACTCTTCAGTGTTACACGAGCAGTGTTACAAGAATGTGATATCATTAAATGTAATAGTTATGTGTGTTTGCAAGAAGTCCATTTTTGTTTGGGTATCGAACCTATAATCTATAGAATAAAATGTTCTTCTCAGAATACACACATCTTCTGAAAGGTCCAGTGTTTCTCTGCTTTCATCTTTAACAACAACAAAAAACGCAGACAGAATCTGGAACTTTAAAAATGCATCTGTAGATATTTTATAGTCTTGCTTTCTCCCCTTCCTTTTCTTTCTTTAATCTTTAATCATCTTTTCTCATTATCAGGAACGCTCAGTAATATATTAGCTTCAGCCCCACTCAGTCCAACAGGCCAATATACTATGAGGCCAGTAAAGCTGCAGGCACACTGATAGCACAATCCTTGCCTATAAGCCATGCCTGGCTGCTCATGAAATCTTTCTGAAGTCTGAATTATTTGTATTAAGAAAGACCAGCACTCAGACCCTTGTGAGTCAATTCTTTGTAACAGTTGCCAATATTTTTATACCTAAGAGCATGGCTCCATTCTTTATTATCACTCAGAAATCAATACTCCCATTGCCTCACAAAATGCTACACAAGCATTATTGGCATTTCACTTGGCAGTGAAGAGGATTAACATCCATCTCCAATGCACATGCTGTTAACCTGCTTCCCTCCGCACACACCCTATGCTGCTGACACCATGAGCAGTCATCTGTGCTGTCTAGACTGCTTAACGTGAATGGGTAGCGAGTGCTGCTCTGTCCTGCTCTGTGATAAGGAAACAGAGGCACACCATTTATCCTCTCACAGCAGCTGCCCCTCTATGCCCTCCCTTGTCCAATCTGTGTCTGAAGATTTTGTAACATTCCCGCTGCCCCCTCATTTTCTAAAATTGCCCTTTCAGAACTTCTCATTAATCACCAAATGGCAGATTCTAGCCTCACTACTAGAAATTATTGTGAATTTTAATGCAATTTCTGGGGATTGAGAACAGCTCTTAAAGAAACAAATCTTAAAAAAATAAAAGCTCACACACAGGGAGGTGTTTTAAAGAAAAATTCTTAAAAAAAAAAAACCTCTGCCTCCCTCCCTCCATCCAACCCCCCCTGACACACACACACACATGGCCAGGCAGGAGCTGTAGTTTGTTCTGCTAACACTTAGCATGGACATTAGCTACCCCAGCAGTTTCAAAAAGCCTTTTATGACACAGACATTTCTGTCTCAGCATGCAAGTTTTGATCGATGTACTTATGAAATTATTGATAGGAGAATCTGCTTTATTTCAATCCCATGTCTGGCACTGTCAACATATAACTGACATTCTATCTAAAGGAATATGTAGAATACATGGGGAACTTTCTCAATTTAATATTAAACATGAAATAACCCAATTGAAAGTTGGCAATGATGTGGATGGGGTAGTATACCTGAGATCAGCACTCAAGAGGCTAGGCAGAAGACAGGCATTGAGAGCCAGCCTGGGTTATATGGAGCGTTTTAAATTATACTGAGTCACATGCTAATTTATCTTCTCAAAACAAGACAAAACAACAAACAAACAAAAAAATGAAAACAAAACCCCGTAATCATCAATGGCCATTGTGGCTCATCTCTTTCTAGCCAGTATGAAGACTATACTAGTTACTTTTCCTATTGCTGTGCTACTCTGTCAAAAGCAACATGAGAATGGCTAGAGGTTCAGGTTAAGTTCATCATTGCAGTGAAGGCATATGAGTAGGAGTTTGAGCCAACTGGTCATGTTACATCTAAAGAAGACACAGAGAGATGAATGTTCATGCTTAACTAGCTTTCTCTTTTTAATTCAGACCAGCACACAAGCCTGGGTAAAGTGGTTGCCCACTATTTGGATGGATCTTCCTTTCTCAATTAAACTAATAAAAATAATCACTCACTGGCATGCCCTAGTCATATTTATCTAAATAATCCTACACAGATGTACCTGGAAGTATGTATGTTGGATGATGACAGATTCTGTACATATGACACTCAACATAAACATCATAACATAAACCATCATAATTACACACACACACACACACACGCGAGGTGTGGAGTGTTGGAATCATCATTCATTGTTAGTCTGAGATGTAAACTAGCTCTTTAACTTTATATTAAAGAGTTTGAGAGTTTCATCAGAGCTTAGGATTCAGTGATTTTATTTCTATCCATTAAGGACAAAGTTTTAAATGAATACTTGTACAACAGTGTTAATACTAACATTCATAGTAGTCAGAAAGTAGAAATCACCCACCAAAAGATGAAGGCATGAACAAAATATGAAATATACATGCAGTGGTGTTGGTGATGATAGTAGTCACAATATTTTATAGAATATTCATCATCATTAAGGTAAAATATGCACTAATTATTTAGATTTATAACAATATTACTTGCCTAAAACTGTAGATTACTGTAGTTGTTTGCATTCATATTTTTAGTCCAAATTAAAGAATGAAAATGCTTGTGCCTTAAAAAGATGTAGTAAAGACGTTAGATTTTGCTGTTTCATAAAGATATTTGAAATTATCAGTTTGTATTTGTGCTCAAACCAATATGTGAGCCCAGATTATGAAGTTATTTGCAACCACAGAATTATGGGATTTCAGTGGTGGCAAAATGGCCCTGGTTAGCTCTTTCCCAGGAGAGACACAATTTGGTTTTTTTATGCTATTTGCCAACATATTTCTGAGAAAGTTTTCTTCCCTGAGACTCTCTTTATTTCCAGGTAATAATGAAAATAACTTTGAAAAAATACATTGCTCGTTTGGCGCATATAATTGATATCAAAAGACAGTTCTTTCTGAAATATTATGTGTTGTAATCATTTTGTTCTCTAAGACTTCAAGTTCTGTAGATATTACTGTGGAAAATTAGTTTATAATGTGCATATATTCTAAAGTTGGAAAGTGTCTGAGGTAGGACTTCTGCTTCTATTATGTCTTACACACATGATGTGATTGTAGACAAGTTAACTAAATTCACTTTTGCCTTGTTTATGTGGTTAGATAATTGTGTTACCTGTTTCATGTGGTTGTTGATGTCAACTGAAGTGTTGACACCATGTTCCATTAAGATAAACAAAGATGCCTGTTGAGAGATGTGGCCTGTGGCAGTGCTGTCTGATGCCTAGATGGGCTGAACCAGCCTCTTTTGAATCTTCTCTCCCCTGTCTTACATTGTGGTGACATTGTTTACCTTCAGTCATATTGCTTAACAGGTAATGGGCATTATTTGGTGTCCTGCCACAGTACAGCATAGCACAGCACAGGATAGCATGGTGTGCACAACACAGCGCTGCGCATCTGCTGTAGTAGCCTGTAATTTCCTAGGTATAGTAAAGAACTTGGGTGTTGAATTTCAAGAAAACAGCTGTAAGTTTCCTAGACATTTTTTTCACATTCAGTTTTTTGGTGTGTCCTCTAAACCAAAGTAGACCACAATGAAGACCCTTAAAGCAGTGAAATATATGACCACCTAGCTAAAGAAGGCAGTCACTGAATGGTGCGCTACTTCGTTCAAATGTGTTCATGTGTAAGCAATGAATGCTCTATTATAGCTACCCCTTGACATCTGGATTTGGTTCTAGGTGGAGCAGAGAAGTCTCAGAGTTCCCTGAAGATGACTGTCATATTAGCAGCTGTGTTGTACTTTTGTCCTCTACACAAAATGAAGCTTGCTCCCATAGAGGATATTCCTCGGAAATGGAAATGTGTGTGTCCAGTAAGCAGCCTCCAAGGTCCAGGAGAAAGATATGACTTCGGTGTGCAGACAGCACAGTGATGACTTCCATTCAACACTTAACATGACGCTCTGCCCTGGCCTCTGCTACTTAATTCAGACTCTTGCTCTGGCTTTGATCTGATCACTGATCTCTAAACTAGGCCTTTTTGTTCAGAGCTCTTAATGCATGGGAACATAGAGCTGAGCTTGCTCCTCTTGCTGAACTAATTAAAGACATAGGATGCTCTAAGTTTGTTAAGAAAAGTAATGATTTTTGAGTTTGAGTAACTAAAACCGAAAGCATAAATTCTGCCGGCACATTGGTCATGTGTTACATTAAACTAATTACACGTGATTGTTTTAAATTGAGAACACCTTTATCCTCAGAGATTTTTTTCCTACTCCTTTGGCTGCAGGCCCAGATATCTGCAAGTACTTTCCCACTGTGGAATAGACATACACGAGCAGGATCCTATGATGTGCTGTGGGGTTAGTCTCCTGGGATGTTCTATCTCCTGTTCTGGTGACTGGAAGGATGTAGTGATATGCTAGGGCCATGTTCCCTCTGAGACAAACAGGAAAGATGCTTTCTTTCTTCCTGATTATTTTAGTGACTGTGGGTATCCTAGGCTTTTCTTGGTCTGGAACTATAGCTTTCCCTCTCTGCCTTTATTGTATATTTAGTCCTCCTATGTGTCTAACCATACATGAGAACTTCCCTTTCCAATAAGATCAACTGCCATATTATATTATGTTTCATGATAGCAGTCTCACATTAACTCAATACTACTTTAAAAACATTAGTATGAGGTCTTTATAATGCTGCCAGTTAGGACTCAGCATACCATTTTAGGGGAAGCAATTTGACTTTAACACCTATTGATATTATTTTTGTGGATAATAATCTTGCTGGCTGCAAATATAATACTATCCTTAATTTTTAACATGCATTTCTTTATTCTAAGGATATAAGGAGAGAACCACCTGACTGCTTGTTGATTCACTGAGATCCCCATAACCTTTATGCTTCAGGTTTGTGTACCACTTAAGTCCTGTAATCCTTTTAGAATACCTAAATGGAGTGCGTGTGACCTGCTACTCCTTGATATATATGGTAGCTGTTCCCCTTGCAAGGCAGACAGAGTCCACTCCTTCAATTATTCATTCTTGTATATAGAAGTTTGGATCCAAACCAATAGTTTTCTACTTGTAAGTGGGGCTGGCTGACTTTTTCCAGATTTCATGAGCTTTTGCTCTTTTCTAAGATTTCTCACAAAATTAGGATGGCTATGGGATGATTTTCCTTCTCTGTTTCCTACAACCTTGGGATGCAATACTGTGAACTAAAAGGCTAAAACTTATGTAAAATTATCTTACAGGCTTTGCATTTTGTATTTGCTTTTGAATAGTATGTACCTCCAATAGAAATCAAAAAGCAAAATCAGGACTGTAAATTCAGTTTTCTGCCTGTGAGACTTCAGTATACTATCTATGCTTCTCTCTTGAGAATCTTGTTGTTGTTGTTGTTGTTGTTGTTGTTGTTGTTGTTGTTGTTGTTGTATTGAGCACACAATCTATATCTCAACTAATTTTAGACTTGGACTCCCTGACATTATAGCACCAAATATATCCTTGATAATTTATTTTTCTTTCCATGCTTAGAGTATATCCAGCCTTTTTGCCTAAGCTGATTTTTCATTTTATAATTTCAATAACATTTGTAAAACTTCCCAACCCTCTGAAATCTGAGCACTCAGAGTCCTTATTTGAAATAATGTAATCAGGAGTGTGAAGCCACAAATCACATTGTATGGGAAACATGAAACATGCACTTTGCAATATCCTAGCAGGATATTTTAAGCAGGCTTTTACCCTACATTTTCTCTGTGGCTATTATGTTCTGACATGACAGGTCTGATTTAAATAATAATAAAATATCTTACCATTTCCTACTCCCCAAATAACTTCTGGATGTGTTACAATAAAGTCTCTAGCTATTCTTAAAGTCTTTCATACCACTGGCAAATGAAGAATGAAGAATACAGTTAAGGGATAAAACAGAGAAGATGGGTGAGAGACCCTATCTGGATTCAGTTGTTTTGTGTGGCTAAAACTCTGATGGAAAACCACAGTTATCTTGAGTAACCAAAGAAGAGAGATCTAGGCTAACGGGAGCCACTGAGTCCTTCGAAAGAATAGTAGATAAGTTGATATATGAAGAATTATAAAAATGAGAGTCAGTGATGAAGCTAAAGAACAATCAAACAAGGTGATGCAGATCTTAAAAACTATTTTATGAGTAAAGAAATATGTACTTGTGAATGTAAGACAAATAGAAAAAAATGAAGTGTAAATAATGGATAGAGCTGAAGATTAAAATAGCTGAAATAGTAACTTAACTATGGAGTGAAGACAGGTAAACAAAACAAAAACAAAAGCAAACTGGCCATGAGAACAGTTTAATGAAATTATCCTGTATGTGAACACAAAATAAAAAAAATATCTAAAGAAATGGGGCTTTGATGTCTAAGTCCATGTTATCAGAAAGCTAGGAAGAAAAGTGAAATATTTGATAAAATATTTGTTCCAAATTTTCAATTTGAATGACAAATTTTTTTTCTTTTTTTCTTGGTTATTTTATTTATTTACATTTCAAATGTTATCCCCCTTCCCAGTTTCCTTTCCAGAAATCCCCTATCCCTTTCCCCTCCCCCTGCCTCTATGAGGGTGCTTCCCCACCCACATACTCCCACCTCAGCACCCTAGCATTCCCCTCCACAGGGCCGTAGGGCCACAGGGCCAAGGGGCTCTCCTCCCACTGATGCCAGATAAGGCAATCCTCTGCTACATATGCAGCTGGAGACATGGGTCCCTCCATGTGTACTCTGTCTTCAGACACACCAGAAGGGGGCATCAGACCCCATTGCAGATGGTTGTGAGCCACCATGTGGTTTCTGGAAATTGAACTCAGGACCTCTGGAAGAGCAGTCAGAGCTCTTAACTGCTGAGCCATCTCTCCAGCAAATGACAACATTTTTGAAGGTTTAAGCATCTCAAAGAAACTCAAGGAGGTAGATAAATGCACATGTGCATGCATGCGCATGCGTACATACACACTCAAGATGTTGAAGCAATTAAATTACTGAGAATTCAAAGATGATGAAGTAATCCTCAGGTGTGATAGGTCTCTGATATGAAACTCTCCTGAAAGCCTCTTCCCTGAGGACTAGTTTTTATGACAGCAGAAGACACTATGCAAGATTCCAAAGGAAAGAAGCAAATAACAGTTCTACCAAGCTATGATCCTTATAAACCATAGCCAGGTCCTACATTGCATGACAAATCTAAGGGTACAGTATTGGCGTGCATACCCTGGTGGTAACCAACAGCTCTCCAGTTGAATTTAAGTATCACTCAATAATGGGGAAATCCTGTCTGGTACTGGAAACCTAGACAAATACACTGGGCTTATAAAGTCATGAGCCTTGGAGGATAATCTATCATTGTCACCTTACTAAACCAGTACAATAGCTAGCTACATTCTAAATTATTGTCCTTATATCCACAGATAAGTGTAATCATCCCACATCAAGGAAACTTTTGTTTGCAACAGGCAAAGACTATCTCGAAAACCAACAACCTATCAAAAATGCATTATAGTAGATCCCAATCCCAAAGGTTACATCTACAAAACATTTCCACACCAAGGCACAGGGCACATTCCTGAAAAAGAGGTAAAAGATTGTAAGAGCCAGAGATTCAAGGACTTTGCTGTGAGATTTGGTCCTGTAGTTATTTCAGAGCTATAAAATAAAGTCTCCCTGAGATGACTACCTAATCATGAACTGAAAAGGGTGACAACACTAGACATGTTAATGTGGATAGAGCTCGGCAGAGGAGATGTAGCTGAAGAATCCTCTAAATTATGCAAAGAACTATAGGCAATTAAAGAATACTGAGAGGGAGCAATAGTCTTCCCCACACCAATTGGCTACTCAATACCAAATGGTCAGCACTGGAGAGATACAAACAAATTACGTTATGCAGACCAAGCAGGTTGTGTTTAGGTATATATATATGTATACACTCATACCTGTACATCCATGTAATAAAAAAGTAATAAAAAGGTCATAAATTTGAAAGGGATATAACTCACATATTAGAGGCATGTTATGAAATATTGCTAGTTTCTTACCAAAGAAAATGTGGATGCCAGAGGAAACAAAAAGACACGTCTTGAAAATGCTGAAAGGAAAACTCAAAAGTCATTATTTGAGAATTCTCTATGTGATGAAGATTGTGCATTATGGACAAAGGGAATGCTGCTTGAATATGTGAGGTGACAAGAATCTACCATAGTCCTAACAATTTTGATGCTCCATTCTCAGGGCTACATCCTAAGACACTTTGAATCCTTACATTTTAGCTTACCTTCCTGTCTTCTCCTAGGGCCTTACTGTCAAAATGTGAAGCTTTGTAGAGAGAAGTTATACTTAGAATCTTTTTCTGTCCATATCATAAAGGTAGTGACTTTTCATTATTAAAATAAAATTGGAATTGTAATCCAATATTATTTCTGCCAATCTTCTTGTGTCTGAAAAGGGGACATAAGTCACTTCAAGTGGAAAGTACTGTGATGGTATCCTTAAGGTATGTGAATGTGTTTCATTTACATTTTTTTTCTTTAATGTGACTCAAGGAGGAAAGATTTATTCCAACATATGAAAACCTAGCCAACATAGTGTCTGCTCATTTACTCTATGTTCTTGGTTTGAGACAGGGTCTTTTGTAGCTCAGTGTAGCCTTGAACTCACAATATAGCTGAGGATAATTTTGCCTCCAATCCCAAGTACAGGGACAGATTAGTTTAATGGTTCCCTTTACCTGATAGAGATGAGCTTTTAAGGAAAGCCCTGATCATGCTCAACTCCTGGCTTTCTGACCCTATGGTTCTTTATTTTTGTCATTTTTATCTTAACAAGTCGGGGCTCATAAAGTTTAGTCAGTTTTAACTTCTTAACTATATCAGGAAGTTACATAAGTTTTAATAGATAATAATTTTACCTTTGATAATGAAGCATTTTCTATATAAATATGCCAATAAAATTTCCCCTTAAGTATATTGTCGGTTCTCAAGAATTTTTTGAATTGTATTAAATGTTCTTCATTTGATATTACACATAAGTCACATTGAAATGCATCTGTGGTAAAAAGTAGTGTCTTTTAATATAGAAACTTCTAAATTAATTTGTGTCCTCAAGCATAATGTATGCAGCTGCTTGCTTATCTTTAATCATCATCTGTAATGACCAGGAAACAGAAATCGAAACAGGTGTGTTTTTCTTGATTCTGACAGTGAAAAGAAATTTTCCAAGTTGTCAAACATACTCATATGACAAGGTATAAAACTCTCAGTATATAAAAGCAATCTTAGCTAGTTTTGAGGTGACATTCACACTTCTGTGAGAAGGAACATTCTTGATTAAGCCCGATGCTGTAAATAGGAAGGGAAAGCAGTGATAGTATATATGTAATTAGACTTTCTAGTTTTGAAAAGAGGGTCACATGCACTACACTGCAAGCCAATTTTACTGAAATCAGCATCAACAATAATCTTTTTTGCCATTATTTATCTGAATTTTGATACATGAACTAAATCATGGCACACAGACTGAGAGTGAGGTCCCAGATGGAGGAGTTGGAGAAAGGTCTGAAGGAGCTGAGGGAGTTTGCAGCCCCATGGAGGGAGCAAGGCGTCAATGGGCCTGACCCCTCCCGGTTGTCCTGGAGTTTGGACCAC
Organism: Uromys caudimaculatus; assembly: GCA_028551405.1. Lineage (NCBI taxonomy): Eukaryota > Metazoa > Chordata > Mammalia > Rodentia > Muridae > Uromys > Uromys caudimaculatus. The sequence goes on along the minus strand of CM052702.1, from coordinate 68,799,933 downwards.
CAACCAAAGAATACACATCTATGGACTCATGGTTCGCACCACATATGTGGCAGAGGATGACCTCGAGGGCCATCAGGGAGAGAGGAGAGGCCCTTGGGCTTGAGGGTGTTAGAGGCCCTAGTAAAGGGGAATGTCAAGGTGGGAATATGGGGATGGGTGGGCAGGTGGGTGGGAGGTAGAATTCCCTCATAGAGGTGGGGATGGGGAGGGGATAGGGTGTTTCCAAAGAGGAGACCCAGAAAAGGGGAAACATTGGAAATGTAAATAAAGTATCAAAAAAAAAAAAAAGAGTTGTCAGAAATTTGTTTTGTAATATTTTAAAAAGGCCACAGTTCTTATTCAGTGCTCATTTTTAAAAGAAAAGCTGTTACAGGTCTATACTTTCTCCCTTAATTTTTTATCAGTTATTTTCTTTATTTACATTCCAAATGTTATTCCCTTCCCTGGCCCCCCTCCACTAGTTCTTCACCAACCCATTTGCTTCTGAGACGGTGCTCCCCCACCCACCCACCCACCCACTCCCACCTCATCCTGCTATCATCCCCCTTCCTTGGGGCATCAAGTTTCTACAGGATTAAAGCTTTTTAAGGCAGACCTCTGATACATATGTAGCAGGGGCCACAGACCAACCCATGTATGCTCTTTGATTAGTGGCTTAGTCTCTGGGAGCTCTGAGGTGTCCAGGTTAATTGATACTGTTGTTCTTCCTATGGGATTGCATTTCCCTTCAGCTCCTTCAGGCCTTTCTCTAACTCTTCCATAGGAGTCCCCAACATCATTCCAATGATTGGTTGTAAGTATCTGCATCTGTCTCAGTCAACTTCTAGTAGAGCCTTTCAGAGGACAACCATGCTAGCTAGGCTCATATCTGCAAGCACAACATGGCATCAATAATAGTGTCAGGGTTTGGTGCCTGTGCATAGGATGGATCCCAAGTTGGACCAGTCTCTGGAAAGCCTTTCCTTGAGTCATTGTTCCAGTTTTGTCCCCGCATTTCCTTTAGACAGAAAAAATTCTGGGTTAAAAATTTTGAAGATGGGCAGGTGGCTCCATGCCTCAAATGGGGGCCATGTCTACCTATTGAAGGTAGTCTTTTTAGGTTACATCACCCTACATTTGGACATTTTGGCTAAGGTCATCCCTAATAGATCCAGGAAGCCTCTCACAACCCTGCTGTCTGGGACTTTCTGGAGGATTCCCCCACCCCCCAACCCACACTGCTGTATACTTCTATTCATTATACTGGCTCTCTGGGCTTCTCTCCTGTCTCTTTCATACCTGATCCTACTCGCTGCTTTTACACGCTGCCTCCCCTCTCCCACCGAGGTCCCTTCCTCTCTCTGCCTCCCATGATTATTTTGTTCACTCTTCTAAGTGGGATTGAAGTATCCATATTTGGGCTTTGCTTCTTGTTAAATTTCATATGGCTTGTGAGTTGTATCATGGGTATTCTGAACTTTTTTGCTAATATCCATTTATCAAAGACTACCTTGTATATTCTTCTGGGTCTGGGTTACCTCACTCAGGATGATATATTCTAGTTCCATCAATTTGCCTGCAAAATTCACGATGTCTTCATTTTTAATAGCTGAATAGTATTCCACTGTGTAAATGAACCATATTTTCTGTATCCATTCTTCAGTTGAGGGACATCTGGATTGCTTCTAGTTTCTGGCTATTATAAATAAGGCTGCCATGAACATAGAAGAGCATGTGCCCTTGTGGTTTGATGGAGCATCTTTTGTGTATATGCCTACGATCTGTGGAGCTGGGTCTTGAGTTAGAAATATTTCTAATTTTTGAGGAATTGTATTGGAAATGTAGGATTATCATAGTGAAAATGGCCATCTTACCAAAAGCAATCCACAGATTCAATGTAATCCCCATCAAAACTCCAACTCAGTTCTTCACAGACATGGAAACAGCAATTCTCAACTTCACATGGAAAAACAATCCTGAACAACAACAAAAAAGAGCTTCTGGAGGAAATACTATACCTGACCTCAAGTTGTATTACAATGCAGTAGTCATAAAAACTATATGGTGTTGGAACAGAAACAGACAGGTTGATCATTGGAACAGAATTGAAGACCCAGAAATAAACCCACATACCTATGGACACTTAATTTTGGGTAAAAACAGCCAAAACCATACAATGGAAAAAAAAGAAAGAATTTTTAACAAATGGTACTGGCCTTACTGAATGCCTACATGTAGAGGAATGCAAATATTTCCCTATTTATCATCCTGCACAAAACTCAGGCCGATGTGGATCAAGGACCTCAACATAAAACTGGAAACAGTAAATTTCATAGAAAAGAAAGTGGCAAATATCCTTGAATACATTGGTATAAGAGACAATATCCTAAACAAAACACCTATGGCTCAGTATCTAAAAATGATAAATGGGACTTCATGAAACTGCAAAGCTTCTATAAGGCATAGGACACTGTCAATAGGATAAATTGGAAGCCTACATATTGGGAAAAGACCTTCACTAACCTTGCATCCAACAGAGGGCTAATATCCAAAAATATGTAAAGAACTCAAGAAGTTAGACTCCAAATTACCAAATAACCCAATTAAAACATGGAGTACAGAGCTAGAAAGTGAATTCTCAATAGAGGAATCCCAAATGGCCAAGAAGCACTTAAAGGAATGCTCAACATACTTAGTTATCAGGAAACTGCAAATTAAAATGTCTCTGAGATTTCACCTTACACCTATCAAAATGGCTAAGACCAAAAACTCAAGTGACAGTACATGCTGGCCAGGATGTGGAGAAAGGGGGACACTCTTCGATTGCTAGTGGGATTGCAAACTTACACAACCGCTCTGGAAATCATTCTGGTGGTTTCACAGAATATTAGAAATAGTTCTACCTGAAGACTCAGCTATACAGTGACTAGACACATGCCTAGATGTTCCATCATACCACAGTGATTCATGTGCCACTATGTTCATAGCAGATCTATTTATAATAGTCAGAAACTGGAAAGAACACAGATGTCCCACAACCAAAGAATGGATACAGATAATGTGGTTCATCTACACAGTGGAATATTATTCAGCTAGTAACAACAAGGACATCATGAATTTTGTAGGCAAATGGATGGAACTAAAAATATCATCCCGAGTCAGGTAACCCATACCCCAAAGGACATGCATGGTATGTACTCAATGATAAGTGAATATTAGTCACACAGAGGACCCATGATACACCCACAGACCCAAAGAAGTTATATAAGAAGGAAGGTCTAAGCAAGGATGCTTGAATCACTCTTAGAAGTTGGAATTAAATAGTCATAAAAGGCAAAGGGAAGGAGTTAGTGGGTAGGAAAAGAGAGGGGAGGAGAAGGAAGAGCTCCAGATGGCCAGGTAAATGAATGTAAATCACCAGCTACTGGGGGTAGGGAGTGAGGGAAATCATTAGGAAGTCCAGAGACCCGAGATGGGGGAGTCTCCCAGGATTCAATGTGAGTGATATTAGCCAAGATGCTTAACAGTGGGACATAGAACCTGAAAAGGCCTCCTCCTATAGCCAGTCAGGACTCCCACTGGAGGGATGAGGACACCAACCTACCCACAAAAATTTCAACCCAATATTTGCCCTGTCTAAAAGAAATGTAGGGACAAAGTTGGAACAGAGAGTGAGGGAATGGCCAACGAATAATCTGCCTAACTAGAAGCACATCCCACGGGCAAGCACCAATCCCTTACATTATTAATGATACTGTTATGCTTGCAGACAGGAGCCTAGCATAATTCTCTTCTAAGAAGATCTATCAAACAGCTGACTGAAGAGACAGTTACCACAGCCAAACATTGCACGGAGGTCTGGAGCTGTTATGGACGAGTTGAGAGAAGGATTGAAGGCTCTGAAGGAAATGGGAACCCCACAGCACAACCAACAGAGTCGATTATCTTGGACCTCTGGGAGCTCTCAGAGACTGAGTCATCAACCAAAGAATCCAGACATACTGGAATGAGACTCCCTGTACATATGTAGCAGATGTGCAGCTCAGTATCCATATGGGTCCTCCAACAGATAGATCAGAAGCTCTTCCTAAAACTGTAGACTAACTGTGGTATTTGTTCCCCATCAGGCCTTGTCTGGCTCAGTGGGATAGAATGAGCTTAATCTGGCAGAGACTTGATGGGTCAGGGTAGGTGAATACCCAAGGGGGCCCCACCTTCTCAGAAGAGCAGGTGATGGGTGAAGGGGAGGGTCTCTGTGAGGAGGGGCCACTGTTTAGGATGTAAATAAGCAAAACCCTCAAAGACCCCTACCCCCCACACCCACTTCCATGATAATACCACACTTCCCACAAGGTGATACCATACCTCCTAAACTTTCTCAAGTAATGCCACTCAAGCTTTCGAATGTATGGGCTTATGTGGGGCCACTTTTTTCATACCATTACTAGGCTAGCAATATACTAAAGTTTTTCTATGCTACTTTCTTAAATGTCAGGCCTGGATATTTTCTGTGTTTGTTTGCTTGTTTGTTTGTTTGTTTGTTTGTTTGTTTAAGCAATAAGTATACACTTAGTATTGGAGTCCATGAGTCGCTCCACAAACCACACAAACATTGATCTCAGTCAGACATGGATGGTTTATTGAAAGCATATGCTAATACTAATCAATCAGAACTGCCACTCAGAATTTGACAGCTGTGCTAAGACCAGGAATATTTCTCAAGGCAGGCTTATAAAGCAAGCCCCCACAAAAACCACAATGAGCTTATATGCAAGTGCAGGAACTGCTGCCTGGTGGTTGGCTCTGACTCAAACCATTTTAGATATAACAGTTTATACTGACCTCTAATTTGATAGGTCCTATGTAAAGCTGTGTAGAGTTTCTTAAGATTAATAAACCTAATATAAAATATAACAGGATATGTGATCAGCATGATCTTGTTCTGAGTCAAGTTATTTTTCTGTGTCAGTGACTGGCAGACATATTACATCAACAATATGAAATAGGTAGCAAGCATGGATCAAAATGGCTACAGCTATTCTGAGGTGTGCAGCAGACCTCAACACTTAGTTTGTCCTTAGAATTTGACTTGGGTGAAAAGAATAATTTCTCACTGCTAAGTGATTTCCCAGTACAGAGAACATATCAATAAATGGATTGTTTGTTCTTCAGAAATTGAGTCTCTTTATTTTTAGGGGATTTTGATTTTTGTTATCAAGGATAATGAGTTAGCAATATGAAGGGATGTTTAACGTCTTCCATCTTCTGCTTTCTCTGTAGGTAAATATAATTAACCAGAGGTAAATATAATTCCAGAATTCCTCAGTGCCAGGACCTCTGAGGTCTTAGTTCAGTGAATTAACTTGAGCCTTCCTAATGGATGGAGTACTGTACTCCAGATGCACCCATGTACTTATTCTTGTCCACCCTATCCACCTGTATCCATCACTGCTCTCTTGATCCTTCATATTCCACACATTGCACTAAATTGTTCACTGGTCCATGATGTTACTCACAGTGAATTTTAGGCTTCAAAGCCCAGCCAAAGTAGATCTTTTGAGATTCATACATTACCATGAAACAGAAACAGACATGCCAAATAGCAGGAGTAACTCCTGCTAATCTGACAAGGGAATTGATAGTGCAGTGGCTTTGGCCACTGAATTTTCAAGTGAGAGTGTCTAAATCATCAATATAATCATGTGACCCATGGTTTGAGAGAGACTGTCAAAAAATCAGCAAGCACATTCTTTTGAATTTTTATTTCAAACATTGGCTTCAATTGATGCAAAAATTCTAAAGCTCAGCTTGTGAGACTCACATGGACACATGGACAGTTTGATTTCTGTTTACTCTTCATCAGATTCTTTGTTTCTTCTTTTTTAATATTCAATTTGATCCTGCCATTTATAAAAAAAAAACACAAACAAAACAAAAAACCCAAACTTTCTGTTAAACAGCTGGTCTTAAAGTCATGAATAAACTATTATGTCAAGACAATATAATGAAAGATTATCTTTGTGGACTTACTGTGAAGGCTACATTTGCATGTATTAGTGTACTAGATTTAAATGTCCAATGCCTATAGCTCCAGCAGGTCTATGTTAGTGCTCACTAGGTAGGGAGCTATCATATCTTAGGGATGCCAGTGTATAACAGCATTTGTATTAGGAGTCATAGATTGAGTTAGCAAGAACATCTCAGTTCTGATGCTGCATTTTGAAAGCCCAGAGGATCTGACATACTTGCTGTTCAAGATTAACAAACCACTAAAAATATTAGAATTATTCATGAGTACATTTCATGAGTAGATATTATATGTTACTGGGAACTATATGATAGAAAAAAGACAAAGATGAAAGAAATTTGGTGTCTCTTTTATAAAGGATTTATTGTTTAGTTTATTGCAATATCATAGTTTCCATGTAAGTTGAGCTTTAAGTTATATAATTCTTAATTATATCTGAATACCCATTTTGAGCTAGATACCATGATGGGGTACACTGACCATCCTCAGTGCTCAGCTAAAAGCCACACTGTTTTGTGGTCATATTTCTCATAATTAGTCAAGCAGAATCCCCTGTGTTATTTTCTCCTCTACAACTATGAATGTCCAAGAAAAGAATAACAATGTGTCAACATTTCTAACTCCTATGTTGAGTATTTCTCAAGTGTGCTTTGGAGACATATAGTTTCAGTATACAGCACTCACATGGTAAGAAAGATCCACTAATCCATGATCCAATGAACACTTTAAAACTCCCAGGAAAGAAAGTGAAGAAGGTACTAGAAGATGGGAAGACTTCCATGCTCTTGGAATCGAAGAATTAATATTGGCTATCTAACTAAAAGCAATAAGTAAAATTACAATATTATTCTTTACAGAAATAGAAAAATATCTTCCGATCAAAAATAAATACATTAAAGGCATTAACAGAGCTGATTTCAAGTTCTGCTACAGAGCCATAGAAAATAAACTGTCATTGTACTGACACAAAAGCTATTATGTCAAGACAATATAATGAAAGATTATCTTTGTGGACTTACTGTGAAGGCTACATTTGCATGTATTAGTGTACTAGATTTAAATGTCCAATGCCTATAGCTCCAGCAGATCTATGTTAGTGCTCACTAGGTAGGGAGCTATCATATCTTAGGGATGCCAGTGTATAACAGCATTTGTATTAGGAGTCATAGATTGAGTTAGCAAGAACATCTCAGACAAACAAGTAGATGGGGGAAGTGGAGTAGAGAATCTGAATATGGACTCAGGTAGTTATATCCTTGATTTTTGACAAGGATGGCAACATGTACATTGGAAGAAGAACACTCTATCCTCAAACAGTGCTAGGTAAATGAGACATTCACATGTACATGAAAGACACTAGATTTCTGTCTCTCTCACCCTACATAAAAACACTCCAAACAATCATGTTTAAAATGTGAAGATGGAAACTCTGAAACTCTTAGGGAAAACACTTGACATTATTGACAAAGAACAACTGTAAATGGGCCTTCATTAAATTAAAAAGGTTCTGCATAGCAACAGAATTGATTGAGTGAAGAAATTCCCTACAGAATGGGAGAAATTCATTCTGCTGTCATGGGTGTAATATCTAGATTTTTCAGAGAACTCAAAAAACTAAACAAAACATGCAATAAGTAGATAGTTCTCAAAAGATGAAGAACAAATGAACAATTAACATGAAAAACATTAAACAATCCTACTGGGCAGGTGAGAAATGCAAATTAAGACTCCACTGGCCTCTTGTCTAATTTAATCAGAAATACACACAATAAAAAAAAATAGCAACAAATGCTAGTGAAGAGGTGAGAAAACGGAAACACTGTTGATGGGACTGTAAGTTGGTACAACTGCTATAAAAATCTCTGTGTAAGGCTATAAATATGGACTGGGGAGGTGCTTTTGAGGCTCCACCTCTAGCAGAAGAGCTACTGAGAGAAAATGCATGCTGGTGGAAAGGAAATTGCTTTTCTTCTGGGAAATACCTGCTAATTAAGTTGTTCATGATTCATTACCCAACATTCATGAACACTCAAAAATACCTGGTTAAACCTAGAGGGTTACATAAAAAAAAGGAGGAAGAGAAAGGACAGAGTTGGGAAAAAGAATGGGGAATAGAGAGGAGGAGGCAGAGGAGGAGGATGAGGACAAGGATGAGGGGGAGGGAGAAGGGGAAATGGGTAGGAAAATGTTGGGGATGCCAACTATAGTGTGGAAAGGAGAAGTGGGAAGCTAATATTATGAAAATATAGTATATACATGTATAGGACAGTCAAAGTATAAGCTTAAAATTCTGAGAGAGAGGATGAGAATGAGAAAGAGAGAGAGAGAGAGAGAGAGAGAGAGAGAGAGAGAGAGAGAGAGAGAGAATATATCACTAACTGACTTGATCAACATAAAATGAATACCAGGGGCTAGCAAGAAGGCTCAGCAGATAATAGTGCTCGCCATGAAGTCTGATGAATTGATTTTGATCACTGGGATTCATATGGTAGACGGTAAGAGTCAAATCTTTCAAGTTGTTTTATGATATTCCCTTGTACCTTGGCATGTACAGACTTGAACTCATACCCATACATGGAAGCAAACAAACAACATAACAGCAAAGGGTTAACAAAACAAGATAAAGTAACACACACACACACACACACGTATGTGTGTGTACACCCAATGTTAGGACTCCTAACTTCATGAACAAATAAAAGTTAGATAAGTCCTGATTCAGCAGCAAGAATGAAAGTCTTTAGTACCTTTCTGCCTCATTTTTAGTATTGTTTATTCAAAAGAAAAAAAAACTACACACTAGATCAAATGACTTTACAGACATATAGAGAATATTTCATCATACTAATACAGAACATTTTTCTCAATAACCTTCTTTAAAATAGACTTCTTTTTAAATACTAATCAAGTCTTACTAATCAAGAACAAAATAACCAGACCAGAGATAGAACATTTAGAAGTGTGTGTGTGTGTGTGTGTGTGTGTGTGTGTGTGTGTGTGTGTGTGTGTGTATGTGTGCGTGTGTGTGTGTGTATTTAAAGATGGCATCTCTTTATGTAGTCATGGTTTGGCAGAAAATTGCTTCATATACTAGGTAGGCCTCAAACTTTCAGCAATCCTCCTCCCTGTGCTTTCTGAGTGCTGAGACTTAAGTGGGCATGGCTATGCTCATTTTAGGATTAGGTTTCTGTGATTGTAACTACTTCTGGATTAACAAAAATGTTTTATGAGCATATTTTGGTGTGCATTATGTCCATCATATATAATCAGTATTCTATTCCAAGGATCATTTTATCTCAAAGATTATTCAGAAGTTTTTAGCCCTAGTATGTTTTTTTTTTTGGTCCATGCCATGGTTTAACAAGATAGCAACCTTAAGTCTGGTGATTTGGAATTTACATTGCATCCAAAGAGACAAGAAAACATATATCTTATATGGCCATGTACAACTGCAAACAAACAAGTGACCTCTTCAGTAATAACCCGTAGTGTCCACCATTGATTTACAGATACATCTATATCATCATTGAGCTTTTTGGACAGAGAAAACTATTCAGTTAGGCAATCTGCACTATGGGTGTTATTTACAGACATTTAAATCTTTCCCTGGGTGACACACTAAGGTAAGTGTCATTCATTCTTTGAAAGAGGAAGAGTTGGGTAAGTGGTGGAAAATATGAGTAGATTATGGAAATATCTTGAGGGAAGGTATTTAAAAAATGATATGGTAAGTGTTGGTTGTCATTTATGAATTTGTTTTCCAAACTCACTAGATGGCTCAAGTTACCACTCTAATGAATGAAACGCAGCTTTCCAGTGAATTCAGGAGGTTATTTCCACAGCTTTTCAGAGCTGGCATCTCTCACAGAAAAAATGACTGTGGAGATGCTGGAGTGAGCTTCTTTCAGAAGCCCCATCTGTCTTTCTACCATTACTTCTGTGAAATTCATGAGTCAATACAATCAGTTCTTGTTTGAAGGGGATGACATTGATAAACAGATCATATGCAAGGAGGTCTTAAATTTTACACAACACCTCACACATAATAGGTCAAGGCCAAGCCTGGTGAGCCAATATATTATCTTCAGTATGATCCAAACAGATAATGCTCAGAGAAACAGCTGTTACTGCAGCCCCAACAAAATTTCTGTGTTTGCTATTAATAATGAGGCTCAAAGGTAAAACTTTTTCATTCCAAATTCCCTTTATTCATGTGCATAAGGTCCATGTAATTCATAAGCACAATTAGAGGTGTTCATTGTATAATGTGGGATATATCAGTTTGCAACCCTAACATAATGTTTAAAATTAAGTGTAATAAAACTATTTTTATTAATTCAAAATGTTTTGGGTACACTTAAAGTGTATATTGCTTTAATTGAAGCATTTGTGTCAGTGTTCTCTGAATGGGGAGATGAAGGTATAGTCAATAATACTAGTGAGATGGTCCAGTGGGTGTGAGAAGTAAACACTACAACTTTTAGTCAAATATCTGTTCAAATAGAAATAATGTGATTAATTAACTTTGACCATGTGAGCTGTGACTCTTTTGATCAGTTTCCAAAATGGCCATACCTAGCTCACAGGGAAGCCTGAGTGAAGATGGGAGTTCCACACTGATTACGGTCAGCCTTTGTTCATTAATTATGGAAGCATATCTTAAAACAGAAAAGAAGAAATAGTGGCCAAAGCACAGCTTCCATGTACCAAAGACTAAAACAATGGTCATTTGGTTATGTCTGTTAAGAGGATGGCATGTTGGGAATGTAATTCAGTATCAGAGTACACGGCTAGTGTAGATAATAGTTCCATCCCCATAGTTGAAAAATGGCACATTATTTTTAAAAACATAAGATACTATTAAATGAGATTTTGTGTCCACCTTTACTAAAAAGAAGCAGTGCGTTGAGGTTTAATCAACATAGATGCACTAATGTGTATATGCAAGCTGTGTACATGCATGATATATATATGTGTGTGTGTAGAACAAGGATAAACGCATTCATATTGGAAGTTGCTTTTTCTAACTGAATATATGGGTCAACAATTGAAGACTCCTTAGAACTAGGTAGCATTTGAAATTGAGTATTACCTAATTTTGTTTATGTTTCTGATTCAGAATCGATGTATTAGAACAAACAAGAAAAAAAAAACACAAATTCAGGTCATAGTAAGAAAAGTATTCAGTACGAAATATCTGAAGCAGATATATTTCCTGGATTAAGAGCATAGTTGATATTCTGTAGTGTGAGCTACCTGGGAAAATAAGTTTTGAACTTCCTTGTCAAAATCTGATCCATGGTTCTCATGTTCCTCGTGGCCAGAGGAGTGACAGTATTATGTTCAGCTTCTCCACACAGATAATCAGGGGTAGACATAAGCATCAGAACATACATTTCAAGACAAATGCCATAAGGGAAGCCAGAAAATATTAGAAAACTTAAAACAAACAAAATACGTGTAGGGAGAAAAAGACACATGATAATTCTACGAATCATCCACTATATTTTCCATATTGATCTATCCATTCATAATGAATAATACATAACATCTACTGATTATTTAGTATCAGGTTATATGGGGTCAGGAGCCAAGGGATTAGGAGGAGCTGGACTGGATAGAGGTCTGTCTAAACTGTTGAAATCTTGTTCTGGATTGGCAGGAATAGAATTGCTCCTCCCTGCCCTGGGCCTATGTGTCCCAGAGCAAATACTTATGTTTGCCCACAAGAGGAGGAGAAGTAGTCTGGTAACCAAGTTAAACTTCCTTTCCCCATATGAGGTCATGTCTGACAGTATCTGGAAGTCCTCCTTATGCAAATTAGGTATCACAGCACCCTGGCCCCACCCATTAATGTACACTCACCCTGAAAGCCCTTATCCACCCACCAAGGGTTTAAGTAGACTTTGTTTCCCCACTAACCAGCTGTCTTCAAGATTTTGTTCTTGTAGCGCCCACAGCTGCCTGCAATCACTCCTGACAATTCTGTTATTCACATGCATTCCTTTCCTTATTCTTGAAAAGAACTTTAGAAATATATGTTATGGTCTTCATTTTACAGAGGCTACAAGTCAATCAAGAAAACCTTCAACAGCACTGGTAAGTGTACATAGATACTAAGCAGCAAAGGTGGGCATTCAAGGCAGGTAACTCTACTCCCAGCTGTGTGTTTTTAAGATAGATATTGAGCTAATCATTAATGTTAACTGCTATGAGATATTCTCTTAGGAACACTATCATAATTTATCTTATTCTCTTGGATAACATTTAGAATATCATACGCATTTTCACAATTACAAGCTGTGCTACAAAAACCATAGCTGGGGTGTCTCTCACTGTTAAAAGTCTCTTTTCCCTTCAACTCAAATGTTTCTATCTTCAAAAGTGTTTATAAACTTGTCACATTGACTGAGCTTTTTAGCTCTTTATTGGTATTTCTACTTTAAAGAACTGTTTATTAGTTGAGTTTTACCTGTGACTGTTCCTGTAATTTCTCTTAGCCATCCATTAGGACTACTCTCTTTCTCCCAAGGCTGGTAAGTACCCACAGTATTCAGTGTTTCAGATCTTGCATGATGACCAGTCAGTAATCCTTATCTGACCTTATCCATAGTAAATATATAGATAGGGCATTTATTGGATTATAAAATATTATGGGATAGAGTAGCTCAGTAACCTGAAGGCATTAGAATTTTTTTATATATCATGGTAATCATGTGGTGAATATATTGCATACCAGACAAGATTTCTTCTCTCATCTCATTGTCCTTGCCTTTCACTGTTTGTTACAAAGTACTTGCCCTTCAAGTAGAGATGGTCCAGGTTTAAAGGCTCTGGGAGTTATATACCTAAAACTCAACTATTTCATAATGCAACAGGTTCACTTTTTAAAGATACTGATATGCTTTCTTTAGTCAACATTTTGATGGACGCCTTTGGTATCTTTGTTCTTAGTTTAGTGTGTGAGTATGAGCATGTATGGATGGTGTAAGAGTGTATGTGTGTATATTAGTGTGTGCAAGAGTATGTGAGTGTGTATCTGTGTGAGTAAAAGTGTGAATATATATATATGGAATAGGTGTTATATCACAGCAAAATTCTTGTACCTAAACTTCAAAAGCGTATTAGTTCCTATTAACAACGCAGGATTAAAAAGAAAAACACGGGCCACAAAATTATACCTTCCTAAATCTACTACTTTTATAATGTATAATATAGAGAAATCATTATGAAGGAGCAATAGTAATGCTAGTCACCTTGTGTTATGTGGTGACTATATAGCATCTATATGATATTTTGCCAAATATACTTTCTTTTTCTAAATTTTATTAAAATTATGTGTATGAGTGTTTTTGTCCATCTTTAAGTCACTGTACTATGGTTGTGAAAAGACACTTTGACATTGGCAACTCTTATAAAAGAAGGCATTTTACTGGGAGCATGCTCATGTGGGCTATGAAGAAGTTTGTTGTGAATTTACCATTACATTGTCGTCTTTGTATATGCTATGCTTACTGCTTTGAGGTTATAGGAAGAAATATACTAAGGAAATATGGATAGGGTTTAGTTGTGTAGAGCACTTTGCGTAAAAGTAAAGCTAGTCACATGGCAATTATTGCCAAGGACTAACCTCAGCTTGGACAGCGGTTCTGAGTAAAGGGATATCTGGGAGTGGCGATAGTTTTATGTTTGAGATGGCTCCCTGCTAGATACAACTCTCTCATGCTAGAAAAAATTCTAGATGTTCTCTGGATAGCTCATGGGTTTTCTGATCAAAGTCAGAAAGGCTGCTAGAAAAAAATTAATGGATTTTCTGAACAAGTCAGAAATCTTGGTAGAAAAGTTCTACAAGTAATTCTTGGATTTTTCTGATCAAAATCAGAAAGCCCGAAAAAATTTAAAAGAGGTGTGTTAGATCTCAAAGTAGTTCTCTATCTGAATAGCTGCTAGAAAAAATTATAAAAGAACTGTGTTCACTCTCCAGTCCAGCATGGTTACATAAGGGGAGGTGTGACATAGTTCCTCACCCTGGAGCATCACCATGCCATTGATCCAGTGCTGATGGTTGCTGTTGCCCTGAAGCTGATCTGCTCTTTACTACATTACTTTCATTCTTTCTTTCTGGGGAATATACTTCTCCCCATTACTCAGAGCTAATCATGCCATAATAAACTAAACAGATACAGTTCTCAGGAATAAGAAATGGGGATTGCCACAAGCCTGTAGATGATTAAGAATGGGCTTTCTGCTTGGCATTTAGGGCCACGGAAATGATCTAGACAAGAAAACCACAACGCCATAATAGCCTATATGGACCTTTGTAGAAATTGTTGATTATAAGATTTGGCCTTAAATTTGGAATCATGAGGAGACACATGTACACTCCAGAACAATGACTGCTGCATTAATTAGGTAGGGTGAACTTGGGGACATCAAGGATAGAGAGATAAAGTGGTCTATGGAAGAAAAGGTATGGATAGAAAAAATAGAAATTTAGGAATGATTTAGGAATAAATAGTATTAGAAGGAGACTACATGAGGCTATGGAATGGCTAGAAGGAGGAAATGAAGATCAGAGAATTATTAGATAATGTAGAAAGCATATAAAAATGTTAGTACTTGGGGCTGGAGAGATGGCTCAGGGGTTAATAGCACTGACTGCTCCTCCAGAGGTCCTGAGTTCAATTCCCCGCAACCACATGGTGGCTCACAACCATCTGTAATGGGATCCGATGCCCTCTTCCAGTGTGTCAGCTATAGTGTACTCATATAACAAACAAACAAACTACAAACCAAAATATATTTTTAAAAAAACAAAAACAAAAAAAAAACAAAAAAAAAAGTTAGTACTTTGCTCTCCTAGTTACTTGAAGAATTGGAGATGATAATGCCTGGAAAAATATTAGAGAGAGCTAACCTCTTTACTTAAATAAATTTTAAAACATTATAAGGAATCATTTTTATTTTAATAGTCTGTTATCTCTATGCTCTTACATGAAAATAGTTACTAAAGGCTTCTGTACCATGGAACTGCACGAGCTGTGCCCAGCTATCTGTGAAGAACAGCTTTGTAAAGCTATAAGGAAATGGGCTTCTGGTTTGTGTTTAGTTTCTGCTCTAAGGAAGCAGAGTTTGGATGTGGGATTCACAGAATTTATGTAAATTTAGGAATTTTTGAAGATTATTAGCAATGATCAAGGCCTTGATGATGTAGCTTTAGTAAATAAAAGACTGAGTTCGGGATTTCTGGTTAGGAGAAGGCTAAAGAATGATGAGAAAGGAGAAGAAAGGAGAAGAAAGAATGATGAGAATCCTCATGGAACAGAGAGATTACCTGAACTGAAAGTTTGTATCTACTACTGACTCTGAGTCATTATTGAAACAACTGCTTCCATTCCCTGCCTTTCTCAAGACCCTCCTTATGCTGACGCTGGACCTCAGCTAGCATTCTCTGGATATCCCCCAGACAGCTCATCCAGATAGCTGAACTCTTGCAGACAAAGTCCCAGTCTTTTATTTACATACAAATTCAGTCATTTACTCCATGTTCCAGTTTTATTATTCCATGAATCAGTATTCCATGACCCCATTCCTTTGATTCTTAGAAAGAGCTAGCAATATTGCAAATGAATTCTGAGATTTGCCTGTCTTTGTTAAGCAAAACCAATAAACTTAACTGGATGAGATTCTGGTCCTGCTCCTGAGATTACCATTTCCACCACACCTGGACCTAAATTTTCTCTGTCTCAGGCTGATCTTGAACTCAGGAATCTGCCTGCCTTTCTTTGTAAGCACAAAAACTTAGATGGGTGAGATCTTGCCCAGCAATCACCACTCCCTAAATCTCTCTATCTTCTTTCTTAGTATCATTATGATATGCTGCTTCATAGTGCAACTCCTTTTGTTCTTTTAGATTCGTGAAGCTCCTTATATGATTCATATTGCATCCTTATATTTTTCATAGTTGACAAATTATATATATTTGAACTCATGCTTTTATAGTTGTTTTCAATAGTCTTAAGGGCTGTCCTGAAGGCCTCAGCATTTACCACGTTTGCTAAAGATATAGACACACCCTCACCTCCTGGACTCATGTTGTCTCTGATTATCATGGGGGCACTGACATTGGCAGAGAGGACATTACCCTGAATGAGGAACATAAAGTTATTTATAAATTTATATATGAGCCTCATGCTCAAAGCAACTATCATCATTAGGAGAGGCTCACACTCGGTTGGCTCTTCTAGAAGCAAGAACCATGTCATGCTGTCCCTACCATGGCCATGCCGGACTCAGCAAATTATCCTAATTTTTCTCAGTGAAACTCCCTTAGAGAATACTATTTTTTTTTATTTGAAAGTATTATCAATCTGAGATTGTTTTAGGCTTATGGAAAGGGGTGTGTGTCCATATCTCCTTTCAACTCTAGGACCCCCATCTGGTACAGACCTATGTAGGCACATACATGCTGCCACGGTCTTGTAACTTCATATGTACATCAATTAGGCTGTTTTTAGACACCCTTGTTTCCTTGGTTTCCTTCATTCTTTCTGGCTCTTACACTCTTCCTGCCTCCTCTTCCAGAGGATTCCCTGAGACCTGAAAGGAGGGATTTGATAGAGACATGCCACTTAGGAATGAGTGTTACAAAATCTCTCACTAGCCCACAGCTCACCAGGAACGCAGAAAAGCTCAACCCTCTTTCTGCGGGCCACAGAGACTGACCGCCAGCAGCTTCCGGCGACGGCCGGAAGCCTCAGCTTGGGCCACAGGGCCCCACAGCTGATCAGCGCCGGGACAAAGATCCCTC
>CM052702.1:68723019-68782616 GCA_028551405.1 Uromys caudimaculatus | reverse complement strand
GGTGGGAGGAGGAATTCCCTCACAGAGGCGGGGAGGGGGAGGGGACACGGGGTTTCTAAAGAAAAGGGGAATCATCGGAAATGTAAATAAAATTTCAAAAAATAAAAAAAATAAAAAAAAAAAAGAACCCCAAATCCAAAATTCTCACTGTATATCCCATTATATTCCAGCCTCCATGAGAAGCACAGCATTCCATGTTTCCTTTGCTCCTGCACTTGGTGTTGACTGAATGTAAAACTGAAGACAAAAAAAAAAAAAAAAACAAAATCTCTCACTATCTGCACATTGTCTGACTGTAGATCTGTTTATTGCCATCTACTGAAGCAAGAAACTTTTCTGATTTATGGCTGACAAGGCACTGATCTACGTTGTTAGAGATCATATTTTATTGCTGTATTTATTTACCAGAACAGTAGTATTTGGTCTTCCTGTCAGTTCCTTGGCATAACTATTCTCAGATCTTAGCTACATCAGCAATGTCAAGAATAGGATCCATCTCTTACAGTGAGCCTTAAATCGAATCAGGTCTTAGTTACTCCCACAGGCTTTGTGCCACTATTACACTCCTGCATCTTGCAGGCAGATCATCATTATCAATTGAAGGGTTTATAGTTGTTTACCTTTTTTTTCCCCCCTTTGGTAGTGTACAGAGTAACTGCCAGAACCATGGACAATTCTCCTTAGGGGTTGAGGCTCTAGGTAAACACCAGTTCAACTTCTCCACATTAAATGAGTTGTGCAATTATCTTCAGCAATAGGGCCTTTCCATCAGTTTATGTAGAGAAAACAGTAGCCTTGACAATAGTCTGGGTTGTCTGGGTTTCTCATGTGGCCCTTTTGGTCAACAACTTGATGAGATGTAATCCATTTCTAGTACTCAAAACTTCATTTGATGGAAAGAGATGTAATACTGGGACTCCAGTGAGGCTCTATCTTTCTTATCAACTGGATTTTTCATTTAGATAAACTTCACATATGTGTGTATTTATATATGTATGTATTTTAGGAAACTTCTACCTTTTAACATTCTTTACAAGTTTTCATATGGCACTTAGTATTAGCTGCTGCTTCTGATATTTCCTTCCTTGATTCCACTTCCTGCTCTGCACCTTAACGATCCTCCTGTTGGAGTTTACACCTTCATCCACCCATAATTATCTATTTTCTTTTCCTTTCCTAGACAGATAAATACGACCCTTTTCAAGCCTTTCTCTGTATTTAACCTCTGGGGTTATATAAACTACACCTTTCTGACTAAAGAATTAATAGCTAACGTGCATATGTAAGTGAATACATATATTATTTGTCTTTCTGGTCTGTGTTATCTCACTCAGGATGACTTTTTCTAGCTCCATCCATTTACCTCCAAATTTCATGATTTCATTTCATTTTTTTTTTTTTTTTTTGTGGTGTGGGTTTCCATCTCATGGAGTGTGCCTTAAACCAAATCAGATCCTGGTTAGTCACTCCCACAAGCATTGTGTTATTATTATATCTTCATATCTTGCAGTCACATCACCAGTGTAAATCAATGGGTTTCTAGCTGGGTCAGTATTTACCTTTCTTCTTTAGTACCATTCATAGTACTTTCCAGTACCATGATTACTAGTCCATAGGGTTGAGAACTCTAGGTAGGCAGCAGCTCAACTTCTCCATGTTCAATGACATATATAAGTGTTTTGAACATTAATTTTTAAGTTCTCTACACTCCTTATATGGAAACATGGGACAATAAAGAAAAGACTCTTGTAAAAATGAGCACATTGTTTTGACCAAGTTTTCTGTCAAAGCAATATTACAGAAGCTGTGTCTTGGAGCAGCTATATGAGAAGCTTCCTGCTGTGAGCACATGCCTCCATCCCATTTGACTGTATGTACAGGAAGATCATTGTTTGCAAAGATGCCCTAGGGTACTGGATTTCTCAGCTTGTTTATAAGCAAGGGTTCCAGACCACTTCAGACGCTGCCTACTTGTTACCCTTCATTAAGTTCATTTGATTTTGAATGAGGTCTTCTTTCTCACCTGTGTTCATGCTTCCTAAAGAAAAAGAACAGTTCTGAAAGACTGATGGACTTTTTTTTCAAAGGTGATCAGTGATTCCTTTGCCTTCCTGAAAGGCAGGTCCACATATTTGGACTTGTTGAATAAGGGTTTTTCTAGCCAGTCTGAGGCTTTTTCTAAGAGTTTTTTCTTCTTAGCTTAGTCTAAGAGCTGTGTACATGCTTGCTAATTCACAAGGTTAGACATAAATTTGTCATTTATCAACAGAACAAGGACCAAATTATACTGACAGTCATGACAGTTCAGCAGCTTGTGGCAAGTTAGATCTAAACTTAAAATGGCCCCTGGGAATGAGTTATTGACATAACTTGTCTAAGAAATGGTTCTTTCCACTAGGATAGTACAAGCTGTTTCCCTCACAAGGAACTGGCATTAGTCAAGTGGACTTTTAGAGATTTTATTCTGTATTCAGTATTTTCGAAGTCATGAAGCATCTTTCAAACATTAGAATATTAGTATTGATGATATTCTTTTCATTTTCTTTTTTAAAATCTAAAGCCAACTGTTATCATGCTAGACTAAATCATTCGAAATCCTTCAAAGCAAGTCTCAAGAAGCACAAATAATATACACATACATGTGATACCTTAACATGTACACATATATCATACACACATGTACTGTTAGCATTCTGTCTAAACTCCATCCCACAGTTACCTGGCAACAGCCAGGTATGCTCCTCCCCACAGTTGCCTGGCAACAGCCAGGTGGGCCTGGCCTATTATAAAATGGGCTGCTTGCCCGGCCTCTCTCTCTTATCTCTTGCTTCTCCCTCTTGCATCTCTTAGCTCTTACCTCTCCCCATTCCCTTGCCCCCCCTCCAAGTGGTCATGGCTGGCCTCCACCTTTCCACTTCTCTACTCTCTCCCTCTCTCTGCCTTTCTCTGCCTCTACTATCCTCTTAACTCCCCTCCCCATGCCCTGAATAAACTCTATTTCTATACTATACTGTCTTGTGTCTGGTCCCTCAGGGGGAAGGGATGCCTTGGCATGGGCTTGCTGAGGCACCCCCTTCCCCCACACCTCCCCCCATATCTCCATAGAACATAAATATCTCTTTATCTTTTTATAAACACTTCTCCTACACCAGACACACTTTACAAACATGTGAAGACAATCAATGCAATACACCCATACATATAAACACATACCATACACATGTTCAGACTTACCATGTACATGTACAATCACACACCACATACATTCATGTCTGCCACATACCCTGCATGTGTACACAAATCTCCTGTCTGGCAGACACATAAAGACTCCATTCATGTATTAACTCTGTGAAAAGAATATAGGCAAAAACGTGGCTGTACAAAGAATTAAACAGAAATCTCCATGTTAGTTAATTATATGCACAACGTATTTTCCCCTTTATTTACTTACCTACTACCTTCTCCAAAAATTGTGTCCAAAGGATTCAGGGAACAAAAAGGACTGCGTTAATTATGAAATGAAAGCAATTATGTGCCTATAAAAGACATTTTCTGAAATAAGTCTCAGACAGATGGTCCTTCCACATCAGCTTCCTTCCGTCTGGGCAGCTTTTTCCACTTTCCCACTTGTAACTTCTGTTACCAGGTAAACTCCACTGCTGTGTTCAGATGTTAACTATGAATATTCCATTAACTTTGAATATATGTTTGTATACTTGATCTTACAAAGCATATTTATGACAATATCTTTATGTGATGACTACAGAAGTCTACAATATTGACTCTTCTCTCAGTAGCAAGTTCTTCCTACATTCCTCTGAGAAAACCTCTGTATATTAATGGTAATGCAATGTTATTTTTGTCTTGATGCCTCCATATCTGTCTGTAACAGAACAGTCTTTGGTTGCATGTGATAATTGACTGTTTGGTATGCAGTTAGTCCAAACTAAATTGTACCGTAATTGTAAAGTGCATATCAAAATGTACTTGGATATGAGTTAAATAAAATATCATATAATTCTTTTATTTTATTACTTAATTTCATGTATTTTTATTTTAATGTTTTATTATTTTGGATATTAATAAATGCATATAAATTATATTCATCATATTATACCCATTCTCATTTGAATGGAATGGTCCTCAGATCCACTCCTCTCCCCTGAACATCCGTCCTAACTTCATGTCTTCATTTTTTTTAAGATAACCCTCTGAGTCCAGTTTGTACTATTTATATACAAATGAGTGCGAGACCATCCAATGGAGCTTTTTTGACGTATGAGGAACTATTCCCTTAAAAGAAAATAATCCTTTCCTAGAAGTAAATAGCTTCTCATATAGAGATGGCTGCTAATGAAGCCCCCCTCTTTCCTTGCCAGAACACTGACTGGCTTAATGTTTTGCAGAATTTCCCCTAGCTACTGGCTCTTACATTCTTTTTTTTTTTTTTTTTTTTTTTTTGGTTTTTGGTTTTTTGAGACAGGGTTTCTCTATATTGCCCTGACTGTCCTGGAACTACTCTGTAGACCAGGCTGGCCTCAAACTCAGAAATCTGCCTGCCTCTGCCTCTGCCTCGCAAGGATTAAAGGCGTGTGCCACCACTGCCCGACGTCTTACACTCTCACTACTATCTTTTGTACAATGTTTTCTGAGCCCTTTCAGGAGGAGGTGATATAGATATCCTTTTTTTGTGGTTCAGTGCTTTATAGACAATAATTTGTGCACTTTAGACAGTTGTGAGTTTCTGCATTAACCATAGCCTAGCAAATAGAAAATTTCTCTGACCAAGGACTGAGAGATACATAGTCAATAGAAATGCAAATTTAGGAAACAAATTGATATATTTGGCAAAATAATAGCAGTAGACTTACTCCTGGGACTTATGACTCCACATGACTATGGGCTCTTGACTAGATTTCCAATCACCAGCCTGTGTTTCTTCCTGTGAAACAAGCCTTAAATAATAATAATTAATAATAATAATAATAATAATAATAATAATAATAATAATAATAAAGCTTTTGGTTATCATAGTAGTTTGAGTAGGAATCGTCCCCCTTAGACATATATATATTTGAAGGCTTGGTCATTAGCAAATGGTTACAAGGGGAAGTAGAAAGAGCATAAGAGCCAGATGAGAAGGGGGGCAAAGGAAAAAATGTACAATCAACAGTAGGAGCCCACATATGAGATCACAGAGACTGACACAGTAGGCACAGGGCCAACAGCATGGTTCTACACAAGATAGGTTCTAGTGCTAAAAGGAGACATGGACTCCTGCTCCCATCCCTAACTACAAAACAATCTCCAACTGATAGTTAATTTGTAAATGAAAATGTAGTTTCATTCAAAGGAATCTCACCAGGAGAGCAAACTATTCTTCAATGTAGTCTGCATGCTCCAGAAGTAGATGGCCAACAGTAATAAAACTCAATGGCATCTTTTGAGGTTTCTTGTCTCAAAATATTGTGTCCTGGCTTCACTGTTTTGTATTTTATTGTATTTGGTCTTTATTTTGCTTTATTTATATATTTTTTCTTATCTCTTTTTACCCTATAGGTTCTTTGCATATATAATATGGCTTCCAGTTTAATGTTTTTAGGGATTCCTGAGTGTCCGAAAGAGTGGACATCAATTTCTATTGTTCTTTCTCTTGGGCTTTTTCCATTTTGTTTGTTTATTTTATCCAATTCCAATATATAAGTCTTTTTTATCATATTCTATTCTATTTTTATTCTGTTCTATCACTTTAAAATACTATTTGTTTTCTTATGAGAGACAGAAAGGATGGAAGGGAAGTTTGAGAAGAACTGGGAGGAGTAGGTGGTGGAGAAGCCATGATTATCATATATTATGTGAGAAAAATATCTATTTTCAATAAAGGGGGAAAAGGTTTTAAAGAAAAAAGAGAAAAAGAATGACTCAGTGAGACCAAACCAACTCATCACCAACTGGGTCTATAACACTGAAAAGATACTATTAGCATATATCAACTGTGAACAATAATGGGTTCATTATGGCCCAGTCATGAATATACACAATGTATCTCAATATATTACTTTTATTTGACCTCTTTCTTGTCCAATTGATCAACTTCCTATTTCTAACTAGACACTCTTCTACTTTCTTATTTTCTGCTTTTCTTCACAAGAGCAAGGGGTGTTTCCAGGAGGATGGGCATCTTAATAAGAGCTATACTACTGAGGAAAATATTTACCTCCCAGCAACAATTAACTGTCAATGGGCCCTCATAAAAAGACTGGAGCCTTATGAACACCTACCTCCTAGCGACTATTAAATATTTATAAATACACAGGGAAGGGTAGAACCTTAGGAGTCATTTTTCACTTCATGAGGAGATGTTGGCAGACCCAAACTTATGCAGGTCTTGGGCAGACAGTCAGAGCTACTATGAGTTCTTGAATACAATGGCTATGTCCTTCCTAAAGAGAAAAAAATCCCACATTACTCCATGGCTTTCTGTAGCTCTAATCAAACATTTTGAGTGTTTCTGACTCCTCAACCCTTAATTTATCTGAGTTTTGGAGGGGGTTGAACAGATGCCTTATTTAGGGCTTTTGGTAACCAAAATAAGTGTGCCATTATTGCACCCTTAGGGTTTTCATGCCATGTTGGTCATTGATGTGGTTTATAGGTGTCATAGATGGGCAGGACTATTAGTTGTCTCCTTTTTCTGATTATTGGAGGATAATGTATAAGCAATAAATTTGCAAAAGTTGCATAAAACTTAAGAACAATCTATAACCATAACCATTTGTCCTTATATAGAGAGAAATAAATGTAGTCTTCACCCTTCTACAAGGAAACTTCTCTTTGCAACAGGTGGAGATCACTACAAAAAAGCCAATCAAAGTACCGAGTTTTGGAGCCCAATCCAACATATACATCTGCAAAATACCCTTGCACCTAAGGCTTAATAATCATTGCTGAAATAGGATAGAAAAACTATAAGATCTGTAAATTCTGGGAGTTTGCTGTGAAATTGTGGTTCCTACTAACGTCAGAAGCTATATCTGTACTCTCACCAATAAGACTGGCCAAATGTGACCTTGTTGAACAAGGACAACACCAGTGAACATGCCAGAGGGAAACGTCTACAATCCTACAAAAAAGAACTATAAACAACTTAGAAAAGCTTGGGATAGGAGAACTCTTCTTCCTTAGGAAATAGCACAATGATTTGTTGTTAACTGAAACATATTTAACCCCGAAAATATACACATAGTAAGATTATTAACTAAGAAGGCTATATTTAGGAATATATGTGACTATACATGTGCATGTAAGCATGAAATAACAATTAATGAAAAAAGAGACACTAAACTTGAAGGAGCATGGAGAGCAGTATATGGAAGTGTTTGATAGGGGCAAAGGGAAAGAAGAAATAGTTTAATTATTTTATAATCTCAATAAAGCAAATTAGTAAAAACTCCATGACTGTAAATTAGCAAATACATCTTACAAATGATTTATGCTCTGATAATATCATTTATTGTTAATGTTAAACAATATGGAATCATTCTTTAGTAGCAAAGTGTAACTAGATAAGCAAATTCTGAATCATATACTCATCAATGGTATTACAGTGTTTTTTATGTTTATATCCAACATACTTCTTGGCATTTCTCCGAGAACATTATTTTGTCTCTGTATGACTCACCAAGATACTACATAGATGCACACAAATGCAAACACACCACCATACACATAAACACACACACAGAAATACAAGCACACATGCACAAGGCAGTCCACTTGGAAAATTTTTACAGTTTATCATCTTAAGGCATGAATTTGATTTAGCAAAAAATGTAGTAGATGAAGATTTTCACTGTTCACAGCTTCCTTGGACCTGAGCAATATGTTAATTTTAAAGCTGAAAGTTCTTTGTTGACTGTGACAGGCATGTGGAACTTTCTCTTCCAGGTTGCAGCCTTGTTTAGTAAACTGAGAGTCACCCTGGTGTTTTAGTTGTGATGAAGACCTCCATGCCCTGTACTAAGACATCTGAGCCTTGCTCTAAATGTAACTGTTCTCATATTTCCTTCCATAGACAAGACATGCTGAACAACTGAATTAAATAAAAAAGAATGGACATCTGAGAAAAGAATAGGATTCTCCCCAGCAGTTCTGAAAGGTCTGCCACACACGTTAGGTGTCCTCCTCACTAACAAACATGATAGCAGATGACATAAAGTTTTTGTCTTTAATTTCTTAAAATAAATGAGAAGCATTTTCATGGCTTTGTTTTCTTCAGGTGCTTCAGAAACCTTCCTGTTGCCCCTACTTACTAGTCTTGTTGATGTGAAAGCCTAAAAGAATTATGAGGCCAAGTTCTTCTCTGAGCACCATTGAAGAGATGGTATGTGAAAAGGATAATAACTCTGAAGTCTATCATAGCCACAGGGTAAGGACCTAGAGTGCTTCCAATGCATTCTCTCACTGACATTCAATCCCTCAGCATGCTTTCCTTATCGGTCACCAGTAAAGAAAACTCATGTGACACTAAACCTCATACCATATGCAATATAATACAGGCCAGAGATTTTGAAAGTCACTGTCTTTGATGAGTTTCAGTAAGAATTAAGGAGCCATTTAGTGACAGAAATCTCACAGAGAAAAACCTCAATGGATCAGTTTAGGTCCAAAACAACCCCAACAATGGAAATGCTGATGACAATGTTCTAAATAGAAAGTCTTTGTACAGATAAATAGAAAAGTTGTTATTGAATAAACAGAAACCCAAAGGTAGTTGTCTTAGGGTTTTACTGCTGTGAACAGACACCATGACCAAGGCAGCTCTTATAAAGGACAATATATATTTGGTGCTGGCTTACAGGTTCAGAGGTTCAGTCCATTATCATCAAGATGGGAGAATGGCAACATCTAGGTAGGCACGATGCAGGAGGAGCTGAGAGTTCTACATCTTCATCTGAAGGCTGCTAGTGGAAGACTAACTTCCAGGCAGCTAGGGTAAATGTCTTAAGCCCACGCCCACAGTAACACACCTACTCCAACAAGGCCATATCTCCTAATAGTGCCACTCCCTAGGCTAAGCATATACAAACCATCACAGTAGGTTCCTGTTTTTCAGGGATCTCTCTTAATCAGCCCCAATATGCCAACTAGCTTAGGCAAGGGCATCTAGTTCCTGGTCTGTCTGAACATCCTGTATCAGCTCAAAGACAATTGCCCTTCTGACTGCCATATATAATTCATTTGCTTTCTCACCTTTTGCTATTTTTCTGACTCCTAAGAGAAAGATTTGGAAGTTTAAATACCAGTAAATCTTTCTACCCATGGAATGGTCTAGTTAGGTTGTTTCATTATGAGTACTTACAGTTAGTAATGAAGTTTGTCACTACCTGTCCTGTGAAATCAGATGCACTCAAACTACACTATAGCCTTTATGGCAGTCCCTAGTGTGCGCGCGCATGCATGTGTGTGTGCGTGTGCGTGTGTGTGTCTATGTGTGTGTGTCTATGTGTGTGTGTGTGTGTGTGTGTGTGTGTGTGTGAGCTTACCCACTTTTCAAAGTGTTATAGCAATATATAGCCATAGACAGAGGATGCTTAAAAGTTGTATATGGAGCAAGAAATAGAGTTTTTACCTCAAGAACTTAAAAATGGAAAGAAACAATTAGTAAACACTGCCTCCTTTTAAAGAGTTAAGCACTTCTAGATTGAGGTCACACATCATACTGTGATGCCCAATCTTAATGACACACTTCATTGAACCATATCTACCATGCTTCATGCTTATGAAGCTGTTCCCCTTGATTTCTTTTCATCTGGGTTGCAAAGCAATTGAGCTGGGTACTGACATTGATTAAGTGCAAGAGAGCCATGTTTTACTTTGACAGCTGCTAGGCCTCTGTCAACAAATCAATGTATTTTTCCCTTTTCAGCTTAACTCTCCTGTTAGCATCCTGCTGTTACTGGAGATGAAAAACATCTCTATTACTGTCTGCTGATTGACCATTTTCTGATTTGCCAATCACATAAAGTGCTTTTATATTTATATTTTTATTTTGTGACAGGAAAAAAATTAACCTTTCATTCTAAACACTTCTCATGCATAAATATTAAAATTTCCTAGTATTCTCAGGAATGGGGCAGTTGGACCTGTGATGTAGAATCGCAGTAAAGATAATTCCATGTTTTGTTGGGGGGAAAAAAGGTACTTTACTTCCTTGACTAAATCATGTAGCACACAAATAACCATCCAAACTCTTTTTTTTTTTCGAGACAAGGTTTCTTTGTGTAGCCCTGGCTGTCCTGGAACTCACTCTGTAGACCAGGGTGGTCTTAAACTCAGAAATCTGCCTGCCTCTGCCTCCCAAGTGCTGGAATTAAAGGAGTGCGCCACCACTGCCTGGCTCATCCAAACTCTTGTAGATATTTTAGCAGGGTCAAACAGTGGGCCCCAGCTGTCTGGGTTAGGTATTCATTCTGAATGGCATTCTACATACACAGTACATATATGTATATGTAGTCTGACCATGTATAATTAGAAGATATTGTTAAAGCTCACTTTCCTTGACATTGGAATAACATTTGAAACAAGATAACATCAAATCTAGAACTACTCATAAGAACACCAAGCACAGGTAGATGTTTCACAGATATACTGCTTAAAATAACACTCATCTCCTGCCTTCTATCTCCAAGTGTAAGGCTTGAGATTGAGGACTGAATTTGCCCTAGTAGAATGAACAGTTAGGGCAAATGTATGTGGAGTGAGAAATTACTACTTGGTGAAATGGCAGAAAACTCCAGGACATTTCATATTCTTCTGTATCTCATTTTAAGCTCAAAATAAAAGAAATAATAAATTTCTTCTTTTTCAAATCATTTTGTAAATCTTGTCCATAAAGACTGTGAGCTTTACGTTTTAGAGTTCTCTCTTATCCTGCGTCTTCACGTCTCCAACTGGAAGTATCAAAGCTTTGACATCAAAGTTTTGAGTTACTCTGCCATCTTTTTATACACACTTTATAATGATAATTCAAATAGTTTCAGTCTCTGATATTACAAGTGACTTCCATGCCCTTTGCTTTTTTTGCCTATAATTATGGGAAAATTATTTTTAAAACTTTTATGATTAAACATTTAAAATTCATAGAACAGTAATGAAAATGAAGAAATATCCTCATTTGGCCACCAGTCAGTTTCAACAGCTTACAATTCATGGCTGTGATACTGTTATTTACAAGAATTTGTATTGACCTTTCCTGTGATTCCTAGTGCTGAGCTCCTCAACTTCTTGGAATTTACTAAGTGATAAGAGATAGTAAAGTACAGATTTTGTAACTCATAATAAGCCCTTTTAGCCATATCTGAGTTTGTGTGAATGATAGCCCTTCAGAAAGCCACTAGGAAACCACAAGGTGCCAGGAGAACCAAATGACTGCAGGAGAGCCAGACATTCCTGTACCATTGTCTCCTCTAATATTAAGAAGAGTAACATTTACTTAATCAGTGATAACTAGTATCTTAATCAATTTTGATTACATGATGAAATGTACAGAGAACCCAAAGGATAGCAGAGAGCTTGGGGGTAATAGGGTAGGTTTCCGAAAGGTGATATACCTGTAGAGGACATGGAAGTTCATACCCTCTCCCTCTGTCTTGCATCTGTCTATTACTCAGTCATATCATTTTAATGAGCAATCTTGTAAGTAAACTACTTTCCTATGTTTTGTGAGATGTGATAACCAAAAGCATATGTGGCAGGTTGATTTGTGATTCACAACTAAAGCTGTAGCAGTTTTGTGAGATTAGCTGATATGCCATGAAATTTGATGCTATTTCCAAATAGATGGAATTGACTTCAATTATATGACAATAAGTTTATATCCAAAATGAAGTGGAAACTTGCTTGAGATAGAGGCAACCACACATTTGATAGTTAGAAGCATTTTATGAGTAGGAAGAATATGATGATGCTTCTTTATAAAGATCAACTTGGCTCAACCCGTAACACTTATCTGTTTATACTATAGTAAATCCTAGGTACTGTAACATTTCAATACTAAAGTGAACAAGATAGAAATTCTTTTAAAAATATAGTCACAGGACATTATCACACTTAGAGTTTGACTATGATTTCTTAAAATCAACTTTATTAGAATCCCTGGATAATCTCTTTTTATTTTCCAATTTGAGTAAAGACTTAAAATAACTAGACATTAATAACAGCTGTTTCTATGTGTCTGAAATCTCTTCTGTTACTCCTTCTCTTCTCCTCCCCCTCCCCCTCTTCCTCCTCCTCCATCTTCTTGTGTTTAATTGTAGATCATCAGAAAACGAGTTCAAAGAGCCTTCACAGCAAGAGAAATGATGAGCAGAAAAGGAAGCTGATGAGATCTTATGTCTCTGTTTCATTTATCTTATAGAGCACAGCAAGAAATTTTGTCTCCCTGTGGCTAGGTCCTGTAGATCTGTTCCAACTTTTCCTGTAAGTGAAACCTTGGTGTGATTTTCACACATTATGTTAGAGGAAGTAAGTAAAGCCTAAGTGGAGATGCTACAAAGGTCATCAGGCGTTATGCTTCATCCACACATTATATTGGTGTTACCATGTTAACCATTTACTTGGGGTTTCTCTAGGAATGTAGAATGGTGGGTGAAAGGAGGTGTGTACATCTTGCCAAACAATTAGGAAATGAAAGTGTACAATAAGGGGAGGAGGTGTAGGAGCTCTACTGCTCCATATGTACTTAATATGTCAGTTCTGATGCTGCTTTCTATGAAGTGATGGATAGGTCTCAAGGACTGATATATTTCTGCTTCAATATTTAATGCAAGAAATCTGCCCAGTAATTTCTCACTGGCCTTCTTAAATATTTAACAGTTTTGTTGTTGTTGTTGTTGCTGTTGTTGTTCTGGTTATCCCCTGTTGTCCAGATGTACTGATCCTGGTAATTTCTCATTTCTGATTGATATACTAGCTAGAATTTTTCTATAGAAAAGAACTTTTTCTTCCCTGCATGATCAGTAGCTCTAAAGTGTGGGTTTAATCTATGTGCTAGAAACACTTGGCAAAAGAACCTGAACAATGTAATTAGTCTCATCGACTCCTCAATACACACAAACACACACACACACACACACACACACACACAGGTACACATGCACACATTTATGCACACACACAGTCGGCAATCATTGGATAATTTGGAACATTTATTAAAAACGTTGTCTCAAGATGTTTTTTTAACATGCCCAGCATTTCATAACTTCTCATATATAAAGGCAATTAAGAAATACTTGCTGAATGGGAAAATGAGAATTTCCTATGTAAGTAACTGATACTACAGTTCTTATAATATTTAATGCATGTAACATGCCTATTCAGACATTCAGATGCTCATATTGAATGGTAGCATTCCTCTCAGTGTGAATCTAATGATGCTGTGACAGTGTCATGATTTTGAGTTAAATGAAGACATTCTAAATCACATCACTTTAGAGATAAGTGCAATTCTAGTATAGATCTGGAATTATGTAACTCTTAGCAAAATGCAGTCGCCAATTCCTGAGTATTTTCTTCTTACCTGCAGTAACTAGACCTTACATAAGCAGGCAGGAACATTAGCATTTCAAAGAGAACACTAAATAGACCTTTTACAAGGCAAGTATTTTATCCTGAGGAATAGCATTTATCTTATTCTCACATTATATCAATGTAAGATGATCACCTTAGTAATCAGAGCTCCAGGTTTTCTCTTCAGAATTACACTCATTTTTGTCTACTGTTCATCCTGTCAGCTGCAGTAGGTCTTTGATGGAGGACAAATCTCCAAGCTGCTGCTGCACAAAACAGCCTGAAGAATTCTCTTTAAAGATGTATAGAGCAGGGATTCTTGATTTCCTCACAGAAAGAGTTTCAGGATAAGCAATGTGCATCAGAGTTGGAATTTCTTAAGAAGAGGTTGTAATGCAGACTTGAGCACAGGATTATTTAGACAAAGCTGTGCCCTATTTTATTCAAAGTAGTTATTTATCAGAACCCACTTATCCTGGGACACTCCATTTTACCAGAACAAATTCAGAAGCAGAATGATTTAGTACTCTGTCATGTGCATAAGCAACACCGTCAGCCCAGTATCATTCACAGGCCCAGACTGACAACTAACTTATTCCTAAAAGTAGAAAGATGCAACTCTATGCATTTATCTAAATCAATTGGACCCACATAAGTGCACTGATATTTTAAAATTATATCAGGAAAACAAGGCTCCAGAACCTATCAGTTATACCACATTAAAGAGAGAGTGCAACAACTTCACCTGTCCCCATAAATAGCAGGACATACAACTCTTATGGTGATGGCCCTGCTAACCTGTAGTCTGGCCACCTGGAGCATGTTTCACAGGAGTGACAGGCAGAACACTCCTTCAGGTTAGCTAAGTTCTCACTAATGACAAAGCCTTAAATTGTTATCCCTCTGAACCCCATCCTGCACTTCATGTCTATGAACCCTACAGTCCTAAACACATCTGCAGTTGAACTGAACCATGAAATTTACCCGAACTCTGACCCATAGGCTTGGTTTTATAGCAGCATCTGTAGGAATAACTCTCTAACAGATGTCATTATCTATTTTTTTGCAAAGACTCTTTATACCAATCAGCTTTTGATTTTCATAGTGCTTCCTTGAATTCCTTGAACTTTGCTACAGCCTCTAACTTGTACCCATGTGTACATATATGTAGTTGTGTAATTCAAGATGTGTGAGTTAACCAACGTAGTTGGGCACACCTCTGAAGGATTTGTTTGATTGGATTATTTGAGGTCAGATGACCTTTGGGCTATAGCTTCTGGTGGCAGCCACATAAAAGGACAAATAAGAAGAAGGAAGTTTTTGCCTTTTTCCTGCTTCCCACACTCTCATGGGAAGGTTCAGATATATTGGTCATCCTGATAAGCCCTTAGGAACAGTGATTGTGGGTCTTTGTTTATTGCCTTCCTTGCTCCTTGACTATTTATGTTTATTGTCTTGCTTGTTCCTCAACCTAGAACTGACCTTATTACTTGCATGCAATTAAAGTGGCATAAAAGCAGGCTGGGAAAAAAATTAAACCTGCTTCAGTCTCAGAACTGGCTGGTGTCATGCTCCAAAAATAAAAAAAAAATCTTTTTGAGGAGACCACCTTGTAAGACTTCCAATAGCTCTCATCCTCCCCACTTAGTAAGACTTTATTTTTACAAGGGACCACTTACTACATTGCAGAAAGCCAATGTCCAAGAGCAGTGACCCTTTTCTACTTGGATCAGTGACTCCTTCCTCCTTCATTTTTTACATGCCAATTCTTTTAGATGAATCATGGGGAAAAGACTGTGAGGTCAAATCCAAGCCAATAGGGGGAAAGTCACAGCCACCACGTTCCTTATAAGAAAACCAAGTGCACTTCCTTTCTTGTTTGTGCTAACCTTTCCTCAGAACATACCCCTGATTAAGAGTAAGTTTTTACTTGTCTGGAAACCTCAATTGGAATGGTAGGCTCTTTATTTGCAATCCCAAACTGATTTCTAAAGCTTAGGCCATGAAAGTAAAGAAAAATAGGTAACAAAAATCAAGATTGACTTTGTAAACAAATGTAGGATTTGTTATGTTGAAAATACTAAATAACATTTTAAAACTATATGTGGGGCAGTGATCTGTGACAGGCAATCTGGCACTCGGTTGAGCACAGGCATTAAGTCTGGACGACTCAGTGGAACAATCCGCAAGGGACCAAAAAATGTTGTTCCAATGCTCCTGGGAGGCTTTTGGCTCCAGTCACAGTGGTGTACCACCCCTCCTCAGGTAGAGGCGTGGCCATCCCCATGTTAATGAGACACCTAGAGGCTTAGCCACGCCCCCCAGTTACTATATCTGCCTCGAATCTCCCAGAGGCCAAGGGGTACAATTCCATCCACACCATTCCTCACAATGAAAATAAATGTCTTAGAATTATGGAGTGTCTCTTCATCTGGACACACCATGGGAATCAAGGGATCAGGCCCTCCATTAATGAGCTGAGTCTATTCTCTCCATGAGGGCTTTCCAGCACTCCCAGACAGTACCCATTCACCCAAGCCTAAGGAGCTAGCCCAGCAGCCCAAGCCACCAAAACCTGGTCTTGGCCGGAACCCAAGCTGTGCTCCAGCTAGCCTGTCTATGGCACCCTGTGGTGACTGCAGTGCCCCGGGCTAGAAAACCCATGGAGACAGCTGCTGCATGTGTTCCACGAGAATGGCCCCCTCCCTCAGCCCCGGGCAGGTCCCCCAAAAGCTTCCCACAGCCCCCACCTGCACGTCAGACTGTGTGGAAGATGTGCAGCCATTTCCCGTGTGTCTCCTGTCCCGCCCAGAGCCGCAGTGCCCAGAACAGACACATGGGGCTTCTTTCTACCATGCCAGGCTTGTTCCAACAACAATATTGAAAAATAAGCAATTCTAAAAAATTCCAGCGTATACATTTAATATTGTGTGTGCTGTTTGCTTTACTGTATTGTTTGCTTTTCTATATACCAACAGATGTCATTTAAATGAAAAGTATGATGTCAAGTATATGTGAGGTCCTGGATTTGAGCCTGCATACTAAAACAAATAAACAAACATGAAAGAGAAAAAAACTTGGTTCATAGAGTATAATGTCATTTATATTAGCATTCATTATTCATCAGGTAAAACAGTTATTAATGCAACAAAATATTCATGAAATCTGTATGAGGAAACTGAAAAACTAATTAAATGTCATTTAATTAGTAAATATGTGTAAATAAATGTAGAATTACTCCAAATTTTATTGGAAAGGAAAGGCACATAGTTAAAAATGTCATTTTTCATAGCTTGATCTAAGGATTCACAAGCAAACCAAATCAAAATTCCTTCCTGTAACTACACTGATATCAATAAATGGATTCAAACACTGATATGAGAAGAAAGGCCTAGAACCACCAACAAAATATAGAAAGAGAAAGAGGAGGAGGAGGAGGAGAAAGAAGAAGCAATAGTAAAACTAATAATACTCAGTGTTTATTGGCTGAGTTATTAATTGACAAGAAAGTGGTCTATTGCTGTGAAGAGACACCATGACAATGGCAATTATTTAATTAGGGATTGTTTACAGTTTCCAAGGTTTAGCCCATTAAAATCATGACAGGAAGCATGGCGGCACACAGGCGGGCCTGGTGCTGGAGACATACCTGAGAGTTCTACCTCTATATCCACATATAGCAGGAAGAGACATACCCTGTGCTTAGAATGATCTTTTTGTAACCTCAAGCACCATCTCTAGTGACACATTTCCTCCAACAAGGCCATACCTCTTAATCTTTTCAAAAACTGCCACTCTCTAATGACTTAAGTATTTAAATCTACAAGCTTATGGGGGGAGGGGCATTCTCATTCAAACCATTACATTTTACTCCTTGGACCCCAAAGGCTTGTAGCCATATCATAATGCAGAAATGAATTAAGTCTAAACTTTAAAATACCTCCTAATCTATTATCATCATCTCAGTACTGTTTACAAGTTCAGTGTTTGAAGTTTCTTCTGATATTCAAAGCAATTTCTTAACTACAACCTTTGTAAAATTAAAAACAAAAACAAAAACAAAAACAGACTATATACTTTCAGCCTGCAATGACATGGAATATACATTACAATTACAAAGGGAAAGAAAGGGTGAAGAAATACTGGACCAAAGACCAAAAACTAGTTGGGAAAACTCCAAACCATCCATCTCCATGTCTGATGTCAAAGCACTCCAGATCTTCAACTCCTTTCAGCTTTTTTGTTTGTAACACACTTCTTTCTCTTGGGCAAGTTCCATACCCAGTTAGCAGCTTTCGTTAGATGATATCCAATGGTTCTCTTATTGCCAACATCTTGGAATTTGCCACACAATTCAGGCTTCACCTTCATAGCTCCATGAAATGTCCTCTCTGAACCTCCATTCAGAGACACCCCTGAAACCCACCTGGCTTCAACTGCTTTCCTTAGCAGCAGAGGGAGATTTTGCAGCCTCTTTTTGTATTGATGACTCTAAAGCCAGAAACACATGGCTGAAAATTTCAAATTCTTCTACTTCCTGTGACTAGAACTTGGATCCCTCATTCAAATACAGTTTCATCACCTTTCTATTTTTGATGGGTTTCATCTTAAGGTTTCTAGTATTGTGAGGAAACATCATGACTATAGAAACTCTTATAAGGGAAAACATTCAATTAGAGTTGGCTTACAGTTCAAAGGTTTAGCCCATCATTATTTTGGTGGGAAGCAAGGTGGCATCAGGCAGACATAGTGCTGGATAGGTAGCCGGGTGTTTTACATGTGAATTGACAGGCAGCAGGAAGAGATACTAATACACTCACTAGGCCTTGCTTGAGATATTGAAGCATCAAAGCCCTCTCCCATTGACACACTTCTTCCAACAAGGCCACACCTCTCAATAGTGCCATTCTCTATGAGCCTATTGGGGCCATTTTTTTTCTTCAATTGTTACAGTTTCATTTACTGCTTAAATTTTCGTTAATTCCTTTTTACAAGATGGAATTTAGCAGGATGGGTTCTTTCCCTGAGGTTATTACTCCCTTTATTCCATTTAGCATCAGTCTTTTTTTTTTTTTTTTTAAAACAGTTCATCTCCTTAAGAATAGAACTTAATTCCATTATACATTCTACTACTCCTTTTCTCCTCACACTGAATAATATTTTGTGTTTTTCTTTGCTCAGCTTTTTTCATTTTTATTATAGCTCTTCATAAGTGTGACCACTAATAAGCACTCTGTGGAGTCCATATGAGGCTGTTCTGAAATCTCTTCTGACAATGCCATTAAGCCAAACTCTTCAATTTAGCCTCAGGCAGATTTTAGCCAAGGGTCGAAAGCAGCCACATACTTTCCCACCAAAATTTCAGAAAAAAGGACTCTTAGCCACTTACTAATGTTTTTCTCAGAAACCTCTTGAGCTACACTGCCATACTCTACATTGTTCTAAGCATGACTATCTTCCAAGTCCCAACTAGTATGACATATCAAGTTCGTACTCCACCAAAAAGCATCAAGGGCAGGTTTATCGCAGCAGTATCCCACTTCCTGGTACCAGTTTCTATTTTAGTCAGTATTCTATTGCTGTAAAAAGACACCATGACAACAGCAAATTTTATGAAAGGAAGAATTTAATTGGGGATGGCTTAGAGTTTCAGAATCATAATCCATTATCAGGATGGAAGGAAGCATGGTGGCAGGAAGACATGGAGCTTGAGAAAGAGCTGAGAGATCTATATCCAGATACACAGACAGGCAAGAGGAAGAGACAGACTCTAGGCTTAAAATCAGTTTTTGAAACTGCAAATTCTGCTACTAGTGACACACTTTCTCCATCAAGATCATAACTCTTAATCCTTTCAAAAAGTGCCAAAACCTGCTGACCAAGTATTCAGATCTATGAACCTATGGAGCCAATCACACTCAACTCTACAATTTAATATATTGGAACAGTAATCAAAAAAGGTATGAGTACCAAGAACAGATAGATTAATTCAACAAAATAAAGATCCCAGAAAGACATTTGCATGTACAAAGTCAATTGCCCTTTGATAAATGAATAAAGCAATACAACCAAAAATGCTTAGTCTTATTGACCAATGAGGCGAGAAACACATACTCATGTTATGTATGTATATCTGTATGATATATATATATATATCATGCATATGTAGATGTAAATATATGTATGTTATATGTAGATGTATATATGTATATGTAGGTATGCATATGTATGCATTTTATATATATATATATGTGTGTGTGTGTGTGTGTGTGTATGTGAAAAATTATAATTATCTTCAAATGAGGGAGGGGTTGCCATCCCACAGTCAAAACTCTGACCCATAATTGTTCCTGTCCATAAGAACTACAGGGATGGAAATGGAGGGAAGCCTGGGGAAAAGAAGGTCCAGTGACAGGCCCAAAGTGGGATCCAGCTCAAGGGGATGTCCCAAGGTCTGCCACTATTATTCAGGCTATAGAGCACTCACCAAAAGGGACCTATTGTGACTGCCCTCCAGAAGACCCAACAGGCAGCAGAAAGAGTCAGATGCGATATTTGCATACAACCAATGGACAGAAACTGCTGACTCCTGTGGCTGAATTAGGGAGGGGATGAAAGAAGCTGAGGAGGAGGGTGACCCTATAGGAGGACTAGCAGTCTCAATTAAGCTGGTCCACCCGAGATCTCTCACTCTGGACCACAAAACAGGCAACATACACCAACTGAAATGAGCCCCCCAACACATATACTGCAGAACATTGTTGGGTCTGGGTTCAATCAGAGATTATGCACCTAACACTCAAGAGATTGGAGGCCCCAGGGAGTTTAAAGGTCAATTGGGGTGGGGGGTGGGGCATCCTCATGGAGACAGGGGATGGGGAGGAGGTATGGGATGTGAAGCAGTCAGAGGGTGGATGGGGTGGGGATAAAATCCGGAGTGTAAAAAGTAAACAAAAAAAAATATATTATCTTGAAACAGACCTTACTTGTTTCATAACAATTAGGTCAAAACTTATTATTTTCCTTACTTCAAAAATTAATCTTTGAAAAACAAACCCTATGAAAGATAAGAGGAAAAAGACCTAGCTAATCATTGTGTTGTTAATGAAATTTTATTCACAGAATGAAACACATAATCCAATTAAAAAATTAAAAGAATACTCACCGTTTGTAAAACATACTTGACAAAAAGGCTGACAGCCTAAATGTATAAGCACAGTCAGTAGGACCTGAGGAGATACCTAACCCATGTCCGCACAAGATGATTGATATAAGTCACTAGAGGCTTTCACACTCAAACAAGGCAAATTATCACTGTTTTGCAGTAAGGATGGCTAAGATCTGAATTACTGGCAATATAGCCCTGGCCAGGATGTAACTGAAAGTCTTGAACTAAAGCTAAATTCTACCAGTTTTCTATACATGTAAATATAATTCTACCATATGATCCAGTAATTATACTACTAGATATTTACCTAATTTTATTTAAAGCAAACAAACATGCAAAATCATTTAGAGCATCTTTATTCATAATTAAAAATCCTTGGAAGCAGTCAACATGTCTTTCAATAGGCACACAAGTACATCCACTGTCAAGCATCCATATAGTACAATATTATTCAGTGCAAAAAAATTGGAAGAATCAAGCCACAAGAAGACATTCAAGTATCTTAAGATTAAATAAAGATTTCTCACTAAAAGAAGCCTGCTGCGTTGACAGTCTGATGTGTGCCTCAGCTGTGACATTGTCAAAAGAGCCCCTATGGCCTCTTCAGGTTTCATCTCCCCACCAAGGTCATCTTCATTGTGTCCTGGGAGCCTATCACATCACAGGCTTCTGATACTTTCTAGAACTTCCTCCTGCCCCCACCCTCCTCAGCTACATATTTTAATAATTCCCCTGGCCTTCTGGGACTTTATCCTGTCTTCCCCATACCATATCCTGCCCCGTTTTCCCCTCCCTCTCTTCTCTCCCACCCAGATCCCTCTCTCCCTTCCCTCTTCTAAGTTGGATTGAAACATTATCACTTGGGCCTTCCTTCATGTTAAACTTCATACACTCTGTGAGTTGTATCATGAGTATTATGTACTTTTTGGCTAATATCCACTTATCAGTGAGTATATATCATGTATGTCCTTTGGGGTCTGGGTTTCCTCACTCAGGATTATATTTTCTAGTTCTATCCATTTGCCTGCAAAATTCATGATGTCCTCATTTTAATAGCTGAATAATAGTATTGTAATGTGTAAGTAAATGAACTACATTTTCTGTATCCATTCTTCAGAGGCGGGACATCTGGGTTGTTTACAGCTTCTGGCTATAACAATAAGGCTTCTAAGAACACACTGGAGCATGAGTACTTGAAGTATGGTAGAATATCTTCAGGAGTGATAGAGCTGAGTCTTCAGGTAGAACTATTTCCAAGATAGAGCCCCCAGTGGAGGGATGGGGTCACCCACCTACCTTCAAAATTTTTGACCCAGAATTGTTCCTGTCTAAAATAAATTCAGGACAAAAATGAAGGAGAGACTGAAGGAAAATCTCTTCAGTGACTGGCCCTACTTTGGGTCCATTCCATGGGCAGGTACCAAGCTCTATCTATCTATCTATCTATCTATCTATCTATCTATCTATCTATCTATCTATCTATCTTTCTTTCTATCTTTCTTTCTATCTTTCTATCTTTATCTTTCTATCTATCTATCACTATTACTGATGCCATGTTGTACTTTCAGACAGGAGCCTATCATGGCTGTCCTCTGAGAAACTCTACCAGGAGCTGTCTGAAATAGCTGCAGATATTTACAGGCAACCCATTGGACTGAGATTGAGGACCCCTATGGCAGAGTTAGGGGAAAGACTGAAGGAGCTGAAGGGGATGGCAATCCCACAGGAAGACCAACAGTATCAATTAACCCCTACCCCTGGGGGATCTCAAAGAGTCAGCCCCCAATCAAAGAGCGTACGTGGGCTGGTCTGTGATCCCTGGCACATGTGTAGTAGAGGACTTGTCTGTCCTCAGTGAGAGAGAATGTGTCTAATCCTATAGAGACTTGATGCCCCAGGGAAAGTGGATGCTGGGGGTGGTGAATGGGAGTGGGTGGATGGGTTGGGGTGGTGCTTAGGTTGGAGAGCACCCTCTCAGAGGCAAAGGAGAGGGAGTATGGGGTAAAGAACTTTGGGTGCAGGGACCAGGAACAGGGAGAAACATTTGGAATGTAAATAAATAAAATAATTAAATAAATATAAATAATAGAATTCACACACACACACACACACACACACATACACACACACACACACACACACACACACACACACTCACACACAAGATAGAGAGTCCCTATGGCAGTAGAGTGAGTTAATGAAATGCAGGGAGCCTCTATGTCAGTTAAGTTCTACTGTATAATACCGTAAAGTATAGTTTGGATAATGTCACCTTTGTGAAAACACATAGTATTGTATAAGAAGAAGGGTGATCAGGTGATCTCTCTCTTGGTTTGAGTTGCAATGCCACAGGGAAAACTGCACTGACTAGGTTGCAACTAAATGAAGCAAGTCACTGGTGGCATGCTTTTGAGTAGCATGTCTTCTTGCTGGGTCATTTCTCCTTCTCTGGTTCCCCAGAAACAAGGTCAGGGAAGTTTTTCAACTATACCCTATCTGCCACAAACCTCAGCCAAACTATGAGCTCAGAAATAACGATGCCAACTTACCTCAGACCAACGCCTCTTGACTTTCTACCTTCAAACTGTTTTCCTTACATATTTTACCACAGTGACAGAATGCTAGCATAAACCCTCATTTCAACTGTGTCCTTAAACTAATGATAACATAATAGTGTGGATGTCACACTATTATAAAAGGCCCTTAGTTATTAGAATTATGTTCTGGGGTATATGTGGAGACATCTGAATTATCTATTTTTCTTACAGATTTAAAACAATGTCTACTAACTAAATAAGATTCATGTGGGATGAGTGTTTATAAAAACAGGAAAAAGCCTCAAGATTCAAGGCACAAGGATCAATTATAAAAATGTTGGGGTTATGTTACAGAATGTGGATGACCATTTAAAGCAAGAAAAATGTCATAAAGATGGGATGAAACTGAAAACTCTAAGAGATGAGATGATATAGACACAACCAAAATTTTGATGTGGAGGAGAGGATAGAGTAGAAAGGGCTAGTATTGTGGATAGCCCTGGGGCTGTTTGCATTTGGATGCTAATTCTGCCTTCCTGGATGGGCTTCAGACAAGGAGTGAGTTATACCTGTGACTTCTTATGAACCAATCCCCTAATGAATAAAGGAGCCAATCACTGTGCGTGTAGGAGGGACTTCCAGGTCGGAGAGAGGAAGAGAGGAAGCAGGAGAGAGAGAGATCCTTTAGGACAGTGACA
The DNA here is from genome assembly GCA_028551405.1 of Uromys caudimaculatus. Taxonomy (NCBI): domain Eukaryota; kingdom Metazoa; phylum Chordata; class Mammalia; order Rodentia; family Muridae; genus Uromys; species Uromys caudimaculatus. The sequence goes on along the minus strand of CM052702.1, from coordinate 68,758,644 downwards.
GCATGTCGGTAAGATGTAGCTACTAGAGTCTCCTGATATGGTGGATCTGCAAGGATTCGCCACTAGAGAAATCAGATTTTGATAAGGCTTACAAGATTAGGTTTTAGTTGTTGCACCCAGAGATTGAGTTACTATTGTTTCTGAACTAAGTTTTTCTTGCATTTTCCTTCATGCAACAGCTCATCTGGGTTCCAGAGAGAAAGGTACAGTGGCAAAGTGTGGGTTTGCTTGATGTACACCACAGAGGGCATGGGGGTTTTGAAGCATACATGGGGCTGGCATGGTAATGAACTGCCAGTGGGGACCTAGCTAGCTCAGTGGAGAGATCTTGGAGCTCTGAGCCAGAACTCCACAAGATAAAAACAGGTCGGCCATCTATTGCTCACCATTGCATGGCTGGCCAGTCTGCAGGGGCTGAGAGAACCAGGGCATAGCGAGGAAACATGCTACAATATACCTTCATTTTAAATATTTCCTGCAACAGGCTAATAATAGATAAAGTGAAAAATGATTTCTGATATTTTAGGCTTAGAATTTTTTTCTGTTTCCTTATTTATTATCGACTGACTACTATTATAACAGAAAAAAAAATCTGTATTATTATAAATGTCTATGTTACTAAGAGTCAATCAACCCTATCAGTCACTTTTCTAAATAGACTACATTGAAACTCTTAAAAAGTTTTTCTTGGATTAAAACTTAGTGTTCTATAAAGACCATGGGATTCTTTCAAAGTTTTGAACTGAGAGCTTCTCTAGCATGAATTTTGATCATTTGCCCTCATTTTAGTCAAAGAAGGATTAACTTTGATGACTTACTTGGCAATCTCTAATTTCAGTAGTTTTTGCTTTAAAATAAGTGTTTCTTGTAGTTTCAAATGTGCCTTTTTTAATGATGGTTCATATGAGCCACATCTGCATCTCCTGAAGCTCCAAATGTCTGTCTTTGTAAAATTTGTGATCAAAAGAAGATAGAAGATTCATTGGTGATTTCTTGTTATATAAGGCAAGATATATCAGACTACATGCAAGAGATGCTCACTGATATGGTATAAACTATCATCATTTTATAATAGAATGAAGCATTCTCATCTTGAAAGTAATTTATAATAAGGGTCATCAGCAAACAACTAACCAATACACTTTAACCATCTTGCTCTTCAAGGTCCTAAAAGAAATAAAGACATTTGTTTCAAGATATTTGCTTTGAAGAAATGTATAATGCGCTCTCTCTCTCTCTCTCTCTCTCTCTCTCTCTCTCTCTCTCTCTCTCTCTCTGTGTGTATGTGTGTGTGTGTGTGTGTAGTGGTAGTATATGTGTATGTGTGTAAACCTGTGCCTGTAACCAAAACTAAACAAAACCTACAAATAGAAGTCTCTCAATGTTTACTTGTCATTAAAAACGTAAGTGACCAAAGAGTTATATCAAACCAAGATACATAAGTCTAATATGCAGAATCCATAGAAGTAGATATAAGATACAATATTACTTCTTGATGTCATTTCACTGAATGTTTTGCCTAAGTGATCAGTGTGCCACATTTGACATTTACTTGGCTCAGTTGAGTCTAACTATGCTAATTTCACAGAAAATAGTTTTCTGTAAATATTGTCACAGTTATTAATTTTGTGATCAGCTTTATTGATTAGAGTTGCATTTATTTACATAGAAATAAACCATATAAATGATTTACATTTGTTCACAGAAGTAGAAGTTTATATATTGTAAACCTATGCCACTCCATATTTCTGCTTTTGCAGTAATCACAAAGTTGTTGGTAGCAGTAGTCTTTGCTCTACTAAGATAGCAATAGGTAATTACAGAGAAACTTCTGGTATGGGCATTCATGAGTGCTGATTACTCTAAGACTGTGGAATGTCCTTGCAGGCTTCACAGCAGGCAGAAAAAGTCTCTGAAGCAACAGGAATGAAAATCAGTTCTGCTTGCTTTAGATACCAGGACTGAAGTAAGACTTCAAGAGTCAGACATCAGGTCATTTATTTCTGCCATATTTAAGCATAGCAAAATTTTGAAGAAAGTTTTCAGATAACAATTAACTCAGTCTCATGAATACAACAATGATTCAGAAATGTGTACTCTTAACAAAATACACTTGGCTTCAGCCATAAGATATGTTCTGTTGATTTAGATACAATGCTGAAGATAAAGGTTCTAATGAGAACGACTGAGGTAAGCATATTCTCTATGGGAAACAGGATGTGGCCTGGCCATAAGATATAATAAAAATAATTTAGGCAGTTGTACAGTATAAATGACATCTCTCACATGGATGACTTTATGGCCTAGAAGCAATGCTCAGGTTTCATTTTGTGGGGGTGGAAGTAGGGAAGCCTGATTTAAGTAAAACATAAATTCTGGGTTATATGGGTGAAGACTGGTTCTAGTGGCTGGTTTTGTGTGTTAAGTTGACCACAAACTAGAGTTATCAGAGAGGGAAGAGTCTTAGTTAAGGAAATACCTCCATGAGATCCAGGTGTAAGGCATTTTTGCAACTAGTAATCCATGGGGAAAGCCCAGCCTATTGTGAGTTGTGATGTTCCTGGGCTGATGGTCCTGTATTCTATAAGAAGGTAGGCCAAGTAAGCCATGAGGAACAAGCTAGTAAGCAGTACTCTTTCATGATCTCTCCAGCTCTTGCATCCACATCCTGCCTCATTTGTGTTCCTTTCCTGACTTCCTTCAGTGATGAACAGAAATGTAGAAGTGTAATCTGATAAAACCCTTTTGTCGCCAACATGGTTTTTGTTCACAGTGATTTCTTGAAGCAATAAAAATCCTACCTAAGACACTGGCTCATCAGACAACAAAGGATCACCAGGAAATCATGAAATAAGCTGTGTGTTTAAATTTTGGGGGCTTCCCCACTGCTTACATATGTGCCCAAAGACTTTTCTGCCCCCTATAAAAGGACTATCTCTGGACTGTCAGACCATAAAGTACAGATATAAAATATGGGGGGAGGGGTGCATAGGTTTGTTGTAGGATTATTGGTCTGAGCTTTAATCACTAGCACATGGAAGTTCTTGTTGTTATCATTAGCAGACAGCAACAAACAACAGTCAGTGGTAACTGTTAGAGCTGTACATCACCAGCTCTTCTTGAGGATCAGCACCCTCAGCTCATACAGCAGATAATGCTATAATTCTCAGATCTAGGGTGTATAAGAACCTTGAGACTATCTTGAACTCTCCACTGATAAGGGCTTGGAACTTATTCCCTGGCTTTTTATGGCCCTTTATTTTTCTTGTTGTACTTCTATTTTTTCTTGTTATACACCTATTTTTGTTGCTGTACAGTTATTTTTCAAATTTTGAGTTTTTTTCTTGTTGTAGTTATTTTTTTCAATCCTTTTTGAAAAAAATATATAAAGATTGCAATTGTAAGTAAGAAGAGATTTACTCCAGTGGTCACAGATGCAATAAGTAACGCTATGGCTTTTTCAAGTAACAATTCTATCCTTTCCTTCCCAACTTCCATTTTTGTTCATGATGTTTAATTGCAGCAATCAAAACCCTAATTAAGACACTGGTCAACCTCTGTTTTCATGGCATTGTTTAAGACTGTGTCACATGATAACACATAGCTGCAGCACAGTACTAGGAAACTTATAGTCTTGGGAAGTAGCATGGGAAAACACTGTCTTAGATCCCAGTGAGCTTTGTGACATATCTACTTTAATTCTCACTAGTACCTTTTTTTCACATTTTGAAAGTATTAAAATATCATTACCTATCAAAAACAGGAACAGTAATTTTTTTCATCTAAAATTTTGATATCAAATTATTAATCTTTTTGATGTCGTACTTCAGTGATCTAGAATCTCATATGGAGCCACACTAGACTGCAAATAACCAAAGCAATCTTAAGGAGAAAAACACAGTTGGAGATATAATACTTCATATTATACTATGGAGATGTAGTAATACCTAAAAGTAAACCAACAAAGCTGTGTCCATCTAATTTGTCAAAGTTTGAAAACTGTACTGTGGATGGTATATTCAACAAATGGTGTTGGCAATCATGAATATTCATCAGCAGAAGATTTAAATTTAGACTCATATTTTTCACTTTGTACAAAAATAAATTTACAATGGATCAAAGACCTTAATTTAAAGCCTAAAGTTTTTTCCACTGATGAATTTTTCTTTTAATCCAAGTGAGGGTACAGTGAAACCACTTATACTGCATGCATTAAATATCAAGAGAATAAAACTGTCAATTGACAAATGGACTAAAAGTATGCACAGGTAGTTCTTAAGAGGAAAAAAAAGTTAATACCTGTTTTAAATATTTGCAACATTATTTTCTATTGCTATGATAATAATACATCATTACCAAAACATCTTTTACAAAACATAACTTATTTTGGAGGGTATAAATTCATGGGCATCATGGCAGGGAGCATGGCAGCAGGTAGGTAGGCATTGTGGGGGCAGTAGCTGAGAGGTCATATCTTGAGAAAATAATGGAGGGGAGAGAGAGACAGACACAGACACACAGAGAATTAGATAGAGACAAAGAGACAGAGACTTTGAGAGAGACAGAGACAGATATACAAGACAACCAGCCACACAGACACATAAAGAGAGAGAGAGAGAGAGAGAGAGAGAGAGAGAGAGAGAGAGAGAGAGAGAGAGAGAGAGAGAGAGATGGGTGGGGAAATGGTTAGAGATTTTTGAAGCACTCCTCCAGGGATATATTTCCCTCTTCCAAAAAGGGCAAACCTTCTCCTAATGTGTCCCAAATAGTTGCACAAACTGGGGATGAAGTATTCAAATATATGAGTCTCTGAGGGCCATTCTCATTCAAACTATCATACTAGTTATCAGAGATATGCAAATTAAAACTACTTTGAGATATCATCTCACTCTAGGCCATAATCAAGAAATTTGACAAGTCATGAAGAAAATGTAGGAACAGAGAAATTTTTATTCACGACTAGTAGGGGTGCAAATTAATACAGCCATTATGGACATCAGTTTGGAGTTTTCTCAAAAACTAGCTAAATAACTAAACAAACAAACAAAGAAATAAGTAAAAATGAAACTATTATGTGACCCAGCTATACAACCCCTGGGTATAATCTCAGAGACCTCTAGTCAGATCTGAGGGACATTCAGTTCTCCAAACTAAAAAAATTCAGGGCAGATCAGAAATGACAGTCTTGGATCATTTTAAAGTAGAATACAGAAGGGTTGCTAAAAGCCTATGGCCTATATTTCTCAGAAACCGGTAAAATGAGTTTCTGCTTGCGAGAAAGGGCCACCTCCCTTAATGTATACCTATGGTTCCATATCAAAGTCCATGATAGCCTTCAGTCTTCATCTAGTCATATTTGCTTGCTATGCATTTCAAAGTCTCCCTAGCCTCTTGGACCTTCTTACCTCCCCCACCTCTGCCACAGTCCTAGCTCTTAAGGTTTTGCAGTTCAAAGGCTTCCTTCATCCAAGATATATGTTTATTCTCTATATAATGGCAAGGTATTTATTTTCCTCCCTTGCTCTACTGTTATATCTCTTACAAACAGCCTTGGAAATGCACAGTCTGCTTCTTTTTCTTTGTGTTCTTGATTCTTCCAGATGCATCTGGATTCTTTTTCTCTTATCTACAATAGGAAGCTTCCATCCAAATAATGGAGCAGTATTCCAGTGGTTTCTTACAGTACCCATCACTTACACTTCCATATCCTACCACAGAAGTATTTGCATCCAAAGTTTATTGCAGCTATCTTTACAATAGCTAAGAAATGGAGCCAACCTACATGTCTCAGAACAGATTGATGGATACTGAACAATGTGGCATATATAAAAATAGAATATTACTCAACTATAAAGAAAAATGAAATTGAATTTTCAGAAAAAGGAATTAGCTAAGTGTAATATTAAGTGAGATGACTCCATCCGGGGGTTAAAAAGGTGAATGTTCCTTATATATGGATCGTACTTTGAAGTGAATATTTGTAAACAGGTATAGATGTCAGTATAATACAACATTTAGAAAGGATACAAAGAGAGGCTTGTATTAGCTAGTGAAAAGGAGCAGAATGTTGTCAAAAAGACATGTGCTCTATGAAAGAAATTAAAACGATATTTTTTTTCTAGTTTCAAATCTTTTTTTTTTTTCTTTTTCTTTTATGTTAGATAAACAAATCCAACTTTCTGGGAACTCAAGTTGAAAGAACTGTAAAAATAAACACATTTATGAATAAATAAAATAAATCTAATAACATGATTGATAATGAAAATTTAAAATCTTAAGGAAGTCTGTTATTTTGGTATATCAACTGTATAGAAGTTTACCAGGATAAAGAGAGTTAAGGATTAGGCAAGTATTTAAGCTGCTTCCTTAAGCAGTTATAGTGTCTTTATTTGTGAGTTACTTAAAATAAAGTTAATACACACACATATACACACACACACACACACACACACACACACACACACACACACACACATACATGAAATAGGTATTAATAGAACCTAAAGCAGACTTTTATAAATTATGCTTGCATGAAAAATTTCTCATTATAAGGTAGTGATTTTTTTTTTTTTTTTTTTTTAGTGGACTTGGGATCAAACATGGAGCCTCATGTATTTTGGCAAAGATTCTGGACTGTTAGAATGTCATTGTTGATTTCAAAATGTAGTGACATCTGAAAGATAATTTATACACGCTTATTTGCTATCAAGAGATTAAGTAACTGTTGCAAGAAATAATAAAAAAGAAGGAATATATTGTGTGTTCCTGTGCCATGTCCTGGTTCTCTCATCCCCAGCAGGCTGGCCAGCCATGCACTGGCCGGCAATAGTTGAGCTGCTTTTACCTCATGGAGCTGCTCTGACTCAGAGCTCCATGATCTCTCCACCCAGCTTGCTAGGTTCCCACTGGCGGGTCACTATCATGCCAGCCCCATGCATACTTCAAAACCCCCATGGCCTCTGTGATGTACATCAGGCAAAGCCACACTTTGCTGCTGTACCTTTCTCTCTGGAACCCAGACGAGCCACTGCTTGAAGGAAAATGCAAGAAAAACTTAGTTCAGAAACAATAGTAACTCAATCTCTGTGCGCAACAACTAAGACCTAATCTTGTAAGCCTTATCAAAGTCTGATTCCTCTGGTGGCGAATCCCTGCAGATCTGCCATACCAGGAGACTCTAGTAGCTACATCTTACCTACATGCTGTCCCCATTCCAAAAGGACTCTCTTTCTCTCCTGCTTTCTCTCTTCCTCTTTCCAACCTGGATGTCCCTCCTACGTGCCCAGTGATTGTCTCCTTTATTCATTAGGGGATTGGTTCATAAGAAGTCACAGGTGTAACTCACTCCTTGTCTGAAGCCCCTCCAGGAGAGCAGAATTAGTATCCAAATGAAAACGGCCCCAGGGCTGTCCACAACACTTCCCCCTTTCTGTCCTAATAAGAAAACAAAACTTTTCTCTCAAATATAGAGCACAACTGTTTTGTAATTTATAAAATATAGATATACCTAACACCCACTCCGTCAATTTTGTCATTAAGATAGAACACTGTCATATATCCCAAATTAAAAGACTATGATTCTACCTTGACTTATGTCCTGGCTTTAGATTGTATGCCATCTGAAACCCATCCTCTCAAATCTGTTCTCTCAAACTAAATAGCTTGGGTTGGCTAAGAGACTATAAGTAATTTTTCAACACCATCAGAAATCTGTGAATGAACAACATAACTGAAAATATATAGGAAGCCTAACACAACTTCCAGAACTGAGACAAATTGTAGAGACAGCTGCCTACATATACAGCCCCAGTAAGTCAGGAAGTTGTAGCATCAGTCTTTAGCCTTCTGGCCTAGGATCATCTGACAGACCTTTGTAATGCAGAATTTTGAAGGACTAATTACTGTGTCTTGGCAGAGATTATCAGTTAACTATTCCACATGATATGTCCTTTTTCTGGACAGTATTACGTATATAGGTGAAATGAGGAAATTCTTGCCTAGTAGCTGTCTCGCCATAACTGGAGCAACTCCACTGGTGCTCAATTTCTCCTTTAAATCACAAAATGGGATGCTGTCAGGAGCAGACTTGTCTCAACAACTAGTGAATAAATAACATTAAATGTCACATTCTCTGGATTTCTGCCGTTTTTGCAAACCATCAATCTATGTAAAGTAATCGGGACTGTTCTCCATTAAATACTCTCAGCTATTTATAATTAAAATCTTGAAAACACCCTAACAGTAAACTCAGAGCCATGAATTTGCTATTTGGTTCTTAACAGGCTTAATCGTCTCAGATCAGTTTATAATAACAGTCATAGAAGGACTGGGCCGAAGCCCTATACTTTTAAAATGTTTGTATCAATAGAATAAATTTATACCAATGAAAATCTTGATTTAGCATTAAAATAAATTCTCTACTAAAATAAAAGATTATGATTTTAACTTAGTAACAAATATAAAGATTTCTACCAATAGAGATTATGGCTATACAATCAATTCTAGCTATTTCTTCCCTGTGCCAATTATGACCGTTTCTAAATTCCCTAGAAAGGCAACCTATAATAACGACCTCCAACCCCAAAGCCCAGGGAACTGGGACAACGACTCTTCATAACTTCTTCAAGCTGAATATGGGCATTGAGATATTTTTGAAGGGGGGGAGGGTAGGGAAAATATGGGAGTTGTTTGGCCTTAAGAAGGCCACACCAATGATTATTAAAGTCTCTGATGTCTGTGTCCTGATTGAATCCAGCTGGAAATCCATGAGATCAGGAGTTCAAGCAGGTCAGTTGAGCATGTCTGACGATGAATCTCACCAAAGCTGTACATTCTGCAATATATAAATCTCAAGACAAATATAAGTAACATCAAAATAATTTTTTTTTTTTATTCTCTGGAATCTAGTTCTCTGGGGAGTCTCCCTCTATCAAATCTGATCCATATAACTCTGGAAGGTATAAATACCTTATTCACCTTTTCCAAAAACATAAAGACAAAACTTTTTCCCAAATCAGGATATCCTTGAGCCAGTAATCAGAAAACCATTTATTTAGACCTCTCTCTCAGAGGAATAATACCACAAAACTCAAAATCACACCCATTTTGAAAAAAACAATCTAAAACAGATGAAGTAAATTAAGATATTGTATGTGCCTATACTTAGGCCTTTTTTATTTTGCCAGGCAGGAGGAAACACTCAACATTCCTGCGGAGCCCATGTTAGACAGAATATGAGTATCCTGTGGTTAAACAATCTTTTTCCATCTTTCTGTTTGGCTCTCTGCCTAGAGCAGTCATCTTGTTATACCTATTATCTGTTGCTCTCTCTACCTGGAGCCACAGACAATATTAATTAATACCTGCTATAGTATCTATCTGTTGATCTCTCTACCTGGAGCCACAGATATTAATAATTAATATCTGATCAAAGCAGGCAATGATTATCACTGCACTCTCTATTCACATGTCAGTGACTAATTTTCCCTATCTTAGTTCCAAACCATGGGCGAAATTCCCCACGTGATCCAGATAAAATTTGTACATAATTCTTTCCTAAAGGCAAATAATCCCAACATTATAAATTCACAGTTTCATTCGTCTCTTCCTTAAGAAGTAGGCAACTTAATTCTTCCCCTGACTCAGAGCAGCCTGCAATACCCCATAGCTGGGGACCTCACAGCCTGCTTTGTTTCAATTCCCACTCTTGAGTCCACATGAATCATGAGTACTACCCAGCTACTCTCTAAAAAAGAATGTAACACTCTCTCAGGCTAATAAACTTAAATTTCCACTGGATGTGTGCCCAGCCGTATGTTAGTTTGCCACATGTTACAGGAAATATTTAAAAAGAAGGAATATATTGCATGTTCCCTCACTATGCCCTGGTTCTCTCATCCCCTGTGGGCTGTCCAGCCATGCACTGGCAGGCAATTGCCGAGCTGCTTTTATCTTGTGGAGCTCTGACTTAGAGTTCCATGATCTCTCCACCCAGCTCACTAGGTCCCACTGCCGGGTCGCTACCATGCCAGCTCCAAGCGTCAATACCCCCATGGCCTCTATGGTGCATATCAGGCAAACCCATACTTTGCTGGTGTACCTTTCTCTCTGGAATCCAGACGAGCTGCTGTGTGAAGGAAAACACAACATAAACTTAGCTCAGAACCAACTCAATCTCTGGGCACAACAACTAAAACCTAATCTTGTAAACCTTATCAAAATCTGATTCTTCTGGTGGCAAATCCTTGCGAATCTGCCCTCTTACAGGAGACTCTAGTAGCTACATCTTACTTACATGCTATCCCCATTCCAAAAGGACCCTCTTTCTCTCCTGCTTCCTCTCTTCCTCCCTCCAACCTGAAAGTCCCTTCTATGTGCCCAGTGATTGGCTCTTTTATTCATTAGGGAATTGGCTCATAAGAAGTTACAGGTGTAACTCACTCCTTGTCTGAAGCCCCTCCCAGGAGGGCAGAATTAGCAAACAGCCCCAGGGCTATCCACAACAGGTAACCATATATAACCATACTGAAATTAGATATCACATTATATAACCATACTGATAACATCAAGAAAAAAATCCTTAAATCTGAAGCATGCAAACTTGTATACTGAGATAGAAATTAATTTCATCAAAAGAAATATATGACTAAAACCATCTGACTTCATCATATTCCATGTCAACTAAGAAGTATCTAAATTAAAGTTTAAACTAATATAGTAGTATTGCTTCTAAAAATAGCTAAATAAGATTTGGTTGCTTCTAACAATAACTAACTACCTAAATTATAAATCAACCAATACTTATCTAGTATGCTAGTCAGCAGTTTTTCTTTATAAGCATTGGCAAAGTGAATATGAATATTTAATCTTGGCACAATTCTTTCTTGAAGATGACTAAAATGATGGTGGCATAGAGAAAAATGGCTACTAAAACAACTCAGGCTGAAAAAGCTGTAAATTATTAACATATTAACATAGAGGTAGAAAACATGAGTCAGGGTTCTATGGAAGAGCAGGAAAACAGTAGAGTGAACACAAGAAGAAACAAATACTCATGATGAAGATGAGATGACACAAATACATAAGCGCATTTATAAACACAAATCAAAAAATCAAGTTACTCTATTTGGTATAGTCCAGTAGAGATCTTTGTCTAGAAACTATAGGATTGTTCAGAAAAGGAGTGAGTTAAAGTTTTTGGAAAGTGTTCTAGGTTCTACTAACTTATAAGTCCCTTTCCTGTTATCTTAGAAGACAGACCTTGTGAGAAACTTAACCAAGCAATGATTACAACAACCCTTTTGACAAAGTCATACTTTAGAACCTATTTGCTAAATAAGAAGTGTTTTGATTACTCCCTGCATATATTTACCCCTACAATATCTGTTCCTGCAAACATGCTTAACTATGATGCAAAATTCCATGGTTAATAAAGGAATCAAAAGTGACTCTCAGATGGTTACAAAGATAGTCATGATAACACCGCTATTGGACCTAAAAAGTTATAACAAACTGGGTGCCTTCTCAATCTTCTTAAGACATTAGCCTGTGCCCTTTCTGAATGTAACAGAGAAGAATTCTCTGGTCTGAGTACAGGGTTGATTATTTGTTGGTTTGAATTTCTATAACAATTGGATAAGGTACTTTTGTCTTATTGTTTGTAGAGCAAATGATGACACTTGATACCTAAAATTCCCATTGGATTTCCATTATATGTGACCCCTAAAAACATCTGCCTCTGTTGCTATTTCCCTATTATCTTCTACCAACTGCTTTTATATGAAATATTGCATGTACTGAACTTTTCCTTTACTGTACCATTGATGATGCTGTTCTTCAGATAATGTTTTGATAGCTTCTTTCACTAAGAGAGTATGCGACTTTCCCTGGTTAACTTACTTCCTTTCTATCATTCCCTTTGTTTACTCATTTCTTTTTTCCCTCTATGCTAGAGCTCAATGGAGAAAAGAAACCCCCATTTTTTAATTTACAAATGCATCCTTGGGATCTATAATAATGATCAGTACACAGAAAATATCTAGTAAATAATTGAAGTAGTCAACTAAATCAGAATGCAAAATTTGTTCCAGTCATAACAATTTCGAAGCAAGAGGCTTAAATGAGAAAAATTAAAATAATTTGTGAAGTCAAAAATGTAGTCATCTTTCTTATAGGATTCAAGCTCAGAAGGAAAATGACCATTCACAGTTGTTTCAAAAATAACTTGAAATAAATTAAACAAGCTAATCTCAAATATATATGCTTCAGAGTAAGGTGCATGTGTGTCATTCAATAAAACCCAGCTGACTATGTGGCAAATTTCTGTTAATCAGATATTTTACTAGACTCAAGTTTTACTTCCAGAGAAATGCCTGGCTCAAATGCACTAGTGAAAAAGAAACTTTGAGTTGAATCAACATATCCATTAGGTCTTCTAGGCAACAGAACCCACACCAATAATTTCAGCATGGGACAAAAACCTGCTTCCTGCAGTAGATAATGATGGTAGATTGTGGTTAACAATTGATGAGGTTGAAGGATGATCCTAAGGTATGACAACAACCAGAATTATAGGAAGCACATGCCTCTCCCATGAGTTGAGAAAAAGGGAATAAAGTGAACAACAGAAACATTAATATTCTGAGATTCTGACGTCTAAGGAGTTTTCAGGGATATAGTAAGGAATATGTTTGGTTTCAGACCCTGGATACAGGACTGAGGTGCCCATTTTTCATACCAAAGGAGACCTGGCCTCTAGGTTCTCCCAACACTCCTCAGTCCTTACCTGGAATACCTGCCCCCAATCCTGAATTTTCCAGCCCAGAGACTGGGCTGCCCTTCCTACAGAGGCTCTTCCTATATAATCTAGATATTTTAGTCTCACTCTCTTCCTCACTTCTTCTCTTTCTGGCACAAGCCCTTTCTCTCTTGCTCTTTCCTCTCCCCTGACCACTCTTCCTCATGGTGACTTCTCTGGCCTCAATCCTTGGGTCAAGTGAACTAAACAGAGAGCAGCTTCCCAATAAACCTGCCTTTAATGTAATCTAATCTGGCTCGAATTGACTTATTTCACCAGCAGCAGAGAAATAACCTATCAGATGTTGCCAAAACCCCGGAGAAGTTGAGTCCCCAGCCCGATGGGCTCAGAGGTCGATGGGATCATAAAGGGACTCTGGGAATTGGAATAGGGCCTCAGGGCCAGTGCATAGGTTCTGGTGGATGTCAGAGATAACAGAGTTGATCGAAGATGACTGTTTTTGGGGAAGAATAAGGCAGGTAAAGTCATCCATCTTTTGCCTGTGTACCCCTTTTGTCAAGGAATTTGTTTTTCTTCCTCTGACTGGTACTGAGGTTTGTAGGAAGATGCCAGGAAAAGGATGTGCCCTGTGAGTCTAGATGACGTGGAAGCCAAACCTCGAGCCACTGAGTCAGTTCTGGCATTACCCAGAGCCACTGGATCAGTGGAGGTCTGATGTCCCTAGCAACGAATTGTGGCCACCTCTGTTGGAAGTTGGAGAATCTCCAAACGTTTTGCTAATAAGGGAACCCTTGACAATGGGCGTGCCCTTGGTGGTGAGAAAACCCATTTCCTTCCAAACGGCAGAGTAGGTATGAGCTATTAGAAAAGCATGCATAGAGTCAGTATAAATGTTAACCCATTGGTTTCGGGCTATTTGGAGTACCCTGGTCAAAGCAACTAACTCAGCCTTTTCTGAAAATGTCCCCACTGGGAGTCGGTTTGCCCCAACTGTTTTAGTTGACAGCAGCATAAGTTGCTTGATTGATTCCTGATCTGTCTATGAGAGAACTTCCATCTAAAAAGAGGGTGAGTTGGGAGTCTGAGAGAGGTTGGTCTAGAAGACCAGGCCCGGGTGACTGTAGTGCCTCTACAGCCTCTGGGTAGGAATGAGAGGGAGTATCCGGAGACTTTAGGACTGAAGGTTAAGGTGATTTGAGGGTTCTCTAGAAACAGGAGATGAAATGCTTAGATTCATGAGGGCCCAAGGCGGGAAAGAAATAATGACTCAGAAAGTCAGAGAAGGGATAGGTGGAGTAAATTGTGATGGGCTAGAACAGGGTGATCTTGAGAGCTTCCAGCGTGAGTTCTGCTGCTGATGTTACGGCTATCAAAATGACTGCCATCCACGAATGGTGGGGTCTAGCTGTTCAGATAAAAAAGCTATGGCCTGGTGGGAGAGCCCAACAAGTTAAGCTAAAAAGTCCTGTGGGCACCCCAAGCTCCTCATCTATAAAAAGGTGATAGGTGTGGGTAGAGTCTGGGAAGGCCAGGGCAGGGCCCACTAAGAGGGATTCCTGAAGTCAAGAGATATGATGGTGGACCATGGCTGACTGGGTGAGTGGCCCTGTGGGAGTCTATCTGGCTGCCTGGTGTAGTGGCATCCGATAGGTTATTTCTCTGCCAGTAGTGAAATGAACCAGTTTGAACCAGGTTTATTGGGAAGCTGCTTTCTGGCGAGTTTACTGACCCCAAGGATTGAGGCCAGGAAGTCTCAATGGGGGTGGAGGTGGGGGTGGGGGAAAGAAAGGGCATGCACTCAGAGAGAGAAGAGGAGGAGGAGGAGGAGGAGGAGGAGGAGGAGGAGGAGGAGGAGGAGGAGGAGGAGGAGGAGGAGGAGGAGGAGGAGGAGGGAAGAGAGAGAGAGAGACAGAGACAAACAGAGACAGAGACAGACAGAGACAGAGAGAGACTGGATTACATAAGGAGGATCCTGTGAGGGAAGAGCAGCAGCCCAACCCCTGCGTTGGAAAGTTTAAGGTTGGGGGCAGGAGGTAGGGACTGAGGGATGCTGGGAGAACATGGAAGCCAGGTATCCTTTAGTCTGTGAAATATACACCTCAGTTCCTTGTCCCGGGTTCTGAAACCAAACACTCTTCACTGCCTATTTCGTACAACTCTTAAACCATCCCTTCAACTCCATTTAACACTCAAGCCAGGAGGAGGCCATTCCCATCTTTTCTTTAGTATTAACACTTCCCTCTGTTTGACATTGACTGAAACCAACAACTATATTGGTTAGTGTTATCACTGTGACCAAATGCCTGATAGAAAAAAATAGTGGCAGGAAAACTTTATGTTAGTTCATGCCATCAGAGGGTTCAGACAAAGACTGTCTTGCTTAAAAAAAAAATCAGGCAGAAGCAAAGAGCCATCAAGATATCCAGGAAACAGACAACCAGGGAGTAAAGGCATGAGAGAAGATACCTCTAAAGACCTATCACCACTAACTGGCTTCTAATAGCTAAATCCCAGAGCAGTGACACCTACTGGAAGCCTAGCATTAAACACATTAAATATTGGAGAAAATTAATAATTTTTATCCCATAATACTACAACAGTCAGAAGCAAGAAATAAATGTTCGTCGAGTGCAGCACAAATTAGACCCAAAAATGTGGGCTGGCCACTGAAAAGCTGTAATAGTACATCTTTCCCCAACACTCCTTAAGGCAGTCTTAAAGGCACTTTTTTTTTTTGGAAACATAGAAACAAATACATAAGAAGGTAAAACAAAATAAAAAACTACATAAGGATCCAAAAAGTAGACAAAACCGATTTTTGGATTGCTGGGTCAAAAATGGCTCTACATCAGAATTTACGAACTTCATTATATCAAGCTATGTCTTTAGGGTCTGTGAGGCATTGAGATAGGATGAGAAAAAAACCCATTCACAGCAGAAAGTGCTGCCTTTGTACTTTATTTTTTCATTTTATTGCTCTGAAAATTTTCCCACCCACCTGAACAAGGATGTATTAAAATAAAAGATGGAGATTCAGTGAGTTCAGAGACACCATGATCCTCACGGGGGAAAGTAGCATGCCCACCCCAGGGCTGCTCAAAGGGGGTGGGGTAATAGAATCCAGTTTCCACTGTCAAATGAAAGAATCAGAAATGTGTAGCTATAGTCATACTGTACTACAAGGTAAGGTTTTGAAACCAGCAAATCAACATTAATATTTAAAGAACAAATAAAAGCCAGACCTGCAACAAGCAGGCTTTAGAAGTCATCCTAGAGACAATTTTTACTGACACTTTCATTTTCTTGACCAATTTTATATAGTTTTATTATCAGTTGCCTTTCGCCAGACACTCAAGAGCATCATTTTAAAAGACTTTAAGAAAAAGATAAAAATTTCAGGTACTACTAAATATTTTACCAGTGTTCATTTAGGACGTAAATAATAATGATGACCTGATCTTGAGTGCAAGGAGAATCCAGTGCTCTGACAGTAAGGCTGTTCATTATTCACTTGAGTAAGAAAGATACCTGATTGTACTGTTCTAAGAAGGCTGAGTGTGTTGTTGCTGTAGAATGCTTATATAGAAAACACACTTAGGACTTCCTATCACTGTCTTTACTACTAAACACTCTACAATGTAATTTTAAACCCATTTTATAATGGAAGAAATACTTGGCTAAAACACATAAAGCCACACGGATGATGGTGTGATCATAGAAAGAAGACTGAAGCCTTGGATAAAAGTCCCTGTGAATTTTCTTTTGGTAGGCATTACCTGGCATATGATCTTTGTCGAGTCACTAAAATAAGTATAACTAATTGAGGTAGAAATTAGGCTGGCATCTCAAATGAGCCAATGACTTTAAAAATGTTTTACAGAATAAAATAGAAAGTAGTAAACAGCAAACATTGTTTTAGTTAGTAAATATAATTTATCCAGTCTTCAATCTGAAGCAATGACTATCTAGACTTTTGTTCAAAGATGTACAAATAGGCAAAATGTTCATCAAAAAATAATCAACATTTTTATTCCTCAATAATGGAAATACCAGCTACAATGAGATGCTACTCCACACTCACAAGAGTGTCTATAATTAAATTACATCACAAAAACTATGTGATGGCCAGTTTTGGTAGAAGCTGAAAGTTTCATATATCAGTAGAAATATATGGTAGAAATGCAACCAGATTACACTTGACCATGCCTATAGACCAGGAAATGTCAAACCTAAGATGCTATTATACTTCACATCATCCCAGGTGCATACATTGGAGAAATATAGCTATAAGTCCATACAACACTTATATACAAATGATTACAGCAGTGTTACAATTCAAACACAAAGTGGAAATGTCTCAAATGAATGCTAATGAGCTTATGAGTGTGTGTGTGTGTGTGTGTGTGTGTGTGTGTGTGTGCGCGCGTGCACAAAAGACAGTACACATATTGAATTATTACTCAGCTAGACAAAGGATGCATAATTAATATAACTGTTAAACCAACCTTAGAAAGACAAATATTATATGTAGATTCTAAATTTAATATAGACAGATAAGGTTATGCACATAAATTACAGCACAACATGGAAGCAAAACTGTCTTGGGAAACCAAAGGATTAATAGGAGTAGGATGGAGGTTGGGGAATGTGGAACATAATGTTCTAAATGTCCAAAACATGCTTGTGTGAACGTTTTTTAAGCAGCACCAAGTAATCAATGCATATAATAAAACATAATATATATTTTAAAGCTATGCTAAATTAAATAATTCAGACATATGATGTCATTGACAATAAATATTTATAAGTGAAAGAACCCACATAGTACAGATTAGTAGTTACCTGAGGCAAGAAGTAGAGGAGGGGGTGTTAGGGAGATGATGACTGAAGAGTCCATGATTTTTTTTTGAGGGTGAGGGAATGATTGTAAAGTTAAAGTCTTGTTTAAACAGTTCTGAGAATCTATTAAATGCTGTAGTGTTCTCAGATTCAAAAATTAACCATATCAAAAGCTATATTCAAATATGAGAAAATAGAAATATCTGCAGACACAAAACATACAAATAAAGGCGAGGGTAGAAATAGAGGTGAGTATATTAATTTCACATGGAGAAGTTTAAGGGAAAATATCAGCAAGTAAATAAAGTCCATTTCACATTAACACAATAAAATCAAACCATCATGTAATGTAGGAATACATTTGTGCTTAACAACCCAGTTTTATAATATTTGGGGAAAACTTAAGAGAAATAAAAGATTAATAAAACCATGATTCTTCTATCACCATGCATATAAGAAAGAAAGAAATAGAAGAAAGGAGTGAGAATTTGGAGATTGTATGGCATATTACAGGGTACACATTATAAAGCACTCATCAAATATAAAAATTTCAACCTATTACAACAAAAACTTTATATTTTTATTAAGCTTAATTTGACTATCTACCATCTGTCTGTCTGTCTGTCTCTTGTGTGAGGGCTGTTAGGCCTCATGTGTGCCAAGGAATACATATAGAAGCCAGAGGACAACTTGCAGACGTTAATTCTCTTCTACCATGTGGGTCCCAGGTATTGTATTTAGGTCATCAGATTTGTTGGCAAAGTGTATTTATCCACTGATTCATCCTTTCAGTTCCATAAACATATCTTAGTTAAAAACTCTGCTAGATGCAGGTGTGATTATGCATGCATTTAGTCCTACCCACCTAGGAGGTCAATCATGGCAGGAGGTTTGTAAATTCAAGACAAGCTCTGGTCACAAACCAAGACCCAGTCTCAAACAAATCAACCAACAAATCAATCAATCAATCAAACAAACAAACAAACAAAATACTCTCTATGGTACAAATTAACGCATTCTCTAATAACAGTGAAATAAAATTCAAAATTGGAAATGTTTAAGCAGCAGCAAAAATAGTATTTTAAAATTATATATTGTGATTATTACTTCCAATGGCAATTCTCTTTAAAGCTAAAACTTATTTCTAATACTATTTCCTTAAAATGAGGTATTAGGACAGCAGTTCTCAGCCTGTGGTGTGACCCCTTTGGGAGTCAAACTACTCTTTCTAGGAGTAGCCTAAGACCATCTAAAAACACAGATATTTATATTACAATTCATGACGGTTGCAAAATTATAGATATGAAATACATTAAAAATGATTTTAATGTTTGGGGTCACCACAACACAAAGAACTGTACCACAGGTTGTAACATTAGGAAGTGTGAGAACCATTGTTTTAGGGGATCGAGAGATGTCTTGATAGTGAAGAGTTCTTGTTTGTTCTTCTTCAAGAGGTCATGAGTTCTGTTACTGGCACACATATTAAGCAGACCACAACCACACGTAACTCCAGTCCCCAGGTTTTCCAGGGTTTATAGCATTGCCTTCTGGTATCCACATGTGGCATACACTCATACGGACATAAGAACAGGCACACACACAAAGAGAGAGAGAGAGAGCGAGAGCGAGAGCGAGAGCAAGAGCGAGAGCGAGAGCGAGAGAGAGAGAGAGAGAGAGAGGGAGAGAGAGAGACAGGGAGGGAGGGGGAATAAAAAAGAGAGAATGAGAGAGAGACATATGCATACGCACCTAAAATGAAAAGACATCTTAAAAGATCCTATTTAATGGTGCCTCCCATATTCCCGTTTTCTATAGATTCTATTGCTCAGTCCTTATCTCATTAATTTCAGGTTTGTTGCTGATTCATTCCTGTGAATTCCTTATGGACAGATGGAATGCAATAAAGTTCTTTATTACCACAACATTTAAATATCTTTTTGGATACAGAAAGTCCCAAGTAAGTGTTTACTAATTGATTTTATTGTATAATTGAGGTTGTGAACTACAAATTAAAGGACAAGAGTTCTTGATTATTATTGGAAAGACTTAATGACTCACAGCACATCAATTTGCCTCCCTGGATTTTAATATCCTTCATTAAGTGAATTAATATAAAAATGTTACTGAGATTCTTCCATTCTAGAGCTAGATGAGTGAACTTAATGGAGAAAAATGACATCATTCCATTTACCAGACGACATTCTTGTATATGCAGAAACACTGGCTGCTTTCAGTATTAGAAGCAGTCAGAGAGTCATCCTCAGTTACTCATCAATAGCAGAATGCTTTGTGGTATATTTTCACTAATAAGGTATTTCTTTAATACCAACCACACAGTTCTAAGGAGGATATTCATACATCAGAGTACATGTCAGAGTATTTTTGCCTCTCTGATGACAATATTTCAAGACTTATATAAACAGTTTTAATTATCCATTTCACTGTAACTTCATACCCATTAAAAAGACATTAGTGTATATTTTCACTTGAGGGTATAATAGTTCACTCTTTCCAACACTTCTTTCTCAATGTGCGATTTCTTCATTTCTCCTATATAGCTCACTCACATTTTTAATATTTCTTTAAATTTATGTATTGACAAAAGTATTCTTTGTTTCTAACTTGCTATTATATATATATACATACACACACATATATATATGCTTATGCATTTATGGAAATTATCATGAGATAAATAAAATTTAATTTATTAATACTAACATTATGTTATAAATTATTATTACAGGCCTAATATAACTATATCTAATTAGTTTAAAATATTGCCTGAGAAGAAACATTGTGAAGAATATATCCTAATAGATTATACTGGCTAGTTTTGTGTGTCAACTTGACACAAGCTGGAGTTATCACAGAGAAAGGAGCTTCAGTTGAGAAAATGTCTCTGTGAGATCCAAGTGTAAGGCATTTTCTCAATTAGTGATCAAGCGGGGGGTCCCTTGTGAGTGGTACCATCTGTGGGCTGGTAGTCTTGGGTTCTGTAAGAAAGCAGGGTGAGCAAGCCAGGAGAAGCAAGCCAGTAAGCAACAGTCCTCCATGGCCTCTGCATCAGCTCCTGCTCCTTGAACTGCTTGAGTTCCAGTCCTGACTTCCTTTCATGATGAACAGCAGCATGGAAATGTAAGCAGAATAAACCCTTTCCTCCCCAACTTGCATCTTGGTCATGATGTTTGTGCAGGAATAGAAACCCTGACTAAGATAAATTGGTACCATTGTAGTGGGGTATTCCTGTGACAGTCTAATCATATTTTGGGGAGGACTGTGGAAGGACTTTGGAACTTTGAGCTGGGGATGAAGAAATCAGCTGTGATTAACAAGATACCAGAACTACTAGAGCAATACCATTGCATTGTTGGGACTATTGATGCTGGTTAGCTGGAGTGAAGATATTAAAGGTGATTAAGATGAGACCAGCATCACTGGGGTGAAATCTTCTGAGAAGTGTTTGCTGATAGCACAGAGGCTGGTAGTCTTGGGTTCTATAAGAAAGCAGGCTGAACAAGCCAGGAGAAGCAAACCAGTAAGCAGCATTCCTCCATGGCCTCTGCATCAGCTTCTGCTCCTTGACCTGCTTGAGTTCCAGTCCTGACTTCCTTTCATGATGAACAGCAGCATGGAAGTGTAAGCTCAATAAATCCCTTCCTCCCCAACTTGCATTTTGGTCATGATGTCTGTGCAGGAATTGAAACCCTGACTAAGACATAGATTAACATCAGAAAGAGGATACATGTGATTTTCAGATTATTGTTTATGTTTCTATTTTTATACATTGTGTATTATTTGTACAACAATTATATATGCACACAATCACAAATACCCTGTGTCCTGAATTTAAATGAAAGAAATTGTTATGTAACCCATTGCCTTTAATTCTTTTAAAGAAATATTTTTAAAAATCTCATATATTTATATCTATATATCCTACAAATGCACATTAATATAGAAATGTTTTCAATTTACTGACAGCAACCATTGAATAACAGTTTACATAATGTGATAGTCAAACTATTTTTATTTTTAGCAAACTGTATAAAGGTCAAGAAGTAGATCAATAAAGTTGACCAAGACTGTCAATTGTCATGGGCAAAGTAAAAAATTTTAGGCAGGAAGCTTAGCTACTCAGAAAATATGCTCCAAGCACTTACTAGTTGGGCAAGTTGTATGATATATTTTCTTACTTCTAGGCCTTCAACAATATTTTTAAGTTATTTAAATGCTTATTACTTACATTTATAAACTGTATATTAAAGTCTTTGCCTGTGAGCTGCTGTGCAATTACAAGTTTACATTGCCCAAATTCTTCTCTTCTGACAGCATAAATAACCATGTCCGATTAAGCCTGGATTATTGGGCATATTTTCATAAAACACTTATATTTTATTGTATAGTAAAGTTAAAATTTATGATAAATATTTTACTATTTTCTTACAAAAAGTCCCAGTGAATCTCATATTACATGGTACATCAACGGCTATGATTGTGAAACTAAATTCCTACAAACGTATTGATAATCTCCACTGTTGATAATACCTGTGATATTCTCTTGGTTTTAGGTACATGTGTATGAGTGTGTGCCTGTGGATATTACAGGATTGTCAGTCCTCAGCTTCCATTTTGTTCTGAGACAGTTGTTTGGTTGTTTGGTTGTTTGACACTTTACATGCCAGGCTACAGGCTAACTGGCCCATAAGTGCCCATGGATTCTTCTGTCTCCACCTTGCATCTCAATGTAGGAGCTCTAGGGTTATATATATATATATATATATATATATATATATATATATATATATATATATATATATACACACACATATACATACAGGGAAGTCCCTTGTATTTAGGAGTCTAGTGTTCACATGAATATTATATTTGTTCTATTTTGAATTTTATTAATGTTTAATAAGATATTGAGGAGCATTTGCTAACAAGAACATATATCCTCATAGTTTGCATTTGCTATTTCCAAAATTTTCTTCAATCTTAGTCATCTAAAGTCAGAAAAAAAAGTCAAACACATAAAACATTTCACATACACACTTGAAATGCTCTATTTCTATGTAGACTTATTACCATCAAGGGTTTATAGTAGTAAGAAGAAAGATGGAACATATTTTGATGCTGCAGTAGCATGAATTTAGCACCTTAAAATAATACTAATTTATTAGGTCATAGTTCTGCAGGTGAGAAGTTTTCCTGAGATTTTGTGCAGACTGTGTATTCTTTGTCTTTCATAGCTGATTGTCAGGTAAGAGTGGGTCCCTGTCTCTATTTGTGAGAAAATGATGCCCCTCTGTCATTCAGCTTAACAAAACATCATTAAATCTTTTTAACTTCTCTTTCTTTGACAAAATGGAGAAGATCCTCCACTTTTAAATGGTCTTATCTATTAGAGAAACTATGTGGATAATATCCTTAATCCTAGATCAACTGTGCTATATACCACCATTAAAAGGTTCTGACAATTAGGATATGTGGTGTGAGTTGTTTTTAGTAAAATTGAAAGTCATGTAGATTTGATTTTCTTTTTCTTTTTTGATCATTAAGTGTTCTTTAAGTTGTGATCTTGTCTTGGTTAAGAGTCTACATAGGAACAAACTGTACATGTTTGTATGCAGTATGATTACTTGTGCTAGTATTTTAGAAATATTCTTGTAAACATTTATTAAATTCCTGATAACAAACACACAGCCTCACAGATACTTTTTCCTTGAGTCTCATAATGCTTTTTAAAAATTAATTACTTTATTTACATCCCAAATCCTTCTCCCCCTTCTGGTCCCTCAATCACATAGTCTCTCTTCCCATCCCTCTTCCCTTTCTCCTCTGAGAGGGTGGGCCTCCTGGCTATCTCCCACTCTGGCAGATCAAGTCTGTCAGATTAGGTGCATCCTTTTCTACTGAGGTCAGACAAGGCAGCCATGAGGACTGAGCTGCCCGTCTGGTACATATGTCCCCTTTCATTTTACTAGAGATCTCAGAAACAGCTTGAAGAGACATAGAAAGATCATCTTATTCTGATTACTGGACACAGGCATATATAAAGGGCAAGAACAACAATGTCAGTGTCTACAAGAACCCTAATGGTATATCAGGGTAAGTAAAGAAAGCTGCAACAAATGCAAAGATCTCACCTGGCTTTCCTCTACTGAGAGTTTTTTGTGGCACAGAAGGAGCAGGAGGCTTGAGAACCTGTGGACAATTTCTTCCCATGTAGATAAGAGATGATAATATACTTCATTATTTGACAATTAATTCTAAGAACAGCCATGTTCCTAATTTGCACTTATATTGTTGGAACTGTAAAAATGTTTTGGGACAAAGATGCTAGTTTACGAGTTGCCATTTTTGTCCTGAGACTATATCCTTATTTTAAATCTCTGTGTAAGTTGCAACTAAATTCAGTACATGAACAAGTCTTAAACTAACTTTGAAGTATGCTTTTTCTAACAGTCAAGTCTCTGCCAATCACGAGTACATATGCTGCAGCTAATCACTTGTTGCCAAATGATAAGCCTTAATGCCAACTAAGACAAAAGACTGGATAATGCAATTAAAGTCTTCCTGTCTTGTTTGTGGCTTCTTCAGTCTACCTCAATTATAAAGCAGAGCCATGGTGATCTGAAGGTCTAAGTGCTTTAAGGTGGATATTTTTTTTTTCTCAAATAAAGACTGCTAAATCAAAACTGCTCAAGGATTTTCTTTTAAGCAGACAGCACTTTTAATTTCCTAGAATTTTGCAAACTTTGCAAAATAAACCTGTATATACGGAGCACTCTTGCTTTCTTGAATAAGGTTAAGAATAGAAATGAGGATGAGGAGTAGAGTAGCATGTAGGTGGTCCTGGACTCCATTCCAAATTCTAAATAACAGCAAGCAAACTTAAACCTTCCCAAGCATCTGCATTTCTGTTACACAAGTTAATCTCTAAACCATGATCACGCTGAAGGTTCTTTTAGAAGAGCCATGCTTTTCCTGGTTAATTATCATGCTGTGTTGACATACAAAACCTGGAGCCTCAGGCAGGGAACAAGGGGTAAATTTCTCAGAAAAATGCAAGAAAAATATGCCTGAAGCTTGGTTTTGATGGTGGGAGTAAAGGGATCCTGTGGTCAGTGCACTCCAAGCTTGGGGGTCTGAAATGAGGTGTATATTGCTCAGGGCATTAGTGTTTTTAAAGCTCAACACAGCAAGGAGAGATAAAGAGGCAAGCAGAGATTCATGTAAAGTTCTTGTTAAAATGCAAGCATGCTTGTTCTTAGAAAAGAAGAAGAAACCAGAAATCAGGTGGTTTCATTTTCAGACTTACCAGGAGGCTGACACACATGTGGCAGGAACAAGTAGCCAATGAATTTAAGGAATTCCATCATCTCTGCATGGGGCTCAGTTCATCTTCTGCGGTTTATTTGGAACTGATTGCTGTAAGGATCTTGAGATTAACTTGATGAATCAAAAGAACCAATTAAGCAAAAGCTGTTATAAAATATTTGAAAATGAGCTCATTTCCTGACATTTATGTTGTTTTTGAGTCATTAGCTACAAATTAAAAACAAAACAAAACAAAAGGCAAAAACAAAAACAAGACAAAACCAAAACCAAAACAACAACAATAAAACAAACAATAAGTAAGAATGGGTGTGGATAGCTTCCTGAAAACTGAATAGAGGGCACATGTGCAAGAACATTTTGGAATTTTGTGTATCACTTTAAAATAGGGTACAACAGGAACCGGCATTGATAAATTCATTACTTGTTTCAGCTAGCATGTTCATGATTGAGAGGGGAGATCTGAGAGTGTTGGTAATGGATATATTTTACCCTTTAGTAACTAAATGATAGAGTGAGGAAGGAAGGAAATTAGGGGGGAAATAATGTAGGAAGGAGAAGAGAACGGTGGTGATAGATGCGAGTAAGAAATGAAAGAAGGGAAGTGTGCCAGAAAAAAACTGAGAACAAGACAAAGTGGAACAATGGAGTCTGAGGAATGACTGCATATCATTTAGAAATACTGCTTTATTTGGAGATGCCCAAGCAGCACAAAGGGCAGCATCATACAATTACTAGGTGGAAGCAGAAGGATGCTACCTTGGTAGAGACTTTACCAGAAACCAAAAGGTTCCCCGAAGAGAGATAAAGAAGATTCCCAAGTTTGTGGTCAACAGGTTCTAGAAAACATAACATGTAAATTTGAAGTAAGTGTAGTCTCCTCTCCATTTAATTGGAAAGTTGGAGGCATCTGCTCTAAATTTAGAAGGAAGTAGAAGAGAGTTAAGACAAATCATTGCAGCATAATTAATGGAAGTTGTTAAGGAAATATGCAGAACATATTTGGATGAATTATGGGACTAAAAGAATGAATTTCTGTTCTTTCTCGATCTTACTGGGGATTTTTCCCAGACTCCAAGTCACAAACCTTTAATGAGTTTTATTGTTCCATCTTCCCCATGGGAGTATTTGCACAGCACTGCTTTCCCTAATGCTTTCCAGGTAGGAGAGAAGCAGAAGAGTCATTTAAACATGTGTTCCTGGAAAGATTTTCCCAGCCATTATGAGCTAGTTCACAAGTGAAATTCAATGTATCAGCTTCTCTTCTGTTCCCTGATAAGTCATCAAGGTAACTTACAGTGGAATATGTTATTTTTTGTTTATCATTGAAGGAGGAGAAGAGAAGAGGAGAGGAGAGGAGGAGAAAGAACAGAGGAGAGGGGAGGGTAAGGGAGGGGAGGGGAGGGGAGAGAAGAGAAGAGGCATGCCAGCAAGCAGCAGGCATGGTCCAGCAGGAGTAGGAGACATTCACCCCTGCAGTTGCAAGCATGGAGCAGAGAGAGTCTACTGGAAGTGGTAGGAGGATTTTTAACTCTAGATGCCCCCTATCATATATTTTCTCTAGCAAAGTCATAGCTAACTGTTGGGGATATGATTTGTGCTTCCATGGAATTCATGTATCCACTGCGGGTTCCTCTCAACAGTTGGGTTTTGTTTTGTTTTGTTTTGTTTTGTTTTGTTTTGTTTTGTTTTTAACTTGTCAATAAAGAGCCGGTGGTCAATAGCTGAGCAGGAGGACAAAGGCAAGCCTTTGAGGATTCCCAAAGAGGAAATGCTGGACAGGGAGAAGGAGAATCACCAGGGCAGAATGAAGGAAGGAGATACAAACATGGGAGCTATAGAAGAGAGAGAACCAACCATGTAAGAATCAGAGAAAAGCGGCTACAAGGGCCACTCCCCCAAATGAGTCTGAGGTAGCAGAGATAAAGTATAGATTTTAGAAAATAATAACACAAGAATATTGGAAAGGAGTGGGCTAGCCACGTAGAGGTTCAGTACGGGCCCAACCATTGAGTTAGCTAAGACATATTAAAATATAAACACAATATATGTATGTTTTCATATTTGAGATCCAGAGCATCTGGGGTGAGCAAGAAACACAGAGAAGGGAAGAAAAAAGAGTCCACTATTAGAAGGGTATAGGGTGGACCACACCATGAAGGAGCAGGAGGGTAAGATGCTGAAATGTAGGTGCAAGGGGAAAGCAACACCATGGGAGGTATGCCCTGAAGGAAACATGGCAGCAAAGATAAAATACAGATTTAGAAAGTGTTAACTCAGGAACACCAGAGGGGAGTGTGTGCTAGCAGCAAGGAGGTTTGTAAGTGCCCAGACATTGAGCTAAATAAGGCATACTAAACTATAAAGGTTACATGTGTGTGTGTGTGTGTGTGTGTGTGTGTGTGTGTGTGTGTGTGTGTGTGTGTGTCTTTTATTCATGAATCCAGAGCTCTTGGGCATGTACAGAACTACGTGCTCACCTACAGGGAGCATAGAATGGACTTTAATAATTTTCTGCTACACCTAACCTTTTCCAAAGAGTGCTACCAACTAGGGATCAATTATTCAAATCCATGAGTCTATAGGGCACATTCTCCTTCAAACTACCATTCATTTTCCATCATTTAGCTGACCATAATTTCAGAATCCTTTGAGATTACTCTGAGTTAGATATGAACTTGATTAAAAATGGTCATCCTCTGATTGTGGTGATAATTTATATATTGGGTATCTCAAGTGGCTGGGAGACCTCTCATATAATTCAGATTTTACTCCCCTTAATGCTGGGGTTCTGTCATTCCACAGTACTGATAATGCTTTCAGTGCCTACCTTAATGGGTGAACACAGGGAATAGATTCAGCAAAGAAGGTGACAGTTTTGAGGAATGATAGCTGGTTATGAGCTTGTATGAGGGAAAAATGAAAATATCGGTGATTCCTATTCATCAATTTTTCTCCTAATCTGTAGATAGTGTTCTCTGGAGTGAGGGAAACCCTTAATATTTATGTTTCTCAGCTGATACTTATTCCTAGTGAGAAAGTTCAAACTAATAGAACAAATCTATCTAGAGATAGGAAGCATCAAAATGAGAACCTTATACCTATATTGAACTCCAATTATATAATGAAAGGCTTTCAAACATTCTGCCATCATAGCCAGTATACAGAGAACATTCAATTCAGCAATTGTGCCTTATTGCCAGACAAAGGAACTACAAAGACCTTAAACTAAATGCCAGTCCAGATGCATTCTCCACTCTAAAGAAAGAGGCTTCTTATGAAAAGCACAGTATGATGTCTCTTAAGGACAGACTTCATGCCCCTTAAAGCCTGGTCGCTTAGTCATTGCTTGCAACATTAGATTGAGGTTTCAAAAGAGCTTAATTAAAAAGAAGATAAAATAGATAAAATCACATCTAGAAAATCATTAACTTATTTAAGAAGCTGACTTAGAAATGGATAGACTATTGCTAGGAAACCGTATATCCACTAGAAGACTGAATCACTGAAGTGAATATTCCTTATATTTGATGACTAATATCCTCTCCACATTGGCTTGGCAGCTCGTCCACTCAAGGAAGTTGAAGAAGCCACTGAACTTCGCCCAGATCAAACAATATTTTTAAAACTTTGACTCTGTTCCCTGAACTCTACTAGGTTTTAGGATAAAATATGAATCTAATATTAATGTTTGTTTACAAGCTTCTATATAGTACATGCAAATGTAGCATTACTTACTTAATGAATACCTATTGCATGCACATACTATCATATTATAAATATGGTGGTAGAAGTAACAACAATAATTATAAACTTAAAAAAAAAGGAAGATTGGGATGCACGCAGTTAACATATCATGTGCTATATGATACCTTTTACAAAATTGCAAAAATGGGGTTTGACCCTGGGTCCAATAGGACAATGTCTTGTCACTATGATCTTTTATCTTGCTTTTTAATATTGTGATCCAGACCAAAACTGCTGGAAAGATGACAGAAATAATTTTGACCACATAGTTATTCCCACTTGCTCAAGTCAAACACATTAATAATTTGTATTCTCTATGCAACTATTAATTTGTGATATTAATGAGCATAGTATTTATTAATCTAGGAGCTAGTTTTATTTGTTATAAAAATTAATCCACAGACCACTTAATGACAAAAGCAATCAGGAGTCAGATCAAAATAGCAGTGATACTAACCAATCTAGGTTATATGCGAGGAAATAAAGCAGGAACATGCTTATGGTAGGGATGGTTATATTTACCTGAGAATGTATCATGACTGGCATAGTGAAAGATGCTGGTGGGAAAGAATTCTTTTTATTGCTCATTTGACAAGCTCATCTGAATAAATTTTCTTTTCTGTGATATGTTATGTTTATGAAGCTGAAGTATATGAGTTAGCATAAGAAAAGAACAGAGAAACTGTGGGTGGTAGGTGATAGAATTTACACGCACATGATACCATGAACTGTGAAGTGAAAGGAAAAGCTTTCCAAACTCTCTTGTAAGACTCATAGAGTGCCTGTGAGTTCCTCCAGCAAAGAGAGATGAAGGGACTGTTGCCTTCCGTAAGTTTTAGGAGAAGCTTAAGAAAAAGCCAAAGCTGGAATCTTATGCCAGGGCTCCCCACACTGTCATTTCAGTATCAACCTACAGTGTCTATCAAAATTAAGACCCTGGATAACTATGTAGGGACCTTCAGGAGGCACAAAGATCTTGATATATCCTTTGGAGTCCTGTAGTTTGGAGAAGTAAAGGACATTAACTGACATGTCTTCATGATACAGGGCAGAATCCCTCTAAAATACAGGTTTCAAAGAAGAATGAACTGACTGTTCTTATATTTTATGGCTTGCTTTGGAGCAGAGGGATTCCAGTTTGGATGGCCTTCTTTGAGGAAGAGGTACATAATGTTGCTTCTTCAGAGGAAAAGAAAGGATGAAGACAGATAGCAGGAGATAGCCAACTAGACCTGAGGATATTCATGAGCCCTTCCAGTCATTCTCACCTTGATGGACTCAACACCCTAGACAGCACACACTGCAATTCTATATTGGGCTGCAATAGAAATTGTGACATCCCTTAAAAGTTCTGACATTTATTCTAAAAAGTAAAAGCACTTGTTTAGGGGGTGTTATTTTCAACTGTCCAATATTTCTGAAATACCTTTGATCCTTTTCCTTTCTTGATTGATTAGCATTGGCTTCTTCTTCATTGAGACTTGGTCTCCAGCAGGTAGTACCATCTCAGTTTCCTATGTTCTTTACTGTGTTTATTTTCCTTGGAGATGAGTCTCTTCTTGCTAGCATTGGTACAGCGTATCATGCCATTAGCCATCCCTTGTCTCTCTTCATTCTTTCTTCTATTAGTGATCTGCTCCCACTCAGCTTTTTTATTGGTTTTATCATCAATATTTAACATGATATTATGGAGTTACAACATAACTGTATAGGGCACATATTTGA
The DNA here is from genome assembly GCA_028551405.1 of Uromys caudimaculatus. Lineage (NCBI taxonomy): Eukaryota > Metazoa > Chordata > Mammalia > Rodentia > Muridae > Uromys > Uromys caudimaculatus. Next base: position 68,728,232 of record CM052702.1, on the reverse strand, counting down.
GTAGTTAAAAACTCACTGTAGTAAGCAGAATGACATGTACATCATCTTATATAGTTTGTGTGTAACAAGCTATGCTAGAATCCCTAGTGTGATACATATAACATGATACTTGTAGTCTTCTTGTTAACTTTGTATTTCTAGATTCTCTTTTCTATTTACATCTCTGAAGTTATAGATCTTTTGAATCATTTTCCTGCCCCAGCTCATAGTAACTATTTTTATTGTCTTATTTTACTAATGGTCTATAAGTGGAGTCATAGATTGATATTTCTAAGCCAAATCCAGTTGTTTCCATTATTTTTTCCATTAGATTATGTGAAGCTATACTCCCAATCTTCCCCCACCTGAATCTATTCAACCATTGGTCTTCTGTAATATTTTTGGTGGCATTTACATCTTTACCAGTATTTGTCCCCATGCTGTGATATTATCTTTGATTCATTTTCTTTAATGCTGTACTTTGGAAAACTGGTAGTGTTCAAAATATCAAGAGTCTAGCCATTGTCTAACATCTGTAGAGCTGCTGACCAAGTCCGAGGCACTATCATTTTTATGGACTTGTTAGGGTCAAAGTCTGGTCCCTAATAGCCCTAAAAAGCAAGGCTGGACAATCTGTCCTCAGTAGATCAATCATGAAATAGAAATGGAAGGTTCAGTCAATGTGGTCATATTGGTAATAGGAACAAAGGCTTAGAAACATAGGAACACCATAGCTCCCAGCCCTACCTTGGGTTTCTAATATGATATTTAGATTAAAATAGAAAGCAAGGGATATATATAGCTAAGCAATCATGAATAGACTGTGGTTGACCCATTATCATTATCTTATTTCGTATATTTTCTGTTAAAGCAGTCTAAGAAGTTGTCAGATTGTGTGAAATCTCTCCTTGGGAGGCAAGCTCCTCATCTTGCTATTACTTAAGATTCAACCTTTTTCTTCTACCACTGTGGTTGATTGAATAAGAAATGTCTCCCATGACCTTTGAACATTTTGTTCCCAATTAATAATGCTGTTTTGGAAGAAGGTTCTACTCTACTGGAAGAAGTGCATCACTAGAAATGATTTTGAGAATTCATATCACTGCTCTACCTCCAGTTCACTTGCTCCTGTTTTGTTTTTGTGTTTGCAAATATGATGTATTAGCTTCTATACAGGCACTCTACTAACATGTCTCTGATGCTATTATGGACTCTTCTTGTGGAACAGTAAGACAAAACAAACTTTTCTTTAAGTTGCTGGTTTTATCACAGCCACAGAAAAGACACTAATACAGAACTTGGTGCCAGCAAGTTTGTTGTGAAAAAAACTCAGCATTTTGTTTTATGGAAGAATATTGAAGACTTTGAAACTTGGTGCAAGAAAAGTGTTTAAATGTTGTAAACAAAATTCCAAGGGACATTCCAGAAGGTTCATGAAAAAGAGTAGTGAAGAGAAAAATGTGGAAGATGGAGGACGGGCACAAGAGGTTCCAAAGGGTATCAAGGAGTTTAACATTAATTAAGCTAGAGGTCATTCATGTAATATTTTGGTAAATAATCTGACTGTTTTCTATACATGTGCTAAGAACTTGAGTGAAGCTAAATTAAAAAGTAAGGGACTGAAATATTTGGCAAAGGAAATTTCAAGAGAGCATAATAGTGAATATGCAGCATAGTTATTAGTAGTAACGCATATGTACTTTGCTGTCAATGAAAAGAGGAAGCAAAGCAGAAAATTTCAAAAAAGCATTGAGAGGAAAAAGCACTAGGAAGCTTTATGCTACAGTCAGAGCACTTGCTGAAACAGAGCCTATAATTGTTAAGGATGTTACAGTATTAAGGAGAGGCCTGCTATGCATTTGAATGATAAGATGAAAAGTACCCAGATCACAAGACCTAACTCAGGTACATTCCTAATTTGTAAAAGAGAGCCTTCAGTGGGTTTATTGCTTCTAGAAAGAAATTGCTTCAACACAAAAGCTGATAATAATGTAGTTGAAGGGATGATATTCAATCCCAAGCTGTGGTAGCTAAATTTGGAAATGTCATCCACATAATATTTACTTTAAATGAAAAATGCAAGAATGAGAAATTGTGGATTCTTCCTCCACCTTACAGATTGATATTGAGGCCAAGCAATGTGAGGCAAGGTAGTCCCTGTGAGAAGAATATCCTGAGAGAACAAGAAGCCCTGAGAAGCCCTTGTGTGGAGTATAAAAGTGAAGCCCCTGTTGGAGTGGAGAGTCTCAACAAGAAGACACCAGAGCCAAGAGATTTTGACAATGAGAGCTTTGTACACAGATGAGTAAAAAAAAAAAAAAATGTTGCAGGCAGCAAAGCTGAAGATGTTGAGCCCTTTGATGCTGGACACAGAGCTATAAGATTTAATGTTTGCCTTGCTAAGTTTCTGTCTTGCTTTGGTCCAGTATTTCCTCAGCAGACACCCTTTCCTCCCTTTTGAAATAGTAATGCGTATTTGGTGTCATAATATGTTTGGAGTATATAATTTGCTTTTTAATTTTATTTTACAGAGGGTTACAGTTAAGAAATTATTTTGAGTCTCAGAAACAACTTTTGATTTTGGAAGAATGTTGAAACTTTGAAAAATTATGAAGATGTTTGAAATCAGACACATGCAGGTCTTCCAATAAGATAGAAATAAGTTTCTGTGGGCTAGGGAGTAGAATGTGGTGGTTTAAAGAGACATCTCCCTTAATGACTCAGGTATTTGAACACTTGGTTATCAGTTGATGACACTGCTTGTGATGGTGGTATTGCTTTGATGGAAGAATTCTAAGGGGTGGGCCCTGAGACTTTATAGTCTTACTGCACTTCCAGCTTACTTTCTCTGTTTCTTGTTTTTGGTTGGAGATGAGAATTCTCAGCTTCCTACTCTAGCCTCCTGCTGCCATGCTTTCTCTTCATGGACTCTTAGTTTGGGTTTTATGTTGGAAAGGGACACCATAACCACAGCAATGCTCATAAAGGAAAACATTTAATTGGGGCTGGCTTACAGTCTCAGAGGTTTAGTTTATTATCATTATGGTGGGAAGTGTGGCAGTGCGCAGGCAGATATGTTCTGGAGCAGCTGAAACGTCTACATCTTATTTTCAGACAATAGAAGGAGACTGTCCCACTAGGTGTGGCTTGAACATATATAGGACCTCAAAGTCCACCTCCACAAAGACACAGTTCCTCCAACAAGGTCTCACCTACTCCAATAAGGCTACACTTCCTAATATTGGCACTTTCTATGGGGAGTCAAACTACCACATTCCACTCCCTTGCCCACATGGGCTTGTTACTATCTCATAATGCAAAATGCATTTAGTTCAACTTCAAAAGTGTCCATAGTCTAGAAAAATCCAAAACTGATTTAATATTCAAAAGTTCAAAGTTGCATTTCAGTCATATAATCTCCAAACTTTAATCTCTAGTAAAATCAAAATCAAAAATAGTTCACATACTTCTAACATATAATGGCACATGATATATATTCCTGTCCTAAAACATAAAGAAGGGAGCATAGTGAGGAAATATTTGACCAAAGCAAGACCAAAACCAGCTGGACTAATTCCAAACTCTCCAGCTCCATCTTTGATATCACAACATTCTTCAAATCTCTGATTCCTTTCAACTTGACTGGAAAACATTTCTTTCTCTTGGGCTAGATCTGGCTACTGTTAACAACTCTCCTTGACTGGTATCACACAGTTCTGAAATCTCTAACAACTTGGGGTCTTAAAGGCAATCCAAAATTCACCTTCACACTTTTAAGCAATGATCTTCATGCAGGCACATGCTAGGCACATGCCTAGCCTCAGCAGCTGTCTTTAGTTGCAGAGATTCCATAACACCTTTCTCTTATCCTTAACTCGAAAGACAAAACCACATGGATGAAACTGCCATGGTCTGTTGCTTGCTGGGGCAGGAACATGGCCCCTTGTTCAATTACATCAAATTACCACAGACTTCCTATGGATCTCTAAAACACTTGCTTCAATTGCTTTTTTCAAGTGTTTTATCATAGCTATAAGAATAATTACATTCAGTTTCTTATACTCATACCTTTCAGACTAGTGGCTATTGTATGATTGAATGTATTACTTTGTAAGTTCAGATTTCACACATAGGTTCCACATGGAACCATGCTTGTATAGTCCCATTCAAAATAAATTTTATTCTTCAATGCTCTTATTTTTATAATTATTCTCATAGTAATTTTGAGGATGATATAAAATGTCTCATTACACATTTTTGCAAAAGCTAAGTTTCCTAAGCATTCTTCCCATGTACCTGTAGTCATTCAGTACATATATGAGACATGTTCCAAAACTGGAATCATAACACTTTGCTACCTTGAAGGTTACTGTTTTTGAGTTATTTTCAACACTTTCTCCAACACATTTACTAGAACAATAGCTAACCGAATTTTTATTTTATTATGATTCCTTTTGAGATGATATAGGAGATACTGGTAACTAAAAAGTCTATCTGTACTGATTAACTTGCCTCTTGGTGAAAAAGGCCTCAGTCCCTGTTAGCTGAAACTTTCTCAAAGGTGAACAGTACCTCTGGAATTCTGAATGAACTTTACATAAGGTAGATTAAAATTTTGCTTCAGTGAACCTAGATGCTCAGCTGCAAAAACATTGAGGCTGAGAACATATCTCTTTGTAGAGCACATACCTCCCCAGTGAAGCCCTGACGTCAGTCTCTAGCAGTAAAATTTCAGGAGGTATGTGATAACCTTTTTTAAAAAGTGTTTATATGCACCCAGAAATGAACCCACACACTTACGGTCACTTGATTTTCGACAAAGGAGCCAAAACCATCCAGTGGAAAAAAGACAGCATTTTCAAGAAATGGTGCTGGTTCAACTAGTGGTCTACATGTAGAAGAATGCGAATTGATCCATTCCTATCTCCCTGTACAAAGCTCAAGTCCAAGTGGATCAAGGACCGCCACATAAAGCCAGATACACTGAATCTAAAAGAAGAGAAAGTGGGGAAAAGTCTCGAACACATGGGTACAGGGGAAAAGTTCCTAAACAGAACACCAATGGCTTATGTTCTAAGATCAAGAATAGACAAATGGGACCTCATGAAATTGCAAAGCTTCTGTAAGGCAAAGGACACTGTCAAAGGACAAAACGGCAACCAACAGATTGGGAAAAGATCTTAACCAATCCTAAGTCTGATAGAGGGCTAATATCCAATATATACAAAGAACTC
>CM052702.1:68693119-68722519 GCA_028551405.1 Uromys caudimaculatus | reverse complement strand
GAAGCCTACTTGATCATGATGAATGATAGTTTTGATGTGTTCTTGGATTTGGTTTGTGAGAATTTTATTGAGTATTTTTGCATCAATATTCATAAGGGAAATTGGTCTGAAGTTTTCTTTCTTTGTTGGGTCTTTATGAGGTTTCCGTATCAGTGTAACTGTGGCCTCATAGACGGAATTGGGTAGTGTTCCTTCTGTTTCTATATTGTGGAATAGATTGAAGAGTATTGGTATTAGGTCTTCTTTGAAGGTCTGAAAGAATTCTGCAGTGAACCCATCTGGTCCTAAACTTTTTTTGGTTGGGAGACTATTAATGACTGCTTCAATTACCTTAGGCATTATGGGACTGTTTAGATGGTTTATCTGATCCTGACTTAACTTTGGCATTTGATACCTCTCTAGAAAATTGTCCATTTCATCCAGATTTTGCAGTTTTGCTGAGTATAGGCTTTTGTTGTAGGATCTGATGATTTTTTCAATTTCCCCAGAATCTGTTGTTATGTCTCCCTTTTCATTTCTAATTTTGTTAATTTGGATCATGTCTCTGTGCACTCTGGTTAGTCTGGCTAAGGGTTTATCTATCTTGTTGATTTTCTCAAAGAACCAACTCTTTGTTTTGTTGATTCTTTGTATAGTTCTTTTTGTTCTACTTGGTTGATTTCAGCCCCGAGTTTGATTATTTCCTGCCTTCTACTCCTCTTGGGTGCATTAGCTTCTTTTTGTTCTAGAGCATTCAGGTGTGCTGTTAACTTGCTAGTGTATGCTCTCTCCAGTTTCTTTTTGAGGCCCTCAAAGCTATGAGTTTTCCTCTTAACACTGCTTTCATTGTGTCCCATAAGTTTGGTTATGCTGTACTTTCATTTTCATTAAATTCTAGGAAGTCTTTAATTTCTTTCTTTATTTCTTCCTTGACCAAGTTATCATAGAGTAGAGCATTGTTCAGCTTCAATGTGTATGTGGGCTTTCTGTTGTTATTGTTGCCATTGAAGACCACCCTTAATTCATAGTGATCTGATAGGAAGCATGGGATTATTTCAATCTTCTTGTATCTGTTGAGGTTTGTTTTGTGACTGATTATATGGTCATTTTTGGAGAAGATACCATGAGGTGCTGAGAAGAAGGTATATCCTTTTGATTTAGAATGAAGTGTTCTATAGATATCTGTTAAATCCATTTGCTCCATAACATCTGTTAGTTTCACGGTGTCTCTGTTTAGTTTGTGTTTCCAAGATCTGTCCATTGATGATAATGGGTTTTTGAAGGTACCTACTATTATTGTGTGAGGCGCAATGTGTGCTTTGAGCTTTATTAAAGTTTCTTTTATGAATGTGGGTGCCCTTGCATTTGGAGCATAGATGTTCAGAATTGAGAGTTCTTTTTGGTAGATTTTTCCTTTGATGAGTATGAAGTGTCCTTCCTTATCTTTTTTGATGACTTTTAGGTGAAAGTTGATTTTATCCAATATTAGAGTGGCTACTCCAGTCTGTTTCTTGGGACCATTTGCCTGGAAAATTGTTTTCCAGCCCTTTACTCTGAGGTAGTGTTTGTCTTTATCACGGAGATGTGTTTCTTTAATGCAGCAAAATGCTGTCCTCTTTATGGATCCAGTCTGTCAGTCTATGTCTTTTTATTGGGAAATTGAGTCCATTGATGTTAAGAGATATTAAGGAATAGTGATTGTTGGTTCCTGTTATTTTTGATGTTATTTTTACTTTTATGTGGCTATCTTCTTTTGAGTTTGTTGAAAGATTACTTTCTTGCTTTTTCTAGTGTGTAGTTTCCCTCTTTGAGTTGACATTTACCATCCTTTGTCCTTTGTAGGGCTGGATTTGTGGAAACATATTGTGTAAATTTGGTTTTTTCATGGACTATTTTGGTTTCACCATGTATGGTAATTGAGCGTTTTGCTGGGTATAGCAGCCTTGGTTGGCAGTTATGTTTCTTATGGTCTATATATGTTCTTCCCAGGATCTTCTAGCTTTCATAGTGTCTGGTGAGAAGTCAGGTGTAATTCTGATAGGTCTGTCTTTATATGTTACTTGACCTTTTTCCCTTACTGCTTTTAGTATTCTTTCTTTGTTTTGTGTATTTAGTGTTTTCACTATAATGTGACGGGACGAATTTCTTTTCTGGTCCAATCTGTTTGGAGTTCTGTAAGCTTCTTGTATATTTATGTTCATCTCTTTCTTTAGGTTAGGGAAGTTTTCCTCTATAATTTTGTTGAAGATATTTGCTGGTCCTTTAAGTTGGGAATCTTCACTCTCTTCTAAACCTATTATCCTTAGGTTCTGTCTTCTCATTGTGTCCTGGATTTGATGGATGTTTTGGGTTAGAAGCTTTTTGCATTTTGCATTTTCTTTTACTGTTGTGTCGATGTTATCTATGGTATCTTCTGCTCCTGAGATTCTCTCTTCTATTTCTTGTATTCTGTTGCTGATGCTTACATCAATTGTTCCTGATCTATTTCCTAGGTTTTCTAACTCCAGGGTTGTCTCCCTTTGTGATTTCTTTATTATTTCTATTTCGATTTTTAGCTCCTGGATAGTTTTGTGCATTTCCTTTGTCTGTTTGATTATGTTTTCTTGGTATTCTCCCTGTTTGATTGTGTTTTCCTGTAATTCTTTATTGTATTTCCACATTAAAGGCTTCTAGCTGTTTATCTCTGTTCTCTTCTATTTCTTTAAGGGTGTTATTCATTTCTTTCTTAATATCTTCTATCATCATCATGAGAAATCATTTTAAATCTGAGTCTTGCTTTTCTGGTGTGTTGGGGTATCCAGGCTTGCTGTGGTGGGAGAGGTGGATTCTGATGGTGACAAGTACTCTTGGTTTCTGTTCCTTATGTTCTTACCCTTGCCTTTTGCCATCTTCTTAACTCTGATGTTAGCTGATCTTACTCTGTCTGGTTGTGGCTCTCCCCTCCTGCAGGCCTCTGTGTCAAAACTCCTTGAAGACCAGCTCTCTCTGAGAGGTGTTTGGGTTTGGAGAGCTGTGGCACAGGGTCCGCTCTGGGGTGCAGACAGAAATCAGAAAGATCTTGTCCCCAGCTGTCCCTTGGTTCCTATGTCCTGATGGCTCTGCAAAGGTCCTTCTTGATCCAGTGAGTTTGAATAGAAATGGTGGTTTTGCCTGTGCTAAAAGGTGTGTCAGCACTCCTGGGATACCAAAACTCTTTTGGAGCCCTGTGGCCCAGGCTGAGGTCCCCAGGCACACACCCCTGGTGGCCCAGGCAGAGGTCTCCCCCCACAGATGGAAACCGGAAGGTTCAGAAGTTTCCTGCCCCCAAGTTCTCAGGCCCTGGATCCTGCCATATTCAGGCGGGTCTGGTTGAGAAGTGTTACTCCCCTTAACCCCACTCACAGCTTTTCCAATCTCCTGGGAGGGTAGCTTTCTCCTGGTGCTCATTGACTATGGGCTCCTGGTGGCCCAGAGAGAGGTCTCCACCCACAGATCCACCAGTGACATTTAAAAATAGTAAAAGAAAAGTTACAACTCAAGAAGTAAAACCATTTGTATATGAATAGACACACTTAACGAAATCTCGAAAACATTTTGTTTAAAAAATAATGTTTCATCAATTCTTCACATCCAGATATCCTCAAATATTTTCATACATATTGTTTACTAAATAGTGTAATAAAAGCTATCAGTTGCTCACATCTGCATATCAACAGAAAACTGCTATACTTTGTTCTGAATGACTGAATCTGCACATAATAAAACTTTGAAATATTTATAAAGGGAAGGTAAAATCAATACTGTTCTAAAATTTGTACTTCAGTCTTCATCCCAATTTAATGAATTTCAAAGAATATAAATGGTGAAAAAAGTGTTTTGATTTCTCGCTTATTGAACAGTTAAAAACCATTGAAATAGGATTTATTGGTATCTAAGCAATGACTAAGTATTTCCTTTACTATCATGTGAGAAACTCTATGATAAGAAGCAGATATTAGCTACTGAAAAGAAATCAAGTATAAGGTTTAATAAAGAAATCCTGTATCATCATTTAATTTATGTTGATTATTAAAACCATCTTATTTAATTTTTAATTTTTCTACATATCTCTATGTGCATACATGTTCAAAGATGTGGAATCCAGAAGACATGCTCTGAAACCATTCTCAGAAAGGCTATCTACCTTCTTTAGGACAGGGTCTTTCGTTGGTCTGAAGTTACTAGTTTGCTTTGGTTGGCTTGCCAGTGAGCCCAAGGGATCCTATTCTTTTAGCATTCCCAGACCTTGCATTACAAGCACATGCTGTTATGCCTAGTGTTATTACATGAGTTCTAAATAGTGAATTCAGGTCCAAATGTTTGTGAATCAAGCATTTTATCAATTGAGCTATAACCCAGTCTCACATTACTTAACTTTTATAGTAGAAAATTATAACTGATTATAATTACATAAAATTATAAACAATAAACTTGTAGTATTTGCATTATATTATCCATAGTTTATATTTGTGTAATATATATTGTACTTTAAGTCTATATTTTAATGACTTAGACTTGCATATTTCATCAGTATGCATTTGTACTTAAAATGTTTTTATTATAGTTTGAACTATGCTCCCCAAACTTATTTTCAGAAATAGCCAATATCATAGATTTTTTTTTCTCACAATGAAAACTTTTAGGAGGTTGTTAAGGATAAGCGGAATAAAAAGTTTTTATATGTATCTTTTAAATAACTTAATTAAGTAATATTATTTTGCATCTGGGCTAAGCTAAGATTCTCCAGAAAACAAAACACTAGATAAGAATCAGGGCATGCTTGTATTCTTGTTTGGGCAATTTTAGGAGTAAAGACCCAACCTAACTCTGCGACATACTTTCTGGTAACAGACCACCTAAAAACACATCAAAGAAGAAAGATTTGGTTCTTTGCCTACTTTTTCTTATTTTCTATCAAGTCCATCTAGCCTGCTATGGAGACATTCCTTCACGGATATTACAACCTATTTCTTTGGGATTCCAGCATAGACTAAAGACCATTTGAGTTATTCAGCCTCATGGACTGAACACTGCCAGATTTTTGACCTTTCTATTGAGTAACAGATATTATCAGATTAGCCAGACTATAGCCTATAAACCAACTAAATAAATTTCATAAATATATGTAATTATATATTATATTACAATATATTATGAAATGCATATATATTATAATATATAATATAACATAATCATAATATGGACTGTCGCAATGATAGTCCACTCCCTGGTAACAACTTTCTTTATTAGTTAGCTGTCTCTGGAAGAGCATAACTGATAGATTATATATAATATATATCATATATTAATAATTAATATGTGTATTTAATATTTCCTCCTTGGTTAAAGAGAGCTCTTGAGGTCAGGAGTGTGTCAAGGTATTTCCTGTATATAGTCCTGAGAGGAAATTATGGGAAACTATGAAAGAAAGCATGGACTGTACTGGAGACCTGAAGATGTTGAAGATGCCCGAACCATGAGATATACGCTAAAGATAGGCATAGAAAGAGATTAAAACAAGCCCATGGGAGAGAAATGTGTTGAAGGCAGCAAACTTGGGAGGGTGTAATGATCTAAGGCCTTTGGCATAAAGCATGGAACTATAGGATTTGAAGCTTGTTTTACTGTGTTTTGAGCTTACTCTGGCTTGTATTTTCTACCTATGTTCCCAGTTCTCACTTATAGAATGGTAATATATATTCTGTGTCACTGAATGCTGACATTTTTAATTTTTGTTTTTGATTCCACAGGCTGTTATAATTAAGAGATTGTATTGAGTTTCAAAAGAGACTGTAGAATTTCAAACAGAATTGAGACTATAAAAGACTATTAGTACTCTTGAAGTTGGACTAATTGCATTTTGCATTATAATATGGCTGTGAGCCTATAGAGGCTACAGAGAAGAATGTGGTGGTATGAGTGAGAATGATCCCTATAGGATCATATGTTTGAATACTTGGTCCCTAGTTGATGAAATCATTGGGAAAGGATTATGTGGTATGACCCTGTTAGAGGAGGTATGTCACATAGGGAGGTCTTTGAGGCTTCAAAAGACTCACATCATTGCTAGTGTCTCACTCTGACTCCTACTTGAAGATCAACGTATAAGCTCACAGCTATTTTTCCCAACCAAGCCCCTGTCTTGCCATTATTGACTCTAAACCTCTCTAACACTGTACACTAAAATTAGATGCTTTTTTCTATAAGATGCCTTGGCCATGCTATTTTAATGCGGCAATAGAAAAGTACACACACACACACACACACAGAAGGAAAGGGGGAGGGATAGAAAAGGGACTGCTATGACAAGGCTCACTGGGAAGCTGCTGGTAAATGCAGTGGCTATCTTGACCTAAACTCTCCCCTGAGAAGTTGATTCAACTGTATCTGAAGATCATATTCTGAGGATATAGGAAAAAAAGGGAAGAGCTTGCTCCTGGATCCTCTACATGCACTAACTTATGCTGGCTTCAACATCTTGTACCCCATCCCCCGAGGTGAAAATGGAAGCCTTACAAGGAAGGTGAGAAAGTCCTTAAGAAATGAGACCCAGGCTGGAGAAATGGCTCAGAGAGGTCCTGAGTTCAATTCCCAGCAACTACATGGTGGCTCACAACCATCTGTAATAGGATTTGATGCCCTCTTCTTGTGTGTCTAAAGACAACTATGTACTCACATAAAATAAATAGATAAATAAATCTGAAAAAAAAAAAAAAGATGAGACCTTGTCATGTCACATCTGCATAGAGCTGTAACACTCTCAGCAGTGAAAAAGCTAGGATTGTTGACAGCAGTAACGGTGTTGAGGAACTCACTGAACATAGTCACTATGCTAATGGTTGCTTGTTCTCCCAAACATCTTTGGTCCCTTCCTGCTAAATGAGATAATTTATCCATATCTCAAAGTACTATATAGCTCAAAATTCTAATCTGTTCTATTCCTCCTTGCATATTTAGGAATTAGGAATCGCAATGAATTAGATTTCCATATCGGAGATGATAGATGAAAAGTGAAATGCTATGACCACTCTTCCTGTTGCATATTTTCATCAATTCTCAACCTCCAGGGCTATGGTGGAAAAAAATCTTAGGTTTCTGAGGTTTTCCTTGTGTGCATGGTAGAAATTACTTAAGACTCTTAAACTAAGACTTTGGCATTGTTGATGACATTTAAATTACTTTGTCTATAACATAAGAAAACCAAGAGGTAGGTTCTAAAGATTACCATGTCAGCATCCTTTACAAAACCTTTTTTTTTTTTTTCTTTTAACAGTGCTAACTTCCCCCTTTGGTATATCTCTAGACTATTTTGTCAGTTAATGCTGTGAGGCAAAGGAGTCTCCCTTCATTACTTGATTCATTCTGCTCGGCTAGATTTTTTAGTTACAGACAACCTAGAACAAAAAAAGAAAGAAAAACAAAAAAGAAAAAAGAAAAGAAACTGAAATTGGTAAAACAATATTCTAAGGAAAAGGGACACTGAAGATCTAATTTTAAGATATCAAGACTTTTGAGTTTTAGTGATTAAAACATTGTGGTCTTCATGAAAGGATGTACATAGAGGAATGGAAGAGAACAGAGAGCGCACATTAGATTGACCCAAAATTATTGCTAGTCAGCTCCCCTTAGTGTAGTAAAATATAAGATGTAATCTTCTTAAAAGCAACAAGCATTTATTTGGTTATCAATAGTCTTACCTAGTAAGACTTGTATGCTACTATAAGATGTTCCAGGTAAGATATACTCACTAAAGTGGTGGAATGATGGTTGTGGGGGATAAACAACTATTGTGGGTTAAAAACCCAGAGACCACTCAGCACAATCACCAAAGTAAAAATGGAGGGTCTGTTTTCAGCAGACCAGGGACTGCCTGAAAAGAAACACTACTCACAGAGCATCCCCGAATGCATATAACAGTGAATTCTTTTTCTAATTTTTTAAAAAATTGTTTTATTTATTTACATTCCAAATGTTTTCCCCCTTCCTGGTCCTCCCTCTAAGAGTTCTTCACCCGATCCACCCTCACCTTGGCCTCTGAGAGGGTATTCCTCCACTCACCCACAGATACCACTCACTGCACCCCCATCTCAAACCCCCCCCCCCCACATCCCCTTTCTCTGGGGCATCAAGTCTCTACAGGGTCAGGCATATCCTTTCCTACTGTGACCAGACAAGGCAGTGTTAAAGAAAGAATATTAAAAGAGATGTAAGGGGAAAAGGCCAAGTAACATATAAAGACATCTCAAGAAAGATGATAAAAGCCAGAAGATCTTGAACAGATGTTATACAGATCTTAAGAGACTACAGATGCCAGCCCAGGCTACTACACCCAGCAAAACTCTCGATCAACATAGATTACAGGGGAAAGAAAACAAAACAAATGCATCTCATTGGTAGCTACAAGGAGAAGCAAGTGAGGGGTTTAACAAGAACCAAAACAATACAGTTAGCTAGAACATTTTTAACCCTGACTTTATAGAATAGGATTCAGTGTTTTCCCTTGGATATTTCAGGGCAGTATGTAGAAATCAAAGACAGCTTCAGTTGAGAAAAGATGAAGAAACATTTACCCTGTTACACCAACTGCTAAATGATTGGTTTGAGGCCTGTCCCATAAGAAAGAACTCAAGACTGACACTATAAACATGGTCAAAAGCTTCTGACTGTGGAAGTCACAGAACCTAAGGACATACCTACTACTATTGTTTTGTTAAATGGATATGACGTCAAATTGCTTTTAAGATGTTTGTGTTTATATACATAGATTAGGGCTGCTCTCACACATGATTAGGGAAGCTTCTTTTGCAGTAGATAGCAGCCAATGCAAAGATGTGTCAAAGTTTAAGAACAAATGATTATTGAATATGCAGCCTTAAGGTCAGAAAATAGCAGAAGAGGGGTTTGAAAGAAGGTGAAGAGCCATAGAGTTTAGAAGAAGGCTGTGATGCACCCTCTTCTGTACATGGCATGGACTTTGCTCTCAGGAACTCACAGAATATTTGCCCCCACAAGGCCCACACATGATCAATCCTGTTAAAATTCCAACATAAACTGGAGAGGGGCTCATGAGACTCCAGTCCTAACTGAGGAGCTATTTACACTTAATGGTAGCTAATGGACCAAAGTTTACTTTTCTTCAAGATTTTGCCCATGATCCAATAAATAGCCCAGGCCTATGAACACACAAGGAACCCATGATAAACCCAGTGGCCTTTTTTTTTTTTTTAGAAAGACATGAATGTAGGTAGGGTATATATTCAGGGAAATGAGGGGTTCAGAGAAGAGGTAGAGATAAGTTAGGAAAATTGGAGGATGCACGTTGAAAGCATATTATACAGGTGTGAGTACACACACATATATATAATCAATAATTGAAGAAAAGCTCATGTATTTCAGAGGGAATGCGTAAGAGAACTGGGAGAGAAAGAAAAAGGCAAGAAATGATTTAAAATATGATACTCATGTATAAAATTCTCAAAAATTAAAATTTAAATAACAAATATAAAGTATTTTTTGAAAAAAAAAACTAATAATGTAGGAAACTAGTAACTACCTTGGATATCTGTTTTCTCTTATCACATACATAAGATACCTGTCATAGAGTTTGATCAGCTATACTCACATTGGTTAGGAGGGCAATGTAGAACACTGTTCAGAATCACAATTCGTTGTGTCACCTTTAAGCAGAGATCACTCACTAGCTACGCACAACAGCTACTCATTAACACCAGTATGAGATATAGGTTAAATTTGTGGTGCATGACACATTAGATAGGAATGACTTTTAGATGTAAAGATGGTAGCATTTTTCAAATCTGAGAACTGGAAGTGAAAGATTTTAAATTTCATCGGTAATTTCTTGAGACAACAGTTTCCCTATAGTGAAATCCAGGAAAAGGTAAGCAACTGTTGTTAATATATTATTTTAATGTTCCAACCATCTGCCTGAAATCCAGGAACAGGGAATACTGAAAAAGTGTCTGTCTTAGTCAGGGTTTCTATTCCTGCACAAACATCATGACCAAGATGCAAGTTGGGGAGGAAAGGGTTTATTCTGCTTACACTTCCATGCTGCTGTTCATCACCAAAGTAAGTCAAGACTGGAACTCAAGCAGGTCAGGAAGCAGGAGCTGATGCAGAGGCCCTGGAGGGATGTAACTTACTGGCTTGCTTGTTTCTCCTGGCTTGCTCAGCCTGCTTTCTTATAGAACCCAAGACTACCAGCCCAGGGATGGTACCACCCACAAGGGGCCCTCCTCCCTTGATCACTAATTGAGAAAACACCTTACAGCTGGATCTCATGGAAAAATCTTCTCATCTGAAACTCCTTTCTCTGTGATAACTCCAGCTTGTGTCAAGCTGACACAAAACTCCCAGTACAATTGACCCCTTGTCAACTTGACACACAAACACATCACTATTAAGCCTCAACCCTTACTTTCTTATTCATTCCCAAGATCTAAATAATTTTAAAAGTCCCACAGTCTTTGCAAATTGTTACATATCAAAATTTCTATCCCTTTAAAAATATCCAGTCTCTTAGAATTCAAAATCTTTTTACCATCAGAAGTCTCTTAACTGTGGGCTCCACTAAAATACATTCTTCCTTCAGGAGGGAAAACATATCAGGGCACATTCAAATCAAAATCAAAATCAGACTCCAACTGTCCAATGTCTGGGATCTACTCACCATCTTCTGGATTCCTCCAAGGGCTTGAGTCACTTCTGCAGCTCTGCCCTTTGTAGCACAAACCTTGTCTTCTAGCCTCCAGATTCTTTTACTCCACTGCTACTGCTGTTCTTGGTGGTCATCTTATAGTAATGGCATCTCCAAAATACTGCTGTCTTCCACTACAACTAGGCTTTACCAACAGCCTCTCATAGGCTCTTCATGGTGCCAGACCTCACCTCCTTTGCATGACCCCTTCAAGTCCTGGGCCATCAATTGCAACTGAGGCTGCACCTTCACCAATGGCCTTCCGTGGCCTCTCACAGTGCCCAGGCCTCAGCTGCTCTTTATGACTCCTTCATGCCTTCAAAAGCAGTACCACCTGTGTGAATCTTACCCATTACCATGTCCAGCCACAGCACAAGGTACAACACTAGCTATCTCTGGAACGCAGCCTCTGTGCTCTCAGAAAACACTTCTCAGAAGATTTCACCTCATTGATGCTGCTCTCTTCCCAATCACCGCCAATTTCCCAGCTCCAGCTAACCAGCATCAATTGTCCCAGTAATGCAATGGTTTTGCCTTAGTAGTTCTGGTATCTTGTTAATCACGACTGATTTCGTCATCCCCAGCTAACCAAAACCACAGAATCTTAAATCACACTAGCAATGGCCCTGATAAGAGTCTTTAATCTTCCCTCTGAAATTTCACAAGCCAGGCTTCCATCTTCTGCACTGTTCTCAACATTATCTTCCAACCTCCTACAGAATGTTCCACAGAGCTCTTAACATCCCAATGACCCTTCTAGCTCAAAGTTCCAAACTCCTTCCACAGTCCTCCCCAAAACATGGTCAGGTTGTCACAGGAATACCCCACTATGCTAGTACTAATTTGTCTTAGAGTTTCTATTCCTGCACAAACATCATGACTAAGATGCAATTTGGAGAGGAAAGATTTTATTCAGCTTATACTTCCATGCTGCTGTTCATCACCAAAGTAAGTCAGGACTGGAACTCAAGCAGGTCAGGAAGCAGGAGCTGACGCAGAGGCCCTGGAGGGATGTAATTTACTGGCTTGCTTGCTGGCTTCTTCTGGCTTGCTCAGCCTGATTTCATATAGAACCCAAGACTACCAGCCCAGGGATGGTACCACCCACAAGGGGCCCTCCTCCCTTGATCACTAATTGAGAAAGTGCCTTACAGCTGGACGTCATGGAGGCATTTTATCAACTGAAACTCCTTTGTCTGTGATAACTCCAGCTTGTGTCAAGTTGACACAAAACCAGCCAGTACAGAGTCCTCTCAGATAGAAATAAACTCCTGAGTCCTTTTCCAAAATTCAGTAACTAGCTTCATAATCTCTTATTTTCTTTTGGAGATTATAATTTTTGCTACTCTTTGCAGGTAGAGAAGAAAATTTCTGAAATCTCTGATATAAATTAGCTTTATTTTTAGATTACTTCAGTTAAGATACTGAGTTTAACATACCCATGACAACCACTAAAAATGCTGTTTGCCATTGCCCTAGATTTGTAAGATACTGTGGGCAAATGGGTCCCTTCAGTCTGAGGAGTATCTGTCATCTGTGTAAAGTTGCAGACAGTTGTGACCTCTTCCCCAGAATGAGAACCCAGAATTTATACACAGAAGCTTCAGCATTACTTTAGGAGCGCATTCTTGTATTTCTCAAATCTTAGCCCAGTTTTCTTTTGTTTTAAAACCCCATGCTCCATGTTTCTACTACCCTGTCTTTCCCTATGGAGTTTGCTGAAAGGAAACATAATCTTTGCTACTATCCACTGACTTGGGCTGGTCTTCCTAGATTTCACATACAGATATAATCTTAGATCTTATAGACTTTATTGCATCCAACCTGGGCCAGATTACATCTCTGTTCACCATCTGTAGAAAACTTTAATTGACTTTGTCCTCAAATTTCTTTATATTAATCATACAAAAAACATTTTCAGGATGGAGACATGAGAAGCAGTCAGTTCTTCATGCTTTCTCTTATTGAGATTCATCAACATGTATGGGACAGGTGGGAGCAGAGTCTCACATTCTGCTTCCTGATATAGGATGCTTTCTGTTCTCCAGTGTGACATAGTGAATTCTGACCTCATATAAATCTTTTAGAGACTGATCCACAAATTCTTTCAATTCTAAATTTTAAGTCTTAGTAAACTGTTTCTTGTATTTCTATAGTACAAAGTCAGATAATAACTTGTATCATGTGAACTTTACACATGGGATGTACTTGAACTTGTCCCAAATACTTAGTGTATAGGGTCAATTAATTAATATCCTCTCCTTTAATTACTGGTATCAGGGATTGGAACATGGAGCAGGAGCAGGTAGGCATTGTGGGATGGGAAACCGTGCTGAGAAGCTTGGTAGGTAGAGCAGGTCTGAGTCTCCAGAAACTCAGGATACACATCTGAGACAGTAGGCAGTTCCCTACTCCCTGCCAGATTCCTGACCTAGAACATGTGCCATACTTCCTACATAAGAAAATGTGACCTGTGGTCACATAGGGCCAGAACAGAGTTCTCTATGTTAATTAAGTAACAAGAGACACTAAGGGTTTAGCCAATATACTTCCCTTCCCAGACATTCCTCCCTGCAAAAGGTATTTAATCTTGCATCCACCTGAGAACTCTGTACGCAAACATTTTCCAAAATGAAAAAACGAATAAATAGTTTTGAACTAATGACTATCTCATTAATCTACCACCATCATGGGGAACATGGAGAAGGTTTTCACCTGCAGAGCTGTAGCTTGATTCTCCCATAGAAGGCCTTTCTGTGATCCCAGCCATAACCTCTGACAAACTAAAGACAATCACCACTGACCTAAGGTTGAGCTCCCCATTTCCCCCAACTCCAGGTTCTTTAGTCTATAAACCCCCCAACTCTGCTCCCAACTCATCAGTGATGCCTAGATGTCAAGAAATTTGGGAGCCCCCACTCCCAAGCTTGTCACAGGCTGGACCTCACATCCTTCATTATCGATGCCTCTGTGAGGCACCCCAGGGATGACTGAGTGCCCAGGGTCTATGAACCCCAATTTTGGCTTCCCTCATCTTATACTTCATTTTCGCATGCTCAGAGCAGTGTCTCAGCACTTTCCTGAAATCCAGCACCTGATGATGGCAGCAAATAAGCACAGTCAAGCTCCCTCTATTTCGCCCCCCCCCAACAGCTGTGTCCAGCATTAGGGTGAAACACAGACCCACAAAGAATGGCCAGAAACTCATGGCAAAGAGAGTCAAAGCCCATGAGAATGATGGACTCTCTAGCAAGGATGTCTCCAGTAGGTCGAATGACTAGCATGTGATGGCTCCTGGGTTTGAGATTTAATACCTCTGCAGCAAACCTGCACTGATGGAGGACTGTTCAAGCTCAAAAGGTCAAGGGCAATCTGAGAAATCTAATAAGGAGTTATATGGAAAAAAAAAAGGTAGAAAATCCAAATTCTCAGGGTGACCCATACACCAAGATTTACTCTCAGACAAAATAGTAAAAGAAATATACCAGGATACCACATAGAGAACATAACACTAAATAAGAAAAATAAATGGAGGACATCTTAAAACAAACTTGCTCATCCCACAGAAAAATTCTATTTAGTCCATATGCATTAGTTGGTTGGTTCATAACAGAATGTGTTTATACTGAAGTCATTAATGCCTGGGTGGACATATTGTCAATAAAGACAAAAGAAAATTAAGTCCTAATCCTGTAGAGGAGTATTTGCCATGTTGCCCTTTGGGAGCCCACTTTGAACAGGGTTGCCTGTTGTTCCAGTCAGTTAGTTATGCAGATATTGACTTAGTGTCAAGCAGAGTCAGAAACGCTTTACATACATTATGTTTCTTTTGTGCTGAGAGTTATATATTTTTCTACGTTTTAACAACTTCAGTAATTGAAGAATCCTGCACAGGCAATGGCATCTGATAATTTAAGCAACAGTGCCTTTCTAGTGTTAGTGCATAAAATAATGCTGTGCCTTTTAAATGATGATTTCTTTGTATTGATAAAATGCTTCAGGGTGCACAGCATGCCTATGCAAAAGTCTGCATTTCTGTAGTACTGGAGGTACTTTGCTCTGTGAGCATTAGCAGAGAGAGAGAGAGAGAGAGAGAGAGAGAGAGAGAGAGAGAGAGAGAGAGAGAGAGAGAGAGAGACTGGGTGGCGGCACACATGCACACACACAGAGGTATGAGCGTGCATGCATGCGCGTGCGCGCGCGCGCGCACACACACACACACACACACACACACACACACACTAAGCTTTAGAGCCAGACTTTATACACAGGGAATGTGGATTCTAAATTTTTACACTTGAACTCTGTGTGCAATTTCTCCGCAATAACAGAGGTGGGGGAAAGGCAGCGATAGCATTGCAGATTACAAATGAGCTTTTTTGTTGCCTACAAACCCGTTTACCTCTTACTGAAAGGAACTGTAAGCACTCTGTTCCTTCTCCTTTGTATTCACTGCTGGAAACAACCCAGGTCCTCTTTTTTGGTAGGTGCACTCTGCCATTGAGCTGTACCCACAGCCCTTTTGGTTCTGATCCTTATTTTCAGATACAGTTTTCCTAAGTTCCCAGGCAGACCTTGAACTTACACTCCAACACTGCTCAGTTAGCAAATAATCTGAGACAATAAATGGCAGGGTCTGAGAGGAAAGTCAAATAATGATGTTCTGCTAAAATAATGTAGGCAATAACATTCCTCTGAATGACATTCTTGTATACTCATAGATCAGCAATCATCAGAGAAGAGTCTTCCTGCAGTAGATTGGAACAAACACAGAGACTAACAAACAATGTACACAGAGTGAGAGACCTTAGAACACTCAGTGTTAAATGAGAAGTCTCCAATAACCCCTCCCTTGGGGATAAGGGAACTCTATGAAATAGGAGGCAGAAAGAAGTGTAAGAACACATGCAAAAGAAGGAAACAAGGCCTGATAAGCACAGCAGAACTGTTGCACATATGATTTTACAGAGACAGCATACACAGCACCAGCCTGGGTCTATCAAGATGGGGTCCCAGCTCTGGGAAGAGAAGTAGATACAAGCCTCCATCCCTAATGAGAATCTTTCTCCAATTAATAACAACTTCCAAATAAAAAATAGTTTTCTTTAATAGAGTCTAACTGGGGATACAAATTACTCTTAAGGGAAGGCTCCATGGCCATAAATAGATGGATGTCCCTGCTCTAGAGGCAGTGTGACCTGAGAGAATGGAGCTGATAAATGAGGTAGACTAAAGTTTCATGCAATCGCCAAATTTATTCTGAGCCTGAGACAATTTATACTCTGGGGGTTAAGGAGGGTCACCAGTGTACAGTTCTCATGAGTTCAAACTGTCTACAATCACAAGTATAAGCCATATATGGAAAAAACATGCTTTTCTCAAGAAGCATATAAAGGATAGTTTATCATGTAATTGAATGCAGCATCAAGTAATAATGATTAATCTGAAGTAAACTCACTCTTATCAACTACACCAGAAAAACACACTCCAAGAACAACTCCCATGTTTTGACGAAACTGAGATCACAAACCTGCTATCCTGTTTTCTTTGCATGTTCTCAACAGTATTCAGAATTTTCTTTGCAAGACTCCATTTCTGGATGATGTTCCAACAGATACCCCACACAAAAAGAATTCAATGACATGTTTGCAGATTCTTTGTCTCATAGTGTTTGCAAGATGGAATGAGCGTTCTTTTTTGTAGTTTATTTTTCACTGTTTTCTAATTTTCTCTTTTGAAAGCATAATATTTCATACATTAAATTCTGACTACAGTCTTCCCTCCCTAAACTCCTCTGAGATCCTCTATAATTGAAAACTCACTACGTGTTGTAAAATTATGTTGACAAACTTCAATATGTTTCTCTAGAAAATATTTTAATGGAATATCAAGCATAGGACTAAAAAATAATGGTTCTCTATTAATGCAATAGTTGTAGATATGGCCTCATTAATTACATAAGAGTTTATGTAAAGAACTAATAAATAGTATAATTGAAAGATATGTGTTAATTTTATTGAAATCAAAATCACAGTTGAATTGATAAATAACAATCCTTTAAGTCATGAGACTAAAGTTCAGGTAGACCTTGCATGAGTCATGGGACAGAACTTCTCAGTAGTTACATACCATTACTGTGGTGCCAATTGGTGTCAGCATTCTGCTTTCTACTGCCTCCGTGAAGTATTAATAAAGTCTCCATATCTTCTGCACTTACGGAAACTTATTTTAAAATGTAATGAAATGAACAGATCTTTGCTAACAGCAAAAACAACCATGTTTCAAATGTCTCTACCCACTCTATAAATACTTATTCAATACCAAACTACGAATTCTGACACATTATTTTTCTTTTTAAATATTTCCATAGAACTAAAAAGACCTAGGAATAGTTTAAACTCTGTGTAATTAATATATTCTATTTCAATTTCTATATTACTATTATTAATAGGTCAAAAAGAAGGAATATGAAATAAAAATTGAGTCTATTTTTACAAGTATTTTGATATCTAAGTCTCAAAATGTTTCATTCTTAGTTATCATAAAGCTCAGGACATGAAGTCCCACTGTTGTAGAGACTACCTATTGTATCTACATGTTTCTGTTTCATGATACTCAAAACTACTATAAGAGAAAAGGCACATGTTATCATTGTTATTATTTGTTATTTTTACTATATTAAAGATCAGCAAGTAGCAATCTAAAAGAGATTAAGTAATCAAACCTGAAAATATTACATGTTTACCTAGTGAGAAAAAAAAATAAGATTTTTATCCTAGCAGTGAGCTCCAGGATAGCTTAGGTGACATAGCCATCTAGGACATCCTGGGCTACAGAATGAGAACCTACATAACAAGTTGCCATATCTGTATTTTAATATTTGAAAATGAATGATTTCATTAGATTATAATCATTGGATTCAAGGAATTTCTTTATAATACAGATAAACTAAGAATAATCGGAAGATTTAGAGAGAAAAAAATCTGTTTTTAAATGTAAGGGAAAAGCAGAACTATACCAACTGTGTGAATTTGCTCCAAGTTTTCTTGCTGTGGGGCCTTCCTTAAAGCTGTATTTATTTTCAGCAGTCTACCTTGAATTAGAGACCATCATGTTTCCTTCCTTTTGTTATTGTAATGAAACAAAGTTTTCAATGATTGATTTTTTTGTATTAATTTAATTTCAAACTCATCTTAAGTGTTATTCTAAAGTGTTAGTGTGTCTCTTTTCTATATGTTAGAATTTCTTAGCTAGGAAAAAGGGAATACTTAATCATTGTAGGTATGAGTACAAACTCATAATCCATTATGTCAATGAGAACAAAGTTTTTTCAGGAAACTGAGGGTTGATCTTCTATAAGATTTAGATATACTACAAGTATCTCTATTATAAGATATAGATAAAGACTTTACATCCTAATGTAGAGATACTTCGTCAGCCTTGTTCTCTACTGCTCTATTCATAAGAGACAGAAACTGAAAACAGCATAGATAATCATCAACTGATAAATGGATAAAGGAAATACCATATATTTACAACATGGAGTATTATACAGCTGCTAAGAAAAATGAAATTTGTGGAGATAAATGGAGTTAGAAAAAAACCATCCTGAGTTATGTAACTCAGACCCAAAGAAATTGTGTTTCCTCTTATATATGGACCCTAGAATTTAAGTTTTTAATATGAGTGCTATAATTTGAATAACCACAAACATCAGTTACGTAATAAGGGCTAAGACAGGAGAAGAGGCTCACCCAAGGAAGGGGAAACAAAATAACTAATATGGAGAGATAAAAGGAAACCAGGAGTATTATAAAGGGAGGAGGATCAGAGAGAAAGGTACATGTAGGAATATGGAAATACAGGGAAGTACAACTGACACTCTAGGGCTTTGAAAAGCCAGATAACATCCTCTGACAACAAGTAAAACTTCAATGCCCGGAATGGGTTATATCTTGTTGATTGATTGATTGGCCAGAGGGTTATGTGGAACCTTCCAAATGTCACAGGCTATTGCTCAAGACTGTGCTAAGGCTTCACTATTGAAGAAAACACGGATAAGTCATGGAGCACAAAGACATAAAACTGATGCCTAACTAGAAGTTTCACTATCCCTGACAATTCATGGTGCTGGAAGGCACTCTGCATACTACCAGATGAGAAAACCAATCATCAATATCACACAGTGTGATGGCTATCCTTGGCTGTCAAGTTGATTACATTTGGAATTAACCAAAAACTAAGATGCCAGGTATACCTTTGAGAGATTTTGATTGATAGCTGATTCATTTGATTTCAATATATGACCCTATATTTTGAATCACTTAAGGTAGGAAATCCCACCTGAAATCTAGGCTATACATTCTGTTGGCAGCCTATGTAAAAGACATATAAAATGAAAGCTCTGGCTCTTTGCCTTCTTGCCCTCGCTTTCATTAACAAGACCATTACTTCATTGTTATTACAGTTTACTTCTTTATTATTCCTGAAAAGATCATTTGAAATATTCAGCCTTATACAATAAAAAGTTGGAAGTTTTGCCTTTCAATTGGGAGACAGACGTTGTTGGAATAATCAACCACAATCTGTAAGCCACCCTAAGAAATCCCCTTGTTCTCTCTCTCTCTCTCTCTCTCTCTCTCTCTCTCTCTCTCTCTCATATATATATATATATATGAGTATATATATACACACACACACAAACAATCCATTCTATTCCTCTAGAGAATCCTGACTAATAGAGAATTTGGTGCCAGGAGAAGTTCTAAAGCAAGAAAATCATAAGAATGATATTTTTAAACATTTCTGGTATAGGCTTTCAAATTTGCTGATACCTAAAGTTATTCAAGCCTCTCTGGGAAGCTTGGAGAGCAGTAAAAACCTCATAGTGTGAAATATTTAACAAACATATTAAAACAAATATATTTGATTATCCTGATTTAACCATTATAAGAAGCAAGTAAATTAGTGACTGTTCATATAAAATATTTGATAATTTGTGGAAAAATAAGGAAAACAGTAATGCTGGTTGGTTGTTCCTCACTATTCCAGAAAAATTGACAAAGGCAAAGCTTTGAATGGATCTTAATCACTGATTCATCTCTTCAGTCCCAATTTTGATTCTTTCTTGAATAAAAGTTTTAGAGTAAGCTATTTCTTAAATTTATCATTGAGAAGGGGCTAAATATCTAAAATAAAATACCTGGAAAAACCCTTAAAATTATGGAAAGCTGGCATATTTTTATTTTAAAGGTGATAATGCATATTAGAAGTATGATTTCACTATTTTGAAATTTAAGTATGGTTTAAAAAGAGTTGGTGACAGATATCATGTTGACAAAAGCAGTGTGAGGGACTGTTCATCACCTGTTTGCATTGAGGGAAGAATATCTAAGTCACTTCATATGTATGATTTCATCATAAAGTTGACTGAAAGTGAAGTTGTGTGACGTTGGGGGGAAACACTAGCCATTTTTACTTCATGGTTAACACTTGCTGGAGGAAAGAATTAATGGATTCTTGTCTTGTTATTCCACACAGATTTATTTCCCAACTACTCCCTTGATAAACAGTAATAACCCCAAAACTTACCACAACCACTTTCGTGTAAATTCCAGAAAGTCCCTAGTCTCTATGAACCAATACACTTACATAGAATTTCCCAGTAGTCCTTCTGAAGACTAAAAGTTAGTTATGACTAACTTACAGAACCATCTGGCTCATTACCCTACACAAGGATTAGTTAGTAGCATTACTCTGAATCTCTAACCTCTTTGTACCTTTGAATCTCTACTACAAGTCTAAGATTTAATGTCTATTACAAATTCATTGCACCATTATAAACTTCTGTGTACCAGACTACAAAGAGTTATTGTTAAAACAAAAAAGGATGGTGCTTTCGAATGCTAAATGTGTGGTCTAAAGGTGAAGGAAATTATACAAATCTCACTGTTCATCTAGGCCAGCATTATAGGAAGGGACCTGACCAGTAGAGAGTAAAGAAGCAGTATACAATCTTAATAATTGGGTAGATTCCATTTTAGAATAGAGAGTAAGCTTCCAGGGATTAAACTTTCCTAAAGACATACATCTAATCATGAGGAAATAATTGAGGAAGATACTTGCTAAATTAATATAAATTTTATTTTGCTTATGGAATTCTGATTTCATCATCAATAAAAGAGTCTTAGAATATGCAGTTTTGCAACACTAAATGATATATCATTATTGAAGCAATCATCTTTAAAATTAAGGAACAGGGGATAGTCTTAGTGAGAAAATTAAGTAAAATTTGTTTATTCAAAGGAAAATGGAACATATGTCAAATATCACAGATAAAAATTTGTGAATAAAATTTAAATACATATATTACATCAAGAAAAATGTACAAGAACAAGTTGACAAACATTTTAAATAATATATATGTCCTCCAATTAAGTAGGGACCATGTAGTACATAGAGGGAAGAGAGAAAAGTGAAGATGGTACTTCTACATAAACACTGAAGTATTTGAAGAAACTTCAGGAGAAGAGAGTAAAATCGAGGATCAAATGAATAAAACCATGCAACTACAAAAAGGAAAAGGACAGGAAGAATGGGACATAGATATTCAAGTAGGAAAACTGTAAAGCCTTGGAAACATTTGCTATCAAAAGTCAAGAGTTGGGCGTGAAGCTAGGACAGAGACATAGGCTAGAGGAGCTGTGGTTTGAACATCTAAATCAAGTATCTGATTCAATTGCTGCTAATAGAAGTGATCATAGTTTCTTAGAATACAAAGGTCCTCAGAATTTAAACTGAACACTACTAGAAAATGTTTCTTGGTAACTACAAATAATTAATAAGCATATATATATATATATATATATATATATATATGCTTCATTTAGATAAATTATTTCAGTTAGCATAATAATAGTAGTAATTTTGTTTTCTAGGGTCCACATCATATCTAGGCTCAGATAATTGGACTCATTAACAGTGCTGGGCATGAATTGCACTACATAGGCTATTAAATTCAATTATAAATAGGAACTGGTTACTTCCGTAACATTTCAGCCTCTATTTAACCAGTGAGTCCATCCTTTAGGTCTATCACTCTTATAGTTCATAGAGTTCATAGCTGAATGAAATTGATGGTTACTTTTATCCCTTGGTAATAAGTAGATTATACTCAATTATTATGAATGATATGCATGCTAGTGAGTAAAGGTGAAGCTTCCAGTTGATCACCAGTTTGATTTTGTTGTATTTGCTGACCAAAGTATGTGGTTTCTTAGGCAATAGAGTCTTAACATCTTGTTGTGCACAGTAACCAATAACACTCTGACCAGCCTGTCATTCCTGTAGGGACTATAAAACCATTTGGCCAACAATGCAAAAAAGATGTAACCCATTCCTTATACTAGGATGTTTAGGTGGTAGCATATGATGTCCAGTGATAGTATTGTCCCCCTTATTATATGTTAACTCTATTTAAACCATATATATATATATGTGTGTGTGTGTGTGTGTGTGTGTGTGTATATATATATGTGTGTGTGTGTGTATCATATCCTAGTAATATACAGCTATGCCTATAAATGATCAAAGAAGCATCTTCTTATGATAAGTAGGAATTAACACAGAGACAACTAGACAATGCATAGAGTTTGAGAGATTCTGAAGAGCTCAGTCCAAAATGGAAAGTCTTCATGAAGCCTCATTTTGAGGTTCAGAGATTTAAGTAAAAGAGAAGGTAGAAAGACTGTAGGAGCCAGAGGTGGTAGATGATCCGAAGTAAACAATGTTTTCCTTGAATATAACATCATTGATACTAACATGAACAGAAACTATGACAGCATGCACAAGAGTTGCCCTCAAGATAGACAAATTCCAAATAGGGAAGAAGAAGTGGGCCTAAATTCCACCATAAAGTTATACTCAACTGGTAGCTGGTACAAGCATTTTTCTCCAAATCAATGTCCCTGACTATAACAAGCACATTCTAGGCATTCTAGGCCCCATGCAAAGGAAGAGTTGAGCAACACAAAGTAGACTTCATGTTTTTTATAATATTTCTAATATTTTGTTTGTTAAGAGAGAGCAAAAACATGAAGCTAGATAGATAAGAAAGTAAGGGAGGACCTGGGAAGAGTGAGAAACATGAAAGAATATTATCAACATATGTTTCATTTATGAAATTCACGAAAAAGTAAATAAAAACACAAAAATCAAACTGTTCCTACTTGACAGGGCTATGGCAGCTTGCTGCTTGTCTAAAAGTATCAACAGATGGGACTAACATCAATCAGTTGACTTGGATTCTGTACATTGCATTAAAAACTGTGAGCAAGTCTCACACATCCTGTGTTTTCTGCTGGTTTTGTTTCTCTGGAGAGTTATACATCCCACTAGGCCTGTACCAGCCTCTCTTTGTAGCCTAATAAGATGCAGAAGCAGTCATAGCCTTCAGACTTATCTTAGATCATAAGAAGGGCTACAACTTCTATATGGGTTCTCATGACCCTCTGTTTTGAATACAAACCCTTCAATCCACATTCAGTTACTGTAGTAAAAGAGTATATTGTTTGTATAATTATTTATTACTCGAGCTAGTGTTTCAGGTACTATGTGTCTGTCTGTAGGTTTGTTGTCTATCTTTGTCTTTATCTGCTTTAACTATTAGAGTAATTATTAGTTTTGTAGAATTTGGAATTGTGCTTTCTGGTTCTTTTATTTATTTTTTAATAAGTTAAGAAGTGTTGGATGCAGATCTTTAAAATTTTAATTTAAATCTCTACTGGACATTTTTTATTCTGAAGAATTTTTATTACTTTTTCAATATTCCTACCTGTTATGGGCATTTTTAAATTGTTGGTCTCTTTTTAATTTAACTTGATGGTTTGGATGGATGAAGAAATTTATT
This sequence comes from Uromys caudimaculatus, assembly GCA_028551405.1. Classification (NCBI taxonomy): domain Eukaryota; kingdom Metazoa; phylum Chordata; class Mammalia; order Rodentia; family Muridae; genus Uromys; species Uromys caudimaculatus. Next base: position 68,698,898 of record CM052702.1, on the reverse strand, counting down.
CTTTATTTTACATTTTCTGACTTAGTGGGGTATAGGTCTTTATAGTGTTTCATTATAATATTCTGTATTCCTTTCCTGTTTGTTGTATTGTTTGCCTATTTGGAATTAAGGCATTTCTTTCATTTGGCTGTTTGAGCTAAGAATCCACTGATCTTGTTTCCGATGATTTATCATTCTTTATATTTTTGTCTGTGCTTCTGTTTTTTTATTTTCAACTCTGAATTTGATTTTTCTTCTTTCCAGTTACTTGTCTTGTGTTTCGTTTGTGCTTCTTTTTAGAAATTCTTGAGTTGAATCATTAAGTCAGATATTTGTGCTACGTTTGTCTTTTTGTTATTTGCTTTTTTTATCTGTAGATATCTAGAACCTTGTAAGAATGCTTTTCATCAACACACTGCAGACTTTTTGTTGTTATATTTTAATTTTCAGTTAACTTCAGAGATTTTTGAAATTGATTTATTCTTTGACCCCTTCATTATTCAAGAATGTGTTGCTTAATTCTATGAGTTTATGTAATTACTAGATTTTCATCTCCAGTTGAACATCTATTTTAGAGAAGCTACTATAAGCTATTTAATATGTATTCTTTGGTGTTTTGATAGAATATTTTATAGATATCTTTTAAATATGACTGATGTATGATGCTATTTAATTTTGATGTTGCCTATTTATTTTTTGTTCAAATGATCCATCTATTGAAGGAGGTGGGTTATTGAAATCATGTGCTCTTAAGGTCTTCCCCTAGCATAAATATCCCATTTTATTCCATGCCTACCCTATTGTTGCTATAATATGCCTGTCAGTCATTGACACAGAAAAATAACTTGACTCAGAACAAGGTCATGCCTATCACATATCCTGTTACATTCTGTATGTTCTGAGGTTTTTAATCTTAAGGAATTCCACAAGGATTTACATAGGACATACCAAATTAATTTCAATAAGAACTGCTATGTCTAAAATGGCTTGACTCAGAGCTGAACATTGGACAGTACTTCTTACACCTGTGTATGAGCTCACTAAGGTGTGTGTGTGTGTGAGTGTGTGTGTGTGTGTGTGTGTGTGTGTGTGTGTGTGTGTATGTTTTCCTTTATATGCCTGCCCTGAGAAATGATAGTTGTCATAGTTTCAGCTCCCCAAATCTGAACTATATCCCTGGTATGATCAGTATTAGGGTGTGTGTTCAATAAACCAACCCTGTTTGACTGAGATTAGTGGTTGTGTGGTTTGTGGGACAACTCATGAACCTCAATAGTACAATTATTGAGTTGTAGTTACTCTGTGTCTTGAAGTACAGCTGGTGGTTTTCATTAAATTTGCTGTGACAAAATTTGGTCCATATATTCTCAGGGTTGAAATGTTTTCTTGATTAATATTCCTCCTATAAGAATGAACTCTCCTCTGTATCTTCCAGTTTGTTATAGTTCAAAGTTGATTATGTTAGATACTAGGTAATATTTAGTACCAGTTTTTTTCTTGACTTTCTTTGCTTAATTACCTTTTTCCATTAGGAAAGCTGAGTTTCTTGTGGAAACCTGGATATTTTTTGTTGATTTTTTTCATTTTTAACAAAATGTCAAACATTGATTTTTACCAATAAAGACTTGGGAGGTAGGTACTGTGGTGAAAGCTCAGAGAGGCAGAAAAGCATCAAGCTGACCTTCCTCTTTAGATGATATCCAAAAAAACTCTCCATCTCCATTCCATCTCAAAAACTCCTCAAACTGAATGTCCCTCCCTTCTGTTTCCTTTGTGTCTCTCTATCCAACCTCTTGACTTCTCATAATCTTTGTGATTTGTTCCTCATGTTCACTCCTTGCCCACTGATTACTTAGTCTACCTTTTGACCTATAGCTTACAATGAACAGAAAGTTCTTGGATTAAAAATATGAGCCAGGCTGAGCCATGCACAACTAGAAATGGGTTTTTCAACTAAGTAAAACAATCTTGGAGTTCACATATCCTACAACAGGATATAGTTTTTTAATGAATTCAGCTAGCCTTTGTTTTGATTAAAAAATTAAGGCTATGAATAAATAAAGGTCTTATTTGAAGGTGTGCTTCAGTTATCACTGTGGATTTTATTGATCATTCTTGGTCACTTGTATCCTTATTCCTGTTTTATTTCAGGAGTTATAGCTTCATCTATTTTCTTTCTGTAACCTCATTGCTACTCTTATTCTTTTCTGAATTATCTCTTCAGTATGACTTGTGTGATAGATATGAATCTTTTATCCTATTTATATCAGAAGAAAATATGTTCTCCTTTAACTGTGGTAAATATCATTACTGTGTGAAATATTTGTAATTCACAGTGTGGTCCTTTATAAATTGGAGTACACTGATAAAGACTCTTCTGGCTTTCAAAGTTTTTATTGAGAAATCAACAGCTATTATCATGGCTTTCCCTTTATATGTATGATGTTTTTGGCTTTTTTCTTTCAGTTTTCAATACCCTCCTGTTGCTCTGTATTTAGTTTTTAATTAAAATATGCCATGGGGAATTTCTTGTATGGTCCTTTTTATTGGAGCAGAAATAACGCATATTATATTGGTCTTTTGTAGCATTTGTGTCTTCTTTGTGATGAAACCTCATCATGTGAACATTTTTTGTTGGTCTTGTCACTGATGACATTCTAAGCTGCCTGGGTTAAGTGGAAGCTTGGTTTGGTTTTTGTTGTTGTTGTTATTGTTGTTGTTTTGGTATGGTTTTGGTTTTTGGTTAGTTGTTGTTGTCCAAGTTAAGGTCAGAGTAGATTCAAGGAGCTTTCAGGTAAATTCTACTAGTACTCAGTGTTGATTCTGAATTGAAAAGTTGAGGAAGATTCCAATTCTGTTGGAAGCAAGAAACAATGTTAATGTGACAAGCAGGTATACTTGCTTGGGCTGGTGTGCAAGTTGTGCTGCTTGAGCTATGCCTCATAGTGTGAAGATGGTGTGGGTATGCTAGGACTTTGGACTCTTACAAGTCTAGGCTAGAGTACAGCCTGTGTGACTCTAAGTCTGGGCCTCAGGGTTTGAGGTACTACAGGCATACAAGGCCCAGAAACTCACCGTGCTGAAACAGCACAAAAGTATGTGAGCCGGGTTTGCTGTAGAGGTTGCAAATGTGTCTGGCATACTTGAATCTCCACTAAACTTGCCCTTTGTTTAGTATAAAGAATGAAGGTCCAGAACTAGGCTTGGAGGTGCGATATATCCTGCTTAATATCTATTTATTCATTTATACCAATCATCTATCTATTATCTATTTTTAATCTATCTGTCATGTATCTCTCTACCTACATATGATATATATTATGTCATATGTCACATTATTTGCATATATATATATAATTTTAATGTCTGGTAGATAGTAGATATATATTTTTATAATTATATGCATATATAATTATGCATATACACACACACACACAAACACATACAGGATTTATGTGAAAGTAGAAAATTCTGAAACAAGACTTCACAACTGACCCAAAGCAGTGAGAAATCAGGAGAATATCCTTGGCCAACATTAACTCTTCAGTATTTAAATTCAAGACTCTCACAAAGACTGAAGGACTAGACACCACCTCATACCATAAAATACTGCTGTGAAATCATTGCAGTTTTTAAAGTGTCTTCTAAAGATAGTTTATGTTCACATTTATGGTTTTTTCTTAAGAAAAGAACTCAGCCCTGCTAGATAATACATTTTATATATAATATATTATATATAAATATATTTTATAGATTATGCATATATTATATAATCATAATAACATATATATTATGATAGAATTATTATCTATCAGGGATCTAAGTAATATATATATTACATATATTCAAATAATATATACACATATATGTGTGTATAAATAGACATATATATTATATTGAATATTATCTTTTAGGCATGCAAATTATGTTAAATAGTTTACAAAGTCCTCTGTGATGAAAGGAGACATATATGATCATTGAAAGCTAGGCCTCCAAATCTTTGGACCCTTACAAAAGGTGAGGACAGGGCTATTTATTCTTATAGACTGTGTAATGAAAACACTAGAAAATATTCTAACCTTATCTCACTTGAGAAAAATGTCTATAAATGATTGAACAAACCCTATAATAAAACTAGGGTTTTTCTTAAATGTTCTTTCTGTATAACCTATCCCGAGTCAGAATCCAGGCATGTCTATTCACTTATAATAAACAGAGTGTGACATGATCTGCAAAAGATACTTATGCATTTTATCAATCACTGTAGCCAACTAAATACAGCAGTTTATATACCATCAATGTTTTAAACTTATAAGTCTTTCCAGTTTGAAAGTTTTGCTAGTTACGTATAATAAAATAATACCAATCTCATCAATACAAATAAATTTGTCTGTTTGATTTGAAAAGAGTGAAATTGACACATTAAAAACAATAAAAAAACTAGCATGTGCCTGAGCATCATAAGTACCTATGCTAACAGGTTTTACCAAATCACATAAGACACTGAACACTTTTGAGTGCTACGGGCCCCCTGCTCATCCATCACCAGCTTTACTTTCTCTTCAGCTATGCTTTCTGTCTTAAAATTTCTATATTACTTCTCAGTCTTGGAATCACTGATCCATATCCCTGCATGTAAACAATTGAAACAAAGGAAGATAATTGGTCTTCTTGTCATCACACGTGGATTAATCTAAGTGTAAGTGCAATGAACAAAATATGAGTTTCTCTCTTTCCATCCTAGACAACTTGAAGGCAAGAACTACATCTCATTCTAGTTTTTGCCTCAACACCTTATACATAATTAAAAGTATAGTAAACATCAATTTAAAGTGTTTGACTTTTAAAGTTATATTCTGAATCCCTCTGTAAATGTTTGTTTTGCTAAGTCAATATATAATTGTATTAAATTTCTAAATCATTTTCCAATTTAGCTTTTAATTTACCTTAAGCATAAAAACACTCAATTGAGATTCTCTTTCAATCTTTTAACATATGAAAGAACTGGTCATCAGTGAAAATTGTTTATCAAGTACACTATGACCTAACCAGTCAGAAGTCATTGTGTACACTAGTTGGTATTATGTATGATTCTCTTTCTGGGTGTGAAGGTAGAATGTTGTGTGTTTCACACATCAGTTCTTTTCTTAAGAAAGAAATATAACACATTAACATGAACTATGTTTAGCAGATACTTTGGAAACTACAGTGATTCTACAAGAGAATTTTATGATCTGATATGTATGTAATCCCTCCATCTTTATGAGAATCTTGACTTTGAATACTAAAGAATTAAAGCTGCACCTCCCACCCACCCACCCACCCATTCCCATATTCCCACCTTGACATTCCCCTTTACTGGGGCCTCTAACACCCTCAGGCCCAAGGGCCTCTCCTCTTTCCCTGATGGCCATCGAGGTCATCCTCTGCCACATATGTGTTCCAAACCATGGGTCCATAGATGTGTATTCTTTGGTTGGTGGTCCAAACATCAAAACAAGTCTGAGATTCCACCTCACATCAGTCAGAATGGCTAAGATCAAAAACTCAGGTGACAGCAGATGCTGGCAAGGATGTGGAGAAAGAGGAACACTCCTCCACTGTTGGTGGGACTTCAAGCTAGTACAACCACTCTGGAAATCAGTTTGGCGGACCCTCAGAAAAATGGACATAATACTACCTGAGGACCCAGTTATACCACTCCTGGGCATATACCCAGAGGATGCTCCAACATGTAATAAAGACACATGCTCCACTATGTTCATAGCAGCCATATTTATAATAGCCAGAAGCTGGAAAC
>CM052702.1:68673958-68693019 GCA_028551405.1 Uromys caudimaculatus | reverse complement strand
ACATGGTATGTACTCACTGATAAGCGGATATTAGCCCACAAGTTCAGAATGTCCAAGTTTCACTTAACAGTAACCGCTGAACTGAGAGTGAGGTCCCAGATGGAGGGGTTGGAGAAAGATCTGAAGGAGCAGAGGGAATTGGCAACCCCATGGAGGGAGCAAGAGCGTCAGTGGGCCTGACCCTCCCCCTGGACGTCCTGGAGTTCAGTCCACTAACCAAAGAATACACATCTATTGACCCATGGTTTGGACTACATATGAGGCAGAGGAATCACCTCGATGGCCATCAGGGAGAAAGGAGAGGACTTTGGGCCTGAGGGTGCTAGAGGCCCCAGTAAAGGGGAATGTCAAAGTGGGAATATGGGAATGGGTGGGCGAGAAGGTGGGAGGAGGAACTCCCTCACAGACGTGGGGAGGGGGAGGGGATAGGGGGTTTCCAAAGAGGAGACCTAGAAAAGGGGAAACATTGGAAATGTAAATAAAGTATCAAAAAAAAAAAATAAAAAGAATTAAAGCTGGCCAGTATATTCTCATTGTTTTGGATTAGCTGTATAGTTTTGTTCCAGAATTGACTACTTTCATCTAAACTCTGAAACACACACGCATACACACACACACACACACACACACACACACACACTAGAAAAGAGCACAATTCTAAAGCAAGACAGTGAATATTCTCTTAAGATTTTTGTGGCTTGTTTGGCTTAAATGCCCTTCATATGTTTAAAACCATGTAAGACACCTTAGTAAGCCAAAATAAGAAGAAAGTTATGATTCCCTCTACAATAATCTATGAAATGGGTCTTGTTTTTCATTTACAACCACAGTTAGTTAGAGCAACTTTCCCCAATTTAGAGCATAGTGGAAAAGGACATGGCCACTCAGCCCTCAGCATGGCCAAACAGGTATGAGTGAGGCACTTCTGCTATAACCCTCTCATCATGGCCAGAATCCATTCTAAGTGAGGTAAAGGACAACCAGGCCTGAAAAGAAAAGGCTCAATTTAGGAAGCAATCATTTTAAGTCTTTGTTACTTTTTAATAAACAAAACTTTGTAAGCTTCTTTTGTAGTCTTCATCCTCAAATAAGAGAAATCTTCTTGGCTGCCCACATTTGTCATTTATAAAATGGCTTTTCAATACATTATTTTTCCTCATGCCTTTGGTCCTGTATAAAGGACCAGTAGGTATCTCTTCATCTACAGTGAGGAATCCAGACAATACTTGTCATGGTTCTGTCAAAATCTGGACTTTTCTTAGGACATATTTTCTACAAAATCAAGAATATGTCTGATCTCTAACAATGGTAAATGTGTATGGCCCTAGGCCAACACTGTGTCAATGGTACACAGCTGTAATTTCAGTACTTACAAGAGAGAGGTAGAGGATTCATATTTAGTTCAAACTGAGGCTCTACAGGGCAAGTTCCATGCCAACCAGTGCTACAGTCTCAAATAAATAAATAAATAAATAAGTACATACATACATACATAAATCTAACAAATAAAACAAGATGAGAGAGAGAGAGAGAGAGAGAGAGATCTGGTGAGCTATTCATATTGTTCCCTAAGCATTTAATCTCACTCAAAGAGTAACTGGCCCCAGGGATAGCTTGGCCTGTTTGTGTTTAGGACATTGTGCACTCCTTATCCACTAAGTTTAATAGTTCCTATTTTACGACTCCAGGCCCATTCCCACTTCATTGCTGAATTGCATTGTCCTAAAACATATTTATATGTACCCAGGGAGTCCAGTAATGGGCCCATAAAAATTCAATGAAGAAATGTTTTAATCAGAATCCATGGTCTGACATCACAGAGGCACTAGAATTCTCATTTACAACTGGAACACACTACCTAGAAACGTTGATAGCTGTTGCAACCTCCCAGGTTCTTGAATGCATCCTGCTTGTGCTCTGCTTTGGATGGATCTGGTTACTGATGTGTGTCCTTAGAAGAGACTTGTATAATAAATGAAGGATTTCAAAAACATAAAAAGGCCTGCCCTTTCTCTCAGAAAGGATAGAAGAAACCAGAAAGAGCAGTTATCTCAGTCTGCTTTTGTGGGTATAATGATCAAGTGAGCATCATAAAAATAATCTAATATATTTAAGGAGAAGAAATGTCCTTTATTCCTCCTGAGCAACTTCATAAGCAAGTCTTAAAACACCTTCACATTGCAATGTATAGGTCTCTTCCCAAGGTGCATAAAATTTCCACAAATACCTCTGAGAAGAGAAGTCCATGATGCTTCCTTGGGCAATTGCTGAGCTGGCCAAAGTGGGCATGTGTGCTATTGATCATGTAAGAATTATAGGGCAGCACATGATCTTGTAGGAATTAATCACTGCTTAACAGAATGTGCTCCTGTTTTTATGAAGTCATTTGGAATATCCACAGGCAGTCTCTGACTTGGCAAGGGGAAGGTCTGCAGGTAATGAACCATGGCCCTCTGTTATGGTTGAGCTAGAGAATGTTCGAATTGATAATTAATATGCTAGCAGTAAAATATATTTCTTTTAGAAATATAGTTCAAAGAGTTGGAATAATAGTTCGAAACATCTTATAAACCACAGAGATGCTATTTATATCATATTTTTCCAAAATTGATCTTCAGAAAGGACTCTAAGGTGGAGCTAGAGCAGTGTTGAAGAAAAAGCACTCTATCATTGTAAAGCATGTAATTATTTACAGGCATAGCTCATGCACTCCTATATTTGTATTTTCTTTCAGAGACCCTTCAAAATACTAACTGAATAATGTATATTAAATTTTATTTTTAAATATTGGTCAAGAATAAAATAGAAAGGCACAACACCCTTGAGTAATGATTTAACTGCCTGAAAAAAGTTTTAACAGAAAGACAAAAGAGAAATGAAGTGGAAGAAAAAGAAGCAGACACAAACAAACTTATATTTTACATAACGCAGTGATAGATAAAGAAGACACTGAAGAGTAAGACTTGTAAGGGAGAAGGCTATTCCAGGCTTCTCAGACATTGCTCAATTTTCCACTTATGAATATTTATCTTGTTTGTAAGATTCAGTTGATGTATTCAAGCATCAATTAGTCTCCCAATAACAGACAAGAGGTGGAAATGTGAGGATTTACATACAGTTGCCAAACCGTGTGCTGCTCTTAACTCATTTCTAGTTCAAGTTGTTTACCATTATTGTACCTCATTTTCAAAATGTTGACAGAGTATTTAAAGAGGTGCTTTTAGAATTTATATATAACAAGGACTCTAGGGGTGGTGTTCCATTTATACTAGGATTAGAGCTTAAGCATTACTTGAATCATTGAGAATTTTATACATCTGGGTCAATGGGCATTACTTCCATTTGTTGTTTTAGATCTCTACCAAGAAAGGTAAGGGGCTGAGGAGATGGCTGGGTGGGTAAAAGCTCTACAAGCATGAGGGCATGAATTTGAATCAGATTCTATTATGGTCTTTGAATACAAGTACCTTCCCTGACACACACCACAGCACATGCTATGGGTATACATGCACACGCACACGCACACACACCCACATACACAGCAACAAATATATTAGAGGTAATTCATTTTCCTTTCTCTACTCTGAATTTCAAGAATAATCACATTCCTATATAATAAAGATATGTTCCAATTTGGTACTATTTTATGAGCATTTGGAACCATTACCTAAATACTGTTTGAAATTCCCTACCATTTTTAGTTTACTTTGATTTCAGTCATGCTAAATTAAAGAAAGTCAAAATTGCCAGGAAATTATGCTATATGGATATGGTATTAAACTGATTCCTAGTGGCTTACTTTAATAACTATAGATATGTGCATCTCTCAATCATTAGAGAGACTTCTGTTTGAGCTAGAATGGTGATCAACACCACAATTCCCAAAAGACAAAGGCACATAGTATAAGAGATTGCAGTGCATAGCAGTGGAACATTTATATCATGACACTCCTTCCCCCCAAGGTTCAAGGGTCATTGTAGAAGAGGGAAATGGGTGCATGTAAGGGAAAAAGATGATAGATGAATATAAGAAAGCATTGCCTTTCAGACACAAAAGGAGATGTGCACAAGGGAATTCACAGCATTTGTTACTGCACACAGATGGCCTATAGAAGCCTAAGTTGGACCGTCTTAACAAATATATATCTATCATTGTAATAAAACATCATGAAAGAAAAACAATGTCAGAATTAAACAGTCTATTTAACTCCGTATTCAAAGACATTAGAGCAGGAACTCAAGGCAGGAACCTTGAGGCAGGAAGTGAGGCAGAGGCCATGAGAGAAGCTTTCATACTGACCTGCTTTTCATGGCTTGCACAGACTTCTTTAGTATACATCTCTATACCAAATGCCCAGGGTTGGCACTGCCCACAGTGAGGTGAGCCCTCTCACGTCACTCACCAATTAAGAAAATACCCTAGAGACTTACCTAGAAACCAATCTTATGGGGGCCTTTTCTCAATTAAGATTCATTCTCCTCTAATATGTGTAGGTCTGTGTCAAGTTTATAAAGTCAACCACCATAGACACCATGGTAGTCTGAATGAGAATGGTCAACATGGGCTCATACATTTGAGGATTTGGAGATATGGACTTTGTTGGAGAAAGTGTGTCACTGGGGGTAGTCATTGAGGTGTCAAAAGCCCATGTCATTTGCCATTCCATTTAACTTGATCTATTTGTCTCCAACTTACAGATAAAATATAAACTCTCAGCTATTGCTCCAGAACTATGTCTGCTTGCATGCTCCTATGCTCCCCTCTATCATGGTCATGTATTCACACTCTAAAATCTTAATCAAGTTTCCAATGAACTTTTTAAAAAATAAATTGCCTTTGTCATAGTGTGTCTATGAAGGAATAGAAAAGTAACTACCACAGAAACCAAATCCCAGCATAGAGACGGAAAGTAGACTTGAAATCACACACCTAAGGGATCCACTTTGGCAACTGGTAGTTGCCAGGAGAGCTGGTTTTCCGTGAAACCATAGACAATGGTAAGTAGATAGCATTGAAGTGGAACACATATCTAGGAATATATAGATATTATAAACTTGATGGAGAAAAGAAACATGAGGATAGAAAGTTGGAGCTGTGGAGAAGTTAGGCGAGAGAGTTAATAAGATCAAAGCATGTTATACAAAAATCTTAAAGAACTAATAATTTTTAAAATTACCAGTAACTGTAATGTTATGTTCTACTTATCAAGTTTTCCTGAGTCATGATTTTTGCAGTTGATAAACTCTCCAAGAAGGTTTCCTGTTTCTAAAATATTAGAATCTAAACATATTTATTCATATTTGTATACATTGACTATTCCATCATGTTGGCATATGCTAGCTAAATTTTAAAAAATTATGTTAGTATTGGAGAGACAAATGAAAAACTAGTGTGAATATTTTTTTACAAAAGGGATATTTAATTAGAGTTATAATTCTTTAACTGTTGAATAAATGAAAGGAGAGAAACAGGGAAGAAAAAAGAAGGAGAGGAGAAGAGAGGAGAGGGAAGGAGAGGACAGAGATTACCTAATGCCGAATGTCCATGAGAAGATTTAGAAGATATGAATATCTGTCCCCTGTTCATATCTGTATGCCTCAATGCATAGGGTCCCTTGGAAATGTCTATATTACCATGAGCTTGAAAATACTGTCGTCAGTCTTCCTTTTCAATTAAATTATCATTTGCCTTTTGTTCTATCTACAGTTGCCCGATGCTAGCAGTGCTATCCAAGATAATTAGTTATCCCTGAAACTCTCTTTGGAATCAAAGTCAGAAGGAAGTGATTTGTTCCTTTCTTTGAGTCAGCTTTTGCCAAGAACTCCTGCTGCAAATCAAGGAAGCAACTTCCTATGTGATCATTTCATGCTCCAGTTCTGCTGAATTCTCTTTACCCTTTGAACTCTAACTTAGCATTGAAATTTTTTCTGCTTGTAGGAGTATCGGAGAACACTGTATGTACGCTGTGTTTAAATGTGAATCTCTCACATGGTCCAAGACATTGGTTGAACTTATTAAAGTCAATTGGAGTGGCCTGAGTGCCAAAGCTCAAAGCAGAGTCAATTTCATTCCTCACCTTCCAAGCTTAACTTGCTCTAATGTAATCATGTCTGCTTGAAGTATGAGGTGTGACCACTGCCCCATGATCTGCATTTCAGCTCTAAACTCTCCAACCTAAGTCTGACTATGCTACTTATGGAAGTGAGTCCAGGTTTCTCTACCTCAGACTTCTGTAGCTGTTCAGCCCAGATCTGGAACATTCTAGCAATCTTTCCTGATGCTACTGAATTCCCACATTCTTCTGCAATGAGGGGGTAAATAAAAGTTACATCCCTTTCAGAAAATCAAGAAGCTCAGAGTAAATATAAGTTCTCTCATCAGCCGTAATTGTCACTTCTGTGGATGTCAAACTGACAGAGAAGCAGAATCTAATTTCCTTGTTTGATTCACCATGAAATTAAACTGAACTGACGATTTTTATTTTCACCTGGCAAATTCATCCAACACTATTTAAATCTAGCTAATCAAGTAATGTTATCTGCCAGGCACACTCGGCTCTCCCACCACACCTCTGATTTTCAGCATCCGACTTCCTGGACTTCTCTGACAGCCATGTGTTGGATTGCATTTACAGTTTTAGAAGGTGTAAAGGAATGCATGAGCATAGTTAGCCGAGGTGCCAGCAAATGTATCAAGTAACAAAATTACTGGAAAATGAAAAAAAAATTAAAAACTGAAATCTGAGTGCAAACCAAAACGGTGGGACTGCAACACTGTTAAAAAAAGAATCGTCCAGGCAGATGGCTTAGAGACTATGCTTGGGAGAGTAGAAGAAGCAATTCTGAAGGAAATTGACTTCTATGAAAAAAAAAAAAAACATGTTTACCCCCTTAAATAAATAAACATCACAGTTCAGATACAGTCAGTAGTTTAGTAGGAAGTGCTGTATGCATATGTATCTGATGAAATGAGCTCATCTGGCAATATAGGAACCACAAGAAAAGAACTATCATTTGAGCTTTCAAAGACAGTATCACAAAATCAATGTACCATTTCCTAAAGGAATGATGAAGGATATTTAGGTATACCAAAATGAAAGGAGGCTCACTGCTTAACTGTTGCCAATCACTAGATTTAAGGACCAACCAGGAAGGAACAACCTGCCCTTGTCAGTTCACAGATTAACTAAATGGAATTTTTGATGCTTTGGGACAGCCATGGAGTGTAACAGGTAATACCAAACTAGCAGCTTCATCTCATCTGTACCCTGCACATCCTTTCCACGTGAAGTCAGGTTCTGAGGTTCCACCCTAACGTATCACATAGGCATGTCTGAACTTCCTTCTCTTTAAAGTTACTTGTATTTACAATCAGCCCCAAGACATTAGCCACAGCACAGAGATTCTGAGTGGTTGCTACATTTAAGGCAGATCCTAAATTACAGCTGTATGTGTAATGGTGGAGAATCATATAAGAACTGAGTATTATTCCCAGTTCTTAGAAAAGTGTAGCCAATGAGGGCCAGTTTGACTGAATATCCACATGTGTACTCTCTATCTCTAAGATTTTCCTCAGCTATTCCTTGCCTGCAGCACCAGAATGTTAAGTAATTAATACAATTGTCTCTTTGAATGTCCTATCTACAAATACTGTCATTTTGTGTGGAACTGGACATAAGGACATCCATAGAACTCAGATTTCAGTACAGATAAGTCTCCAGCCTTTGGCCACTGCTGTGAGCACACACAGACATGAAAACTATGCTCCTTTGCTATGGAGTGCCTCATACTTTGCAGGATTTGGGTGGAAGGAACTGAGTTTACATTCAAGTATGTCCATGAATAGATTTCAATCACATCCTTATTTTCTTTCAGTTTTTTATATAACAACTATCAGTTTTTCTTTAATAGCAGCTCAAAGTGAAAATCAGTTTTGAGTACTGATCAGAATATTGAAAGAAAGGAGTACAGAGGTGGTAAACTGAAGTATAGGGATTCAATTACCATATCTCTGTCTCAAACTTCTTACCCTGGGTTCAACACTGAATTGGCAGTATGCTAGAGGGATTTAAGGTCTTGGCAGTTTTCTGAGTATGTTATAAAGTGCTCTCTTAAGTCAGCCAATGTTGTCTTAAAGCAATAGAGAACAATTTTGGAAAATTCAGAGTGAAATTTGGCATAGTGATAAATGCCTGTAATTCTAGTACCCGGAAGGTAGAGGCAGTAGGAGTTCAAGGTCATCCTCAGCTACACATGGGAGGCTAATCTGAAGTTCCAGACTGTGTCTCCAAGTGCAAGTGGCTTCAGTGAACCCAGATATCTGAAGCTGTTCATGTCTTTCCTGTCTTCTTTGAAATAAAATACTTTCCTTTTGATTCAGTCACATGATGTTGTGGCTTTTACTACCTTTGAAACATTTCTTTTCCATTCAATTTGTTCTCCACTGAGGGCAAGAATAATTCTCCCCAGTTACCCAGTCATTGTAAAATTCCATTTCATTTGCATTAAGCAGAAGCACATGCTAAAGTTGATCATTCTGGATGAGGTGAAATATTTCTGTAGGGGTTGTGTGGTGGGTTTTATTTCACTCCTCCCCTTAAGCGAGAACACCCTATTCTGCTCTCATTCTTCGCTCATTAACAGCATAAATCATGAAAATGTTAAAAGTCACTGCTGCAATGGTATTTGATAGAGAATTTAAATTAAACCTCAGAGGAAAACAGCCATGCTGCTCCTATGCTGTGATTAATTTCCTGGCGTGAAGCTAGAATCAGGAGTTGCAGTTTGGTGGTGAACACAGTTGCCTCTGGCCCTTGTTCTACTCCAAGAATAGGCAGAACAAGGTTGCCCAAAAATCAGAAGGGCTGGAGACAGAAAATCTCCAGGACTTAGCTCCACCTCTGTTCATACATACATGTATACATACACATGCGTGTAGGAATTGAACTGCCTTCCTCTTCTGTGCTTTGGTTGTTTCCTTTCCCCATCTCCATGCTTTTCATGTTCTTACCCTCTTTCAACCTCATGATATCTCCTTCTCTCTTCCTGTCTTATTTCCTTAGTCATAGTATCTGCTATGTGAATCTCTCTCCAGAGAGAGAGAGAGAGAGAGAGAGAGAGAGAGAGAGAGAGAGAGAGAGAGAAAGAGAGAGAGAATTTTGTTATTTAGATATGTTCCATTCCTTTTTGGTTTTTGTTTTGTTTTGTTTTGTTTTGTTTTGTAGAGAGCTGATGTTTTTAGAAGTCAGTGGGTCATCTCCAGAAGTTAAGGCATGGAGGTATGCTCTCTTTCCTCCTTTCTTCTCTTTAAGATGGTATAAATATTTTGGAAATCATCCAGCCTAGACTCTTCTTACCTACGCCTTGTGCAAACGTTCACTCTGGGAAGTGTGTGCCTCGTTCAGACCACACAGCCTAGCTCAGCTCAGTGGGAAACTTACCAAAAGGCTTTGGTTTGCTTCACAGTCCATTTTCCACAAGTTTCAGATGAAACATTTATGACTTTTCTTTCACCTTTCTGGGTTTTGACTTTTGAGTTATTTAACATAAATCCCATCACAGCAGTTCAAAATATGATTCTGTTGTAAGCCTCATGACAGAGCACAAAAGATGTCCTATATAACCTATGAGGCTTGTAGTAGATACTCTGAAGAGGGTACATTGTCAGATAGTGTAAGGATCTTTAAAAGGGAAAGAGGTCAGAAAATCCAGGAATTGTGTGCACTCATTCGGAAACTGAGTACTTTACAGTCTATGCACAATTATTAGTTAAGAAAAATAAACAGCATCATTATCACATTACCATATAATTACTATTGTTTCCCAAGAAGTTACTATGCAGTTACTACATTATTACAGGAAAATAAAGCATGTTATTTCATGGTAACTATGCAATTAGTTCATGTCACCATAAAATGTACTTATCAAACCAACAAAGAAGTCAAATGTTCCATTTTTCCCTCTTTCTTCGTGAGTCACAATATTGTCCCTCTTAGAAATGACATAATGAGTCAATGTAATAGTGTAGAAAATATTCAGATTATGCTTTTTCCTAATCTTTTTTCCCTCTGGTGAGCAAATGAATACCTTGAAAATTATAGTTGCAAACAGCACATCAGAGGCAAGCATAAGCAGATTCCACCCACCAACTAGGCTGTGTTTAATGGGAGGAGTCCTCTGGGCTGTGGTAAGAAAGGAACACCTTAGCAAAGCACCCTTAGTAATGAGATGGAATAAGAAAAGGCAGAACATGGGCTTTTTCTATCTTGTGTTCAGTCTAAAGAAAGAGAAAACAGGAACTGGCAGTGTGTTTTAATTGCCAGGTTCAGCACCCCAAGTTCACAAAAAAGCTTCTTTCCTGATTGCACGTACTTGAAAGAAGAAAATCTAGTGTTCTAGCATTAAAATTGTCGTAGAAGCAACAGGCCCCTGGTTAAATTGTGAGCACACTATTAGAACTTGATTCTGGTAGGTTGGAAAGAAATGCAGACTGAGAATGAGGAGTACACTGTGCTGCTTGTCAGTGCTAGTGTGTCATTGCAGGCAAAGCCATATGTACAGTCATCTCTTTATACAGCTAATTGCTAGCTGCTGAAAATCATGAGAACAGGTCTATTTACTGTAACTAATTGATTTCCAATATTTCAAAGTTAATTGAGTAGAAACAGTCATTCTGAGCTTTCTTTGAGGCATGTTTTAATGGGCTCTGAATTTAAGAAATTAATGGACAGATTAGCATAATTTATTTTCACATTTGTTATTTTTCTAGAAATAGTTTTAAAATTCTCCTGGGGAAAAAAGCCCTCCTCTGATTCTATTTCTCAACTGATGTATGTGTCTAGATAGTACTCAGCCAACTCTTGTCATTAAATTCAGGGAACAGTTCCCCTCCCTCAGTGTTCTGAGAGTAAAGCTTCCCATTGAACATCTGCACTTACCAAAGTGTCTGCACTCCAGTAGTCACCCTCCTCTGCCAATCAGATGCATAACAGAGAAATTCTGATTGTTTTCTCATATATCGTGTGATTGTATTTGCATGCACATTCCATAATGCATAACTGTATGTTACTTGGAGAGTATAGACCGAATGGAATCTAGGTTCCAATCGTCCTAATGTTATACACTTTTGAAGATTATTTAAAAAGCAAAATGTGGGTTATGAATGTTGCTAAGCAGTGGAGAGATTGCAAGGCTCTGTACTCCACAAAAAAGGGAAGAAAGTAACTAAATTTTTTTTCAGTGATGAAGTTTCAAATGGTTTGATTTCAGTGGCTGTCAAAATGAATACACACATAATCTATAAATATATACTATATATTATTACATGTAGAAAGTATACTTTATAAATTAGATAATATCATATTGTTTTGAGTTTCTGTTTGTTTCAAAACAGGGACTCCCTATGTAGCTCTGGCTGTCCTGGAATTTACTATGAAGACCAGGCTAACCTTGAGCTTACAGATATTGGCCTGCAAATTCCTCTCAAGTGCTGAGATTTAAGTGTGTATCACTATACCCAACACAAGATAGTAAGGTACTTGTAATTTTTATCCCAGAAATGTGTGATTCAGATTTCTTGGGGAAGATACAAATAGGGCCAAACCAGGTTCAGCATTGATTAGAGCATGGCTCTTGTGCTTTTCCTTTTATTACACTGAACTCAGCTCCCACCCTTTCTTATTTTCAATCTTTTAGATCTTTTGTTATATATACAACAAAGTTGACTACCACACTGGGGCTGGGGTCGGTAGGAACAGGAAGAAGGCACATACCTTCAAAGTATCCGCTTCACTATAGTTACAGAGGTCCCTCTGCCAATATAATCCCTGTTCAATCTTTTTGACTATACCTAGAGTGGATTTTATCAGATGCTAATTAAGGTGGTTCTTTCCATGGGCTAGACAAAGAAAGGGAGCAAAAGTGGTAGCTAGGTATAAGTCCACATCACACTTTTGAAAATTACAAAAGAAACAAGATTTCTGCTCATATACATGCTAAGTTAACAGGGAGACAGACTCCAACTATATACAGCTAAAGAGGAAAGCCAGTATAGCCAGTCAAGGGACAGCATTATAGTTCTTACTGAATAGCACTTCAGAGGAAGGAATCACAGCCACCACATGAACTTAATATTGTGTGTAGATTGACATTTAAAAGTACAATTAAATTGCCTTATTGGTAAACCATATTATGAGTCTTAAAATTGTCAAATATAGTTGTTACCTGAGTGTTAATGTACCTGAGTGTTATCGGTTGTTATCAGGTTATACTTTATTGAATAGATGAAGGTGACATCTTATGTCCTCTTGTGACCTATTTTTCTTTTCCTTTTACATATAAATCTTATTCTTTTTGTAAATAATGTGTGCATTGTTTTGTTTCAAAGTCAAATCACCTCAGTCTTTGTTGGCTTTCTGGGTACTGAATATAGGCCCTTGATCATACTAATTCAGTTCTCTCTCACTGGGGCACATCGTCTACCTTTTATACTTCTTGACACAGTGTCTTAATATGTCACTCCAGCTGCCACCAAATTTGTGATCCTTCTGCCTCAGTCTTCTGGATATTGGGATTATAGGTTTGAACCACCATTCCTGACTCTTTTTCATTTTCTTGTTGGTGGCTTTAAATATATACAATCCTTATGTATAATTTTTATTTATTATTTATTTACTTAATTATGTATTATGTTAAAGTGGGGGACACAGCATATGTGGAGATCAGAGAACAGCATGAACAGTCAGTTTTCTCCTTCTCCTATGTGGTTCCCTAGGAATTTGCCCCTGTAGTCAGTCTTAGAAGCAAGTGTCTTCACTGATGGAGCCATTTTAATAACCTAATGGTGGCATTTGAAGTATGAACGTTTTTCATTGTGATGATGTCCAAATCATCTGCTTCTTATGCTTCTTGAATTATTGGTATCATAACTTAAGATATCATTGCCTAAGAAATCACAAAGACATATACCCACATTTTCTTCTAACAGTGTTATAATTTTAATTTTCTCCTTTGTCCATGATCCATTATTGTATTTAAAAATGGTATGAAGTAGGCACTAGTTCCAGTCTTTACCTGAGATACCCACTTGTCCCAGCATACTTGTGAAAAGACGATTCTTTTACTAGTGGGTTTTCTTGGCACTTTAATCAAAAAACAATTGAGCATATTTTTGGCTTTGAGTCTTGTTCCATTGATGAATATGTATAGCCTTATGCCATCTCCACACTGTCTTGATTACACTAGTTTATAAGAAAGCTTTGGAATAGCGAAATATAAGTCCTCCAACTTTGTTCTATTTCAAGTTGTTTTGGCTATTTTGAGTCCTTTGCTTTTCTATATGAGTGTTAGAATTAAACTTGAAGAATTTTTTTCCAAAATTATCTTTGAATTTCAAAGGTGTGTTAACTCCATAGTGCAATGTGCAGAATATTGTTGTCTCACCAGTATGAGTTTCCCTATTCATGAATGTGTGAAATTTCTTATACTTATTAGATCTTTTTAGTATTAATTTAGTCACATTGTAGTGTTCAAGTCTTATATATTTTAAATTTATTCCTGATGCTTTAGACACTTTTCGGCTACTTTTTACCATGAGCCATTTTGATTCTCCACACTTTTCACCATGACTAAGGCAACATATAAAAGAAAGTGTTGAATTTGATTATGGTTTTAGACAGACTCCATGATGGCAGAGTGAAGAAATAGCTGAGAGCTCACATCTTGGTCAGCAACAACAAGAAAGGGAAAGAGACAGGGAGCTTTGCTGGTCCTTTGAAATCAGGAAGTCTATCTCTCAGTGACATACCTTCCCTACACAATTGTACATTGTTTTAAATTTCTTTTGCTGTGCTTTCTTGTTCATCATAGACCTGGATAAAAGAGATTGCTGATAATCATATTACAGAGTCAATATTAGACAATTACCTTGAAATCTCCACTAAAGAAATTAGTGAATTAATTTTCAATTTAACCTCAGGAATATTGTTTGGGCAAGAATACAAAACAGCCACATTTTCCCCCAGAATATCACAGGAATTATCATTACCTCACTTGTTAATATTGATCCTCTTTAAAGCATCTTGCTGGGTCTCCATGGTTTGCATCATAATTCTCAGCATTGTCTTTCAAGATTTTCCTAAAATATTTCATTAAGCTATGTTTAAAGAGTTAACTACATTTCTAAACCAAAATCACAAAGTTTTCCACATTTCTCCAAAGAAATATATAATCAAGGCTGTCAGAGCAATAGCCTATCCCTTGTACTAATTTATGTCTTAGTTATTTTTCTACTGGTATGATAAAACACCAAAGCAACTTCTAGAAGAAAGTGTTTAATTTCATTCATGATTTCAGAGAGGTAGAAGCCATAATGATAGAGCAAAGGAATACGTAAGGGCACACATCTTGTTCCACAAACACAAGGCAGAGAGAAACACTAAGAATCACATTCATCTTTTGAAATGTCTAAGCTCACATCCAGTGACATACCTTCTCTGATAAGGCTACACCTCCGAAACTATCCCAAACAGTTCCATCAACTAAAGAGGAAGTATTAAAATATAAGCCTATGGGATCCATTATCATTCAAACCACCATGTCTGTCCTGCATTCTAATATCATGCTTGTAAGCAGATTGTTTTCTTGATTTGATCTTCTAATTGCTCATTGCTAGACAAGACCATGCACTGTTAGAGCAGTATGACTTGTGTATTCAAGACTACCATACCTACATTAAAGACATTTTTCAAAGCTCAATGATCATGTTAAACTTGAAAGTAATTGTGTATTCTTCTATTTCTGATATATACACCTCCTTATTTTTAAATTGGAGCTATACTTTCAGTATGAAATACAGCCCCTAGAATAGTTTCCCACATTCTTTATTCAAGCCTTAACTATCAGTTCACCACTCACCAATCTAGCTCCTATGAAAACATCGGTAAAACAGGCAAATGCCCATGTCTCCTTGCAACTCAGCTTTGTCATGGTCAAAACTGATCCAAAATTTGAAGGAGGAAAAATAATTATTAAGGATATGTAATCTTAGCGTAAAATAGGTATCAAAGCCTATTTTGAATACATCACAGGGGGAGAAAAAAGTAAGACCCTGCCTCAACAAAGAGAAAGTCAATAATTCACTCCCTAAAATAATCCTCCGACACCATTTGTGTTTGCCTTCCTCACACATATGTGGACAAATAGAAAAATTAACTCTTAAAATATATTTTAGCATGTAAATGTCCCTGGCTGCTATAATTTACATATTCCTTTTTTTTAACATTTTGTTGATTCTTTACGCTTTTCACATCATGCACACAGTAGTGCTCATCTCTCTATTCCCTCTTATCTGCCCTTCACCATTGCAGCCTTTCCCCAAATAAAATGTACACACACACACACACACACACACACACACACACACACAAACAAACAAAGAACAACAGAAACTAAGCCTAGAAAACATCTTATCTCATTATTGAAGCTGTAGTATATCACACTGTGTCCCACAATAAATCCCTCTGTACACACATCTTCACTTGCAAAGCATTCATCACAATGAATCATTTAGCTGGTTCAAGATCTCTGGCTTCTGGGACACCATCAATATTGGATCCTCATTGGGACTCTTTCCGGTTATCCTTTTGTTGCCCTGTGCTGTGCAGATAGATCCTACAGCTTCGGAACGGCAGAACTGGCCCTTTCACACATCTCGACTTTTCAAGGATCCTATAGATTTTGGGACAAGCCAATTCAGAGTCCTGGATCTGGGCGTGGATGGTAGCTGAGCTGGTCAGGCCTTCTGATCTCTCTTATCCATATGATCGGAACCTGTTCCTCCAGCAGCCCTTCAGGCTGGCTCAATTGTGCCCACGCCTATAGCTCCAGCTCCGCTGTGCTGTCCCGTGAAGTTGCAGGGCCCATCCTCATAAGTGCTGCAGGTTGTGTGGGACTGGGCCAGCTCTCTCACTCTCATACTCTCAGGGCTGGCTCATCCATACCTTTGCCATCAGAGCCAACCCTGTGTTGCCCAGGTGAGGTGCAGGTCTTGCTCTCCTGAGTGCTACAGTAAATGGGGGTGCACAGAGAGCTCTCCAGCTCTTATGAACCCAGGGAGCTCTCTTAGCTGCTGCCAGTGTCTAGAGAGAGAGGCAGACGACATCATCCCTGCATACCCATACTGCTTTATGCCAGGCAAGTGGTCAAGTGGAAGGGTGAGTACTCCTGTGCTTTTGCCCTCAGGGCCAGCTCACCTGTGCACTCTCCACCAGAGCCAGGTCTACTGTGCTGCCCAGATGAGGTAACAGCTTCTTGAGTGCTGCAGCCAATGAGGGTGCCTGCCAAGACCTGCTCACCTGCTTTTAGGACTTCAGGCCAGTTCTTCCAACTGCCTTAGGCAGCAAAAGTTGGAGGTAGGGCATCCCTTGCTCCTCCCTGACCACCTTATGCCAGATGAGTGGCAGAGCCAGGTCGCCCTCATTCTGTCCTTGGGCAGGCTCATGTCCTGTCCTTGTAACTGGCTCCAGGACCAGGTCTACTGTGCTGTCTGGCAAGGTGCAAGAATAGATCTATCAAGTGCTGCTATTGATGAAAGATGGGGCAAGCTCTCCAGAGTGCTGCATCCTGTGATAGGCAGGTCCAGGTAGGCACAGCATCTGCATATCCACGTGGCTGCCCTGACTAGAGACATCACCATATTCTCTAGTGGTAATATGGGCCATAGACAGTAACCACAGACTCAGAAAGCACTTTAGAGTCAGCTAAAGAACAGCATACACCAAATAAAATAAGTACAGTTGGAAGCAAGGGGGAAAAGAGAATTCAGACCAGGCCACTCAGCTTTCTTCAGACATTTCTCATTTTTCAGAAAAGGCACTCAACTAGGCTCAGCAATCCAAATAAATTACTTCATTTCCTGTTGCACAAAGTCCAAGTAGAAAGGCATTTTCAGCACCTGTGCTTATTGATGAAGTACCCTAGGCCTAGATAGGGCAGAACATAAATCAGCCAAAGTCTGGGAAGTAACAGAGGTAGGACTTTCTCCCTCTGTTTTCCTAAGTGAATGCAATACCATATTTTGTATATACAGAGTAAAAAGAACTCTAGCAGTTAAAATTTAAAATGAACAAACATAATCTTGACAAGCCTTACCAATCATAGCTAAAGCAAGAGCTGGGAGATGAGGTCCAGAATCAAAGACTTCTTTTGGCATTCTGCTAGAGCTAGCACCAAACCCCAAGCCTGCAGAAAGGCTCAGTTCAGATTGGAAGCTAGTAACCACTTGAAAACATGTTACAAAGGTGAAAAGGTTTGCAAATCAACATAAATGAAACCAAAGAAGCCCCAAGAAATAAAGTAGCCAACAATGTCCCAGGCATTGAGATTGCATTGAGACTTCATTCCTCAGAAAGACTTTCAATAAAGCCGTTGAAAAACTATATTCCCTTGGTGCAGACATTATTGACTTTTCTTTAATCAATTTCATTGAAGAATGTACACAAAGCTAGATCTAGCTAGAGGGTACATCTTGATGAATTTGACTCTTGAATACTCTTCTGTACTTCCACAAGCAATATACAGAATAATTCTAAACCTCCCAAATATTTCTCATGCAATGAATGAGGCCTTGTAATTAACTATATTGCTCAATTTTAATGAACTTCAATTTTACTTAAGAGTTTAGTCTTAGTCTGAATATATTCCAATGTATCAATTTGGTTTTTTTTATATTTATCAGATACTGTGTCCTTTTTCATAAGCCTCTCTGTGCTTAGCAGTGACAAGGAAGACTTCACATTTTATTTCTAGAAGTACAATTACTTTTGTAGTTCAAATCCATAGAAATCTTGGAATCTAGCCATTCATCAGTTATAAAATTAGATAAAGAATAAATTCTGTTCAACTTTATACTGTCTAAAATTTCAAAATGTTAATATGCCATACATTAAGAACAAGTGTTATAAGCCAGGTAGTGGTGGTACACGCCTTTAATCCCAGCACTTGGGAGGCAGAGACAGGCAGATTTCTGAGTTCGAGGCCAGCCTGGTCTACAGAGTTAGTTCCAGGACAGCCAGGGCTACACAGAGAAACCCTGTCTCGAAAAACCAAAAAAAACCAAAAAAAAAAAAAAAAAAAAAAAAAGAAGTGTTATGTTTCTTAAGAAATTAAACATGCTTTTAATATATATCCTGTCTTCTCATAGATATTTACTCGTAGCTGTGTTAATATTAACGGCCACAAATTAGAATCACCTGAGTAGTCAGCCTCACCAGACAAATTGTCTTAACTGACTTAATTATATGGGTAGAAACACCTAAGGTACAGGCAGGACCTTCCTGTAGCAGCTCAGATAAGCAGGTCTACAGAAGGGGGAGATTAGTTGCCTTTTGCTCAATTGGCTTCCATCTTTCTGCTCAGTCCATTTATCCTGTGGCTGCTGCTGTTGGTGATTACTGCTGTCAGAACTAGCATTTCCAGGCTTCCATCATTGAATGCGGGCCAATGACTCTCCAAGAACCCTCCAGGCTTTTGGCACCAGATTGGGATTGCTGAGGCCCCCATCCTCATGAATTAAATAATGACCAGGCTCTTGGCCTCTCCAGTGAGAGACATTCACAGTAGGACTACTCTGACTGCTGGTGCATCTAGCCTCAAGGATTGAGCAACTACAGGATTCCCAGACTCTCAGGAGTAATTCAGCTCTTGCTAGTATTTTAAAATATGATACTTTAATAATTGATTTTAATAGATAATTAAATATATGATGTAATAGATATGATATATAGCATATTACAAATTCATACATATATTCATTATATCAGTTCTGTTCCTATAAAGAATCCTGACTAACATTTTCTTAGATGAAATAAATTTTATGTCCATCCAAAGAATTATACATAAATATTTTTCAGGTTTGTTTTTAATAAAAGCCAACAAATATCCATAAATCCTGAATTGATAAATAAATTAGGTATAACCACAGACTGAAGTAATACACAGAAATAAAAGCAACATTGTTTGCATTAAAAGAATCTTAAAATAAGTGTATAAAATATAAACCTGGT
>CM052702.1:68647177-68673458 GCA_028551405.1 Uromys caudimaculatus | reverse complement strand
ACTTTGGGCCTGAGGGTGCTAGGGGCACCAGTAAAAGGGAATGTCAAGGTGGGAATATGGGAATGGGTGGGCGGGTAGGTGGGAGGAGGAATTCCCTCACAGAGGCGGGGAGGGGGAGGGGACACGGAGTTTCTAAAGAAAAGGGGAATCATCGGAAATGTAAATAAAATATCAAAAAATAAATAAATAAATAAATAAATAAATAAAATAAAATAAAATAAAATACAAGCAAAAAAAAAAAAAATAAAAATAAAGATGAGGGAGGAACAACAGCAGGTCAACAGCCTGGGCCATGTGGCAAAACCCTGTCAAAACAAAACAAAACACACTGAACCTGAAGGGTGAGAAAAGCAATGATGGAATACAGGGGTATGAGAGAAATACCCCAAATAGTGGTACCACCACCTGTTTCCCACGTGCCAGAGACACACAGAACACTGAGGGTAGAGAGACCAACAGCATCCTACTCCTGTCCCCACAGAACCACACAGGGCCTACTATAGCCACAAGAGCTGGGAACTTTCAACAGAAAGCATCTATATAAGCAATCACTCCATAGTCACTCTTTTATTCCACATTTTCTATTATTTAATGCCCATGCTTTTATATATGTTTCATGAGTGTTTTATTGTTGTATATCTATTGCTCAGTTAGGATTTAGGACTCACGTCTATTTCTTAACGTGGTCTATTGCAATTCAATCCATACTATATCACATACCCATATCCCTTATAGTTCTCTGCTTAGTCCTAAGTCTCTTCCTCTTGTTCTAATCTTCCTCTCCTCTTTTTCTTTCTTAATTATAACATTTCATTTTTAGATTTCTAAAATCTGAAAAATTGAACGCCTTCTCAAATTTTACCTCTCAACTACTTTACCTGTCTATTTTTTTTTCTTTTAGGAGTCAATTATGTTGGTGTTCCAATACCAATACTTAACCTCTTCATCGTAACCTGTTTAATTACAATCTCACTATACTGCATAATATCCCTGGATGTTTATCCCTCAGCAGTTATCGAAGTCAGAGGGGCTCTTGAGTTACTGATCTTGTATACCATTTATGTTTTGTTTTCTCCATTTTGAAATGCTAATGTACTTTCTATGCCATTGTGTGTTGGACATATGTAATCTGCCTTTCAATTTTGATTTTATAAAGTTTTTACAGGTAAGAGTTTGCCATAAATCTCAGAAGAGACTTTGGACTTTTTTTTTTTTTTTTTTTTTTGGTTTTTCAAGACAGGGTTTCTCTGTGTAGCCCTGGCTGTCCTGGAACTCACTCTGTATACCAGGCTGGCCTCGAACTCAGAAATCCTCCTGCCTCTGCCTCCCAAGTGCTGGGATTAAAGGCGTGCGCCACCACTGCCCGGCGAGACTTTGGACTTTTAAACAATGTCGAGACAGTTGAAGTTTGACTGAATACTTTTTTTTTTTTTTTTTTTTTGCCTTTTGATATGGCTACAAGCTGATGGGATGAGAGGGTGGAATGTGGTAGTCTGAAAAAGCATGCCCCATCTCACATCTCCAATAGCCTCATAGATATGAATGTTTGTTATTAGAGAATGGCACTACTTGATAAGATTGGGATGTGTGGTCTTGTTGTGGGAAGTGTGTTACTAGGATGAGCTTTGAGATTTTAAATGCTCAAGGAAGGGTAAATTGAGTTGTAGAACTATCTGCTACCTTTCTGGCACCATGGCCTCTTGTGTGCATCATAATTCCCTCACCATGGTGATAAGGACTAAACCTCTGGATTTAAGCACACCCTAATCAAATACTTTCCTTTAAAACAGTTGCCATTGGTATGATGTCTTTTCATAGCAATAGAACATTTATTAAGACACCAAACCTCAAAAAATACAGGACATGTAAATGATTCTTTGCATTCTGCCTGATCACAATTGAACAGACATGAAATCAATAGCAAGAAAAAACCAAAAACACATAGAATCTCAGGAAGACCAAATAACATGCTGTAGCATGATAAAAGAATCCTAGAAAAAAATCAATAAAAAAATCTAAAATTCACAGATTTAAATGAACTGATAATACAACATAGTAAACTTGAGTGATACAATGAATTTAGTCTGAACAGGAAAATTTATATCTCTAGAAGTCAGAGACCCTGCAAATAAACAATAATGCAGCTTAAACCTCAGGACAAAGAGCAAACTAAACTATGTTCTGTAGGCAGAAAAGTAAATATTAATATCAGGACAGAAATGAATAAAATGAAAATGGCAACAAAATTCCAAATAATCAATTAAACAAAGAGTTTTTGAAAGCACAAACATTATTGGTTACCCTTAGTCAGCAAACTAAAGAAGAGAAAACAAATTAATAAAATTTATGATGAAAGTAGAACCATTGCAACAGAAACTAATGAAAAATAAAACACCATTAGACATTATCTTAAAACATATATTCCAATAAATTGAAAATTTTACATGTTTTATAAAATTTAAACCAAAATGAGATAAACAAATTTAGCGATTTATAACAAACAATAAGACTGAAACAGTAGTGAAATTCTTACAACTAAGAGGTCCAGGCTCAGATATCTTTACTAATGAGTTTTCTAGGATCTTTAAAGAAGAACTAATACTTGCTTCTCAAATTATTCCATAGAACAGAAAAAGAATGAGAATTATTAATTCATTTTATACAGCTAGAATTACAATAACTCCAAAAGGAGACAAAAACTGGACAAAAAGGGAATATTATGGACCAATTTTCATGATGAACTTAAGCACAAAAACTCTCTCTCAAGTAATTTTACACTGAATTGAAGAACACATTAAAAAGATCATTCAATATAATAAATTCAGGATTATTCCAGAGATACAAGATGGTTCAGTATATATAAAATAATAAATGTAAATTTCACAAATGGCCTTGAGAACAGAAAGTACATTATGATGGGATAAAAAAAAAAGGGTAAAATGTTGAAGAATTCAGAGTATAAAGAAAATTTTCCAATGTAATAAAGACCATATATGGCAAAACTAAAACAAACATTATATTAAATAAGGAATCAATTTAAGAATTTCTACAAAATCCATAAACAAGACAAAAGTGTTCACTTTCTCTTTTCTTAGTTCAAAGTCTTAAGACAGAAGAAACAAGTGAAAGTCATATAAACTGGAAAAGAAGAAGTCAAATTGTTTCTGTCTTGCAGATGATATAATTCTATATATTAGAACCTGTAGAGGTTCTACCAGAAAACTCTTAGAACTGATAAACACTTGTAGCAATATAACAGGATAAAGGTTACCATAAAAATATTAGTCTTCCTATATGTCAATGACCAACAGACTTAGAGAGATATCAGGAAAACAATTCCATTCATAATATCCAAGCACACAAAACAAACAAACAAATAACATGATATAAATTGTACTAAGAATATGAAAGACTCCCTCCCCAGTAGTTCAAAATACTGGAGAAAAAAATTGAAGAAGACACTAGAAGATAAAGAATGTTCTTTGTCATTGGACTACTACCATGAAAATAAACAGCCTACTGTAACAATACACATACTCAATTCAATCCCAAGGAAATTAGTCAATAAAAAAAAAAAATACCTCAAATTCATATGGAGGCAAAAAAACCCTGATAGCCTAGGTTATCCTAAGCAAAAAAGTACATGTAATTTTAGGTTATACTACTGTACCATGGGAATGAAAACAGTTGGGTACTGGAACAAAAATAGACATGTAGCTCAATGCAATGGGACAGAGGCTACTAACAGAAAGCCATGTAAACATGACTACTTAGCCACCTGGATTTTGATGAAGAGGCCAAAATTGCACACTGGAGAAGAGACAAAAACAAACAAGCAAACAAACAAACAAAAACTGGTGCAGAAATGCTGGATATTCAGAGGTAGAAAAATGAAACTAGATCCTCATCTCACTCTGTATAAAAATCAACTACAATGGATCAAGGATCTCAATACAAGACCTGAACCTTTGAAATAGTTAAAGAAAAAATTAGGACACAGATATTGGATATTAAAGGCTTAATCAGAGATGGCAGCAGGGGAATGAGGCAGAGTAGGAGATGGGTTAACCAAAACTAAGAATGTATGAAAAAGCTTTATGGAAACTCATTACTTTTCAAATATTAAAAAAATGTACCTGTTTAAAAAGGGTTTGAATAGCAGTGTCTAGGATAGGTGGACAATGATTCCTCTAGAAGGCATAGTTCTTAAACAAAAATCTCAGTGTCAGTCATTGTGATATCTCCCTATAATTTATTAATCAGGGGGGTCTCAGAGACCTGGTAAAACAACATAGACTTTGCTTCTTCTCTTAGTTGCTATCCATTATAACTAGATAATAAGACACAACACACTTCAGTTTCAGGACATACAGAAATTTAGCTAGAACTGACAAGCAAACTTCCTCCCTGCTAACTACCATCAATACACTTACCCAGAATTGAACCTTGCATGTAAAGGGACTGAACAGCCAGGAAAAATGTGCCTTCTGGCATAATAGTGGCCTGGTTTTTATGAGTCTAACAATTGCTTTTTGATTGATTTGAGGCTTGCTCTACAGGGGGGGGTCATTCATGCTTAGTACTGCAAATCTGCTCAAAAGTCTTGGGGATGTCACAGGCCACAGTGTTGATGCCACCGCTGATGTTTTGCTAATTGTATATGATTTTCTTCCTAAATTGTTTCCAAATGTTTTCCTTAATACCAAGAGCAGTGTAGTTGCAAGCTTTCATTGGGAAGGCTTTTTTCTCTCTCTATTTTTCTTTAACAGTGAGTAGAGGTCACTTAAAAATCTATAATTGGGTAAATGTGGAAAGAGTAACTGATTTTGAATGATATGTCTATATCACTCTTCAATACTCAGAAGACATTGTGGAAGAGAAATGAAAAGAATTCAATAGCCACATGAAGAAGTGGAGTGCTGTAGTATGCTTTCTTCTGGACATCTCACCACCCAGGAGGCAGAGATAAGAGGATCACTAAGTCTTAGGCAAGACTGGCATACAGAGTTCCAGGACAACCAGGGCTATAGAGAGCAATGTTGTCTTGAAAAATCAAGACTTTAACAAACAAACAAAGTGGTTAAAAACAGTATAGCACAAAAATTTGAGAAGAGTATGCAACTTGTTGAAATGACTTCTATATACAAATAGATAGAAGACAGTTATTGTCTAGACCTGAATGGTCATGGAAGGGACACAGTATGACATGACATGTTTTCCTACCCCTGGAGCAGAACCATCAAGATGTGGGCTTCCATTAGTGTTGACAGTTGCTAGGTGTAAGGCTTGTTTATATAATAATGTACATAATTTACATTATCTTTTTCCTTAGGGAAATATTCTCCCTGCCTAGTTTATCACAGAATGTTCTCCCTACCAAGGTTAATGACTCCATGATAATAAGAAGCAGCATGAGTCTGGGAGGTAAGGGTGTGTCTATGTTCCTCAGCAAAATCATAGGATGCTGTGATTTTCAGGACAGCCCTTAAGGCTGTGGAAAAGAACTCTGAAAACATGAATTCAAAAGTATATAATTTCTCAACTATGCAAAATACAGGGATGCAATATGAATTATATAAAGGGCTTCATGAACCTAAAAGAACAGAAGCAGTTGTATTATGAGTCAACTTGTCAGAAAGATACAAAGACAGGCAGATACAAAGACAGGCAGAGGCCTGAGTTCATCTTGGAACAGAACAAATTTTGACTCAGATGTGGTGGGAGTTTTGATCTCAGATCCAGATCCCACCCAGCTAGCTTATTGTCTGTGATTACAAAGACAGGCAGATCTCTGGATTCATTTGCAATGTTAAGAAAAATGTGTTTGCTATCTTTTCCTACGAGTCAAGAGACTAAGATTTAAAGAATTGCTGATTTTTGGGATAATCAGATTGGTGGGATAATCAAAAGGGAACCTGAGATGGACCTTTGAATTAATATGCAAATAAAAGACTAGGCTTTGGTCTAAGAGAGCTTTGCTGTCTGATGATCTTCAGAAAGCTGTCTGGAGCAGAACACAGGCTATCAGCTTGTACTCACAATTTGACTTCAAGTCATTCTTCTGTTGATCCTAAATACCCTGTCTTCAGGACCACTTCTCCAAGCCAAGGCTGGTCCTTGGCAAGTTATAGTCATGAGACATAGGTAATTTAAAAAGAGTTAATGTTAAAAAAAAAACAGTAAGCTCTCAGGCTAATGTTTTAGGATGCAATACTGTTCCTTCAAATTAAGGGAGGAGCAAATGATGGGGAATCTAAATTTCTCATTTCATATTCTTGTTCTATGCCCATTCTATCTGAGGCTCCAGGAAAACTTTAATGATCATCAAATACAAAGTGAAAATAATAACTTTCTTCTCAAAGTAGTTTTGAGGATTAAATGGAAGTTAAGTGCTTAATGAGAGCAGAGAGCAAAATACCCACTTAGTTTTTAAAAGGAAGTTCAATAACTGATAATGTTAAAACAATTTGTAATTGGGAAAAAAAACATTGTGAAGGGATTAT
Organism: Uromys caudimaculatus; assembly: GCA_028551405.1. Lineage (NCBI taxonomy): Eukaryota > Metazoa > Chordata > Mammalia > Rodentia > Muridae > Uromys > Uromys caudimaculatus. The sequence continues at coordinate 68,666,955 of CM052702.1, read as the reverse complement.
GAGACTTTTGCAAAGTTCTAGTTAATTAGTTGATTTTTTATTACCTTAATAAAATACCTAAAGCAGTCTTTACTTCTTTTAATATTTTATTAGTTCTTTGAAACTTTCATGCTATATATTATAATCATATTTATTCTACCCTCAATTTCTCCCAGTTCCTTTACTTTTCCCTACCTCTTTGTTTCCTCTTTTATTTTTTCATACCTATCAAGTCCAATTTGTGCTGCCCATATAGTATACTTGGATGTGTAGCTTTCTACTGGATCATGATTGACTTACTAGGAACAACCTTCTTAGTTAGTTAGTTAGTTAGTTAGTTAGTTAGTTAGTTAGTTAGTTATATGACTACACTATAGATGTCTTTATCCATACTAGAAGAGGGCATCAGATTCCACTATAGATGGTTGTGAGCCTCCATATGGTTGCTGGGAATTGAACTCAGGACCTCTAGGATAGCAGCTAGTGCTCTTAACTTCTGAGCCAACTCTCCAGCCATGTAACAACACATTTTAAAAAAACAAAACAAAACTGTTGCTTCCTTTCCCAGTACCTATCAACTGCCAGTAGTTCCTTGACTTTGTGGATTTTGCCTGGCTTGAGTTTTTTGGATCTTTCACATACACTGACAATACTATATGTTCATACATGTAGCAATTATTATATATGTCAAAGACACATTCCTAGTAGACATCTTCTGCCTCTAGAAGAAACTTATTTATCTCCCACTTCATGGAGAGTCTATGGCACAACATCAATAGAAGCTTAGCTCTACTGACAACCTCATGGTTCACAGTAGAAAAGAATTCAAGATACAAAGTTACATAAGAAAGCCAAAAAGAAAGTGAGATTCAATATCCCTTCCAAAGACAATCTTTTAATATACCCTAAAGACCTACCAATGGGTTCTTTTACATTCTGTGGCTTCCTACACTGACTTATCCAATAACAAATTTCCAACATATGAACCTTTGAAGAATAATAAAAGACAAATTCTCATTGCAAATTTGACCCAGGCCAGAAGGTGTTACAGGAAGAAAAAGAAAGAGAAACAGACAGAGAAAGAGACAGCGATAGAGAGCTAGAAATAGAGAGAGATATAGAGGTAGAGCAATAGGGAGATAGAGAGGAAGAAAGATAGAGAGATAGAGAGACAGAGACAGAGAGACAGAGAAACAGAAGGACAGACAGACAGAAAGACAGATTGGTATTAGCTGAGGTCTGAAGTGACAAGAAGTGAGACATAAGGGTAGCAGTGATTGTTACATATGACGAATTTTTCAAAAATATTTGAAGACAGTAGTTTAAGGACTATATTAAATTCCTTTTACTTTGTGCTGCGAGTTGTACAAACTAAGCAAGTACTCTATTACTGTGTCTTGTCTCTAGATCAATAGAAATCCCTTTTGGGCAGTTCTGAGCATTCAATGTCTTGAAGACAATGCCCACTAGATTCTGGTAAATTTTTCTAGAGGTACAAACACTAAAAATAGGACAAAACAAGAGGTAAACAGAGCCAGATCTATCTTCAAGCCAGTCCACATTCTGATTGAGGTGATGAGCCTGGCATGAGAAAGAACATTCTGAGAAAAGGCTATAGTATGTACATTGATGTCCTATTTTTATACATAGTGTTCAAAATATAATACAATATTACTAGATCATGTAAATAATCACCAGGTGAAAGTGACAGCAGTAAACTAACAGACAGTTCAGACAGAGGCAGTTCAGATTAGCAGCTATGATTAGTGAAGGATTAATGATCATAAATCAGCCTCAGGGGCCTTTACCAGGAGCCACTGGATCTGACGCAGAGACCCATACCCAAACATTAAGGAGAGAGAGAGAGAGAGAGAGAGAGAGAGAGAGAGAGAGAGAGAGAGAGAGAGAGAGCGCAAATTGGAGATCACCATTGGGTCTTATTCTGTGCAGTTTTGGAATCCCTGCAGAAGAGGTGAAGGGAAAATATGTAGGAGCCAGAGGGGTACAGAACACTAGAAGAAGATGGCCTATAAAATTAACTAAGCAGAGCTCATAGGTGCTCACAGAAACTGAAGTGGCAATCATGAATCTAGCATGGTTCTGCACTAGGTTCTTTACATATATGTTATAGTTTTTAACTTGGTGTTTTTGTGGGATTCCTAAAAGATGGAGAGGAGCTACCTCTGACTCTTTGCCTGCTCTTATGACCCTTTGCCTCCTACTGGCTTGCCTCTTCCAGCCTTGATATAAGGGTTTGTGCCTAGTCTTATTGTATCTTCTTAAGTGGTGTTGAGCTGATATCCTTGGGAAATTAAAGGAGTACATCTGGGAGGGGTAGGGACACTGGGAAGAGTGAAAGAAGAGAAAACTGAGGTTGGGTTGTATTGAAAAGAAAAAGAAAAAAAAGCCTCAGGTGTAATAAAATAAAAAGGAAAGAGCTGTATCTACTTAGGAAAGGAGCTTATAGTACAAGTGGGTCAATAGGATACAAATGACCTTGAGTATGATCCAAATGGTCTTGTCTTGGCAGACTGGCTAAATATAATCCCAGCACTTGAGAAGCTTTGATAGGAGGATTGCCTCAAGTTTAAGCACAGTCTGATCTACACTGTGCATTCCACTTCAAGCCAAGCTAGAAATTAAGACCCTGTGTCAAAACAAAATAATAATTTAAAAATGAACAAACAAAATTGAATGACAACCAAAGAGTTCTAGAACCTCTGAAAACAAGACAGCAATTATGTAGAATGTGAAATATCCCAGTATTCTATGCTATCCACATCCAGGATGAGCACATAAATGGTAGATCCACACTATAAATGTGTCTCAAAATGTAGGTTCACAATCTCAAGAATGGACTTTTATGCCATGTACAGCCAGGATCATGAAACGACTATTATTTCAGTACTTACGTATTGACACATTTTAAAAGTTACCATTCCAAGCCGGGCAGTGGTGGTGCACGCCTTTAATCCCAGCACTTGGGAGGCAGAGACAGGCAGATTTCTGAGTTCGAGGCCAGCCTGGTCTACAGGTGAGTTCCAGGACAGCCAGGGCTACACAGAGAGACTCTGTCTTGAAAAACCAAAAAAAAAAAAAAAAAAAAGTTACCATTCCAGTATGGAAGGGTACAGTTACAATAACAGCACTCCAGGGAAGAGGATTACTAAATTGAGGCCAGTCTGAGCTCCACAGAGTTCGAGGCCAGTCTGAGTTACCTGTTTCAAAACATTAATGCCTGATAAAAATTGAGTGGTAGGATGCTTACTTAGAGCTTGCAAGGCCCTAGTGTGGATCTCTATAGCCACATAAGAAGGCTAACTTCTCTATTGCTGTACAGAAAATGACAAATCCATAAATATAACTACCTTAGGGAAGGTGACATCATCAGAACAAAGAGGTTCTAATTTTCTCTGAATATCAAGGACAGAATTGACACACAGCCATTCTTTTCAAGTCCTTTCATCTTTATATGAAGAGTTGGTTTGTCTGTAGCCAGATGACGATTTAAAATCTGACTGGCCTTAGCTCTGTCCTCGTCTAACTCAGGGTTCCCTGAATTGTATGATTGTGAACATTTTTTCCTCTTTTCAAGTGGTGAAATGTGTACAAATAAATTAGAGAAAGATGAAGGAAGACCTTTGAAATAGGCATTTCAAATGAGCTAAGTTGGTGATGAAGCCTATAAGCAATTGTTCATATTTCTTAGGGACTTAGCTTTTCATGAATTCATCTCAGTGTCATCTTTCATACATATTACAGTGTTGGTTCATTAAAATTCTTGTTGCAGTGCCGAACTTGGTCAGACTTGAAATGGGGCTGACAAACCTTATGTCAGCTGCACAGATAACCAGACCTTATGAAGGTGAAATTACTTTTCAGGAGCTGTACCACTCACTTGATTGATTCCATCTTAGAAGTCATATGACTTAATATTTCCTGCTAGGGCTGCCTCTGTCATGCAAACATGGCCTGATAACACATTGTCAGGAGTGCTCCAGAGAGCTAACAGCAATCTAACATCTTTCTAGGGAGTGTGAAGTTCCATCTGAAATGTGCATATTTGATAAGCAGCTCATCTTCTCTCTGTCCTTTTCATTTTTCAGAAAGTTAATCTTTTCTGAGCCAATGAGTGCAGTGGAGAGATGAAGTGGGCAGACATGCTGCTGGTTGCTCCAAACCACAGTGCATTGCACAACACAGTATCTGTAGCCTATCTGTTTTCTAGACATAAGAGACATTCAGGCAAGGAATGAAGTGGCAAGTCCACCATAGTGTTTGTAAGGGCAATAAGCCAAGGACTCAGAAAGAAAATAAAATAGGAAAGTTTTAGCACTGTTACTTGAAATTGTTGTGTTAGAGTCATTTAACAGTCTATTGACTACTGCAATACTGTATGTCACATGACCAGGCTAAAATACAAACCTCTTCCCTGTGAATTATGGGTTACTGACCTGTTGCAAAAAATATTTCCTAAGTCACACAAAGAAACACATGAACAAAATCAAATTAACTCCACAAGGAAATTATTTTTTATCAAAAGGGTAAGCCCAAGCCCAAAGTGAGCTAGCAAGCACAGGTAAGTAGAAACTTCACTTGGTTTTTCTTTGACTGTATGTATTAACTGTCTTACCCAATCTGTTGAAGTTTGGTCCCACAGTATTTTGTGACTGGTCAGTTTTCAAAGAATTGGTACAAAGGAAATAAAGAGAGTGGGGAAATGTTAGTTGCTCCAAGCCATCAATGCAGTGAAGTCTTTGCATAAACAAAATTTTACCAGGTGAAGAAATTAAAAGATTTGCATACAAGTTTTACCAAGTTGGGGAGATTTATGGAGTATTGCCCTTGGTGGCCTAGCTATCTTTAATAGGAGAAAAAAATAGCAATTAACATAAACCAGAGTTTTAACTCTGGAACTACACTGATGTATGTCAGTGGCAAATGACTTGGCTATTATCTATTTTAAGGTCCTGGGTTAGATATCCAGCAGTACCAAAGGGGAGAAAGGGAGGCGGGGCACAGAGCAAGGGAAGAATGAAGGAGAAGGAACTAGAAAAGAAGGAGGAAAAGAAAACTTGAGGAATGGATATAATAGAAGGGGAAAAGCGGAGTAGGAAAAGTAAGTGACAGGGAAGGAGGAAAAGAGAGGAAGGGAGGAAAGTTAATCTCACTGGTTGAGATTAAGACTTTTACCAAAATTTAAAGCCAAATTTGAAACAAGCTTTAAATATATATTGACCAGGAGAATGAATCTCTGGCCAGATCCATCTCTGGGTTCTCAGAAATGGCAATGAATGTCAGGGATTTGAAAAGGCAAACTCCATAATTTACTGCCTTTCCCATCAGGTCCAATCAGGGGCAAGCATAAATCCTGATGTATTTCTTGCCTATGTACGTCCTGCCTACATGCAACCAGGAACAAGCATTCATTCTGACATATTTCCTGCCCACATACCTCCCACCCTTGTGATCAAGCAGAGCGGGTGGCAGAGGGGTCAAACACAGGACAATCTGGAACTTACTTTTAACTGTAAACAGAAGTCTTAGCCTGCAAGGTATATTTTCCCTCTTTTAATCTCATGGGAAGAGGAGAAGAAAGAGGAAAAGAATGAGAAGAAGAGAAGGAAAAGAGGAGGAGAGGGGATGAGAAAGAAAAAGTAAGGAAAAAGAGAAAGTGAAGGAGGAAATTTTATCTTTGAAGGAATACATAAGCCACTAACCTTTCTAGCCCTATTTTAGAAATGAACAAACCTAATCCCAAAAAGCTAAGCAGTTCATTGAAAAACATCCAATTAGTGAGAGATATAATACTGAGACTAACATCTCTAGACTCACCTTAATCCCTTCCATGCTCCATTGTAACACATAGTCCAGAAGTCTGGTTTCAAAGGGAATGGAAAGGCAAGGTCACACTTCTATGTAATAAACAGCTCATCTTTCCCAATCCAGGTTTTAATTCTCCCTCCTCCCCCAACCAAATAATTTTTTATTGGATTTCACACATCACAGATTGTGAACTCAGATATTATATTGCTTTACACAAGGAAACTCAGTTTAAAACATGACAAAATATTGTTCCTTTCTGCTGGTGATGAAACCGAGAGTCAGAAATAGTGACGTGCTATGGTCTGAAGCTAAAATGACACCAAAGGTCCGTATTCTAGGCTTGGTCTTCACCACACTACTGGAAGGGGATGGAATCGTGGCCCAGTGAGAGAGCCTCTGTTTAGATGTGGGTTGGCTATTGATGAAACAGTGAGAGTCCCACCACTTCTACCTTTATCCTCTCCAATTGTGTGATTTCTGCCATGATACAACATCTTGTCACAAGCCCTAAATTGCCAAAAAAAAAAAAAAAGTCAATCATGAGCCTTTTGTCTTTATAAGTTGACAATCTCAGGTACTGATTATATAGCCACAAAATGCTGGCTGACATCGTAAATGACTAGTGTAAGGTCACGTAGCACCTAGAAAGTACTTGGAAGAGCTTGTTTGTGATAATTGAAATGGAAGAAGATGTTAAGTGGACAGGCACAATTATTTGTCCAGATTACAACAAATATGATGAAAGGAAGGTAGAGTTGCAAAATGAATCTCAAAAGGAGCAAAATCTGTCTTTTGAGAGGAAGGAATCTCTACTGTGAATATGCCTTCATAAGATGCACTGTAGACACTACCTATGGGGATATTATCCTAATTGGTGATTGATATGGAATGAGCCAACTCACTATAGTAGGGGGGCTTGGGAGCCATAAGAAAGTACACAAGCCTCAAAAAACCAAAAAAAAAAAAAAAAAAAAAAAAAGAAAGTACACAGAACAAGCTATGGGAGAAAGCCAGTAAGTAGCACTATTGTTTGACCTCGGTCTCAGCACCTGCCTCTCAGTTCCTGCTCAGTTTGTGTTCCTGCCCTCACTGCTTTTGATAATACACTATTATGTGTACTTGTAAGCAAAGAAAACCCTTTCCCCGCCAACTTGCTCTTGTCATGATGCTTCATCACACCAATAGAAAGTCTAAGTTAGACAACCAATAAGCTATTGAATTTTAAACAAAATGTTTCCATCTTTGCTGAGCTACCTTTTCATGTCAAAATATCATATAGGTATAATGAAAACATAATTTGATACATACATATATTGTACAATTATTCAATCAAGCTAATGCCCTAATATCTGTTTTTCATGAAAAAAACAAAAACAAAAAATCTTAAGGTATCTCTCAGCTAACTTCAAGGTTAACTTCAAGTACATATATATTTAGAATATCCATGCTACAAGGTAGATTCTCAGATTTATTCATAAAACTCATACTCTTTGACTAACTTCTTATATTCCCTCTTGCCTTCTGCTCTTTGGTAATCATCTGGTACCCCACATATAAATAAAACCATGCAATTGTGTTTCTCTCTGTTTGCTTTATTTCTCTTCCTTTGAATTCATCTATATTGTTACAAATGACAGGATTATTTACTGTGTTGAGACTAAATAGTATTCCTTTACATGCCATGTTTTCTACACCCAGATGTCTGTTAAAGGAAGCCTGGACAAGGTTCCTACCTTTGTTTTTGTGAATAATCTCTACAGTCAATACGGGGTACCAGTATCTCTTTCATATATTGATATCATGTTTGCCTGTAGTGAAGTTTTTCAGGTAATGAAGTAGTTTTGTTTTAAACATTTTTGTAAGCCTCTATGCTTTTCTATAACAGTTGGACTAATTTACCTTCTATTAAAAACAGAAGTTCTTCCTCCCATTATCTTTATCAGTAACTATTATTCTGTAGATTTAAAATAGTTATCCTAACACCATTTCACTGTGGCTTTGATTTGTAGTTTTCTGATGATTAGTGATTTTGAACATTTTATCATATATCTGCTTGTCAATTGCTTTTAAAAATTAAAAAAGTTTTATTTAAATCTTATGTCCATTTTTAAATTAATTTTCTTGTTATTGAGCAGTTTTTATTTCCTGTATACTTAAATATAGTTCTTTATCAATAAGATAGGTTACAAACATTTTATCCTATTCTATATTTTCTCTCTTTATTCTTTTGGAGGTTCCATCAGTGTGCTCTCAAAAGCTTTTAATTGAGCCAATCTCATACATTAATTTTTCTTGCTACTACCTACCCACTAGGCCTACATCCTAAACCAAGACTGACAAGATGAATTTGAATAAGCAATATTTTGTTACATATTTTTCTAGTAGTTTAATTTGAGACCTTACATTTGAGCCTTTAATCTATTTTAAGTTGATAATTATATAGTGTGAGATAGTTTTACACTTAGGCAGGAAAATATAAGATTTTTCAGCTATGTTTATTTAATTGTCTTTTGTCCAATTGATTTTTTTCTCTTGGCATGTTCCTCAAAGATCAGTTGGCACATTGGTTTATTTATTCACTTTCTATTCTGTTCACTGGCATTATCAATCAGCCAATCTATCTATCTATCTACCTATCTATCATCTTTCTCTTTCATATATATATATATACACACACACACACACACACACACACACACACACACACACACAACTATGCTCTATGCTGCTTTGATTGCTAAAGCCTTATGGTATGACTTTTTAGATCATTATTAAAATGATTTAATATGTTGTTAAAAGATTTATGGAGAATTCTGGAGCTGAGTTTGAGCTCTGGACCCCATACTAGAACCCAAAGACAACTGACTCCTAAGAGTTGTCATCTAACCTCCACACCATCAAGATAGTTTGGTCTTCTGGACAAGGTGGTATCCACAAGGCTTCAACATGCAGTGCTAAAGTAACCATCATTTTTGAGCTCTGTTTGTATAATCTTTTCTGGTGACACGTTGGCCAGAAGAAGTCAAATGATCAAATCATAATTCAAAGAGTAGAGAAGTGGATTCTCTTAGGAGTGAAAAAATTCCATTGCATCCCACTGAAACATGATGGATTTTACATACAGCATACAAAACCGTAAATGATATTTGAGATTGATAAATTTATTAATTAGCTTTTGACATGTAACAAATAATTAGTATTAGTAGTTATTTTATTAGCAGTATAGGCATATCAATTTAAAATACAGATGTCAGAACAAGAATTTAGCAGTTACAGTATATGATTCTCAATAGATACTTGAGGACAATTGGAGGAAAAATGTCTTCTAACATTATTGGATGACTGTGTTGGAATGACATTTTTAATGGTATTTGGCAGAGCTTTATAAGTCCTCTGTCTTAAACTATATAGTTTCCAAGAGAATGTTTCATAAGAGTCCAATAGCAATTCAATTGAAATATTTTATGAAATGTGCTAAGAGAAATATTTCTCAACAAATATCTTTTACATGAGTTTAAATGTTCCTTCTGATCATTTATATTGATTGTCAACTAGCCAGCCTATGGAAAAACGTAGGAAACAAGCCTCCAGATACAGCTGTAAGGAATTTTTTAGATTTGGCTAGCTTGTAGGAAATGCCTGTGAGGGGTTATTAGGTTAACTGAGATGAAAAGACACTTGCAAAGGAGGGCATCTCTTCTCTGGATTTTGGTCCTAGATTGCATCAAAATGAAGAAGTTAGATAAGCACTGAGTTATCCCTCTTTGCTTCCTTACTATGGACACCAGCTGCCTCAAGCACCTGCCACCATGATTCACCTGTCATCATGAGATCTGTCCTTGAATTGCCAAAATAAAAATGTTCTTTTTGTAGTTGCTTTTGCCATGGTATTTTATCAACACAAGCGGAAAAGTAACAAGAGATATCTTTAACTAAATTATAAATTATTTGCTGTTTCTGGGCATAAATTGATTATACCTGCAAAATTATTAAGGTTGATTTAAAACATTTTTTTCAGTCTTCTATTGAAACACTGCTAACTGTCAAATATTTGGTGATGGCTTGGGTTCTGGCATATATGACAAATTATATAAAAAGTATTGCAGCAAAATACTAGTAATAACCACTTCTTAATGATAGAAATGTCTTAAGTATGAACCTTAGAACTATTTTGCAGGAATGACCTAGCTTTCCATATGATGCATACATTTTTATTTTGACAGATCCACTGACCATTTCTTCAGTATAAGTCCTGAGCTCAAACCTCCTGCTTCCATATATAAAGAGTTTCTTTTCCTTGACCCAGATTTTAGTCTCACCATAACAGTCATCTCTCTAACAGTAAGAGGTTTGACTTGAGATTCCCTAGGGTTGATTAGTGCCTCCAAAGTGCAGCCCTTCAGTGTCTGATCAGATGAAAGGAAGAAAGCCTTACCCACATGAAGCCAGAACATCAGTGACACCCAGGTGGTTATAGTTCCTCTATTAGGCACAAATTGTCCCTCAAAAAGGTTCTTTAAATAAATCAGGAAAGAGATGTTAGCTCCAGGTATGATGAATGTTTGAAAAATTCTGATTATGTTGCTGTTCAAAAGGAATAAAATCAGGCAGAAACACAAAATATTTATTATATTTTCATGTAAAAATAACAAAAATAAAATTAAAACAGTATTGTAGTCATAAAAATGTCAATTTTTCAATGATAGGAAAGATTAACAATATTTAAAGGTACAACTATTTCAGATCATTCTAGCCTAAGAAATACTCACGTGTCTGCCCCTAAACACTATAAAAAATAAACTCCTAGTACCACTGAATGTTAGAAAATATAACAGCATTGCTATTTTGCCATACATAATGTCAGATTTTGTTCATTCCATTTTGACCTAAAAATGGGTTATGCTCCTGATTCTTTACCTTTTCTTCCTGAATATAAGCTATGTGTGTTTATGAATGTGAGAGTTTGTTTGTATGTGTGTACGAGTGCATGAGAGTGTATATGTCTGTGTGCATATGTATGTTTGAGTATGTGAGTACATGTATGTGTCTCTGACTGTATGAGTGTGTATGTGTGTCTGTCTGTATGAGTGTGAGAGAGAGAGAGAGAGAATGTATTTGAATGTATGTGTGTGTGTGTGTGTGTGTGTGTGTGTGTGTGTGATTATGTGTGTGTGTCTGTATGAGTATATTTGTTCAAGTGTGTGTATGTGAATGTGTGTGAGCATATATATGCTCAAGTCTGTGCAGGTGCAACCTTCAGAAGTCATTTTTTATACCCATCTATGTTTTTGTTCTGACAGTGTCTCTCATTGGCCTGAAATGTGCCAATCAGGCTGGGCTGGCTGCCCAGGGAACTCCAGAGATCTTCCTGTTCTTCCACCTTATCCCTAGGTTTATACACAAGTCCTACACTATGACTGATTCCCCCATTCCCACCTTGCAAGACGGAACTCCTGTCCTTATACTTTCCCAGAAAGCACTTCACCAGCTGCTCCATATGCCCAGCCCTACATCTTTTTAGGCAACTCTGATAACATTCAACACTTGAAGAATTTTTGGCACATGGTAAGCATGCAATACACTTCTGCTCAATTTGTGGATTATTTATACTTACTTTACAATTGCATATCATATGAAGTAAAAATAGGTCTCAATTTTCTCTTAGAACTATATGATAAATATGTATCAGTAATCTTATTGAATAAATGCAACCAAAACAAATCTGCAAGTGCTGTAAGTCTGGACATTCATCTTCATACATTCTTAGTACAGGCTGCATATACACTGCTAATGTTTCAACCTTGTGAAGAGAAATGAAAGGCTTATATGTGAGGGGAGTGACTGTAGTATTAGGGATTATATTTACAGTTTCTGAACATTTTACATTTTAAGATTAGACTAAAAGTATTTGATTTAAGAAATGATTCCCTTCTTCTAGTATCTACAACTAGACCAAAGAATTAAAAAATTTCTTCTTTCAAGTGTTTAGATAAAAAATAAAAACAAAAAACAACAAACAAAACCAAAGAGTGAGCTGCTTATATCCTCTATAAATGATGCCTGCATTGAAACTAAGCTCTCTATCTGTGATTGGCTGACTTAACTCTTATTGGTGATGAGGAAGGGATCATGGGAAATAAGAACATCATTGACCCTCCTCACATAAAGTGCTCATCTCCTTTCATGTCCAGGATAAAGTCAAGGTTGAAGGCACCATCAGAAGAGGTATATTTTGTGTAATTGTCTTTCTTGTTGGTATTTTCTGTTCTGTTTATTGGAAGCATTAGTCATGTCCATGCTAGCTACTTTCCATGTGGATGAGGAATATCGACTAAGGATATTGACACTAATGTCCTGAGCTGCAAAGAATCTCAGTATCACAGCCTCAGGAATGCCAGTGAAGGGACAGCATTGAATTTGGATGCATGAAAGTGGCTGAAGAGAGAAAGTGACACAGCACTGGGGAATTTCACAAATAAATATAGGATTCAAATAGCAAAGTGCCATTTTATGGAACAGAGAGTTACTTTCAATGGTATCACAACCAAGAAATAAAACAATATTCGAATCTATCCAGCTTGTCTCCTCACTGACAGATATAGTCTTTCCCTATTCTGCAACAAACTGCCATAACCAGCTTTATCATCACTATTGAATGATAGAAACTACATCATATCATGGCATGTTTAAGTAACAGTTTTCTGCCTATCTCTCAGTATGCTCATGAGGCCCAAAGTAAGAAACTTCTTCCACAGGAATATTTTTTCTGTGCCTCCAGTTTGTGATCCAAACCAAATATCCCTTAGACTATTCCCCCTCAAAAGCCAAGGAAGGTGTAATTCCTTCATTCGAACATTTTCCACTGAAAGACCTCTTTTCTTTGATTCACTTAAAAAATTGGTGGTGCACACCTTTAATCCCAGCACTTGGGAGGCAGAGGCAGGCGGATTTCTGATTTCGAGATCAGCCAGGTCTACAGAGTGAGTTCCAGAACAGCCAGGGCTACACAGAGAAACCCTGTCTCGAAAAACCAAAAAACAAAACAAAACAAAACAAAAACTTCAATCTATGGTCATGTAAATAACTCATATTATAAAACTCAGTGGTCCACTGACAAAAAGAGCACATAAAACTTGGAGGGGAGATGTCTTCCATCAGGAGAGGGATGAGACTCAGAGAAGGAAATAAGAGTAAAAAATGAGCATCTTTCATTATATAAATGTATGAAGTAGCTACATGAATAAATATTTGGACAAATAACCTCATTAATAAAGTTCCTTTACCAAGCAGAACTTCTTAAGTCATTCAAAAAATTCTTAGAATTATGCACTTAAAAAGGAAAGAAAATGAAGATTTTGTTAATAAGTAAGGAAATTTTACTGGAAAATAGACCTTGAGTCAGATTTTTTTCAAATGCTAAACCAGGTGTCTAAGAATGGGTCTTATTATTTATAGATTCTGAGCTTTCCAGAAATGTGCTTCATACATCCCATAGCACACCAAGAAGAGCTTTTGCTCTATTCATGAAAGCAAAAGAATATACAACTTTTACTGTCTTTTTGAAAGAGCAGAGGAACACAGGTTCATCCCTACATCCAGGGATGTAGGCCAGAGCATGAGACATTTATGTGATGTTGTATGTCAAGCCAGTTAAAAGAACCTCCACGCTGACATATTAACATATCTAACCATTCATCTATACCTCTGTGCTTTTGATTTGGATTCATAAAACACTGATACATGCCATCTGAAACAGTATGAAGCACCTCAGCTATTGACATGAACAAGCTCAATAGTTACTATTTAGTTACAAATTTTATGTCTGCTAGTTCTGGTAAGTGGCATGGTGGAGCAAAGTACAATGTATAAAAGTATCAGAGAGCAGGACAGCCCTTACTTCAGGTAAAGGAATGAGACAGCATTCAGGTCAAGAGTTATGGAGTTGGAGAATTGAAACTTGAAAGAAAGAAAGAGAGAGAGAGAGAGAGAGAGAGAGAGAGAGAGAGAGAGAGAGAGAGAAGGAAGGAAGGAAGGAAGGAAGGAAGGAAGGAAGGAAGGAAGGAAGGAAGGAAGGAAGGAAGGAAGGAAGGAAGGAAGGAAAGAAGAAAAAAACATGGAAGAACTAGACAGTCATACTGTTTATAAGTAAATGGAAGTCAGAGTATAGAACATGAAACTAGAAAAGCAGATAATGTTTAGAAAGTAAAGAGATTATATATTTTCCCTAATGTTCTGATAAATAATTGAAGAATTTTAGAAAAAAATGGGTGGCATCCTAAATATTTTGTTTTAGAAAGATTATCTATGACAGTGTAATAGTTACTTCTCTACTGAGATAAAATTCCACAACTCCAAGAAATTTAGACATGAAAATGTTCACTTTGGTTTGTAGTTCCAGAAGATAAGACTATTATGACAGAGAGACATGGCAGCAAGTGACAGGCACAGTGGGAGGAGCATAATGGAAGGAAACTGAGTGATCATCTATATCCAATTAGAAAATAATAATAAAATTTATTATTATTATTATTATTATTATTATTATTATTATTTTATGAAGAAGAAGCAGATAGCAAATAGGAAGTGGAACAATGCTCTTGTTCTTGCAGTCCAGATCTAATGTTTCACGATCTCCTGCAAGGCTCTAAAGTTTCCAACAACAGCAACATCAATTCAGGAGAAAGTGTTTAGATACCAAGCCCATGGGGTATATTTACATTCAAATTACCACATTCCATTCCTGACACACACTCCCCAACATACAAATACCCATAGGCTCATTACTGTCTCATAATACAATGTACATTACAAAAGTCCTCATAGTTTTTAACAGCCTCAGTAATATTCAAAAGCCCAAACTATCGTCTGAGACTCGAAGCAATCTCTTATTTGTGACTTCATGGAAATACAAAAACCACCATCTTACATAGTTGGAATATATAATGACTCAGAATATATATTGTCATTCTAAAGTTAAGGAATAGTGTCATAGTGAGGACATACAAAGCCAAATGTCCCCTTTCCTCTATTGGTTTAATTCAGTCTTCAAATTTAACTAATAAAAGACAGATTAATGTGGAAAAACCCTACTATTTACTATATATGTAAATTTTATCATCATGTCAGCAGGAATGATTAGAATGTAGTACAAGTCTTCCATCTTAATAGGTAAGAGAAGAAAGCTAAAAGCATTCACAAAAGAGCATAGACATAGAATCTTATAAAGGTAAATAATCTTTCAGAAGTTGAGCAAGTTTGTGGAGTTTTCATATGTAGTTATGAATGGCCCTTCAGCCTTTATTGAGGACATTGAATTCCCTGTAGAAGGGACTTGAAAGCAATTTGATTCATCATTGCTAATGAATAATATGTGAAACTCTTCGTTCAGAAAGTCACAGCTATTAGTGAAAAAAGAAATCTCCAAGAAGGTTTTGTTTCTGCAGTTGTTGAATCTCAGATGTCTTTAACCCCAAATGATTGTTCTACCACGAGGAGGTTTTTAAATGGCTGATTCTGATTGCTTCACCAGGAACAAAAGTTCTATACAATTGTGGTGAATATGAAAAAGAGCTTTAGAGATTTAAAATTTGGCTTGGAAGGAAATTCTGCCAATTGTAGTTGATCCATTGGAAGTAGGGAGGCAGTGGCAGGAAGGACTCAGGCCTTGAGGTAGACATATGACTTGGTCTAGGTCTCTGGTCATCAAATGTAGATGCCAAGTAAAATTAAGGAATCTTTAAATATATCTACAGCCTGGGTCCTCTTCCTGAAGGGTCTGGTCCAGGGAACAGCTGTTTTAAAGCCCTCCAGATGACTGCAATGTTCACCAAGCTCTGAGGACTTGCTCTCTGGGGAAGAGTATGATTCCGGGAGGGAACAAGTCCAGGAGGCAGGTAGCAGCCACCACAAGCAGCAAATAAGAACACTCCAATGTTTCTTCAAGGTTGCTGGGGTAAAAAGTGGTCCCATTCTTTGGTAAACAGAAATTTCCACATCTGTAAAACTGCCTCACCTTATACGAAACCCCTGATCCTTACCTCCAAATGCACAGCTCCTTTTAGTCTAGAAACACAGATGGGTGGGAAGAGAAAACAACAGCAGGGAAACAGCTTTGTGGGGAAGGGGCACAGAGAGGACCATGGATAAAATATCAGGGATCGACATCTGAATCCAATGTGGTGTGCCACATCTGTTATTTATGGGGAAGAGCTTCTCTCTTTTTTTTTTAAATTTTTATTCTTTTATATTTTATTTATATTTCAAATGTTTCCGTTTTTCCAGGTCTCCACTTTGGAAACCCCCTATCCCCTCCCCCTCCCCCTGCCTCTATGAGGGTATTCCCCCACTCACCCACCGGCCCACCCACTCCCGTCTTCCCACCTTGACATTCCCCTGTATTGGGGCCTCTAACACCCTCAGGCCCAAGGGCCTCTGCTCCCCTGATAGACAACAAGGCCCTCCTCTGCCACATATGTGGTCAGTACCATGGGTCCCTCCATGTGTATTCATTGGTTGGTGGTCCAGTCTCCAGGAGCACCAGGGGGTCAGGCCAGTTGACACTGTTGCTCCCTCCATGGGGCTGCAAATTCCCTCAGCTCCTTCAGTTCCTTCTCCAACTCCTCCATCTGGGTCCTCACTCTCAGTCCAATGGTTACTGTGAAGTGAAACTTGGGTATTCTCAACTTTTGGGTTAATATCCACTTATCAGTGAGTACATACCATGTTCCTTCTTTTGTGACTGAGTTACCTTGCTCAGGATGATATTTTCAAGTTCCATCCATTTGCCTGTGAATTTCATGAAGTCATTGTTTTTAATAGCTGAGTAGTATTCCATTGTGTAAATGTACCACATTTTCTGTATCCATTCCTCTGATGAGGGATATCTGGGTTGTTTCCAGCTTCTGGCTATTATAAATATGGCTGCTATGAACATAGTGTAGCATGAGTCTTTATTACATGTTAGAGCATCTTCTGGGTATATGCCTAGGAGTGGTAGAGCTGGGTCCTCGGGTAGTATTATGTCCATTTTTCTGATGGGCCGAGAAACTGATTTCCAGAGTGATTGTACCAGCTTGGAATCCCACCAACAGTGGAGGCATGTTCCTCTTTCTCCACATCCTCGATAACATCTGCTGTCACCTGAGTTTTTGATCTTAGCCATTCTGACTGGTGTGAAGTGGAATCTCAGGGTTGTTTTGATTTGCATTTTCCCTGATGACTAAGTCTGTTGAACATTTCTTTAGGTGTTTCTGGCACATTGGTCTAGGGGTATGATTCATGCTTTGCGGAAGAGCTTCTTAACCCACAAATCCTTCCTTTGGATAAATTCTTCAGCTAGAAAACTATTAGGGAGCAGAAACCATGCTGAGTACCCTGAAGCACAGAGGGATTAATGAACACTTGTGAAGCCAGCCCACCCCACAATCCAATGAACAATCAAAAGTACCCAAGGTTTCCCAGGTAAACAAATTGCAAACCTAGCAGTAAGGAGACTATAATCCTTAGAATTATAGCCCATATCTGTCTCTTAATGTGGATACTAATGAAAGATCACTGCACATAATGATTGGTTACCTCCCATCTCCCTTGAAACTTGAATATAATACACCGGCTGTTTGTTAATAAATATTACGTTCCTGAATCTCATGCACAGTAAAGTATAAGGGGAAGCTATATATATATCTATCACCTTCCCAGCCTATTTGGAGGGAATAAGTAAAAAAATAACTCCCATCTCCAATTTTGTTTACATACACAACTATAGTAAAGAACACATACATAGAGGCTAGTGCAGTAGGGGCACAAGGGACTCAAAGAGTGAGATTTGAAACCCAAAAGCTGTGCAGTGTATTCAGCAACCTTTAACATGACTCCAAAGAAAAGTAATACATGATTTTTAATTCGTTGTACAAGTTCTCAGTATGAACAAATGAATATGAAACTTATTAGCAAATGAGAGTGCCATTGTTATAAAAAACTTATTAATTTAAATTAATCCCATTTAAAATACCCTTGAATAGAGCCTGCCTTTTGCTGATCAATGCAACTTTGAGCAAGTCAGTGAAATCTTTTTAAGCCTCTGCTCTCCAACCTCTAATGCAAGGTCATAATTATCTCATAGGGTCGAGGGAGCTCACATAAATAACCAGTTCAAAAACTCCACCATCCATGGTTGAATATTCTTGCACTTTAGTAGCTTGTGCTGATGTGTCTAGTGGTACCTGCCTTCAAAACTCAGGCACATTTACTCATCAGTAGAATCTGAGCCATTTCCAGTTACACAAGCCATCTGCTACACCTAGCCATAACATAGCATGCCCTGTATAAAGCAAATAATAATTTCAAATCACTCCAATTTCCATCTAAAACCAAAATTCAGTAATTCTAATCTTTCCTACTGCGTTTCTTCTTTTTGTGTGCCAGTGTTTCTCCACCCTTGCATGTTTCTATTTTAAGGAATATGATTCAGCAGAAGAACCAAGAAAGTGTACAAAATGGCCCACTGTAGAGGCTACACTAATTTTTTTATGATGTGCCATATTAGGAAACAGTGGCTAACAACCACACATGTGTATATATCACAAGGTCTGGTGGACAGAAATTAAAAACATTTCTATTTTGTTTATTACAATATGTTGGCATGTTTAGTTCTTTAATTGGTACCTAGAGACTGCCTTTTCTAATAAGCACTGAGTCCTCAGTTATAACCACAAGGTCACTACAAATATGAAGAGAACCTGGTATCTCAGTCTTTATTTTGTATGTCTCCTGGGTCAGTCACCTACATACTTCAGGAGTATTAGTCTACAACCAGGTGATATTTAAACCATCCCATTATCTTCAAGGTACAAAGAAGAATCTTACTCTCAACATTTTTCAGGTCTGCAAAGGTCATCGTCCTAAACCTGAAGTCTCTTTGAATTCTAGGCACAGCAGAGGCTCAAAGACCCTTCTTCCTATCATAAGAACACCCCCCAAGAAAGAACTGGTAGCCATGGTCATGCTCTTTTGAAATATTTCTCCATTTTGATTAAATGTCTGCAGTTTCTCAAAACCATAATAATCAGACTTATTTCTCTGAATTTCTGCCCCTGCTTTCTGCATATGTCCTGAAAATAGTTGCTCTGAGAGATGCTTATTCTCCCCCTGACATTTTCTTACTCACTAGTCATATTCTGTGTCCAGTCCTACCAATGTCCAATCTTTGATCCCTAATCTTCATGCCCATTCCTATTTTTTTATTATTATTATTGATTGATTGATTGATACTTTATTTACATTTCAAATGTTTCTCCCTTTCCAAGTCTCCCCTTTGGGAACCCCCTATCTCCCCCTTCCCCTGCCTCTATGAGGGTATTCCCCCACCCACCCACCAGCCCACCCACTCCCATCTTCCCTCATTGACATTCCCCAAGAGAATTGGGGAGTTGGGGCCTCTCACACCCTCAGGCCCAAAGGTCTCTCCTCCCACTGATGGCCAACAAGGCCCTACTCTTCCACATATGTGATCAGTACAATGGGTCCCTCCATGTGTATTCTTTGGTTGGTGGTCCAGTCTCTAGGATAACCAGGGAGTTCAGGCCAGTTGATACTGTTGCTCCTTCCATGGGGCTGCAAACTCCCTCAGCTCCTTCAGTCCCTTCTCCAATTCCTCCATCTGGGACCTCACACTCAGTCCTATGGTTGCTGTGAAGCAAATCTTGGGTATTCAGAACTTTTGGGCTAATAGTCACTTATCAGTTTTCTTCCTGTAAATATGCCTAATCTGCCAGCAACCAGCCAGCTCTATGATTTATCTAGAAATTCCATTTCTACAGGTTGTCCTGCTGTAGAAGCTGTTACATTTCCGGTCTGTCTTTCCTTCTGAGAACCTCTCAGAATCAACCATTCTACTAGTATTGACTCATCCTTCATGTAATAAGACCTTCATAGCACCATGTTTCAGAGCTGGAACTGAGACAAATGTCAGCCAG
>CM052702.1:68634677-68642177 GCA_028551405.1 Uromys caudimaculatus | reverse complement strand
TAATCTAGGAGAGAGCTATGTCAGTTATTTTTGAAGACTAAATCTTCTATGAGCTCACACAGGATGTGAGGGTGATGAGCCACTGTTTTGTTAGCTTTTAACCATAATGACAACAGTTAATAAGTGCATTCAGTATAAAAAAGCTCTGAGAACCACTGCTAGCTCATTTATTAAAGAAATACAATAGAACAATAAAAAGAAAATTTAAATGTGGTTATTTCCTGTGTAAACTCCTTCAAGACTCTCTTTGCCTCTGTGATTTTGATATTTTAAGTGTATTAAGTGCACATTATTTATAAATGTATGTGAATGAACTCCATAACTTTTTAAAAGCCATATTAATTGCCATCCAGTTAGAATCGAGACTTGGAATCCAGCACACAGTGGCTAAAAAGAAAAACCTTAGTCAACAAAATGCTAAAATGATATTTTAATTTGCAGTCCAGTGAGAACCTACTAGGCCACAAATTAATCTTAATAGGACAAACTAATGGTAAATATAAAATGAAGACAAGCAAATTTATGATATATTCCTTAAAAAGTTAAAAAATATTAATCCAGCTTGAAAATTACCATCCCTTCCCATGTGTGTGAGTTTGTCATTGGGCATGTATGCATAATTTAACAGCTTGTAGAATTTTAGAGAAAGCTAATGTAGAAACAGTTGTCTACAAGCATAGTACTTAATGAATACAGCAAATACCTGTTCCTTTTAAGCTAGATGTTCTGTTATACTAGACTCCCTAAGACATCTTACACCAGTAAGGAAGACTGTCTTCCTACTCTTGTCAGTGGAAAATGCTTGCATTCTATCCTGTGAAATACACAGGGCCTCAGAAAACAGTGTCATAGTATTGGGTGACTGCAAAAAATTCTGCTGCCTGCATCTGTTACTTACGGTCTATGAATGCTGCTAACAGGGGATGGAAAGGAGTTAACAAAAGGAGTGCCTTTCTAAACACGCATAGCCATGTTTTCCTCATCATTATCTCCTAAACATTACAGTAACAACTATTTCCACCGCATTTACTGGAGGAAATGTGCAAACTTTTACATGATTACTTTGCCAGTCCTGGGTTTGCTCACCATTCCATACGGGTTCTAAGAACCAATTGCCTCAGTTGGCACTGAGAGACTAATGTATTTGCTTGTTACTGATGACTGAGGCAGACAAAAAAACTTAGGGAGGATTCAGAATAAGAATAACCTTTTTAAGAATATAATACAGTAGGTGTTACTTTGATTATTTTTTTTTCTCAAAAATAATACCTGGGCTATACTGGCTCCTCACTATTAGCTTTTGTTCTATTTGAATCACATTAGTGATGCTCCCTCCCCCCCCAGAAGGAAATATTTCAAAGATACTTTTGGTTCTGTGAAGTAGAGTAGTGGGTTTAACCAATACCACTTGAGAGCAGTAGCATTTCTTTACTTCATTACCAATTAAAGGTGACCCTAGATGATATGAAACTTCTGTTCTGCCCCCCAAAACACAAACATAAGAATAAAAATCAAAATAAAATAATACAGCTTAAATATTCATGTTAATAAACCAAAACTAAGTTGTTGCCTGACTTTCATAAACATTAGGAAGCAAATAGCCAAATATGCCAGATAGTTCAGCTTCAAGTGGCATGGTAAGGAAGGAACCTTAGTCCTTTCCCAAAAAGAAGCATGCTGTTGTTCACCAGATCAGTTGTTTTTCATTGTTTCTGTGTCCCTGTGCCCTGGTCTTACAATGTTCATAACTTTGAGATGAGCAATCTGCTCATGTTTGATGATTCTTGTCTTTTCTGACTTCCTGATGGATGAAACTAGCATCTGCTTGGCCCATCAGAAACCCCTTCTACTTTGTGCAGTGAAATGTTACTGATTCTAGAGTAAAAACTAAAAGCATTTAAAATCCAATCACTGTAATATTGTCCTCTGATGCTGTCAACTAATTCACTTGCTTCTTTTCTAGTCACCAGTTACCCTCCCAGATGCCACACAAAGTGAAAGAAAATTTCCAGAATATGAAGAACATTAAAGTATTTGTTCACTATCTTGTTAGTGTTTTATTGCTGGAAAGAGCAATGACAAAAGACCAAGAGCAATGATAACAAGGCAAAAGTAATTCCTATAAAAGAAAGCATTTAAGTGGGGGGGGGGGGTCCTTATAATTTTAGAGGGTTAGTCCCTGACTATCATGGCAGAACTCAGACACACAGTTGGAACAGTAGCTGAGAGTTTAAATCCTGATCCACAGGCATAAGGAAGAGATTGATAGCTGCTCATCTCTCTCTTCCTTTTGAAATCTCAAAGCCCACCCCTAGTTTACACTCCTTCCAATCCCTTCCCCCATCTCCTAATCCTTTCCAATCATCTCCACTAGCTGAGGAGAAAAGCATTAAAACATAATGTGTGCCTATGGGGGCTATTCTCATTCAAACTACTACAGTCACATTGTTAGCTTGCTTGAAAGAGAGAGAGGGGGGAGAGAGAGAGAGAGATAGATAGAGAGAGAGAGAGAGAGAGAGAGAGAGAGAGAGAGAGAGAGAGAAGAGGCAAAGAGGAAAAAATAAACAAAAGCATGTTCCTGTCTCCTCATATTTAAGAAACAAATATCTTTTAAAAATATGAATTGCTGTGGTATGTGACCAACTACACCAGAGCACTTAGGTAGAAAAGACTGTTCGTTCTGCTTAGTCTTGGAGCCTTGTCTCTGGTGGAGTGTGAGAGGGACACCACATATGAAGGGTTAATGTCTGGCTTCTGGCTGTGCTGTCCTGAGTTGTATCTACCACAGGACTGCACCAAAGGGCCCCAGAGATGCAGCAGAAAAAGTTTTGCCTAGGACCCAAAACATTTCAATGTTTAGGAAATCAATTGAGCTTCTATTAAAAACAATGACACTGCTGCAGCCTGCAGTTAGAGCCAATTTTATCCTCCTGAACCAAGAATTGCATGAGCTCAAAAGTCAGGAGGTTAAAGATTTATTCTGTTTTATGAGAGTGCTCAGAAAGAGAGACTCCCTTCTCTGGCTTATTTTTTATTCTTGTCTAGCTTGTTGTCTGCTCAAACAATACCATAGAAAGTGAAATGAGGAAATGTCCTTATTAGCCCCCCCCCCCCCCAAAGTTTGCTGTCTCCCTCATGGCAGGAAGTGTGAAGCCATGCAGATAACCTCCAGAGGCCAGTTTCGGTGGCCATAAAAGAGGGCACTTGTCTCAGTGCACCTGGTAGATTTTTTTTAACCTGTGTTCTGAACTGGGATTTATTTGTTTGTTTTCACAGATGGATGTGGCTCTCTGTGAGCCTGACAAAATGATATGTCACTGTCTACCTTAATAACCTACCAGAGTCTGAAAGAAAGTAGGCTTGCAAGTTCAGCAAATGGAGGCCATGTCTTAGATCACATTAGGTCTTTTCATTATTAGGCTCTTGTGTGGGTCATTTTGATATTACTTTTATTTCTTTTTGAAAAATATGTGTGTGTGTGTGTGTGTGTGTGTGTGTGTGTGTGTGTGTGTGTGTGTGTCCCAGAACATCCATTTCAGGAAAGGTTGTAAAGGATAATAGATGCATGTGTTTGTCACTTGCTGATTGTCCTTTAATACTAGTGACTGTAGATACTGTAATGTACTGAAAGAGGATTGGTCCATAATGTCAGGGAACACATAGAACTTATGAATATTTAACCAAAAAGAATGTTATCAATGTTATTTGTTTCTACCAAAAGATGTGTGTGTATGCAGAAGGGTGTTACAGTCAGCAGGTCTTGACATTTTTCTCCTTCATTTTCATCTTCAGACAAATTTCCTTCTCTATCTACATCTCCGTTTTTACTGAAGGAATCTCAGAGAATAGTTGGAATCTTAATATCATTGTCTCTCTCTCTCACTTGGATTATTGCAATAAAGGCAGAACTGACTTTCCCCTTCAGTCTCTGCCCCCCAGCACTCATCTCTAGAAAACATTTGTGTCTGCCTATCCTTTCATTTCTAATGGAAAGTCCCACATCCTTATCACATTATACATATTCGTTTGTGTAAATTACAAAGAGATTTGAATTGGATGCTCTAAGTCTACAGTACTAGTGAAATTACGGAATGTGTACATCTATGAAGATACTTTGCATCCATAGCACTATTCTCTCAGAACAAAAACTCCTCAAGCATTTCTGAGATCTCTCTCCAAGAAGATGCAGAAACCACTAGTTACTATACTGGCAACAACAGGTACTTTATTTGTGTAAATATTTCTCAATAAAATTATCATGATAAATGTTGTATATTGTATTGCTACAAAACAAGAAAGAAAAAAAAAATAACTTCCACAGTTCCATTTTGTCAAACCCCAGTCTAATCTTGAGCTTTTATTCCTGCATCTATCATCTTTGTACCATAAAAAGTTCTTTATCTCAACTTGTGCTTTATCACTAGACTATAAGCATTCTCCTAAATCTACTGAGTTTTAAAAATATATTTTTAAACTAAGCTTAGGATTCCTGCCTAACTTTTGAAATTGGTTCACCTTCCAGTATAACTAACAATCATACACCATTGGATTCATTCATAACAGTAAATTCTCCAAATGGCCCAGCATTAGTTTAAATATATGTGTCATTAAAAATGAGTTGGTTGGATTTAGAAAAATTAGTAGTCTGTTCTATGGCTCTATTTTGTCATTTGTAAAAAGGATTCAATAAGTGTGCTTGCCTCATTAGGCTTTTTAAGTATCAAATGAGATAATGGACATGAAGCTTACCTATGTTATCTGATAATCACAAACCTTCAGAGAGTGTGCAGAAGCATGATCCTGGTGATTGTAATAGTGGTTATAGGTTAATACTTGTAGTGTTTGTGCAAGCTCTGGGAAATAGAAACGACCTTACAACAGGTCTGCTATGAAAGCAAAAGGAAATGGAAAGGCAAGGGTCTGATTAGAATAAGTAGTAGTGGGCAAAATATGAAGAAGCTGACTATGCCATTGAGTGTATATAAAGACGTGATATAATGAGAAATGGGGCAGTCCATTCAGGACCAAATATTGATCAACCAGGACTGGCTTTATTTGCTTAGAAGACATTGCTTAGTGGCTCAAGCTCACCTTTCAGAACTTCTCCCCAAGTACAGCAGGAACTAGAACTACATGCCAAGAGATTTCACACAAAGTAACTCATGTTAGAGCACATGTGCTTTCTCCCACTGCCTCACCTTGTGGTGTCCCGATGTTATTCCCAAGCTGCTCTTTGCAGAAAAAAATCAATGAACTTCTTCACGATTTTGGTCCAAAAGATAAATTAATTTAATTTCTAGAAATCCCTTTCCCTATCCATCACAGTCATTTTCTCCAATATTAAGCAGTATCACAATCTGATTAAAACTTACATGTGGATTGCTAGGTGTGAAGGAACAGTCCAGTGAAGCTGAGGCAAGAAGGACCAGGAATTTGGGTACAAACTGAACTGAGTAAAAATGTATCTCAATAAATAAAACAATAGCAACAGCAAACAAACTAAAAACAACCCAGTGACTCTCTATAGTAGAGGAGTTGATGCTGTACTAATAATTTTTTTCTCCAAAGTAGATGGGGATATTGCAAACTGAAGTCTGTCAGTCTGCTCTGGAACTTCTTTACTATTTATAATATGGGTCCTTAGACATTGTGTCAGCTTAATCTTTTCATGTTAATCTTCTAGTCTATCATTTTCTTAGCATACCATATTTATATATAAGTGAGATCTATTGGTTCTACTTTAGAAACCCCTTTCAAGGCCTAAAGACCCAAATTCAAACTAATCTAAGCACACAAAATTTGAAGCCTACAGTCTAGACTCCAGTCCACATTTCACAACTTCCTTCCTACTTAACTATGAATAAACTTCTTAACTTTTTTCTATGTATTTCCAAATGATGAGTCATTTAGTTAAGATCATGAATTACTCTTTTGGTGTTAAAATGAAATAGAAAGACTTGTTGTGCTTACCATCTAAGTGGATTTGGGATTCTTGGTCTGCTTTCAAAAAGCTTAGGTTGCTTCCTGATTCTTCAACCAGTTAGTAAGATAGGACTATTTAAAAAGAACTATGTATTTATGTAAACATAATCAGTCTTAAAGCTAACTGTGGAAACTAAATGTGAGACTAGAAAAGTAGACAATTTAGTTGAAATTTTTCTCTTTTTTCTAATAATGATTAAAAACAAAAACACAAAAAAAGGCTAAAGTCTTCTTCAAAATGTAAATGAATTCCTGTAAACTGATTGGATGACCAGATGTAGAACTGGGATAATTAGAAAATGGAATGAGAGGAAGAATATGGGAAAGAGAAAAAAAATAATGCATGTGGAAAATAAAGAAAGGCCAGGGGAAATACAGGAACAAAAATATTCAATTTTTCTTCAACTCAGTGGTTGCTCTTAGACTATTGCACTAGCATCAACCCAAAGTTGGTTTGAACTTCAGTCTCAGGATTTATTTTTGGCCAGATGTATGACCATGTTAACATACAAGCAGATCCTTGCCTTTTTCTGGTATTACCATTGCCAGCTCACTTCAAAGATAGCTGGTACCAGTAATTCAGAGTTAATCTTTATCTAGCTTTTGCCTTGGTCAAACGAGAGCTTGGTCACCTAACAAACTTCAGTTACTAGCTTTTTAATGAAAAAAAATTATAGGATCATTACATCACTTCTCCTTTCCATTTTTTTTCTCTCCAAACCTTCCATGTACATATTGTCTTGTCATTGTTTTCTAATTGGACTTAAGACCAACTCAACAAGAAAGAAATCATACCTGGTACTGAAAAGATAGTTGACTACTCAGAAGTAATAAAGTCATGCACCTTACAAAACTGTCTTAGTCACTGTTCTCTTGCTCTGAAGAGGTACCATGACCAAGGCAACCTGTATAAAAGAGAGACTTTAACTAGATGCTTGCCTACAATTTCAGAGGTTTAGTCCATTATCATCATGGCAGGAAACATGGTGACACACATGTGCTGGAGCAATAGCTGAGAGCTACATACTGATCTACAGACCTAGAAAAGAAAGAGTGACACTGGGCCTGGCTCGGGCTTATGGAAACAAAAAAGTTTTGACATACAAGTGCCACACTTCCTCTGAAAAGACCATATATACTCCAATAAGGCCACACCTTCCAATCCTTTAACCTTTTCAAATAGTTCTACTCCCTGTTGACTAAGCATTCAAATACATGATCTTATGGGAGACATTCTTATTGAACCCACTTAGAACCTAGAGTCACCACTTTTCTAAACCAGTATAATTCTAAACTACATTCTTCATATTTGTCCTTATAATTGCAAACAAGTGTAGTCCTCCTCCCTCACCAAAAAACAAAACAACTTCTTCTTCTTCTTCTTCTTCTTCTTCTTCTTCTTCTTCTTCTTCTTCTTCTTCTTCTTCTTCTTCTTCTTCTTCTTCTTCTTCTTCTCCTTCTCCTTCTCCTTCTCCTTCTCCTTCTCCTTCTCCTTCTCCTTCTCCTTCTCCTTCTCCT
>CM052702.1:68611427-68634577 GCA_028551405.1 Uromys caudimaculatus | reverse complement strand
TTTAAACAGAGACTATTACAGAAAGCTAGAACTAGTCAAAGTGCATAGTTGTGGAGCCCAGTATCAACTGACTTATCTACAACTACAACACAATTCTTCACACAAGGCTCAGGGATTATGGCAGAAAAAGACACACACAAAAAATTATAAGCGGAAGAGGTAATTTGCTAAGAGTGTCTTCAAGAAATTTCAGAATCTAAATCCATGAGGTCTACCAACATGGTTCTCTACACATGACCTGGACAAACTAATAACTTTTGATATCAAGAAAAGAAGACTGGTCATTCATCTCAAAAGAAGAGTATGCTGTTATAGTACTCCAAGTACGTAGCAGTGTTTCAGAAAATCTAATCATCAATTAAGATCACATTCAGAGACAGCTGTCATTTCAGGCTTTCACTGATTCCTTTCTTCAGGGAATTTAGTCCTCCCCTGGTGAATCACTAGAATGATAATGCACATCTCAGGGTCTTCCTTGAAAAAATTCAACAAATGTCTTTTTGCATTAGAAGTAAACCTGAGAATCAATGTCTTATTCTGTTTGCTATAGGGTGAGTAGTGCTATGGCTCCTGTGGTGTTGATAGCTCCAGGGTGGTCATGCTCCTTACGTGCACACAACTGGGATTCAAAGAGAAAATTCAATTTCTCAAGCTTTCAAGAGGCATCAGAGTCTGCAGAGACTGTGAAATTGAGTGGCTGTTGCTGTTGTTACCATTGATTTGAGGGAAGAAAATGACTGTATCAGAGTTCTTAATGATTTAAAGCAAAGACTCTTGGAAGATTTTTTTGTTTTTTGTTTTGTTTATTTTTTTTTTAATCTTCTCAACTGCTGAAACCAGACAGAAGAAGCAGCCAAAAATGAGTGACAGGAATAAAAATGACAGTACATGAGAAAATCTGGGGCTGATACAAACTTCCTATGGTAGTCCAGAGCTCTGATGGAGAAAGAGCAAGGTCTTAGCACTTCAAATGGCAATACTTTCATAAACAATTTGTGAATATTATGTCTTCAGTTTCTCCAAACCCACTAGGCCAGCATATCTGGCCCATTCCTCTTTGAAAGAGAAGTCATCCCTACCATGGTTGACTGATGTAAGGCCCCAATTAAGTCAAATGGTAAATAAGAAAAAAATGTGTCTTGTCCTTACCTCCTAGATGATTCTCAAGTTCATATTATCCAGTCTACAGAAAGACTGAACATCTAAGGTGTAAAATGTTGGTTTCATCATCAGATTTGTTTGAGGACCTCGATTTAGTCATGTAAAAATGTCAGAAATGTATGTTTGGGCATGGATTCTGAGAGTCCTGGACCAAAAGTGCTATAATATATAAATGGATAAGGATGGGATACATCTTGTGATACAAGTTATCTTTTCTTGGCAACAGCAGGAAGTAACACCTCTAAAATACAGTTACCATGGAGAAAATGTTGTGCTATGCTTTAATTATTGCCCTATTCTAAGTTGTGTGAAACTAGCTTTCCTCTTGTCCCATGTCCTTGGTGACTCAATTTTGAAAATCAGAAATTGGCTGCATTCTGAGAGCAAATGTGCATCAATACCACCACCTGTGTAGCACCTCAATGGAGGTACAGATTAATAAATAACTTAACCATGGAAGGGCACTGCATCTACCTCATTGAAATAGAATGGGAAAACATGGGATCTTGGCTGCATTAAAACTGTATCAGGAAAATCAGACCCAAGAACATATAAAACATATAAACCCAAAAAGGGTGCAATGTTCTCAGTAAAACTTCATTTAAAACAGGGCATATAATACTTTGTTATTACTCCACTGACTTGTCATCGAACAGTCAGGTACAAATGCCAGAGAACTTTTCACTGTGCCCAGAGCTTCATTTTCATTATAGTCCACACCACCTGATAAGGCCCATTTGAATTGACATCTATCCATCTGTTTCTTTCTCCATATATCCAGACTCTTTATTACACTCCAATTTTAAAGTTCTACAATTTTGTAGATTTCATTCACCTCTGATGTTCAGCTCTATCCACCTGGATCAAGTAAATCTCTAACTGGATTTCTTTGTTAGTATTTAATACCTAGAGTGGGTTGCCTTTCATATCAGCTCTGCCTTTGCTTTCAGTAGCATAAGATCTCTTTGATCTGTAGCCTACCTAACTGTTATATGACCATTCTTACACACACACACACACACACACACACACACACACACACACACACACACACACACACACAAATGCTGTGAATCATAATGTCTAATGTCATAATGACTAATATCATAATATCTGAGTGCTAATATTAGTATTTAAGCCTGTGGTCTGTGCCATGCAGCAACTCCATACCCAAATAGGGCAGGGAAAAAGCGACCCTACCAGGAGTATGGACAAGCCTGTGATTGGGGGTAAGGTCAGTACCTCTGCTCAGAGGGACCTGCCTGGAACCCCGAGGACACAGGGATGTACAAGCAGCCTTCCAGTTTCCTTTTGTGGCTGGGTACATCAGTCTGTGCCACAGAGCTCCATAGCCAAATAGCACCAGGAGAAAGCTACCCTCCCAGGAGTGTGGACAAGCCAGTGAGCAGAAGCAGGGGGGTAAGGCTAGCACCACTGCTCAGTGGGACCCAACCAGAACCCTCAGGACACAGGGACTGAAGAGTGGCCCTCCGGCTTCCTTCTACAGCCAGGGAGCTGATCCTGTGACACAGGGCTCCATACTCAGTGCCAGGAGAGAGGTGGTGTCCCAGGAGTGCCAACACACCTTTGAGCACAGGAAGACCACCACTTCTGTTCAAATTCCTTGATCAAGAAGGACCCTCGCAGAGCCATCAGGACACAGGAACCAAAGAAAAGCTAAGGACAGGATCCTTCTAGTTTCTGTCTGTACCCCAGGGCTGACCCTGTACCACAGCTTTTCAAAACCAAATTCCTCTCAGAGAGAGCTGGTCTCCAAGGAGTACTGACACAAAGGCTTGCAGGAGGCATTCAGAGCTTTTCCTCTTAGCATTGCCTTCATTTGGGGCATAAGTTTGGGTATGTTGTGCCTTCATTTTCATTAAATTCTAGAAAGTCTTTAATGTCTTTCTTTATTTCTTCCTTGACCAAGTTATCATTGAATAAAGCGTTATTCAGCTTCCATGTATATTTATATTGTGTCTTCTCTCTCTCTCTCTCTCTCTCTCTCTCTCTCTCTCTCTCTCTCTCTTGCTATTGAAGACAAGTCTTAGCCCATGGTGATATGATAGGATGCATGGGATTATTTGAATCTTCTTGTATCTGTTGATGCCTATTTGACTGAATATATGGTCAATTTTGAAGAAAGTACCATGAGGTGCTGAGAAGAATGTGTATATTTTTGTTTTAGGATGACATGTTTCATAGATATCTGTTAAATCCATTTGGTTCATAACTTCTGTTAGTTTCACTGTGTTTCTGTTTAGTTTTTATTTCCATGATCTGTCCATTGATGAGAGTAAGGTGGTGTTGAATTCTCCAACTAGTATTGTGTGAGGTGCAATGTGTGCTTTGAGCTTTAGTAAAGTTTCGTTTATGAATTGGGTGCCCTTGCAATTGGAGCATAGATGTTCAGCATTGAGAAGTCTTCTTGGTAGATTTTTTTGTCTGATGAGTATGAAGTGTCCTTTCTTATCCTTTTTGATAATTTTTGGCTGAAAATTTTTGATTTTATTTGATATTAGAATGGCTATTCCAGCTTGTTTCTTGGGACCATTCGCTTAGAAATTTGTTTTCCAACCCTTTACTCTGAAGTAGTATTTGTCTTTGACATTGAGGTACATTTCCTGTATGCAGCAAATTGCTAAGTCCTGTTTACATATCCAGTCTGTTAGTCTATGTGTTTTTACTGGGGAACTGAGTCCATTGATGTAAAGAGCTATTAAGCAATAGTGATTGTTGCTTCCTATTATTTTTTATGTTAATTTTATGTTTGGGTGGCCATCTTCTTTTGGATTTGTTGAAAGAAGGTTACCTTCTTGCTTTTCCTAGGGTGTGCTTTCCCTCCTTGTGTTGGTATTTGCCATCTATAATCTTTTGTAGGGTTGGAATTGTGGAAAGGTATTGTGTAAATTTGGTTCTGTCATGGAATATCTTGGTTTCTCTATGTCATGTAATTGAGAGTTTTGCTGGGTACAGTAGCCTGGGCTGGCTTTGGTGTTCTCTTAGGCTGCATAACATCTTCCCTGGATCTTCTAGCTTTCATAGTCTTTGTTGTGAAGCTTGGTGTAATTCTTGTTGATCTGCCTCTATATTTTACTTGATTTTTCCCATTACTGCTTTTAATAATCTTTCTGTTTTTTGTATTTGGTGTTTTGATTATTATGTGACAGGAGGAAGTTCTTTTCTGGTCCAATCTATTTGGAGTTCTATAGGCTTCTTGTATGTTCATACACATTTCTTTCTTTAGGTTAGGGAAGTTTTCTTCCATAATTTTGTTGGACATATTTACTGATCCTTTAAGTTGGGAATCTTCACTCTCTTCTATATCTATTATCCTTAGGTTTGATCTGCTTATTGTGTCCTGAATTTCCTGGATGTTTTGGGTTAGGAGCTTTTTGCATTTTGCATTTTCTGTGAGTGTCATGTCAAGGTTTTCTATGATATCTTCTGCACCTGAGATTTTATCTTCTATCTCTTGTATTCTGTTGGTGATGCTTGCATCTATTACTCCTGATCTCTTTCCTAGGATTTTTATCTCCAGGGTTGTCTCTCTTTATGATTTATTTATTGTTTCTATTTCCATTTTTACATCCTGGATGGTTTTGTTCAACTCCTTTACCTGCTTTGTCTCTCTCTCTCTCTCTCTCTCTCTCTCTCTCTCTCTCTCTCTCTCTCTCTGTGTGTGTGTGTGTGTGTGTGTGTGTGTGTGTGTGTGTGTGTGTGTGTGTGTTTTACTGTAGTTCTTTAAGGGATTTCTGTGTTTCCTCTTTAAGGGCTTCTAGCTGTTTACCTGTGTTCTCCTGTATTTCTTTAAGGGAGTTATTTATGGCCTTGTTAAAGTCCTCTATCCTCATCATGAGATGTGATTTTTAAATCAGAGTCTTGCTTTTCTGGTGTGCTGGGATATGCAGGGCTCACTGTGGTGGGGGAACTGGATTCTGATGATGCCAAGAACACTTGGTTTCTATTGCTTATGTTTTTGTCCTTGCTTCTTGCCATCTGTTTATCTCTATGGTTAGCTGGTCTTGCTGTTATTGACTGTGGTTTGTCCCTTGTGCAAGCCTGTGTGTCAGTACTCTTGGGAGACCAGTTCTCTCTGGGACGAATTTGGGTATGGAGAGCTGTGACACAGGGTCACCTCTGGAGTTCAGTTGGAAACTGGAAGGATGCTGTCCCCAGCTGTTTCTTGGTTCCTGTGTCCTGATGGCTCAGGGTGGGTCCCTATTGGGCCAGGAATTTGAGCAGAAGTTGTGATCTTACCTGTGCTCACAGGTGTGTTGGCACTCCTGGGAGACCTGCTCTCTCCTGAAGGTATTTGAATATGGAGCTCTGTGGCACAGGATCAGCTCTGGGCACAGATGGAAACCTAAAAGATCCTGCCCCAGGCTGTTCTTTGGTTCCTGTGTCCTGAAGGTTCTCTGCATGTCCCTCTGAGCAGAAGTAGTGGTCTTATCTGTGATTACAGGCTTGTCAGCATTCCTGGGAGTCCTGTTCTCTACCGGAAGTATTTGGTTACAGAATGCTGTGGCACAGGATCAGCTCCTGGCACTGTGGCACAAGATCAGCTCTGGGCACAGACTGTATGTATGTTTTTAGTGATGATTTTTTGGCATTGAACAACTAATTTGTGTGCTCTTCCTTGGAGAATATCACCTCACCTGCTCTCAGTCTTCTTTGGTGACCTACTACTCTTCTTTGAATAGTGTTATGGCCTCCTGAGCTTTCTCTGGTCCATTTTAGCGTGTTTATTGGTATCTTCCTCAAAACAATAGTTTTGATTGAGTAAAATCTATATATTTCTATGCCTTTTCTTCTATGTAAAAAAAAGAAGAGACATACTTCTGAGTGTGACAAATAGTGTATATGATACCCTGTTCAATGTGTAAAGGCACATCAGAACATGAGAGCTAAGAGGAATGTCTAAACCTACAATTCATAACTTTCATATCAAATCAAATCTCTCAGTGGTTATTTCTGAGAAAAAACACACAATGAAGTCTTAGTACACGAGAAAGCAGATTTGTTAAAGAGCCACAAATAAAAAAGACATATGTACCTCTCTCCTTAGGGAAATTTGAGGCAATACTTAGGAAGTACTAATGTTCCTCAGGACAGCATCTATGTATAAATGTTCCATTGGTCTGATTAGGCACATACTAAACCCTATCTTCTTACGGGATAAGAGGTATAATCTTCTAATATTAAGTGTGTAAATGTTATAGAAAAAAATGACTGTGTGATTAAACAGAGACTTGACCTCAGTCCTATAGCTTTGTTCTACTTGGAGAAGTGTGGTAATAAGCATAAAAAATAAGTTTAATCATTAGCTAAGGAGATCAATTAATACACAAACTTACCAGGAAACTGCATGAAACATGTTTTTTCCTACAGGCAACAGTTTTGAGACTCCTCAGCCCTCTCCTGTCTCCTTGCTGCTCAGCTTCCTCTCATTGTTATACATATATATACATAGTAATTTTGTACAAATCTTCATAATCCTATGCTGCTAATTTAAACTATATGCCTTAATGTCTTTGTAGAGCTATGAATGGTTGTTCTGGCTTTGGTTTAAACCCACAAATCAATCTTTGTTCAGTACATTCAACCAAGAGTAAAAACACAAGTTTTCCAGTAATGGGATCCTGTACTAAGTATTTTGCATTTTCCTTATAAGTGCCATATTTTGTACAGTTTCATGAAGCAAAATAGCTTTCATCAGGAGAGAGGAAATTGATAAAAGTGGCAAAACAAAATAAAGAAAATTAGGATACAATGGAGAGTGAGATACTTGGCTATTTTGAAAAGCTTAACAACACTCCCAGGTATGGAAAGGAAATAGGAGGTATTTAATAAATACACCCTTTCCATGTGTCATGCATTTTACAATATGTAGCCTTTAATCTTCATGTTGCTACTAGCGAACAGAGCTCAGAGGTTAAGTAGCTTGTTGACATTTGCAGCCAGTAACTGGCATATCCCTGGTTCAGGTCCAGAACTCTCTTTCTTGTAATACCATGCTGTATAAGATGTCCTACAGGGAGGGAATGCCACATATCACACACTGATAGCTCCACCAGATAATTAAGACATGATGAAAAAGTGAAAATGACCCTGTTCCCTGCAATCTTCTGCTTCAGCAAGGCAGGGCTGGAGGCCTGAAGGGAAGCCTGGATGCTGGGACATGCTGCTCTCTGCTGTGGCTGCCAAAGAAAAGACCCCTGTGATGAAAAAACTATTAACAATCTCAGCTCCATTAAATTTAAAGCAGCTGCTAACAGTGGGAGCCTTTACATTGTCAATTATATGAATTTTCCTATTACTATGTCACACCAAAGACCAATTACAGCACATTCATCAAATTATGCTTCCACCTATCTGGTTCTGTCTATTAGTGCCACAGTGGCAGGCCTTAGAAATCCTTGAAGACAAATTTGACAAGCAGACTTTAATTGTTTCCAGGATTTTTGGTCAGAAACAATGTTGAGTGCATAGCAGGGGGTCAATTACACAATTAGATGGTGAAAGGTAAAGAACAGTTGAACACACAAGCCTCACCAAATATTTATATATATGTTCATTTTGCAAAGTTCTTCAGTCCTTTTACTTCCCTTGGGTTAACATTCATCTCATTGGCAGACCTGAGATATATTGAATTAGTATGCTACTTTTATAGTGGAAAAATTGAAGACCTTGGAGTCTGTTGTAGCAGAGACTGAACTAGAACCCAAGAGACTATGAAAATTCATGCCCACTGGAGAAGATCTCCAGTAAAGAACCAGTCTTACTGCATCATACTCTACAAGGGGGGGAGGGGAACAGGCCCTACACAGAAACAAAAGTGAAAAGGGGGGAATGAAGTCGAGAGTGGCAGGAAAGGAATAAGTGCTAACTAGAGCTCACTGAGGATGACTCTTACAGGAGCCAACATTAAGTTGGTCTTCCACCTGGCATGATGTGCTCAGTGCCACAGCTCCACAAAAACAGAAAGACATTTTCTCATAATATATGTGTTAAAGAGAAAAGGAATGAAAATGTATTCCCTTAGGTACAATTTAATTTTAGTGAAAACCTTCGTACTCTTTCAAAGGCAACAGTGTCAATGCTTATGCTCTTCACAAGTGGCTCCTCTTGGTTGAAGGCAATAGAGGGCTCACTAAGCATCTATTTCAAACATTTATTTTAGACAATCAGTAGGCACTAGAATGAGCAGTTTCTCAGGAAACTGACTATCCTTCAAAGGGACTCATGCATTGGGAGATGACTCAATGAACCGTATGAAATTATAGTTTAAATTCAAGTGATTGTGGAAGCAAGAGGAAAGAAGGGTCCTATACGAGCTTTCAGTTTATCTAGTGCAATCCTGTGTAACTGAAGAGACTTGGTTAGATGTTATGAACGACAAATAAACCAAGAAAGACATTCTTGTATGAGATTTTCCCCAGCACTTGGCAAAGAACATCAAAGGATATCGAAAACAAGATAATATTAGTGCAAGAAGCTTCTGAGCACGTCCCATGTAAATTAAGCCTGGTGTGGGGTAGGAGAGCACAATATGCAGCAACAATGACTACACATAGTTTCCCACCAAACATTTCTCAGCCCTCGATCATGTTTCCTGTAGATTCTACCTGTCCTTAGTCTCCAAGTTACTTCTCCAGGTCCTTGGAAACATACTGACCCATGGATTCCACAGCCAAGGGGCAAATAAATCCAGTATTTCCATAATTCAAGTGGGGAAAACCATCCCAAAGAATTAAGGATACATTATCTATACAAA
The DNA here is from genome assembly GCA_028551405.1 of Uromys caudimaculatus. NCBI lineage: Eukaryota > Metazoa > Chordata > Mammalia > Rodentia > Muridae > Uromys > Uromys caudimaculatus. The sequence goes on along the minus strand of CM052702.1, from coordinate 68,625,639 downwards.
CCCTATCTTTAAAGAATTAATGTCAAGATCTGAAAGTCAATTCAAGTAGTTACCTTTTACTGCAAAACAAACTACCTTAAAACTCAATCATTTTAAACCAACCATTTCCTCTTGCTTATAATTTTTTTGGATCAATATTTGAGTTTGATTGAGTGGTTGTTCTGTATTGGTGTTTGTTTCTCTCTCTCTCTCTCTCTCTCTCTCTCTCTCTCTCTCTCTCTCTCTCTCCCTCCCTCCCATTTGTGTGTGTGTGTGCATGTTCATGTGCTGTGTGTATGCGTGTGTGTGTGTGTGTGTGTGTGTGTGTGTGTGTGTGTGTGTGTGATAGCCTGTCTGTCTCTCAGTCTCTTCATTGCATCATGTACATGTCCCAGGATTTTCATGGCATAGTATTCTTAAGCATATCACTTTCTATATGGCATTTGGTTTCCAAGGGGGAAGAGAGAAGTTTTCATGCCGCTGTTAAGCATTTGCAATTTTTTTTTTTTTTTTTTTTGCCGCCATGTACTGCTGGTTAAAACAGGGTGGTAGGATGCTAATAGAACTTTTCTGTCATAGACTCTGTGATCATCTTTATTAGGGTCAGAAGAACAAAATAGGCTTGTCTATAACTGAATTGGTTGAAACAAGTCCTAAGAGCAGTGCCCCATGGGTCAGGATTTACTCAACAGTTTCCTGAGTACACATAATACATTGCATAGTGGCTTCATAGACAAAATAAGCATCATATAATGTGGTTCACATGGGCACTTGCAAGCCTCATGTAGACTGTGAAACTTAGCTGGGATTTGGATATGAGCTGCTGGGAGCTGGGAGTCTTCCCTCTCCTTCACACCTGCTGATGTTGATGAAGTTTGACTTTGTCCTAACCTTAATCAGACTCCGTGTATAATTTGAATATGATACTTTGTTCTTTGATTAAAGTCAGTGGCAAAAAGGTCAAGACTAAATTTCCAGTATGTTTTCACCTGGAATTCAACATAAGAACCATTCTGAATATTAGGTAAATTATCATTATATAGAATCAGTATGTAAGCCTGTTAAAAGTACTTTCAATGTTAAGGTATCAAAAGAAATTGATGAGATGAGACTAGAGCCCATGATGGTTGTTTGATGAACTAAATCCAAACCTCATCTTTCTACTATCTGTACTTATCTTCCTAACAAAATTTGTGAAAAGAAGAATAAGAAAGAAAGCTCAGGAGTAAGACAGGAATAAAAAAATGTCATGCTTGCTGACAAAGGCTGAGAGCTGCCACAGTCTGCAAATCCTTTGTTGTTGCCAAAAGAAGCTTTGACAGGGTGCTCCATGGGAGCTGCTAATGAACACAGGGACTGGAGAAGATGGAAAGCCCTCTGAATCTGGCTGTTCCTGAGGGTCACTCAGGTTAGCCCTAGGCAAATATTCAGAACAAGAAACCTTTACTATTCAGGTTTTCCCTCTCTTTATTTACTCTGGAACTCTGTAGTTCATCTCCTACCCACCAATTGTCATTACAGATTCTTGAGAATTAGGATGCCTACTAACCACCTCTTCCTTCTACCATCAAGAAACCACTGGCCCTAAGGAATAATTCCAATACCTGTCATTTGCTTATGCTTGTTTTATCTTTGCTAACTGAAGCCCTTATGGAGGACTTGCTTTTCAGCCTCTTTTTTCCTCTTCATTGGCTCCCCTCACATTGAGTAAGCATCAGTCCCTTGGTCATAACTCACTCTCAAAATACTTTATTTAATCTAAATAGAGTTTAGCTAAATAGTTACATAGAAAAAAAGGAGAAATAGTGAATAAGTTTATCTTTTATCAGGAGTAAACATATTTTTCTGAGTAAGTAAAATTTTAGTTGGCTCTTCAAGGCTATGCCAATTAATAGCAAGGACACTCCACATATAATGAATCACTTTTACAGGTGGGAATACTTTTTAAAATAAATGATACTTTATGGATTTAATTTAGCCTATGTGGAAGGGAACCAAATTAAGGCAGGACTAGGACCTGACTCCAAATCCTACAATCATTCTGTTCCTCATTTCCCAACTCTCAGCTGTCTATATATTAACAGAATCAACTTTTCCACACCACTCCATAGGTTGCTAAAATGTGTCATGGGCATGTTGTCATGCACTTGAAAATATGGAGAAATCAGGTTAAAGATTCTACTTTTCTTCAAGCAGATTGGAACAGGTTGTAATAAAAAGAATTACAAATTGTTAGGAAGAGTTTATTTCTCATAGACATCTAAGTGCAAAGTGCATCAATAAATGAATCCACATTTTCATAATCCTTGCAACAGCACAAGCTGAGAAATCTCTATCTTACCAATGCATTCATGTGGTCCTCTCAATTTCATTGGCCAAAGCCAGCAGTGTGGTTATGCTTAAATTCATAATGGATAGAAAGTATCCTCCCTGTGTATCTGAAGGAAAAGAGATAAAATATTGTGATCAATCAAAACTGTTGCCACAAACACATAATGCATACAAGCAAGGATGAAGCTTATCCTAAACATACAATTTAGGAAGTTAATTATAACTCATTTAAAATCTATTTGTACTTTAAGGAAAAGCACCACCAAAAAACATGAGAAGACCCAGGCGTACACAAAAGATGATTAAAATCCAAACTACAAAACTTTTGAAATAATTCCCAAATTAGTCTCATATATGAGCATTTCATTAGCCTCTGACTATATTGACTCAGTTTGTATACTGAGTCAATAACCTAATTAACTCATCAAACAATACCATGCTAATATTCAAACTTCCACAGTACTTCAGAATAAAAGGTATTTTACCTGTTGAGGCAAGAGAAGTAGTTAAAAGAAGTTAGAGAAAGTTATTAAATATCAGTTTAGTTGACGTAGAAGAATGATTTTGTACAATTTACATCAACACCTTACACATGTCACTGCCCCAAACACAAATGAAACTCCAGCACACAAAGTCATCTGTGTCCAACTTCAACTCATCGCTCTTCATCTCTGTCAATTTGTCTGTTTCTCCTGCAGTCATTTATTGGAAAACAGGCAAATATTGAAGCTATTTTGGCCCAGTACCAGACACTCAAAAGTAGGCTTATGTGTATAAATAATCATGCAGATTCTGAATTCTGAAAGATGGACTTGTTTAGTCACTCACTTACTAATGAGTAGTATCAATAAAAGAATAGATATTCGTAGAACAAAAGAGAACAGAAAATAAAATTGGAGTTCTCTCCATTAAAAGAAAGAAAACACACCCTTGGTAACTGGTATAAACCATGAGCTTGAGTGAATAAAGATCTCTATAGTAAATGGTAGCTTCCAGGCTTCTTTGTCCACACAGCTATGGCTATGTGAGCACATGTGGCTCCAATGCTGGGCCAACTTTGAAACTGTGATAAGTCAATCATTGTGAAATAATCAGGGTATTGTAGAAAGTGTTTATAAGACACCGTAAGAAATACTTAGGTCAAAGGAAATGAGGAAATGGAAACAGAATTAAGGCAGATTTTTGAGAATACAGACCAAGGAATGTAGGCAGAAACTACATTGGAAAAAATAAGCAGGACAATTCGCTGGATCTTCTAGAAGGAACAACATGGAAGACCCATTCTGAACCTGCAATCCAAACTTTCAAGGGAATACAGTCAACATTGTTTCAAAGCATCAAATTTCTGGTGTTTTGTACAATCAACTGAGAAATTAGTGCAAATAGACTTTGCTCTTAGCCTTATTTGACATGGAAAGTGTGTCTCCTGAAAGACATGCCTCATGGAACACAGCCGAAAAAGCACTGTATAATCAAGTCCCAACAATTTTCCCAAAGCCTGGATAGGTGCATCTAACTACCACAGAATCATCAAGAGAAGAGGAAAGTTCATGGTAAATATAAAAAACAGCAGACATCAGTAAGTAGACCTTGGTAAAATAGCTTGTTTTGTCACACGGTAGTCTTTGTCACAATGGTTTTCTGTCTGAAAGAGCTGAAGTACCTACCTGTTGTGGAAAATATTAAAAAAGAAGGAATATATTGCATGTTTCTGTGCTATGCTCTGGTTCTCTCATCCCAGCAGGCTGACGGGCCATACACTGGCGGGCAATGGCCGACCTGCAAAAGCAGGTGGAGCTCTAACTCAGAGCTCCACAATCTCTCCACCCAGCTTGCTAGGTCCCCACTGGTGGGTCACTACCATGCCAGCCCCATGCTTCAATACTCCCATGGCCTCTATGGTACACATCAGGCAAACCCACACTTTGCTGCTGTATCTTTCTCTCTGGAACCCAGGCGAGCCACTGTGTGAAATAAAACTCAAGACAAACTTAGCTCAGAAACAATAGTAACTCAATCTCTGGGCACATAAACTAAAATCTAATCTTGTAAGCCTTATCAAAATCTGATTTCTCTGGTGGCAAATCCCACGGATCCACCATACCAGGAAACTCTAGTAGCTACATTTTACCTATCTGCTATACTTGTTCTAAAAGGCCTCTCTCTCTCTCTCTCTCTCTCTCTCTCTCTCTCTCTCTCTCTCTCTCTCCTGCTTCCTCTCTTCCTCTCTCCAACCTGGAAGTTCCTCCTATGCACTCAGTGATTGGCTCCTTTATTCATTAGGGGATTGGTTCACAAGAAGTCATAGGTATAACTCACTCCTTGTCTGAAGCCCCTCCCAAGAGGGCAGAATTAGCATCCAAATGCAAACAGCCCCAGGGCTATCCACAACACTTCCCTCTTTCTGTTCTAATAAAAAACAAAACCTTTCTCTCAAATATAGAGCACAACTATTACCATTTTGTAATTTATAAAGTATAGATAAATCTAACACCCAGTCTGTCAATGTTGTCATTAAGATAGAACATTGTCATCCATCCTAAATTAAAAGACTATGATTCTAACTTGACTTATGTCCTGGCTTTAGATTGTATGCCATCTGAAAACCATCTTCTCAAATCTGTTCTCTCAAAGTAAGTAACCTGGGTTGGCTAAGAGACTATAAGTAATTTTTCAACCCCACCAGAAACCTGAAAATGAACAACATAAACTGAAAATATATAGAAAGCCTAACATTGCTACCAGAACTGAGACAAATTGTAGAGACAGCTGCCTACCTATACAGCCCCAGTAAGTCATGAAGTTGGAGCATCAGTCTTCAGCCTTCTGGCACAGGATCATCTGACAGACCTTGAGAAACAGGAAATTAAGGACTAGCCTATTCTGTCTCAGCAGACCTAAGCTGCCCTAACCTGTAAATTGTGTCCTATCAAGAATAGTATAAGTCTTCAGGAGAAATGAGGCAATTCTTGTCTAGTGGCTGTCTCACCACAACTGGAGCAACTCCATTGATGCTCAATTTCTTGTTTGAATCCAAGAAAGGAAACACTGTCAGGAGCAGACGTATCTCAACAACTAGTGATTAAATAACGTTAAATGTTACATTCTCTGGATCTCTGACATTTTTGAAAACCAATTATCTGTGTAAAGTAATCTGGACTGTTCCCCGTTAACTACTCTCAGCTATTTCTAATTAAAATCTTGAAAACCCCCTAACAATAAACTCAGGGCCATGAATTTGCTATTTGGCTCTTAACAGGCTTAATTATCTCAGATCAGTTTATAAGAAGTTACAGAAGGACTAGGTCTAAGCCCTGTACTTTAAAAATATTTGTATCAACAGATGAAATTTATACCAATTGAAAACCTTGACATTGCATCAAAATAAATTCTATACCAAAATAAAAGATTATGACTTCATCTTAGTAACAAATATAAACATTTCTACCAATTGAGATTATGGCTATACAATCAATTCTAGCTATTTCCTACCTGTTCCAATTATGATCCTTTCTAACTTCCCTAGAAAGGCAACCAATAATAACCACTTCCAATCCCAAAGCCCAGGGAACTGGGACAACAACTCTTCATAACTTCTTCAAGCGGAATGTGGGTGTTGAGATATTTTTGAAGGGGTGGGTGAAAAGGTAGGGAAAATAGGGGAGTTGGTTGGCTTTAAGAAGGCCACACCAATGATTACTAAAGTCTCTGATGATGTCTGTGTCCTGACTGGATCCAGATGAAAATCCATGAGATCAGGTGTTCAAGCAGATCAGTTTAGCATGTCTGACAATGGATCTCACCAAAGCTGTACATTCTGCAATATATATATATATGTATGTATATATGTATATATGTGTGTGTATATATATACACATATATATATATACACACACATATATATGTGTGTGTGTGTGTGTATATATATGTATGTGTATATATATATATATATATATATATATATATATATGTAAATATATCTCCAGACAAAATATAAGTAACATCAAGATAATTTTTTGTTTGATTCTCTGGAATCTAGACCTCTGGAGGTCTCCCTTTGTCATATCTGATTCATATAACTCTGGAAGGTGTAAATACATTAATCACCATTTCCAAAAACACAAAGACGAAACCTTTTCTCCAAATCAGCACATCCTTGAGCCAGTAATCAGAAAACCCTTTATTTAGACCTCTCTCCCAGAGGAATAATATAACCAAAAAACTCAAAAGTTCCCACGTTAGACAGAACATGAGTATCCTTTGATTAGCTAAACAATCTTCTACCATCTTTCTGTTCGACTCTCTTCCTAGAGCAGCCATCTTGTTACACCAATTATCTGTTGATCTCTCTACCTGGAGCCACAGACATTAATATTTAATACCTGATCAAAGCAGGGCAATGATTAGCACTGCACTCTCTACTTTGGAGTCAGTAACTAATTGTCCCTATCTTAGTTCCAAACTGTACGAGAATTTCCCCACATGATTCAGACAGAATCTGTATATAACTCTTTTCTAAAGGCAAATAATCCCAACATTATAAATTCACAGTTCCATTCATCTCTTCCCTAAGAAGTAGGCAACTTTATTCTTTCCCTGACTAAGAGCAGCCTGTAATTCCCCAAAGCTGGGGACCTCACAGCTTGCTTTGTTTCAGTTCCCATGCTTGAGTTCACATGATTCATCAGCACTACCCAGCTACTCTCTAAATATATATATTTATATGTAAAGAACACTCTTAACTATCAGGCTAATAAACTTAAACTTCTAGTGGACCCATGCCCCATCATATATTGGTTCACCACCTGTTGAGGGAAATATTAAAAAGGAAGGAATATATTGCATGTTCCTGCATGTTCCTGCACTACTCCCTGGTTCTCTCATCCTGGCAGGGCCAGCCATGCACTGGTGGGCAATGGCTGACCTGCTTTTATCTGGTGGAGCTCTGACTCAGAGCTGCATGATCTCTCCACCCAGTTTGCCCAGGAGGTCAGAATTAGCATCCAAATGCAAACAAACAGTCCCAGGGCTATCTACAACACCTACCTCTCTCTAAAAAGTTAGCCCTGAGTTCTCTCTCTCTCTCTCTCTCCCTCTCTCTCTTTACTGTTATTCTTGGTTATTCTTGTTTTCTTTTTTATTGGATATTTTATGTATTCATATTTCAAATATTATCCCCTTTCCCTGTTTCCCCTCCTGAACCCTCTTCCACTCCCCCCTCCCTCTGCTTTTATGAGGATGATTCCCCTTTCACCAACCCACTTCAACCACACTGCCCTGACATTCCCCTATACTGGGGAATCAAGCCTCCACAGGACCAAGGGCTTCTCGTAATATGCCTTCGGCTGCTACATATGTGGCTGGAGCCATGGGTCCCTCCATGTGTACTTTTTGGCTGGTGGTTTAGTCCCTGGAAGCTCTAGGTTTTCTGATTGGTTGATATTGTTGTTCTTTCTATGAGGGTGCAAACCCCTGCAGCTCCTTCACTCCTTTCTCTAACTTCTCCATTGTGAACCCCGTGCTAAGTCCAATGATTGGTTGCGATCATCCACTTCTGTATTTGTCAGTGTCTGGCAGAGCCTCTCAGGAGACAGCTACAACAGACTCCTATCAGCAAGCACTTCTTTGCATCTGTGATAGTGTCTGGGTTTTGTGTCTGTATATGGGATGGATCCTCAGGTGGGGCAGTCTTTGGACGGCCTTTCTTTCAGTCTCTGCTCCACACTTTGTCCACACCTTTCTTTTAGACAGGAGCCCTTCTGGGTTAAGAATTTGGAGATGAGTGAATGGCCCCATCCCCCAACCAGGGGCCTTGCCTGACCTCTTGATATGGTCTCTACAGGTTCTCCCTCCCCTTTGTTGGGTGTTTCAGCTAATCTCATCCTGTTGGGTCCTGGGAGCCTCTTGTTTTTCTGACATCTGGGACTTGCTGGTGGCTAACCCCCATTCCCCATCCCCCATTGCTACAAGCCTCTGTTCAAATTCCTGACCATCTGTATAACATGCCTGTCTCCTCTCATACCTGATCCTGCTCCTTCCTTTTCCCCCTTCCCCTCCTCCTTTCCCCCCATGTCCCTCCCACCCTCTACCTCCTGTGTGTATTTTGTTTCCCCTTCTAAGAATAACAGAAGCATCCACATATGGGTCTTCCTTCTTCTTGAGCTTCATATGGTCTGTGAATTGTATCTTGGGTATTCAGAGATTTGGGGCTAATATCCACTTATCAGTGAGTGCATACCATGTGTGTTCTTTTGTGATTGTGTTACCTCACTCAGGATGATATTTTCTAGTTACATCCATTTACCTAAGAATTTCATGAAGTCATTGGTTTTAATAGCTGATTAGTATTCCATTGTGTAAATGTACCATATTTCCTGTATCTTTCCAGCTTCATCTATGTCCCAGAGCTAAGATTCTGCCACAGCTCTCCATATCCAAATCCCACCTGGAAAAAGCTGGTTCCCCTGGAGTGCTCTCAGGCCTAAGCCCACAGGTAAGATCACCACTTTCACTCCAATAACTGTCCAAAGAGGGACTTGCCAGGAGCGCACAGGAGTCAGGGACAAGATCCTTCTGGTCTCCATCTGTGCCCATGAGCTAAGGTTGTTCCACAGCTCACTGTACCCAAATCCTGCCAGGAGAGAGCTGGTCTCCTCAGTAGTGCTGATACACCTAAGTTCACAGGCTCACAGGCCTACAGGAGGGATAAGCTCCAGTTAGAGACAGCAAGACCAAATAACACCAGAGGTACTCTGGCCTTTCTTAAACACAGGCACTCTTCTATGCTGCAGGCAAAACTGTTTGAAGCAGGATACAGCAGACTCCTCTTTTTTGCCTCAAGCTCACAACTAGATTCCAGACACTAGATGTGTTGTGAGGGATGATAGTCCATTCTCCCTCTGGCAAAGCCAAACATGCTATGTATTGGCTCAGCAATGTGGATATGAATCAGAGCCCAGACAGGCTACTCTAGGTCTTCCCTCCAACACATTTTTATCTATGTTTCATTTACAGGATGTAAAAAAAAAGGAAAAAAAGAATAAGGGTAAGCCTCACCCTGACCCCTACCAGAGACTAGAGGCAGAGGCAGTGGAATCCTCCTAGCCATGGCTGTATGTAGTAGGTTTGATGATGGTGGCTTTGAAAACAGAGGGTTGTTAGTCTCCAGTGTCTCCTTTCCTATCACACAGAAGTCAGGAATTCAAGTCCCACTCTAACAGAGTGAGAGTGAGGGTCCTCTCCTCCTTAGACTTCGAAAAATTGTTTTTACCTGCTGTCCAGGAAAACTGTTAGTGTTCCACTAAGTTTAAAGAGAGGTGGAAACTTCCTGGTGACTACTGCTCTGGTTATTTCACTGCTGTGGAAGGGTTGAGCATGATTGAGCCATTTTGCCAGAACTATCATTTCAGTCACTCAAAGTTAATTGTAGTACTTGAAAAAATTAAAATTGAAGGCTGCTCACCAACCTAAAATTTGTGATATGCCTTCCAAAGACATTAAATATGCTTTATTTCAACCTGTCACAGGGCTGTTATTTATCCCAGTTTCACAGGGCTGTTATTTATCCCAGTTTCACAGCCTTCTTTAGTCTGATCGACATTTGTTCATTGGGACTATAGCCAATATCCTATGGGCTGGAAAACCAGCAAGCTGCTGGCAGATTGGTGCATTTGTCTTATCTAGTTGGAGGGCCAAAGTAAACTGCAAACATCTTTCAAATGGATCTTGCCTCTCTGTGTGCAGGAGGGAAGTTGTGGTCATACGCTCTCCTTTAATATTTCGTGTGTCAACTTATATTTAGTGACTGCAAGCTTTACTTTGCTACTAAAAAGGTAATGGGTTGATCTTTAAAGATTGCCAAACACAAACATCACTCAACACCATCAACCTCTGCCCACCTCCCAATTTGTTGATTAAATATTTGAGGGTCTCCTTATCTGGTAGCTCTTAAATATGCAAATAACTTGACAGAACAAAGTCAAGATACAAAGCACAAAGTAGTCAATGGAAAGGTCAAGTAAAGGGTCACATTTTAAGAGGTACTTGAAACAAATCTTGAGAAACTAAACTTAGTCAGATCTGACCATTCCATGGTAAAATGAGCAGCATCCTGCTGGGGAGGGGAAAGTGATTGTTCTGACTGTATTTTGGGAGTACAGGAGTTGTCATTGTACGTAGAAGCTACATTAGAGAGGTCTGGTTGAAAAAGGATGTGTCAGCTGTAGACCACATCAAAGAGAATGAACTAGAGCATCAGTGCAGAGCAGGGATCTCCCTTAAGATAAAATGAGAAAAGTCATCTTCCAAGATGCTGCTTGATCACAGGAAAAAAAGACATTTGCTTTTTCTATTTTCCTTTGGTACTTTTCATTGTACAGATACATTCAACAGTTACAGACAGGAGAATGCAGTAAATGTATTTTAAAACTTAGTTTTACATTGATTTATATATTGGGAGGGGCTTGAGGGAGGTGCATGCCACAGCTTACGTATGGAGGTCAGAGGACAACTTGACAGAATTCGTTCTCTCTATCTAGCATGTGGGTTCTGAGGACTGAATTCATGCCCTCAGATTATCAGGCTTACCAACAGCACCTTTCCTGCTAAGACATCTTGCTGAGTCCAGAAATGCACTTTTTAATAACACAAAGTTGAGAAATACAGAGAATGAATATGAGAGAAAATGTCAGGTGACTCACACAGCCCAAATTATGTGTTGCTCTGGATCCATTGTGCTTTATTCTCATATTTAACTCTGTTTCATAACAGCTTCATACTCCCATTCCATGGATTGAGTAACTACTTTAGATAAGCATGTTTCTATCACCTTTTCAAGGTCCATCAGGGACAACATCTGTATTGAAGTTAGGTAGTGTCAACACAATATGGAGTCATTCACTTTAGGTCTTCAGTGAGAACTAGCTACTAACTTTAAAAGTGATCTCTACTTTTTGTTTCCCAAGTGGGATTGAAGCATTCTCAATTGGGCCTTCTTTCTTGTTTAACTTCTTAGGGTCTGTGAGGCATATCATGGGTATTCTGTACTTTTTGGCTAATATTCACTTGGTACATATCATGTGATGAACATAGTAGAGCATGTGTCCTTGAAGTATGGTCAAGCATCTTTGGGGTATATGCATAGGAGCTATATAGTTGGGTCTTGAGGCAGAACAATTTACAGTTTTTGAGGAATTGTCAGATTGATGTCCAGAGTGATTATATCAGTTTGCAATCCTACCAGCTATGGACGAGTGTTTCCCTTTCTCCACATCCTAGCCAGCACATACTGTCACTTGTGTTTTTGATCTAAGCCATTCTGATTGTTGTAAGGTGGAATCTCAGGGTGTGAGAAGGGAGGGAGAGAGAAAAAGGGGGCAGAATTAAGTATCAGAGGAGACAGGAGACAAGCCCAGAAGACCAGGAGAATGAATGGAAATATGAAGCTGCCAGGGGTTGGAGTCGGGGGCAGGAGGACTCTATAGAAAGTCCAGAAACCTGGGATGTCAAAGACGTCCCAGACTTAATGTGGATGACCTTACCTGAAATGCCCAACAGTGGGCAGATGGAACCTGAAGAGACCATCTCCAGTAGTTAGACAGGACACCAGTGAGAGGAGACATCAACCATCTTTAAAATTTTTGACCCAGAATTGTTCCTGTCTAAAAGAAATACAGGGACAAAAGTGGAGTAAACTGAAGGGATGTCTGACCAGTGAGTGGGGGCAACATTTGGGATGTATATAAATAAAATATCTACTAAAAATGAACAAAAAAAGAAAGAAAAAAGTGGTTTCTACATTGGAACAATACATCACTTTAATGGAAATGAGAGAACTATGGTAATGCATAGATAATAAAATGTACAGCTGCTATAATTTACAACCAGTCAGCATATTGAGTTTAGTATAACTGTAACAGCTTTACTGAAATTTTTGGCATAAGATGAAATATACATAAAGTACACAGTTGGACATATTTTTGACATATGAGTATAACAAAGACATCATCATTCTCTAAAATTCTTTAGGCCTCATAGTAATTCACTCCTCTCTTGCCTTCTGCTTCAGTCCTATGTAAATACCGATCTTCTATCAATACAAACTTACCTTGAATTTTCTAAAATTTTATACCCATTAAATTATAGGCTATTTTTTTACTTTATTCAGCTAACTTATTTTGATATACACTAATAGTGTTATGTGGCCCAGTAACCATTCCAGTTTATTGTTCAGTAGTCGTCTATTATAAAGCTTATAAAATGTGTTCCCCTCACCTTATGATGCCTTTTTATATTGTTGACAATTTGTGCCTACTACAACTAACATCATGTGACTACACATGTGGGTGGCACTGTGTTGAGACATAATTATTTTTCTTTTCGTTGGCATAAATTCTGAGTTATAGAATTCTTAATGTGTTCCATCATAGAGCAATGTTTACTTTTTTAAATAATTGATGCTGCTTGTTCCTTTATCAAACACAATGTTTCCATGACCTAAGCTATAAGTTTGGCCAGAATTTCTTAAATGGCTGGGTAGTCCAAACATTTATTCTGTGATATCTTCATAATTAGCTTTCTGTTGTTCTTGAGTCCACATTGTTTTCTTCTACACATATAAATTACTTTATATATGAGTTACTAAGAGGAGCTAGTGAATCCACTAATGAAGAGAATTTGAGACCCAAGCTCAGATCCCTTTTCTACTCTTCTGGTATACAGGAACAACCTAATTAATCCTATTTGCCAGAATTAGTGACCAAATGTAGAACCAGTAACTGACTCTTCTCATTTGTTCAATGGTACAGGTAGCCCAACATAGTTCTGAATGATAAGGATTGAATATTGTGTTCTCTGCAGAGGTAACCTCTCTTAGGTAACCGAGATTTATAAATGGCACAGGGTTGAGAATAGAAAACACAAATTCTGTAAATATGTCATTACATAATTTCTGTTTTGTTTTTAGTTTAGAGGCAGTCTTTTTCTTATAACCTTCTGACTTTTTCTGGTGAATTCTCTGACTATAGATTTTCACGATCTTGCCCAGCTGTTATTATGTATTATAAAGAGGGGGGCTTCAATTCTATTTATACATTGTTACACAGATTTTCAAATTTTAGGACATGAAATAAAAATTGAGCTGTGTTTTCAATGGATCCATTGGACCCAGAATCTGAATGATCAATTAGTCTCTGTATCATGACCAGTTGTGGTTTTCTGTAATGGGCTCCATTTGTTCAAAGGAGAAGTTTCTTTGTTGCAGAGAAAGAATTTATCTCCTGGGGAAAATCTTAGTTTTAGAATGCAGTTAAGAATTCTGGTACCCAAGTACAGTAGTGGTCAAAGCAATCCCACTAAAATCAGGGACTAAACAAAGCTGCCCTCTCTCTCCCTACCTATTCAATATAGTAATTGAAGTTCTAGCTAGAGCAATTAGACAACAAAAGGAGGTCAAAGGGATAGAAATTGGAAAGGATGAAATCAAATTATCACTGTTTGCAGATGAAATGATCATATACTTAAGTGACCCCAAAAACTCCACCAGAGAACTGCTGCAGCTAATAAACAACTTCAGCAAAGTGGCCGGATATAAAATTAACTCAAAGAAATCAGTAGCCTTCCTATACTCAAAGGATAAACAGGCTGAGAAAAAAATTAGGGAAATGACACCCTTCACAATAGTCACAAACAATATAAAGTATCTTGGTGTGACTCTATCCAAACAAGTGAAAGATCTGTATGACAAGAACTTCAAGTCTCTGAAGAAAGAAATCGAAGAAGACCTCAGAAGTTGGAAAGATATGCCATGCTCAAGGATTGGAAGGATTAATATAGTAAAAATGGCTATCCTGCCAAAAGCAACCTACAAATTCAATGCAATCTCCATCAAAATTTCAACTCAATT
>CM052702.1:68585335-68610927 GCA_028551405.1 Uromys caudimaculatus | reverse complement strand
AGTTTGGACCACCAACCAAAGAATACACATCTATGGTCCCATGGTTCGGACCACATATGAGGCAGAGGACGACCTCGATGGCCATCAGGGAGAGAGGAGAGGCCCTTGGGCCTGAGGGTGTTAGAGGCCCCAGTAAAGGGGAATGTCAAAGTGGGACTAGGGGGATGGGTGGGCGGGGGTGGGTGGGAGGTGGAATTCCCTCATAGAGGCAGAGATGGGGAGGGGATAGGGGGCTTCCAAAGAGGAGACCCAGAAAAGGGGAAACATTGGAAATGTAAATAAAATATCAAAAAAAAAAAATAAGACTTCCTTTGTCAATGCAATTAATCTTAATCTTTTCACCGAAGTCATAGACATGCTCTACAGACAAGGGCAAAAATCAGCCACATTCTTCACCAAAACATCCTAAGTGCCATCTTTAAGAAACGTACTAAAATTTCTCTCTTCTGAAATCATTAGAGCAAAGGATCCATAGGTCAATTTACCCTCATCCACCACTGGCTTTCATATTCCTACTAAGATGATCCATTAAGCCACATTTAAAGCAACTTCTTCCCAAATTCAGGTTTTAAAAATCCACATACCTCCAAACAAAAACATGATAAGGCCTATCACAGCAATAACCCAGTCCCTGGCATCAACCTTTGTGAAGAGACTATATGACCAAAGCAACTCTTACAAAGTAAAACATTTAATTGGGGCTGGCTTACAGTTTGAGTGGTTCAGTCTATTATCATTATATTGGGAAGCATGGCAGCATGCAGGGATAATGCTGGAGGAGAATTCTACCTCTTGATATGAAGGCAGCTAGAAGGAGACCTGCTTCTCCAAGCAACCAGCAGGAGGATCTCTTCTGTACTGTGTGGAGCTTGAAAATAGGACCTCAAAACCCACCCCCAAAATAACATACTTCCTCCATCACGACCACACCTATTCTAACAAGGACACACCTTCTTATAGTGTCATTCCTTGTAGGCCAAACATTCAAACACATGAATCAATGGGGGCCAAATCTATTTAAACCACTACTGACATCAAACTTCTTCATGTTTGTAATCAAATTTGTCCTTAATATGAGTTAGATAAATAGTCCAGATGCTGTAATAGCACCTTAGATTCCAGTACGTTTACAACTACTACAAGCAATTAGGGAAATGGAAAGAGATTTCTCATTCCCTATGTTTAAGCTTTTTTCTTTCTTTCAGAATCTTCTCTATTTTTATTTTAGTGAAAAATATGTGGATTTGTCTGCAATAAAAGAGGGATTTTAGTTTTATTTTTTAATTTTATTTAATCTTTTATTTTTACACTCCAGATTTTCTCCCCTTCCAGGTTCACCTTCTGACTGTTCCACATCCCATACCTCCTTCCATCCCCTGTCTCCACGAGGATGTCCCCCACACCCCCTACTCCACCAATCCTCCTCACTCTCTGGGGCCTCAAGTCTCGTTAGGGTTAGGTGCATCTTCTCTGACTGTACCCAGACCCAGCAGTCCTCTGCTGTATATCTGTTGGGGCCCTCATATCAGCTTGTGTATGTTTCCCAGTTGGTGGTCCAGTGTCTGAGAGATCTCTGGGGGCCAGGTTAATTGAGACTGCTGGACCTTCCACAGGATTGTCCTCCTCCTCAGCTTCTTCCAGCTTTTTCCTAATTCAACCACAGGGGACAGCAGCTTCTGTCCACTGGTTGGGTGTATATATTCGCATCTGACTCTTTCAGCTGTCAAGCTTTTTCTTATTGCTGCTCCAAGCCCTTTCTCTCTTCCTTATGTTCCCCCACTGCTAACTTTCCCCAGCAATGAAGCCCAAACCATTTCTGAACCAGCTTCAGTTTATCACCCAATATTATAACCTCATCTTACATGACATTTGCATGATTCTCACTAACATCCTTCTCCTTAAGGAGCACAGGTAAGTCTGAGACCAAGCTCAAGCACTTGCAGAAGAAATTCATCAAATTGGCCAGACAGTGGTGTGAATACCTTTAATATTAGCATTAGGGAGAGAGAGGCTGGCAAATCTTTGTGAGTTCAAGGACAGCCTGGTCTACAGAGGAAGTTCTAGGACAGCCAATAATGTAGAGAAACCTTGTCTCAACAACAAACAGCAACAGGAAGGAAGGAAGGAAGGAAGGAAGGAAGGAAGGAAGGAAGGAAGGAAGGAAGGAAGGAAGGAAGGAAAAGAAAGAAGTTTACCAAATTAATGCTACTCACAATGCCTGGGCTGGGTCAAGGAGCCATAGTGGAACTACATTACCCTGGAGGACAGCCTAGCTATGGATCAATGTACAACTTGCCTCTAGCCAAGTCTCTATAATGCTGCCGTTACACTTGTCAATTATGAAAAAAATCTAAAGAGATCATCCAAGACAAACATAAAAACATGTCACAAATCCTGGAGCACATTATAAAGGCCCTCTTATACCAGTCTGGATCCTGAGACCCCTGATGGAAAACAACTACTCACAGCCTACTTCTTTTCCCAGTTTCAGTGGTATTATGGCCCAATTTAAATGCCCAGAGAAGAGACCACAGCAGATGTCTTAGTGTTGGACTTCAAGGTGTAACATGGGAGAGATAAAAAAAAAAAAAAAACAAAAAACCCACCAAAACCAATATTCCCTGATATTGGCTAAAGCCTTTCTGTTGCCCAGAGCAACTGCCTAGGTTCCGTTGCTTTCCAAAGCCTGAGGACCTCAGGGTCCCTGCTTCAAATGTGATCAGGAGGATTATTGGGTCCAGTCCTGTCCCAACCGTCATAAAACATTTTGACCATGTCCATGGTACCATCAAAAAGGATGGTGGCCTGTTGACTGGTGCCCTATCCCTTGCGACATGGGACATTAGGCACAAATGTCTCTCTCGGCCTGACCACCACCATCTTCAATAGGGATAGTCCTGAGTAGTCATCATGGCATCAGAATGACCAATCTCCTTCTTTTTCAGACACCATGGCTACCTTGGGGGATCCACTTCCCCTTCTTCTTCTCCTATTGTTGGGTTAGGGAGACAGCCTTTCCAACCTCATCAAACTTCATCACTTATTTGTATCTTTAGGGGTATCTTCCTTACCAACTCCTTTCTAGTGGTACCTACCTGCCTTGTCCCCTTGCTGGGGAGGGATCTCATAGCCAAAAGGGGACCTTCTAGCCTGGACTCCACCAATCTGATTGACCCCAGGCTCGTCAGCCATTCCCTTCTTCCTTCTCCTCAAAAATCACACAATTTGGCCAACATGTTCCATTGCTGGTCTTCCAGGCACATTCCCAAGTATAGGATATCCAAAACTCCTCCCCCAGTAACATATCAAACCCCTCTCTTCATCCAACTACAGATCCTTTCACTTCTTTCCAAGACAAAAAGCAAAATGTTCTCCATCAACCCAGTTCTGGTTATGTGGAAAGTTTTGTCTGTTTTTTGTATATGGATGGGTCCGTGCTTTCTGATGTATCCTAAGTCTTGTTGCAAACATGGGAGCTGAAGGGAAATGGGTCAGACTCAGCTGAATACATGAATGATGGTGGGACTATATGCTTTGTTTTTGACTACTATATTTTAAGCATGAGAGTTTTATGTGTTCTTTTTGCTTTCTCTGTCTCAGCCAGTGATCAGCTATTGCCACTTGCCATGGGTGTTTTGATGGCCAGGGTTTATAATGTATCTCTACAATTTCTGGTTATTGAATTCAGTTTAGCTTTTCCTTTAAGTTCCTAAACTTTTACTTCTGTTACTGTTCTATATCTTTTTAAGCAGATTTTCACTCAGCTGACAGAGAACATCCAGGATAAGCCTCTAGAATACAGACTTTTCAAAATGGCTGTGAGCTCTAAACTTGTTGAAAGCTTATGTGAATCAGTTCAGTCAGTGTGGTTACTTACTCTTTCTTCAGCTGAGTCAATAAACCAGATGTTTCAATGAATGCCCCACTGCATGAATCTCCTCACTCATGGCCTTTGATTAGCATTCCCACCTTCCTAGGTCTGACAATTACATCCTAATCTCATTACAAATTAGTTAGAGAAGAAATAATGTCACATATTATCCTCTACAAAATACTGGAGTGTTAGATCCAAAGGGAACTCTCTGGCATAGGGGATAAAATGGCTACTATAGTGCTTATTGGCATACCAGGAAAGGTACATGTTAAAACAAAATAGACCCAAATCTACCAATAGGTAGATTCATTAGATGAAATAGTTCTACGATGTGATAAGGCACTCAACCTGCTTTATGTATGAAAAGGTAGTTATTTAAGTGCAAACCATTTGAAAACCATTAGAGAAAATAGGTGAGGATTAGACCTCCTAACAGTGGAGAAGGGCAGTCTTTGCCTTTCTCAAGGAGGAATGCTGTTTCTGTGTCAACCAAACAGATATAGAAAAAGACATGGTTCAACAACTCCATACTGATCTTCAAAAATATTAAGAAAATCTCCATGCTTCTAGTTAGTATGTCATTGACTGTCAAATGTGGAATTAAATACTCCTTTCTTACCATTCTTCTCCCTCTTTTCCTAATCTATTAATTGCACCCTGTCTTATAAACTTCTTTTCTAGATTTCTTTAATAATAAATTTCAAAGATTTCTAACCAGACCTTTAATCAGCTATTGTTACAGGATTTAATAATCTGGAACCAGAGGACCACAACTCCCACCTATATTCCAATGGTGAAGATTAACTTTAGCCCCAGGATTTCAATGTCCCCATACAGCAGGAAGTAATTTAATGACTCAGATTTCAGACCAAATAATGTTTCCAAGTTGGCAACCAAGCAATATTTCTGACCACATTCTACGTTTCTATCAGCTCATTGCACATGATCCAAAGACACACTATAAAAGCATACCTCTCTGCCAAGCCCTCTGCTGCCTCTCCTTTTGAGGCAGCCACCATTCTTTTTCTCTCCCCCAATAAATATGTTGTGTGAAGATTTTTGCTTGATGTGACTTATCCTTGGCTCTCAACTGCTAAGATGACATTGTGCTAAAACATCCCTTACACTCCCTTCAAACACATTGATGTCTCTTGACATGTCTTTTCATCTATAGGAAGGACCATACAACCATACTTCCCAAACTCATTTTTGCTTCTCAGTTCCTTTTCAGGTACCAATTGGACTGAATGATATCTTTTCCTGGTAAGATGTGGCATGGGCCTATTTACTTCACTTTGCACACTGACGAAAGATCAAGGACATTATTTTATCTATGTCTAACTTGATGAACTAATCAACTCATTAAGCTTACTTAATGGACAGAGCACGGCTAAGGAAGTATGTCTACAAGCACAGGTTGAATGACTCAAGATCAGGCAAATGACCAAACTACATCAACATGGAGCTGACTCTAGGAATGTTGCATGTTTGGAGGTCCCTATACAAATTTTACAGGTTTCCACCAAATTGTGTCTGCTCCTCCTAGCAAGTTGCTTTGTTTATACAACTTCAGGTAGGAGGTCTCTTGGTCTCTTAGGTCCTCTAAGTTTAGTGAGCTTCCTGACTCTTGTGAACCTCTCTTCCCCCTCCAGGTTGGTGGGTGGCATATATTTCAACCTAGAGAAATAGCAAATAGCAAAGAACGGGCTTTTGTCAGACTCTAATTATGGATCTGGAAGCCATTTTTTTATGAGTTGTGAAGCAAGTAAGCACCTACTTTCAAGGCAACTTCTTCAGAAGCATAAATTATAGGGTTTTTAAGTAAAGGTAGATGAGCTTTCTTTAATATGGCTGCATTTTTGTGATGACAGCAACTTGAAGACATATTATGCTCAAAGGTCTTATAGTCACCCACATCTGCCAAATATCTCAAACTCCACAGGATTCTGAACTTTACATTTAAGTTTAATTTCTTAACACTGATGGAATGATTAATGAGTCTCTGTTTTCACACTTTATAGTAATTATACAGAGTTCCTCAGTTGTGATTTCCCTCCAGATGAAAACAATCTAAGAGTGTCCAGTTTTCTGGCTGTCCTGTGAACTAAGAGTTTAAACCTCTGTGCTCATTATTTTCCTCTAAAAGCAATGAAGCACAAGCAGGAACATCAAGACCATTTCTATTGTAGTCAAATACAATTACTTGCATTCTCAAAATGTTCTTGGCACATCACCTCAAAAACGCCAGGTAATAATTTGAGTCAATGTGATGTCACTTGATAGAATAGACTAATTGTAGAGGCTCATTTTTGATATAATACAAATTATTTATTGCATTCAAGAAAAAAGTATTAAGATATTTGGTCCCAGAATTCCTTCCAGAGGTTCTGTTTTTCAGGACTAATTTCAATACAACAAAAATGTTACTGACCACTCATTTCATATAAGGGAAATTTACCAGTTATCACAAATATTCATAAGGCAATACCTAGGTTAGCAATAGCAGAAAAGCCAATGGCACGTGGACTAGAAAATAGAGAATCTGGTTTTAGTGATTCGTCAAAGCCAAGGACTTATAGTAGGAGCAAACTACAAGACAATCTGCTTGTGAGAGCTGGATCCACTGAGCATAAAGTTCTCCAACAGTCTTGGGGAAGAAATGCAGCAGCTTTCAGAGATACTGCCTACATCAGCAGGGGAAAAGAACAATTCCTGTTAGGGCTTTTCTTTCTTATTCTTCTTTTACCCTTCTTTTACCATTTCTGGCCCTGGCTAATATTTCCTCAAAGTAAAATTATAAAAGTAAATGTGCACTGATTGATTGGAGATCAAATGGCCAATAAAGTCTTACAAAGAGAAAAGTGTTTACCATCATTCAATTTATAGTTTAGCCCATACGATTTAGCTAATCTGTCTTGTACCCACTTCCTATAGAGTTATTATCTGTTTTGTGCAAGGTTCTGGCTCAATTAATGTAAAGAATTTATGCCTCATTAATTTAGTAGGTAGTACACGAGACTGTTAAATGTAGAAAATGTGATGTCAGACAAAGACCCTTCATAATATATAGGAATTTTATGATGAAAAATTGAATTTGACTTATTGTCAAGGTAACTAATTCAAACTGAATTCAATGAGATTGAATTCAGACTTTATCAAATTTCAACATTTCCATTGTCATTACTATTACAATAATTGATAAATATAATTTTTGTTGAGTTCTAACAAAGTACATTATATTGTACTCCTTTTAGTTACTATAATGAAATGCTCAAGGCAAGGTAAATTTTATTAAATTAATTCTTTGCCAAGAACAAATATTGGTAAGGGTGTGGGAGAAAAGGAACCAATATTTCTGGTAGAAACATAAATGGTTTGCCAAGATGTAAATCTGTATGGAGGTTTCTCAAAAGCTTGAAATTGGAACTATTGTAAGAAACAGCAATTCTAGTTCAGAATACATATCTGGAATAATATAGGTCACTAAACCAAAGAAAGCATGTGCACTTATATTTGGTGCAAAAATATTGACAATAGTCAAACAGAGGAATCAGCCTATAGATGAATGGATAAAGAACATTTAGTATGTATACACAACAGAGTTATATACAACTATAAAGGAGAAAGAAATTTTTATTTTCAGGAAAATGAATGGAACTGGAAATCATGTCAACTGAAATAAGCTAGATTCAGAAAGACAAATGGCATGTTTTCTTTATGTGAAATGCAGATTCTAAAAGCAGATATGACAGTAGAATGGGAGCTATTTTAAATTCCAGGAGCAAGGATACATGATGGGGTAATGAGTTGGTGCAGGTGTACTGGCTAGGCTAGTTTGTGTGTCAACTTGACACAAGCTGAAGTTATCACAGAAAAAGGAGTTTCAGTTGAGAAAATGCTTCCATGAGATCCAGCGGTAAGGCATTTTCTCAATTAGTGATCAAGGGGGTAGAGCCCCTTTTGAGTGGTACCATCTGTGGGCTGGTAATTTTGGGGTCTATAAGAAAGCAGGCTGAGCAAGCCAGGAGAAGCAAGCCAGTAAGCAGTATTCCTCCATGGCCTCTACATCAGTTCCTGCTCCTTGACCTGCTTGAGTTCCAGTCCTGACTTCCCTTTGTGATGAACAGCAGCATGAAAGTGTAAGCCAAATAAACCCTTTCCTCCCCAACTTGTTTCTTGGTCATGATGTTTGTGCAGGAATAGAAACCCTGACTAAGACAGCAGGTGATAAAAGCGTTTCTGTGAAAATATAATGCAATCCATGAAATTTTACAATAAACATACACAAATTAAAAAGTAAGACTTTAAGGAATAAAGACAATGGACATCTTTATCTTCTTGGTTTGAAGCTGAAAATCTGAGATCATACAGCTTCCCTAATTTGGCATCTGGTTAGACTGCACATGAGAACACAGATAACAGACTAACAGAGAGCACAATGTGGGGTGAGGCTAGCCTTATAAACCTCAGTTAGGCTAAATGTACCATTTTACCATTACACTGAGGAGCATTTTCCTACATATTAGTCTTTCTTTGATGGACACACAATAGTAGGACCATAAAATGCATGGGAAAATACCATGTTGTAAAACAATATCCAAATACTACATTAGTGGACATACAATGTATCCCTATATAAAGTTCTCAACAAATCAATGAAAATACTATGTCATAAAAGTAAGTACTAGGTCTGATGGTAAACATTTATATCAGGAAGTACTCTGAAATCGATAGAAAGTATTAAAATATAAAAATGGTTTCCAAGCATGTACAATGTCCAGTTCCTAAAAAATGTGACATGTCTGTGAGATTAAAGAAGAAAAATGTTCTCAGACTCAGTTGAGGATAGTTTTACAGTTTCAAGATTTAAAGGATTTGAGCTTCCAATAATGGAAATCAACAACAAAATCAACCCCAATATTATGGCACATTTGTTATCTCTGTACATAGATCTCCTCTAAGAGTGTCACTGTTCCTGTTTCTCACAGTTGAACTTGTTCAGAGACACTAACTTCAGGGAAACTATAAAGTTTTTCAAAGCTCCTAATAAACACCACACACACACACACACACACACACACACACACACACACTCCAACCACAAATGTTTCTTTTCTTTATATGCAGTACGAAAGTTAAAGAAACCTCAACATGCTCCCAGCTTGCATAAAATGAGTGAAAATGCATGATGATGTTCCTTAGGGGGTAGTAGTGGTGCTTAAGAGTCTACCACCCATGTAAATAAATCAAATTAATCAAGTTGCCAACTGAATTATAACAAGGTCCACTTAGCTTCAGAAACTAATATTTGCCTTGCAAAATAAGCTACATTTATTAATAACAATTACAGTCCATTAAGTAGTTGCCATGACAGTATCTGAAGTCTAAACCTGGCATGTTCTACTCTTAAAATCCATGTGAAAAGAAATACTAGTAGAAAATCATTAGTTTTATCTACCACTTTGCCAACTGCAATAAAACAATCTATGTTGAGTAGTCTGTCTATTGGCATATTTGACTAAAATTAGACATGAGTATAAAGAGTACAAGTATGAGTATATCCTCAAGTATGAAGATGTTGCCAGTAAAAAATACTGGCTTCCACAAAGGTCAATAATTGACAAGGAAGTGTAAGATGTGACAAACTTTCTGCCAATACTAAATGTTTATGTATGTAAAATATTGCAATGAAAGACCATAGAGGCTAGGAAGACTTTTATTAAATGATGCAGTTAAAATCTAGTAAGTTAATTCAATCTATAATACTCAGAATAATTTATATATTAGTGTGATGGTTTTATGCTGTTCACAGAAGTAAAATCCTAACTAAGACAGAAGTTGGTACAGGGAATGGGGTATTGATCTGATAGGCCTGACCATGCTTTTGTTTGGAAAAATGTGGGTTTTGGAACTTTGGATTTGGAAAACAGTGGAATGCTTTAAATAGGGCTTAATGGGTTATCCTAGTAGGAAGATGAAATACTTTGTTACTAAGAGTGATTTTAATTGTATGGATATAGCCCCAGAGGTTTCAGTGGAGAATTTCAGTATGTGGCCTAGAGACTGTTTTTGTGGTATTTTGGTGAAGAATGTGGTTACTTTTTACTCTTGTCTGAAAAGTCTGCCTAAAGCTAAGGTGAAAAGACTTGGATTACTTGCATTAACAAAGGAAGTCTCAGAAACACCCATCATAGACTATGTTCTCTGGTGAAGTCTCATAAAGAGTATTTCAAACAAGTGTAGCAAGCTGAGAAAGGAAAAATATAAAATATATAGTTAGAATATTAAAGGGGCACCAGGAAGTGAAATGGAGCTGAATCCTGTGTTCAAGGATATTAAATTTAATTAAGATAGTAATGACCTTGCGGCAAGATCCCTCCTAGCTAAATTTAGGTCCAGTCATGGTAGTATAAACCTTTAATCCCAGGAGACAAAACTAAGCAGATCTCTGAGTTTAAGGCCAGCCTAGAACAGAGCATGTTCTAGATGAAGGAAAACTTAATCCAGGCTTGGTGCACCACACCTTTAATCCTAGGGCTTAGGAGACAAGCCCTAGGATTTGAGTTCAAAATCAATCTACAGAGCAAGTTTCAGGATAGCAGAGCTTAGCCAGTGAAGGCATTGGAAAACAGAAATCTCATGATAATGTAAGAGAACAAAGAGGCATGTTCCAGCTCCAGCAAGCAACAGAACGTTGGCAGCTTCAGCCATGTGTCTCTGGCTTTACAGTCGAGAGGAGAAGGTGACTACTGGAACAATAAATGCTAGTTAGCTAGAGCTAAGAAATTAGCAATGATTAAGAAGAGACCAGCATCACTGAGATGAAATCTGGGGAGTATTTTCGGAGAGCACAAAGAAGCTATGTTCCAAAGATAGCCAAGGTTATACCTTGTTCTTCAGCTGTACTTGGTAATGTGTAAGAATCATCCAGGTGGTACTGGCTTTGAAGGCCTAAAGGGGTCAGGAAGACCAGCTGAGGCTTGGCACTGTGAGAGGCCAGGGAAGGCCATTGGTGAAGGTGCAGCCTCAGTTGCAGTTGATGGCCTATGACAGAAGGGGTCATGCAAAGAAGTTGAGGTTTGGCACCTTGAAGAGAGCTTATGAGAGGCTATTGGTAAAGCCTAGTTGCTGCAGAAGACCACCAGTATATTGGAGATGCCAGTACCATGGGATGATCACCAAGAACAGCAGCAGCAGTGGATCAACTTGAGCTTAGAGTGCTATGGAGTGCAGAGCAGGAAAAGTGATGCCAGATCTGGGGAGGAGCCCAGAAGATCATGATTCAGGAGATAACCAGAGATTCCATCCCTAGTGACAATAATGCCAGCTACTAACAGGGGTTTGTTGGTGAGTAAACCGAGCTCCAAAGATACAAATGGAATATTGAAGAGCTGCCCAGGATGCTCATAGGATGTCATGAATTTATTTTTACAACAGGAAATAGAAAATGGTCTAAAATATGCCTTATATTATACAACAAAACCTAAAAGGCATCTACAAGCAAAGCAGAGACTGATTGTTATCAACATGCATCTTGAATGGTTATTGTACAGTCATTCATCACTGAGATGAAAGCTAAGCTGGAATACCCTTTGTCTGGTCCCTTACTTCTATGTTCTCTTCTCTATTTGTTTGTATATCTCAACCTTCTTCCTCTAGCTTCTTTCATAAGCCCGCAGGAAATATAGCCCGAATGAAGATTTGGGTTCATCAGTTCATTGCGTCCAAGGCATGGGCATTATGTCACCATAGTTTAAATTGAGTATTACTGCAGTTTTTACACCTTAAAAATTGTTCCATTCCAAGCCACACAGTTCCCAGTAAAGCTATACTTACAATAAGCAATAATTTTCTCATCCTGATCTAAATTTGCTCCTTTAAAAAGCCTAGAATATAGTGTTCAGTTTTTAAAAATTCGAGACATGTGGTCTGACAAAACATGGTTCATCATTTATAAATTTTAATGAGAAACATTACAAACTCATAAAAGTAAATTACATTTAGTTACATGTTGAATAAATTTACTTTATTATAGAATAAAATAAAATTAAAAGAAACCAAGACTGTCCTGTAAACTCAGGACACATGATCACTAGTATTTCCTCCAAGCCATTCAGATGCTATTAAGTCGTAAAGCCCACAATTTATTTTGTGCATTATCTGCCAGGACTCAAACACTATATGAACAAGATTTTTATTCCATATGAAATCATTTGAACTGAGCATTTGAATAGCTTGCTTATCCCAGAAATCTAGCTTATTCATTCATTCTGGCACACTAAATGCCCAACAAATACAGAATGAATAAATGCATGAACAATTTAAGATTAGCTACATGGAAGAAAAGCCAAGTTTCCTCTCTGCCAGGATAAGTAAAAAGCTCTTAGATCAATCTAGAGAAATAAATGCTAAGGGCATTTGATCATAAAAGGAGAGAATCTCTTAGAATAACTCATTTATTACATAAAGATCAACATGTTGCCATAAAATGCTGTGCGTTTTTTATATAAAATATTTATATTCTATGTCTCTATTCCTATTGGTTTTCTGGCATCCAGTCTTACAAATGTTCACACTTATTTTAGTGCTTTTACTTTTAGAATTTCAAACTCCTATTTTATGAACATGTCTTCTGCAATACAGACAGCCCAAAGCTGTCGCTCACAGTTAGTCATAGGAGGTGGAGATGGAATGAGGATGTCTCTCCTTTCCTACTTTATGATCGTAACTCTTGTATTGTCTAATTTGAGATCCTGGAAAGGGCCAGCAACTGAAAAAAACTGATTCCCTAGCTCTCCACAGACTTTCTGTCACATTCCACTCCTGTGTCCTATGTCACACCAAGGGACATGGAGGCCATATCATTCATCACTTCATTCTCAACATTCTCCATGTTCAATCCTATGAAATATATCTTACCAGGTTATTTGTCATGCTTAGCTTTTAACTTATATTTGGTCACTTTCATGCATATGAGAAGGTAGAAAAGAACTCACCTCTTCTTGGGATGTGTTTTCTATTCCCTATGCAATAAATGAGTCTAAAGAGCAAGCTTCATGCCCAACCATAAATTGCAACACAAAACAAACTCAACTGTATCTTTGGGGTTCTTTGACTTATACTGTTGTGCAATGGCAATGATTTTATTTATTTTATTTTATACTTTACAGGTGGTTTGCCTATATATTATGTCTTTCTGTTTTGTGTTTTTAAGGGATTCCTGTATGTCCAAATGTGTGTCTCTTTGTATCTACATGAGTTTCTCGTACTTTTACTTTGGATCTTTTTCTTCTGTTTGTCCTATCCCAGTCTTATTTGCTTTTATTTTATCTTATCTTATTATTATTCCTTATATATCTTTTTTTAATTTTGTTTTCTAATGAGAGACAGAAAATATGTGCATCCAAATGGAAAGAGAGATGTGGAGAAACTGAAGGAGTTGGAGACATGAAACCATAATCAGATTATATTATAGGAAAATGTCTATTCATAACAAAGGAAAAAACCAATGGCCAAATGAAAACTGCATGCACACAAAGCAGCATTTTAAATGTATACTAGTATTACTTAATATTTGTTTGAAAGACCCACTAGCATAAACATTTCTTCTCATCTTAAAGACTAACCTAAAATTTTTGTGCATGCCATTTTTAGTAAAACCTATATACATGTTGTAATTTTTAGGCCAAAAAATGCAGGAAACTTACAAAAGTACAGTTACATTTGGACACTAATGCAAAACAAAAATTCCACTCTTACTGTTATAGTTTGAATAAGAAGAACCCCATGGGCTCCTAGAGTACTTATTAATCAGGGAATGTAAATGTTTAGAAGGATTGGAAAGATTAGGTGTGGTCTTTTTGGAGGAAGTGTGTTATTTGGGGTGGTCTTTGAGATTTCAAACCCAGGAGAGGCCCAGGCTTTCTCTCTCTGCTTATAGATTAAGATGTAGCTCTCAGCTACTGCTCCAGCCCCATGCCTGTGTGCCACCATTCTCCCTTCCACCATGCTCCCGGCCATGATGATACTGTACTAATAACGTGAACCTTTCAAACCCCCAATTAAATGCTTTCATTTATAAGAGTTGGGTTGGTAATTGATAAGAGATTCCCACCATGTTCTTCCTGATATTCTAACTCACTGTAAATAAGAACAAGTTTTGAAAACCTTACTACATTTCTTCTCTATACTCCTTCATGTAGATGCAGGGGTTGGGCTGTCACACTCTCCTCTCCTCCTCCTTTTGTGTTTGTCATTTCATAAAGGACAGATCTTCTGTTAGGTCACTCTGCTGGGTGATACTTTCACGTTGTTACGTTTCTTCCTCATTCTCATGTGTCTCTGTCTTACTCATACTCCTCTTATTTACAAGCCTGATTGTTGAAGGAAAGACTATTTCTTACTCTTGTTCCTCTATAGGCCAGGGTGTGTTTTTAGCTTTGCCTTTGTTTTCTGTAGTCTGAGGATGTTTGGTGTTCCATGAGATTCTTCAATCTATGATTCCTTATCTGTTCTTGGTTTAAAACTGTCTTGCCTTTTACCATTTCAAACATTTCTTATATTTTTCTCTCTGTATACTCCTTCAAGTGTTGCCATTGCCACTGTGGATTTTGAAATTGTACTATAGATCTCACTCTCTCTGTCTTTCTCTTCCTCTCTTTTTTCTGTCTCTTATTCATTCTCCCTATACCTCCTCCTATGATTTGACCCTTCTCCCCTTTGTCTTTCAATTTTGAATATTCTAGTCCTACCTGTTTAAACTCAATATGTTTCATCAGCTGTATCCATTTAACTGATAAATAGACAAAAAAGCTTTTTCATGGTGTTTACTGTACATTTGGTCTTTCTTTCTTTCTTTCTTTCTTTCTTTCTTTCTTTCTTTCTTTCTTTCTTTCTTTCTTTCTTTCTTTCTTTCTTTTTGGTTTCCTAAAAAACTTTGTCTTTCTTCCTTTACTATTCATATCACATAGTTTACTTTTCCCATTAGCTTTCCTAATATACTAATTACAGTTACCCTTAGGTTTCTGTCAGTGATTTAAAGGAGAGACAAGACAGAAAGTAACAGACATATGACCCCTTAAATAGGCAGGTTCATATTTATTGGTGGACCCAGATGAGGGGTCATGACCTCAGCCACGTGGGTAGAAAGATGAAAGAACACTACAGGAAGAAGATGACTGTGACCCTTTATAAAGGCTGAAATGATTAATGCATGTATATTTTATTCTCTCCCATAGACCTTCCTTTCTGGAGCTGCCTTGCTTGGCCATAAGGGAAGCGGGGAAGTACAGTGTTTCAGTGAGAAACTAGCAGTTATGTTATGTTTTCCTGCTTAATTATTCCAATGCTCCTGTCATCTAGAAAACAGGTTCTGGGTCAGTGTGGTTGCATTTTCATAATTCTTCTTCCTTTTATCTTGCCTTGTGTTTTTTCTTTATGTTTAGACTTGTTCTATTTGGCAAAACACTGTTCACTGTGAAGTTTGGTGTGCAGCAGAATTTTGCTGTGTGCTGTTTGCTATGCTGTAAGGTTCAGAGTTACAAGTCCTTTTGTTTTTAACTTTTCTCCTCTGTTTTCTCTGCAGTTCTTTTAAGTAGTTAGTCTAAGACTCCACTAGAATAAGCATTAGAAACAGAGTGCACTAATAAAATTTGAAGTCTAGTTTGGCCATCAGATCAAGAAACAATTTCCATAGTATGCTTACAGTTCTGAAGAGCAAATCATTCTGGGCTAGAAAGGTTCTTGGGAAAATGTCAGAGTTTTTCAGCAGGCAAAAACAGAGGGATATATCCTGGGAAAGATGTTTTGCAATCCCTAACAAATCATTGAGATTAGCACTGGCTTGATTGAGCAACTGGGGCACTTAGGCTTCCTCATTTAGCTTGATTAGACAATGAACAGTGGCACAGTGTGAACCCCAGAATTGAATGAGCTTGAGTATAGGCTTTAAACAGTTCTGTTTGCATTTGAAAAGTTCAGTGACACGTGAGACTTTATCTACATTTTCCAAATTGGGCACCCTATGAGGGCACTCCTTGTGTCAGCAAGTTGCTGAGATATCTATCATACCACCTATGGAAGGATTCTCTTTATCTGTTTCTCATTTCCCTCTAACTTCTGTTGCCAGAAACAAGAGGGACCTACAATCTTCTTTTCTTTCAGTTTTTACATTGTGGGAACACTGTACAGACTCTAGAAGAAAGTCCCCCAAATCAGAGATGATTCCACACAGTGTAGATACAGAGTTTTCTCACTGTGTTGATAATCTATATACAGGCTTTGACTATTTTCTTAAACTGTGGTTTTGGTGTTCAGCCCTGGGTCAGCAAATTCTGACTCCATGTACATCTTGCTTCTCTTTACAATTCTACCCTTGCTGTTTACCCTCCAATTTCTAGTCCAAGATGGAAACAAGGAAGGTCATTGTTTTCTAGTTTGTTGAATATTTTTCCTTGCCACTGATGTGCGTATAAAACGATAAAGAGATAGGAGAATATGTTCTATGGGCGTGTGGTGAGGTATGGGGGAATGGGATGTCCCAGCAGGTCCATGCCAAGGCATCCCTTCCCTCTGAGGGACCAGCCACATGATGGTATAGTATAGAATAAAGTTTACTCAGGGCATGGGGACGGGACTTAAGAGGGTAATAGAGGCAGAGAAAGACAGAAACGGGGAGAGAGAAGAGAAGTAGAGGCCAGCCATGACCGCGTGGAAAGAGGGGGAAGGAAATAAGGAGGGAGGGAGAAGGGAAAAGCCCAAGAGGGCAAGAGAGAAGCAAGAGAACAAGACAGCAAGAGAGAGCAAGAGAGGGAGGAGGGGGCAAGTAGCCCCTTTTATAGTGGGTCAGGATGACCTGGCTGATGCCAGGTAACTGTGGGGTGGAGCATACCTGACTGATGCCAGGTCACTGTGGGGTAGAGTTTAGACAGAATGCTAACAGTCACAACCTTTAAAATTATGTTAGAGTTGAAACAAAAAGTATTTTAGTGAAAATAAAAAGTCCAACATTTTCGATGATAAATATATCAGGATAATACTCTAATAGAGCACTCAGTGTTCTAAAATTTTAAGATCACCACTATACAAACTTGGCTGAGACGTAGTGAAATATAGTGAGGAAATATTAAAAACTGTTAAAAATATTAAGTAAAGACTATATATTAGAGATTCTTTTTTTAATACAATGAAATACTTACTTCTGAAGAGATGTGTGCTGTCTGAGAACAACTGTAAAACTTCCATGCATCTCTGTCTGTGAAGGCAACACTGATATAACTGTAATGAATGATCCAAGATTAACAGAGTTTGTTTAATCTTCTTGTAAATTGTCCTCCTTGCTGTATCATTACAGAAATAAGCCACAGTTTGCTTGAGAATTTTTGTGGATATAATTTATGTCTTGTTTGTTTGCTTTTAGTAGCTAACTTCATGGAACAATATTGTAGTGGAAAGTTTATTTTCTTAAAAAATCCAGGTATGTTATGTGAATATGTTTTTGTTTTAGTCCCAGGTGTGGGATATGGTGCTACTTCAGGTTGTCCACAGCCACTAACTATGATTTGTCTTATGATCCAGGAAGGGCATGATTTTTGCCAACTGCAGGTACTTTATATTTGGAATTCTGGGAACACTTGACTGGTTATAATGTAAGAGCCTCATGTGTGCCTGTGGCAACTGCTGTTCCCTCTGCTGCTGCCCTTGCTGCTGCTGGTCCCTGATGCTTCTGGTTTCTGCTGTTGTGTTTGCTGCTTTTGCTATTGCTCAATTGCTAGTTGAAGATGTCCTAATGATGAAGACTAGACTTGCCCCAAGGAACTCAACACCACTAATCAGCAAGAAGTAGCCAAAAGAGCTCTACACCCCTTTTCCCTCTAACCTTTTCTCTTGCCTAGTGTTGGGAGGAAGGGTTTTGAGTAGAGAAGAGTGATAGGAAAAAGAACCTTGTCTTGGTTAGGGTTTACTGCTGGAAAAAGACACCATGACCAAGGCAAGTCTTATAAAGACAACACCGTGGCTGGCTTACATGTTCAGAAGTTCAGTCCACTATCATCAAGGCAGGAACATGGCAGCATCAAGGCAGGCATGGTACAGGATGAACTAAGAGTTCTACATCTTAATTTGAAGGCTATTAACAGGATACTGACTTCTAGTCACCTAGGATGAGAGTCTTAAAGCCCACACCCACAGTGATACACCTACTTCAACAAGGCCACACCTTCTAATAATGCCACTCCCTGGACTGAGCATATACAAACCATCACATTCCATTCCTTGGCCCCCATAGGCTTGTTCAAACATATGAGTCTATGGAGGCCATACCTAAACATAGCATAATGCAAAATACATTTAGTCAAACTTCAAAAGTCCCCATAGTCTATAGCAGTCTCAACAATGTTAAAAGTCCAAAGTCTCTTCTGAGATTCATCTAATCACTTAAGTGTAATCACCAAGGCAAGACAGGAAAGCAGCTGGGCAAACTCCAAACTCTGCATCTCCATACCTAATGTCAAAACAGTCTTCAGATTTCCAACTCCTTTTTCATCTTTGTTGACTGCTACAAATTTCTTTCTCCTTTTTCCACTCCCTCTTAGAAGCTTTTCTCAGCAGATATCCCACAGCCCTGACATCTTTAATATGGTTGAGTCTCCAAGGCACCTTCAACTTCACAGCTTCTTGTTCCAATGTCTGGGATCTACACAAGAACTTCTGAGCTCCTCCACAGGGCTGGTATCACTTCTCCAGCTCTGCCCTCTGTAGCACTCTAAGCTCAGGTTGATCCACTGCTGCTGCTGTTCTTGGTGATCATCCCATGGTACAGGCATCTCCAATACACTGGTGGTCTTCTGCTGCAGCTAGACTTTACCAATAGCCTCTCATAAGCTCTCTTCAAGGTGCTAAGCCTCAACTTCTTTGCATGACCCCTTCTGTCCTATCCCATCAACTGCAACTGAGGCTGCACTGTCACCAATGGCCTTCCATGGCCTCTCACAGTGCCAAGCCTTAGGTGCTCTTCATGACTCCTCCATGCCTTCAAGACCAGTAGCACTTGGATGGCTCTTACACATTACCGATGACAGCTGCAGCATAGGTATAATCTTGGCTATCTATGGAACACAGCTTCTTTGTGCTCTCAGAAAGCACTCTAGTACCACTTGGATGGCTCTTACACATTACCAAGGACAGCTGCAGCATAGGTATAACCTTAGCTATCTTTGGAACACAGTTTCTTTGTGCTCTCAGAAAAGACTTCCCAGAAGATTTCACCTCAGTGATGCTGGTCTCTCCTTAACCACTGCTAATTTCTTAACTCTAGCTAACCAGCAACAATTGTACCAGTAGTCACTTCTATGTTTTGGCCAGAGCCACATGGCTAAAGCTGCTGTGTTCTGCTGCTTTCTGGGGCTGGAATATATCCCTCACCCCTATTCCATTACCAGCTTTCTGTTTTCCTGACTCCCTTTCTGTCCATGCTTGGATTTCCTGGAACTTGTTCTCTAGATTGACTTTGAATGCAGAGATCTACATGGCTCTGTCTCCTGTAATGTTATGATTAAAGGCATATACCAACATGCCTAGATTTAAGCTTTTCTTCACCTAGAACCTGCTTTGTTCCAGGATGGCCTTGAATTAGAGATCTATTTGGCTTTGTCTCCCAGGATTAAAGGTGTGTACCACCATGTCTGGATCTAAACTTAGCTGGGTAGGATCTTGCCCCCAAATCCCTTAATCTGTTATCTCCTAGAACATAGAGTTCAGTTCCATTTCACTTCCTGGTACTCCTTTATTACTTGAACCATATATTTTATATTTTTCCTTTCTCATCTTGCTATGCTTGTTCAAAACACTCTTCATGAGACTTAACCAGAGAACAAGGTCTCTACTGGGCTTTTTTTGAGACTTCCTTTGTCAATGCAATTAATATAAATCTCTTTACTCAGGTCGACTCTTCAGACAAGGGCAAAAAGAAGCCACATTCTTCACCAAAATACCACAAAAATAGTCTATAGGCCACATTCTGAAATTCTTCTCCACTGAAATCTCTTGGGCCAGGTTGGCACAGTTCAAATCATAGCAATGAAGTCTTCTATATTCCTACTAGGATAGCCCATTAAGCCCAACTTAAAGCATTCTAATGCTTTCCAAAGTTCCAAAATCCACAGTCTTCCAAACAAAAGTATAGTTAGGTCTATCACAGCAATACACCAGTCCCTGGTATCAACTTCTGTCTTAGTTAGGGTTTACTGCTGGGAACAGACACCAAGACCAAGTCATGTCTTATAAAGACAACACTATGGCTGACTTACATTTTCAGAAGTTCAGTCCATTATCATCAAGGCAGGAACATTGCAGCATCCAGGCAGGCATAGTGCAGGAGAAACTGAGAGTTCTACATGTTAATCTGAAGGTTGTTAACAGAATACAGACTTCTAGGCAGCTAGAATGAGAGTCTTAAAGCCCACACTCACAGTGACACACCTACTCCAATAAGGCCATACCTTCTAATATACCTTCTCTGGGCTGAGCATAATCAAACCATCACAAACCTAATAAACTAGACATAATTTATGGCTACATAATATATGTGATAAGTTTTGATAGGCTGTAAGTAACAGTACTGAGATGATCTACCCTACCTAGGTTTAGCAAAAATCAAGAAGTTGGTGAAAGATTTACATAAGTAAAGAGGTAAATGCTTACTATATCACACATGTAAATTCCATTCAAAGACACTAGTAGAGTCTGTTGGGTAAATATCAGTGACAGGTCTGTCCATGGTGAGTTAGTCCCTCCCATATCAATCAATCAAGAAAATGTGCTCACAGAGTTGCCCAAAGATCAATGTAATAAAGGCATTTTCTCAGTTGATGCTCACTTTTCCTCTGTGAGACCAGTTTGTATCCAGTTGATAAAACAAAATAGGACAACAGGAGTGCCTTTCAAGGGACTAGAGAGGAGCAAGTGAGAATTGCAAGTTGGGAGAATTGGGAAGGCTACTGGAGGAAGGATTTGGTTTTACTCCAACAAACTTATATGCCACTGATGAATTGAAATTAAGAGGTCAGATTATAATTTTTATTTTAAAGATTATGTATAGTACAATGAATAAAGGAGGATCTATGTGAAAGAAATGATATTAGATTCAATGCCATTTCTAGGTAAGAAGTGATGGCTTATAGCTGGTGGCAGACACCAGTAGAAAAATTATGAAGGCAGTAGTGTTTTGAATGAGACTGTACACCATAAGCTTAGGCATTTGAACATGTGTTTCCCAGTTTATAGTACTAGAAGACTCAAGAGGTGTAGCATTGCTGGAAGAACTATGTCTCATGGGGTAGGCTTTGAGGACTTAATGTCTAATCTTTCTCTCAGTTTGCCCTCAGCTTTGTGTTTGTGGTTGAAGATTTGAGCTCTTAGCATCCTGCTCCAGCCTGCTACCTTTTTGCTGACATATATTCTAAGTCTTTAGAACTATAAATAAAAATAAAGTCATGCTTCTATAAGTTGCCTTTGTCATGGTGTTTAATCAGAACAACATAAAATTAACTAATACAAAGGGAAGAGTCTAGTGGTTCCTCCAATGGAACCCACATGGCCTTCCTAGGGTAGAATCACAAAGTATGCTTGTCTCTGTCATAAGATGCCTTTTCCTTTATCAAGTGTTTATTGTCAAAATGAGAATACAATTGCAATTCCTGTAATCTTAATTTAATCCAGTCAGTACTGTTTTGTAAAAGGCAAAGAAAGAATTTCTATTTTTACTTTGTTTTCCTACCTGTCCTGATATTTTAGGTCTACAGACAAATACCATGGGTCAGTCTCACTCCCACATTTCATTCCAGAGAATCTTCTGCTTCTTATACAGATAAAGTTACAGGCATTTTAATGATTCTCTATTGGTGTCCTTAGCTGTGACCATTTCTTTTCAAAGAGACTTGTTTCAAAGACACAGCCCAAAGTCTTACAAATTGGCACAGGAGAACACAGATGGACTGAGAATGACCAAACTCTTTACAATGCGAAGTAGAGATTACATGGCTCCTCCTTACCTGGAACCAAGTATTTATTCCATTCCTTCAAAGGGGAGTCCTTAGCATATTGAAAATGACTACTGGCCTAGGGATCAAGAGATACTTGAGGTCTTGATCTGTGGCTTCCTTTTACACAAGTGTTATAGAAAAACAGGTTTTCTTAATTTCCTTTGGGTTTTCTGGTACGTAGAATATACCAGAAAACATATATAAGTTCTTGCCATCAGGACTACACTAGACATTCTCACATATTCTCATTTCCATTGAAGTCTACAAGGTGTAGACTTTCATGGTGTGCCTCACTATTTAGCCACTCTGTTAAATAATTAGGAGAAAAATGTCAGAATTCATAACTATATGGTGTTGGCCAACTTCCTAATGTTTAAGTAGTGCTGCTATATTTCTCTTTAAGATGTAAAATATGGCTTCTGTTTGTTGTCTATGGAAAAATTATTTATTTATTTTTTGATACTTTATTTACATTTCCAATGTTTCTCCCTTTCCAGGTCTCCTCTTTGGAAACCCCCATCCTCTACCCTTCCCCCGCCTCTATGAGGGTATTTCACCTCCCACTTACCCGCCCACCCACTCCCCTATTCCCACCTTGACACTCCCTTTTACTGAGTCCTCTAACACCTTCAGGCCCAAAGGCATCTCCTCCCCCTGATGGTCAACAAGGCCTTCCTCTGCCACATATGTGGTCTGAGCCATGGGTCCCTCAATGTGTATTCTTTGGTTGGTGGTCCAGCCTCCAGGAGGACTGGGAGGGTCAGGCCAGTTGACACTGTTGCTCCCTCCATGGGACTGCAAACTCCCTCAGCTCCTTCAGTCCCTTCTCACACTCCTCAATCTGGGACCTCACTCTCAGTTCAGTGGTTACTGTGAAATGAGACTTGGGTATTCTGAACTTTTAGGCTAATATCCAGTTATCAGTGAGTACATACCATGTTCATTCTTTTGTGACTGAGTTACCTCACTCAGGATGATATTTTCAAGTTCCATCCATTTGCCTGCAAATTTCATTAAATCATTGTTTTTAAAAGCTGAGTAGTACTCCATTGTGTAAATGTACCACATTTTCTGTATCCATTCCTCTGATGAAGGACATCTGGGTTGTTTCCAGCTTTTGGCTATTATAAATATGGCTGCTATGAACATAGAGGAGTATGTGTCTTTATTACACGTTGGAGTATCTTTTGGGTATATGCCCAGGAGAGGTATAGCTGGGTACTCAAGTATTATTATGTCCATTTTTCTGAGGGTCCACCAACTGATTTCCAGAGTGGTTGTACCAGCTTGCAATCCCACCAACAGTGGAGAAGTGTTCCTCTTTCTCCACATCCTCGCTAGCATTTGCTGTCACCTGAGTTTGATCTTGGCCATTCTGACTGGTGTGAGGTGGAATCTCAGACTTGTTTTGATTTGCATTTCCCTGATGACTAAGGATGTTGAACATTTCTTTAGTGCTTCTCAGCCCTATGAATTTCCTCAGTTGAGAATTCTCTGTTTAGCTCTGTTCCCCATCTTTTGATAGGGTTATTTGTTTTTCTGGAGTCTAACTTCTTAAATTCTTTGTATATATTGGATATTAGCCCTCTATTGGACTTAGGATTGGTTAAGATCTTTTTCCAATCTATTGGTTGCCATTTTGTCCTATTGACAGTGTCCTTTGCCTTATAGAAGCTTTGCAATTTCATGAGGTCCCATTTGTTGATTCTTGATCTTAGAGCATAAGCCATTGGTATTCTGTTGAGGAACTTTTTCCCTGTGCCCAGGTGTTTGAGACTTTTGCCCACTTTCTCTTCTATTAGATTCAGTGAATCTGGATTTATGTGGACGTCCTTGATCCACTTAGACTTGAGCTTTGTACAGGGAGATAGGCATGGATCAATTCTCATTCTTCTACATGTTGATCACCAGGTGAACCAGCACCTTTTGTTGAAAACGCTGTCTTTTTTCCACTGGGTGGTTTTAGTTCCTTCATCGAAAATCAAGTGACAGCAAGTGTGTGGGTTCATTTCTGGGTTTTCAATTCTATTCCATTGATCTACCTGCCTGTCAGTGTACCAATACCATGCAGTTTTTATCACTACTGCTTTGTAGTATAGCTTGAGGTCAGGAATGCTGATTCCCCCAGAAGTTCTTTTGTGGTTCAGAATAGCTTTTGCCATCCTGGGTTTTTTGTTGTTCTAAATGAATTTGAGAATTGCTCTAAGTCTATGAAGAATTGAGTTGGAATTTTGATGGGGATTGCATTGAATGTGTAGATTGCTTTTGGCAGGATGGCCATTTTTACTATATTAATCCTCCCAATTCATGAGCATGGGAGATCTGTCCACCTTCTGAGGTCTTCTTTGATTTCTTTCTTCAGAGACTTGAAGTTCTTGTCACTTTTTTGAGGATCTTTCAACTTGCTTGGTTAGAGTCACACCAAGATACTTTATATTGTTTGTGACTATTGTGAAGGGTGTCATTTCCTTAATTTCTTTCTCAGTCTGTTTATCCTTCGAGTATAGGAAGGCTACTGATTTGTTTGAGTTAATTTTATATCCGGCCACTTTGCTGAAGTTGTTTATCAGCTGTAGCAGTTCTCAGGTAGAGTTTTTCGGGTCACTTAAGTATATGATCATATCACCTGCAAATAGTGATATTTTGATTTCTTCCTTTCCAATTTGTATCCTATTGACCTCCTTTTGTTGTCTAATTGCTCTAGCTAGAACTTCAATTACTGTATTGAATAGATAGAGAGAGAGAGGGCAGCCTTGTCTAGTCTCTGATTTTAGTGGGATTGCTTCGAGTTCCTTTCCATTTAGTTTGATGTTGACTGGGCCTTTAATTCCTGATCTTTCAAAGACTTTTATCATGAAGGGATGCTGAATTTTGTCAAGTGCTTTTTCAGCATCTAAGGAAATGACCATGTGTTTTTTTTTACTTTGAATTTGTTTATGTAGCGGATTACATTGATGGATTTCTGGGTATTGAACCATCCCTGCATTCCTGGGATGAAGCCTACTTGATCATGATGACTGATCGTTTTGATGTGTTCTTGGATTCAGTTTGTGAGGATTTTACTGAGTATTTTTGCATTAATATTCATAAGGGAAATTTGTCAGACGTTTTCTTTCCTTGTTGGGTCTTTGAGAGGTTTTGATATCAGTGTAATTGTGGCCTCATAGAAGGAATTGGGTAGTGTTCCTTCTGTTTCTATTTTGTGGAATAGATTGAAGAGTATTGGTGTTAGGTCTTCTTTGAAGGTCTGATAGAATTCTGCAGTGAACCCATCTGGTTCTGGGCTTTTTTTGGTCAGGAGACTTTTAATGACTGTGTCTATTTCTTTAGGAAACATGGGACTGATTAGATGGTTTATCTGTTGCTGACATAACTTTGGTATTTGATATCTGTCTAGAAAATTGTCCATTTCATCCAGATTTTCCAGTTTTGTTGAGTATAGGCTTTTGTAGTAGGATCTGATGATTTTTTTAATTTCCTCAGAATCTGTTGTTATGTCTCCCTTTTCATTTCTAATTTTGTTAATTTGGATACTGTCTCTGTGCCCTCTGGTTAGTCTGGTTAAGGGTTTATCTATCTTGTCGATTTTCTTAAAGAACCAACTCCTGGTTTTGTTGATTCTTTGTATAGTTCTTTTTGTTTCTACTTGGTTGATTTCAGCCCTGAGTTTGATTATTTCC
>CM052702.1:68572184-68585235 GCA_028551405.1 Uromys caudimaculatus | reverse complement strand
TCTTGGG
Source organism: Uromys caudimaculatus (assembly GCA_028551405.1). Classification (NCBI taxonomy): domain Eukaryota; kingdom Metazoa; phylum Chordata; class Mammalia; order Rodentia; family Muridae; genus Uromys; species Uromys caudimaculatus. The sequence continues at coordinate 68,585,228 of CM052702.1, read as the reverse complement.
TGCATTAGCTTCTTTTTGTTGTAGAGCTTTCAGGTGTGCTCTTAAGCTGCTAGTGTATGCTCTCTCCAGTTTCTTTTTGGAGGCACTCAAAGCTATGAGTTTTCCTCTAAACACTGCTTTCATTGTGTCCCATAAGTTTGGGCATGTTGTACTTTCATTTTCATTAAATTCTAGGAGGTCTTTAATTTCTGTCTTTATTTCTTCCTTGACCAAGTTATCATTGAGTAGAGCATTGTTCAGCTTCCATGTGTATGTGGGCTTTCTGTTGTTATCATTGCCATTGAAGACCAGCCTTAATCCATAGTTATCTCATAGGAGGCATGGGATTATTTCAATCTTCTTGTATCTGTTGAAGTTTGTTTTGTCACTAATTATATGGCCAATTTTGGAGAAAGTACCATGAGGTGCTGAGAAGAAGGTATATTCTTTTGATGTAGGATGAAATGTTCTATAGATATCTGTTAAATTCATTTGGTTCATAACATCTGTTAGTTTCACTGTGTCTCTGTTTAGTTTGTGATTCCAAGATCTGTCCATTGATGATAATGGTGTATTGAAGTCTCCTACTATTATTGTGTGATGTGCAATGTGTGCTTTGAGCTTTAGTAAAGTTTCTTTTGTGAATGTGGGTGCCCTTGCATTTGGAGCATAGATTTTCAGAATTGAGAGTTCTTCTTGGTAGAATTTTCCTTTGATGAGTATGAAGTGTCCTTCTGTATCTTTTTTGATGACTTTTGGGTGAAAGTCAATTTTATCGGATATTAGAATGGCTACTCCAACCTGTTTCTTGGGATCATTTGCTTGGAAATTTGTTTTCCAGCTCTTTACTCTGAGGTAGTATTTGTCTTTATCATGGAGGTGTGTTTCCTGAATGAAGCAAAATGTTGGGTCCTCTTTATGGATCAAGTCTTTCAGTCTATGTCTTTTTATTGGGGAATTGAGTCCATTGATGTTAAGAGATATTAAGGAATAGTGACTGTTGGTTCCTGTTATTTTCGATGTTACTTTTAGGTTTGTGTGGCTATCTTCTTTTGAGTTTGTTGAAAGATTACTTTCTTGCTTTTTCTAGGGTGTAGTTTCCCTCCTTGTGTTGACATTTACCATCTATTATCCTTTGTAGGGCTGGGTTTGTGGAAACATACTGTGTAAATTTGGTTTTGTCATAGAATATTTTGGTTTCACCATCTATGGTAATTGAGAGTTTTGCTATGTATAGCAGCCTGGACTGGCAGTTGTCTTCTCTTAGGGTCTGTATGAGTTCTGCCCAGATCTTCTAGCTTTCATAGTCTCTGGTGAGAAGTCTGGTGTAATTCTGATAGGTCTGCCTTTATATGTTACTTGACCTTTTTGCCTTACTGTTTTTAATATTCTTTCCTTGTTTTGTGTATTTGGTGTTTTCACTATAATGTGACTGGATGAATTTCTTTTCTGGTCCAATCTATTTGGAGTTCTGTAAGCTCCTTGTATATTTATGTTCATGTCTTTCTTTAAGTTAGGGAAGTTTTCTTCTGTATTTTTGTTGAAGATATTTACTGGTCCTTTAAGTTGGGAATCTTCACTCTCTTCGATACCTATTATCCTTATGTTCTGTCTTCTCATTGTGTCCTGGATTTCATGGATGTTTTGGGTTAGGAGCCTTTTGCATTTTGTATGTTCTTTCACTGTTGTGTCAATGTTGTCTATGGTTTCTTCTGCTCCTGAGATTCTCTCTTCTCTCTTGTATTCTGTTGGTTTTGCTTGCATCTATGACTCCTGATCTCTTTCCTAGGTTTTCTAACTCCAGGATTGTCTCCCTTTGTGATTTCTTTATTGTTTCTATTTCTATTTTATTTCCTGGATGGTTTTGTTCATTTCCTTCATCTGTTTGATTGTGTTTTCCTATAATTCCACCTGTTTGATTGTGTTTTCCTGTAATTCTTTAATGGATTTTTGTGTTTCTTCTTTAATGGCTTCTAGCTTTTTACCTGTGTTCTCTTGTACTTCTTTAAGGGAATTATTTATGTCCTTCTTAAAGTCTTCTATCATTATCATGAGAACTGATTTTAAATCTGAGTCTTACTTTTCTGGTGTGTTGGGATATCCAGGGCTTGCTGTGGGTGGAGAGCTGGGTTCTGATGATGCCAAGTAGCCTTGGTTTCTGTTCCTTATGTTCTTGCCCTTGCCTTTTGCCATCTTGTTAACTCTGATGTTAGCTGATCTTACTCTGTCTGGCTGTGGCTTGTCCCTCCTGCAGGCCTCTGTATCAATACTCCTTGAAGACCAGCTCTCTCTGAGAGGTGTTTGGGTTTGGAGTGCTGTGGCACAGGGTCAGCTCTGGGGTGCAGACAGAAACCAGAAAGATATTGTCCCCAGCATCACCTTGGTTCCTGTGTCCTGATGGCTCTGCAAGGGTCCCTCTTGATCCGGTGAGTTTGAACAGAAGTAGTGGTTTTGCTTATGCTCGAAGGTGTGTCAGCACTCTTGGAATATCTGCTCTCTCTTAGAGCCCTGTGGCCCCGGCTGAGGTCCCCAGGTCCTGGTGAGCAGTGGTGCTTGTCTTATCCCCACTCACGGCTTTTCCACGCTCCTGGGTGGGTGACTTTCTCCAGGTGCTGCTTGGCTATGGAACCCGGTGGCCTAGGCAGAGGTTTGCCACAGATGGAAACTGGAAGGTTCCTATGCCCAACTTTACCTTAGTCCCTGTGTCCCACAGGTTCCGGGTGGGTCCAGGTGAGCAGTGATGCTCGTCTTAACCCCACTCACAGCTTTTCCACGCTCCTGAGAGGGTAGCTTTCTCCTGGTGCTACTTGGCTATGGAACTCTCGTGGCCCAGCAGCATTAGTTTTTCGTCTGTATTATCTTGATGTCAACTTTGGAGCCTCAGATCAAGTTTGTCACTGTCTATATCCCTCTTAGAGGTGGATGAATGGATCTATATGTCTCTTGGATTCTTTAAGAGGAAACACATTTAAATAACTATAGTAGTATACACAATGATCTCAGAAGTTCTGGATTTCAAGCAAATAGGAAACAAATGGTAGGAAAGTGATCTTCCCATGAGGACTTGAGGAGTCTAGCCACCCACTGTTTATTATTGGTAGCAGTTGTATACAGAATGAGGCACACTTGTGTGAATGTGAGTGATTCCCCAATTAACATCAGTCTGAAAGTGAACAAAACATAATAAACAGCTGTGCCCAGGACGGTGGCAGAAGACACATGTTTAGCACTTGTGGCCCTCCTCTGATCATTGTACATGGGAAAGCTTGGCTTCATCTAAATAGCTTCTCCTAGAATTAGCAGCCTATAAATAGGCATTAGACCACAGGGGGAAAATATTTCTTCATCTAAAAAGAAAAAGGTGATGAATGATGCACTCCTTAAGAATTCAGTGTTCGTCATACACAGTCGGCCTGTAATCATTTTACTACTGGGGAGGCAGCCAACTTTCAGCAAGTGAGGCAGTTGTCCCTTGCCTTTGCAGCAGAGGTTGTAATGTGCTTGCATTTACCCAGCTGCATGTGCTGTAACAATGAAGCCTGCACAGAGTGAATGCATGTGAGTCAGACTCTGTGGTCAGCACAAGAGGCAGCTGGGCTTCACTGCTGCTATAGCTTCACATTCTCTTTTGTTTTTATATGTGCCCACTGCCTACTTCCCAAGACTTGTGTGTAAGAGTTTATATGTCACACTGCTGTACTGCCCTGCCAAAAAGATTAAAAGGGTGTCTGGAGTCTGAGTGTGATTAATTAGCTGTTTGGGACTTTGCAAAGCATGAGCAGCTGTCTTCTGCTCTAGAGACTAACCTCAAAATGGCCACCCACAGTCTGCCCTATAAGTGCAAGTCCATTTGTTTATTTATTTACTTCTTTGAGAATTGTTAGAAATATGTGTGCCAGATGATCTTCTTGCCAGGAAAATACATTTCCATTAGAAATGATCTCACAAGCATTTGCCGAGAATCACAAGAAAAAGGGACGAAGCAAGGGACTAGCCTAGATTGTGTTTAATCTGAACCTTACACAAGGCAATGCACACTGTGTCACTGTACAAACTGTACTTTGCATTCCAGTTTTCTTTATACAAAGTTACAGTGGAATAAAGTCAAATTCATTATGTCTTTTACATCTAAGTTGTGGGCACTCACCATGTGTTAGACATTTAGTAAAAATTTACTGTCTCAAGCCAAGAAAAGCATTTCCCTTTTTTCTCTCTGCAGTCAGACTTGCCAAGTAGCCAAGTGGCTAATGGTGGAAGCTGGTTTGGGTCTTCAAGTAGTGATCCTACTTCAAAGTGTGAGCACCAGTAACCAAAATTCGAAAGAAGTGGAGGAAAATGGAAGGTAAGGACAGCAGCTTGTAGAACTTGGGTATAGTATCTATAGTATCATACCAAAAGAACCCTCCTCCCCCTGAAAAAAAATACAAGAACAAATGCCATGGTATGGTTTGGTTGTTAGGGAGACAGAACTATGGCTTCCAGATGATAGAAACTCTGGCCTGCTTCTTGTCTTCTAATTCTCACTATTGTGTTAATTTTCTTAACATTTTAGTTTTTAAAATTATGTATATGCATGTGCATATGTGTTGGAGTATGGTCATGTGAGTGTAGGTTGCAAAAAAGGACATCAGTTGCCCTGGAGCTAGAGATACAAATGGTTTCGGTTTCCTGGAATGGACGTTTGGACCTGGACTCGAGTCCTATGTGAAGCTAGCACACACTCTTAAAAGCTGAATGAGCTCTCTGGTCCATTTAGTTAGTTAGTTAGTTAGTTAGTTAGTTAGTTAGTTAGTTAGTTAGTTAGTTAGTTTTTGTTTGTTAATTTGGCAGGGGAGACATGAGTATTTATGATACCTAGTGTAGAGTGAACAATCAGTGCCAGTTCCCAATTATCTGCACTGATTATAGAAATGGTGTGTGTGTGTGTGTGTGTGTGTGTGTGTGTGTGTGTGTGTGTGTGTGTGTGTGTGTGTATTGGAGTAGAATGAGCTTGCAGAAGTTGGAGATCGTTTCATGTCTGGTGTTTTAAAATCGTACCTCTCCTTTGTCCCCTTTTCTTTTTCGAAAGTAGTGCAAAGACTTACTTCTCAGGCTTATTTTGACAAAGGTGCTCGACTGAGTAGCTGAAGATGTCCGTTCTATTCAGCTAAGTTTGCCCTGAAATTTTGTCTCGGTAAATGAATATTGGAGATTGAATATTTTACTTATAAAAGAAATTATTGAATATTTTACTAATAAAAGAACTTAAATTTTTCATAATTCTAAATTATGTGAAGTATAAATTATGGCAAGTGTATAGCAGTGCAAGACTATTTTTCATGATGATATTCCTTAGGTTTCTTCACATAGCAGAAAAGACATGTGGCAAATGGAGGATCCAAATTGGAAATGGCTCTTGTTTCATAAATACTTTAATCCTACTTAGGAGGGAGGACCTAACTACCATGGGGAGTTTCCACATTATATTATTGCCTTGGAAATTAAATTTCAGCATTAACTTTAGAAAGACCATAATATTTCCCAAACCCTCAATAAAAACTTCTCTATTTTCCAGGATATTTATCCTGTTATAGAAATGCACAGTGATATGATATAAACATATTGATAGATGGATTCTGCCCAACTCTTAGGTACTTTCCTGTTGCTGTGACCAAAGTACTTGCCAAAAAAACAATGCACAGGTAGTAGAATTTATTTTGGCTCATTGTTTCAGAGATATTTGCATCCATGATGGCAAGGAAGACATGGTAGAGAGAACACCTTTGATATAGACTTGTAACTGCCTATCAGGAGCTACTCAGCCTTAGGGAAGCAAGTAGCAGAATCTATAGCCAGTAGCAGGAGCAGCTACGATCTTCAAAGGTTCACCCAAGGGACTTAGATCTGCTTGCCTCCTCCTGCTCCTCCTCTTCCATACTTCACAGACATTAAGATAGTGCTAAAAGTTGCATAGTCCCCATGCATTTGAAACCTGAACCTGTGAAAGAAATTTTAGATTTTGGTTCCAATTTATTACAGTGTTTCTATTGCTCAATGTCTCTAACAACCAAGAGAATGAAAACAGGAAGCTGTCTTTCCTAAGGAACTCATGAATATCTCCCAACACCAACCGGTACCACATTCTTGTTAAACCATTAGAAAATTATAGTATTCTCTATTTTCTTTATTATTGTGATTTTGTGTGCATTTGGTGTGAAATTATTCATTGCTAAGAACCAATAATTTGGTAATGGCACTGTCAGAATGTGTATACCTTTTCAGAAACACATACACGTGTTGAGAACAATATTCTTTTGTGAAATGTAGGATTTCTTTGAGACTATGAAGGTTCCAGACTGTAATCACTTAGTGATTAGTTTTTATGTTCTTGACATTTTTTTTTTCTAAATGAATTCTCTTCTATCAAAACTACAGTGATGGCTTACTTTTACATGTCTTGGGTTAAATGTTGAGGGGAGAAATTATCCAGGAAAATCTCCTTGGTATTGTAGAAAATCCTAGGCAGCAGTAAGGAGGTAATGGAGACTGGCCTGCCAAATATAAGCAGCCTTGTGATTGCTAAATATCAAGCTCCAAGCGCTCTGTAAGGGAAGCTGAAGTAATTGTTCTCCATGGGCATGCAGGCAGCATCCATGAAAGAAGATATACATTCTTTACATGAATGTGTGTGTGTTGGGGTGTGTGTGTGTGTGTGTGTGTGTGTGTGTGTGTGTGTGTGTGTGTGTGTGTGTAAAGACAGACACATTTAGCCACTAGCTAAGAAAATTTGGGGACCCTTCCCCTTTGGCTGAGCCTTTCCAAAAAGTAAAATAAACAAAATGTCAGCATTTGTTCATTTGGTTGGTAAGACACTTTCCCCAGCTGAACTAAGGAATATTTTGGTTTCTGAAGCTGAAATCAGGAGCCAGCACAGTGCATACCTACCTGCGAGTGAATCACATCATACATTTTCATGAGGCATGGGCCTGAAAGCCAGCCTTGTTTGCAGACTGTTCCCTTGGAACTCCTTACAGCCATTTGGTGTTTGGCTCTTTTGTCAGAATGATGTAGATGGCAAAACAACTGTCTAAGGGTGCATGGAATTATTTCAGTTGTGGGAGGAGAAGGGTTCTAAGACCAGTTACTCACCTCCTAACACCTACATCCTAGCTACAATTGAGCCTCTTGCTATTTAGGATATGTACTATAGGATGCCAGTGCAGGCAGAAACCTGGTTGAGGAGATAAAAACTTTTCTCCTTCCTCATCTTCCCCTTCCTCCATCTTTTGTATTGGGCTAGAGAGTAAATATTTTAAGTACTACAGGCCATAGAGTCTCCATTATGACTACTCTTGTCTGTTCAACTCTTCCATTACAGAATAAAATCAGCTATACATAAACAAATAAAAGTGGCAGTATGCCACTACAATTTTATAAAAATGGTTACTGGCCAGATCTGGCCCATTGGGTAAGGGTTTATGGTTAGTGATTTGGATTCTCTCTCTCTCTCTCTCTCTCTCTCTCTCTCTCTCTCTCTCATTCTCCATTAATTAATTTATTAATTAATGGGCCACTTTTTTTACTAGTGATGAAGAAACCAAATTCCAAAACAGCTGTTCATGCTGCTTGGCTGATGAATGATTGGCCCCAAAACATATATATTACTTATCTTGCTTTAATAGATGGATATTATGCCACTATTGCTTCAGAAGCCTCTGGAGGTAGACAGCTTTCTTCTTTTCATTAGCTAGAGCAAGTGTCTCAACTTTAGTCAGCTACTGTTCTTAGAACATTTTAATTCTATTTAATGTGTGTATGTGTGTGTGTGTGTGTGTGTGTGTGTCTATGTGTGTCACACACACACATGCACATGGCAAAGAGTATGTGTAGAGGGCAAAGAACAGCTTTGTGCAGTCTGCTCTGTGTTTCTACCTTCACATGGTTCGGGGCTCAAACTCAGTTTAGGCTTGCAGAGCAAGTGTCATTCATCTGATGAGCCAACTCACTGGGCACTGTGAACATTTAATATAGAAAAAAATATAATATGATTGTTTCTATAAAAATAAATGTGCTCTTTAAATACTGACTTCAGAGGAATACATAGTTTCTAGTACAAGAGGTATAAAATGTTGGGTTGCCAGAGATCAGAACACTAATGTATCCTGGCTCTTTGGACTCTCTGATGTTAGTCTTTGTTTTTAACCAGCCCTTCTAGCTTTCCTGAATGAGAAAGAGATAAAGAATGAGAGAATAAAGAAGAAAGTGAAAAATAAGATGGAGGAGAGGAGAAGGAAGGAGGCAGGAGAGAGAGAGAGAGAGAGAGATTAATGGGGACATCTCCCATAGCTCTCCAATCTGTAAATGAAATAAATGAGGTGTTGATAAGCAGATAGTGGTCTAGGAGGAAGGCATGTTCTGTTTCAGGGAGTTCTTACTAAGGATACCTGTGCAGTGTGGAAACTGCATAAACTGAACTGTAGCAAGATGAAGGGTTCCTGTGAAGGAGACTATGAAACATACACACTTTTTCTTCAGTCATGTTTTTGGTATGTCCAGGAAGTTCCCAAAGCTTATGTACTATAGTATACTGCACATGACAGCAATTCTGATTCAAATGAACTCCTGGTTCTTGAAGAATAGAATTTCCCACATGAACCTAGTTTGAGAAATGATGTGTTAAAAAAGTTAATCTTTGGTGGGCCAATTTGCAGTGTAGATGTCTAATATTGATTGCAAAGTTTTTTTTTTTTTTTTTTTTTTTTGAGACAGGGTATCACTGTGTAACCCTGGCTATCCTGGAACTCACTCTGTAGATCAGGCTGGCCTCAAACTTAGAAATCTGCCTGCCTCTGCCTCCCAAGTGCACCACTGCCCAGCGCAAAGTTATTATTTAACACAGTGGGTCATTATTTTCATTCAATACATAATGACATAAGTGCCTCTGAGATAAAATCTGGAAATTCCAAATTTGTATAGAGGTATCCACCTCTATACCTTTTTAATCACAAAACCACATCCTGGGTTGACACACCTCACTTAGCAAGAACAGTCAGCCAGAGAGAGAACTGTAGAAGCCTCAAAGCAAGTTACATTTAGGGACATTTCCAGAACTATGAACATAGAAGGATTTGGTCTTCATTTGCAGTTTGACCACTGTTAAGGTTTACATTCTGGGCTCTTAGGTCAGATGTTGCCTTCCTGTCTCTAACAGGTCGTTGGTTGTGCTAAGGTCTGGTGGTGTGCCACAGGTTCAGTTCTGATTCATTCAGCAGTGGTGGAATCACTTTCTTAGTGTCATGTCCATTGTGTATGTTCTCTTCCAAGGCTGGCTTGGAATCTCCACAAGAGGAAGGCAGTATGACACTCAGTATCTGATAAATGATTATTGATGAGTCCCCAGGCAAATGCATACAGTGAAATAATGTAAGTCTCTCAGACATTTTTTTCATTCATCTAAAGGGATTCTCTCTCTCTCTGAAATGTCTCTTTATCCTTTGTCCTTACCACTTGATATGTCCAAATATACACAGAGCATTAAGGTTACGTATGACTGACTCTCCTGGCACGTTCAGTTGTGCCCTCAGCAATCAGCTGTTGGTATTTATTTAAGGAAAATATTTCCTAGTTTGAGGAAGTAATTCTTGTGTAGTTTGACTTTAAAGGTTATGCCTTCCTATCTGTCATATGGTGACAAGTTTGTCCTGTACTCCAACTACCTCAACATAGGTTCAGAGTTAGTATATCATGGGAAAACTGTAGCCTGGGATCTCTGAAGCTATGGAAGAAAATAAAACCCTCTTCCCTTTGATCTCTTACTACCAGAAATTTTGTCACAGCAAAAAGAAAAGCCACTAATCCAGGGTGTCATTGATTACCATGGTCATGCAGAGGCCATCTCCTTCCCACTGTAGTTCAATTGTGAAGCAGTGCAAAGGTTCTTAAGGAAAATGTGCATTACCTCTTTCCATGAGTTCCTCCTCCAGTTCTTCCTGAGGCCCTTTGTCCAAGTTTCTCTACTGTCTCTTCCCTTTGTAATCCAAGCATACCTGGTTTCACTTATCTAGTTTAAATTTTCATTATTTTAAACCATGTTTTAGCATCTAAACCATTTAATTTAATGACTTAATGATATTATTTAATGAACTTCATATTTTTATAATAGAATATTGGATTTCTCATTTATCCAACAGACTCCTTTTTAAAAATAAAATTAGACTGGACTCCTTTAATGAATATAAAATCCTTTTGAAGTTTTGGTCTTTTATTCATTTCCCTTAACCATAGTTGTTCTTTCAGCCAATTGTAGGAAATTTGCTCTAAATTCATGTCTTGCCTATAACTCTAGTCTTGTTTTTTTCTTACGTATTTCCCTGGAGAGCTATGGAAATCCAGAATATACTTCTTAAAAGTGTGATGCTGACACTAGTGAAACATACACCCAGTATCCTTTGTTAAGAGTTCAAAATTTGTAATAGATCTCAGGAGTCATAGTATGTTGGAACAAACCTGGATTTAGATTACAGAAAATATACTTAAATAGGCTTTTCAAATACAGGAAATTTATTGTGTTTTGGAAAAGCTTGCCAGGAAAAGTTTTTTCCCATGACAATTATGAACAGAAATACAACTGTTTCGGTTTTCTGAGGATTTTTATGATTCCTCAAAACTGCAAAATTCCCCCTAATTGTACATCAGGAGCTTTGAAATAGATAGTGTTAAAGCATTTCCAGTTTCTGGCTATTATGAATAAATCTGCTAGAAAATAGCTGAGCAAATGACATTCTGGTATAGTGGAGCTTTTGTGGGGCATATGGCATGAGTGGTGTAACTGGGTTTTGAGAGTGTATCCCTTGCTCCAAATCCTCTCGAGCATGAGCTATCCCTTGAGTTTTTTATCTTAGCCATTTGGACAAGTGTAAGATGGAATTGCAGAGTCATATTGATTTGCATTTCTCTGATGACTAAGTATAAATATTTTGCTACATACTCCTTGGTTATTCAACTCCACTTAAGAGAATTCTCTGTTTATATCTGTAACCCATTTTAATACTGAAATATAACATTAGGCTATATTAATTGTGAACAATAATGGGTTCATTATGGTCCATTCATACATAAACACAATGTATCTTAATATATTACCCTTATTTGATCTCTTTCTTGTTCACCTGATCAACTTCCTTTTCCTAACTAGTCCCTCTTTCTGCTTTCTTGTTTTCTGCTTTTCTTCATTTTTAATTCGGTTATTTGGTTTGTTGATTTCTAGTCTCTTGACATTTTTCTATATTTTGGATGTCAGCCTTCTGTCAGATATAGAGTTGGTAAAAACATTTTTCCCATTCTGTAGGTCGCCATTTTTCCCTTTTGATAGTAGCTGTTATCTTACAGAAGCTTTTCAATTTCATAAGGTCCCTTTTATTAATTGTTGATCTAAGCACCTGAGATGTTAGTGTTCTGTTCAGGAAGTTGTCTTCTGTGTCAATGCTTTCAAGCATATTCTCCATTTTCTCACCTATTAGATTTACTGTATCAGGTTTTATGTTGAAGTCTTTGATCCACTTGGACTTGAGTTTTGTGCAAGGTGATAAATATGAATCTATTTTTATTCTTCTACATGCAGACATTCAGGTATACCAGTGCCATTCATTGTAAATGATTTCTTTTTTCTATTTGATAATTTTTGATTTCTTTGTGAAAATTCAAGTGTCTATAAGTATGTGGATTTAATTTTGGTTTTATGATTTGATTCCATTGATCAACCTGTCTGATTTTGTGCCAGTACCATATTGTTTTTATTACTATTGTTCTGTAGTATAGCTTGAAATCAGGGATGGTGATACCTCCAGAAGTTCTTTTATTGTACAGGATTGTTTTAGCTATCCTGGGTTATTTGTTTCCACACATGAAGTTGAGTATTATTATTTCAAGATCTGTAAAGAATTATATTGGAAATTTGATGGGAATTTTATCAAATCTATAGAATGATTTTGGTAGGATGACTATTTTTACTTTTTTAATACTACGGACCCAAGACTGTGGGAGATTTTTCCATCTTTTGATAGCTTCTTCAGTTTCTTTCTTTAGTGATTTGAAGTTCTTATCATAAAGGTTTTTCCCTTGCTTGCTTAGATTTATAATAACATATTTTATATTATTTGTGGTTATTATAAAGGGTGTTATTACTCTAATTACTTTCTCAACCCAATTACTGTTTGTATATGTGAGGGTTACTAATTGTTTTGAGAGAATTTGTTATCCAGCCAGTTTGCTGAAGATGTTTATTAGCTATAGGAGTTCTCTGGTAGAATTTTGTGGATTATTTTTGAAGAGTATCATGTTGTCTACAAATAGTGATACTTTGACTTCTTCCTTTTCAACTTTAATTCCTTGATCTCCTTTAGCTGTCTTACTGTTCGTTCTAAAAATTCAACTACTAAATTGACTAGATAGGGAAAGAGTGGACAGCCTTGTCTTGTCCATGATTTTAGTGGAATTGCTTTAAGTTTCTCCCCATTTAATTTAATGTTAGCTATTGGTTTGCTGTACATTTCCTTTATTATGTTTAGTTACATTCCCTGTATCCCTAACCCTGATCTCTCTAAGACTTTTATCATGAATTGGTATTAGTTCTTGCCACAGGCTTTTCCAGTACCTAATGACATGATCATGTGGGTTATTTTCTTTCATGTAGGTTATTTTCTTTCACTATGTTTTTATATGGTGAATAGCATTGATGGAATTTTTTTTTTTTTTTTTTTTTTTGTCTTTCTACAAAGTTTATTCATTGCTGGCTCATTTTTTTCATCAATAGTTCCTTCTTTTTTTTTTTTTTTTAAATTTGCTTCTTTTTTTATTCCCCTCCTTTTTTATTTTTGATACTTTATGTACATTTCCAATGTTTCCCCTTTTCTGAGTCTCCTCTTTGGATACCCTCCGTCCCTCCCCAACCCGCCTCTAGGAGGGAATTCCACCTCCCACCCCACCCCACCCCCGTCCACCCATCCCCATATTCCCGCCTTGACATTCCCCTTTACTGAGGCCTCTAACATCCTCAGGCCCAAGGGCCGTTCCTCTCTCCCTGATGGC
>CM052702.1:68554750-68571684 GCA_028551405.1 Uromys caudimaculatus | reverse complement strand
GGTATCCAGGGCTTGCTGTGGTGGGAGAGTTGGGTTCTGAGGGTGTGGGGTACTCTTGGTTTCTGTTCTTTATGTTCTTACCCTTGCCTTTTGCCATCTTGTTGACTCTGATGTTAGCTGATCTTACTCTGTCTGGTTGTGGCTTGCCCCTCCTGCAGGTCTCTGTGTCAGTACTCCTTGAAGACCAGCTCTCTCTGAGAGGTGTTTGGGTTTGGAGAGCTGTCCCTCAGGGTCCACTCTGGGGTGCAGAATGGAATCAGAAGGATCTTATCCCCAGCTGTCCCTTGGTTCCTATGCCCCAAAGGTTCTGTAAAAGTCTCTCTTGATCCAGAAGTGGTGGTTTTGCCTGCGCTCAAAGGTGTTTCAGCACCTCTGGCATTCCCTGTTCACGTGGAGCCTTGTGGCCCAGGCTGAGGTCCCCAGGCACCAGTGTAAACCGGAAAGTTCACAGTTTTTCTGTCCCTGGGTTCTCAGGCCCTGGATCCTGGCAGATCCAGGTGGGTCTGGGCGAGAGGTGCTGCTCCTCTCAACCCCACTCACGGCCTTTCCAGGCTCCTGGGAGGGCACCCCTCTCCCGTGCTGGTTGGCTACCGACTCTTGGCGGCCCAGGCAGAGGTTTCCACCCACCGGTGAAATCCGGAAGTTTCGGAGTTTTTCTGTCCCCGGGTTCTCAGGCCCGGATCCCGGCAGATCCGGGCGGGTCTGGGTGAGAGGTGCTGCTTCCCTCAACCCCACTCATGGCCCTTCCAAGCTCCTGGGAAGTTACCTTTCTATGGCGCTTGTTGGCTAAGGTCTCCTACTGGCCCAGGCAGGGGTCCCCAGGCCCATTGATAGAATTTTGTATGTTGAATTATCCTGCCTCTCTGGGATGAAACATATTTGATCATGGTGAATGATAGTTTTAATGTCTTCTTGGATTTTTGAGTATTTTATTCAGTACTTTTATATTAATATTCATAAGAGATTGTTCTAAAATTCTCCTTCTTGGTTGCATCTTTGTGTGGATTATGTACCAGGTTGACTGTGCCTCAAAAAATGAATTTGGCAGTGTTCCTCCTGTTTCTATATTGTTTAATAATTTGAGGAACATTGGTATTAGCTCTTCTTTGAAGGTCTGGTATAATTTTGTACAAAAATAATCTAGCACTGGGATTTTTTTTTTTTTTTTTGGTTGGCAGACTTTTAATGACTGCCTGCATTTTTTTAGGGGATATACATCCATTTAGACTGTTCACCTGATCTTGATTTAGCTTTGTAAGTGGCATCTATCAAGAAACTAATCCATTCTCCTAAAGTTTTTCAATTTTCCAGAGTACAGGATTTTGAAATAACACAATGATTCTTTGGGTATCCTTGGGGTCTGTTGTTATGTCTACCTATTCATATCTGATTTTCCTAATTTGTACATTCTCCTTCTGCATTTTAGTTGGTATGGCTAAGGATGTTTCTATCTTGTTGATTTTCTCAAAATTCCAACTCTTGCTTCCATTGAATTTTTTTCTGTTCCTATTTTATTGACTTCAGCTCTGAGTTTGAGTATGTTCTACAATCTGCTCCTTTTGGATATGCTTGCTCCTTTTTGTTTTAGAGATTTCAGGTGTGTTGTTAAGTCACTGGTATGACTTCTTACTAATTTCTCTATGAAGGCACTTAGCACTTAGTACTAAAAACTTTCCTCTTAGCACTGCATACATTGTGTCCCCTAAGTTTGGGTATGTTGTGCATTTATTTTCATTCAATTCTAGAAAATCTTTAATTTCTGATTTTATTTCTTCTTGACCCAATTGTAAATAAGTAGAGAATTGTTCAGTTTCCCTGAGTTGGTAGGATTTCTGTTGTTTCTGCTGTTGCTGAAGTCCAGCTTTAATTCATAGTGGTCTGATAAGATACAGGAAATTCATTCAAATTTCTTTTATCTGTTGAGCCTTGCTATGTGACTAAGTATATGGTCAACTTTTTAGAAGGTTCCCTGAGATACTGAGAAGACAATACATTCTTTTCTGTTTGGGTAAAATGTTCTGTAGATATGTTAGGCCATATTCATGACATCTGTTAGTTCCATTATTGCTCTGTTTAGTTTCTGTCTGGATCCCTGGTCCATTGGTGAGAGTGGGCTGTTGAAGTCTCCCGCGTTTATTGTATGGTGTTCAATGTATCATTTCAGCTTAGTAATCTTGTTCAAATGTGAGTGCCTTTACATTTAAGCATAGATATTCAGAATTGAGATGACATCTTGGTAGATTTATCATTTGATTAGTATGAAGTGTCCTTTTCCATCTTTTTTGATTAATTTCATTTGGAAGTCTATTTTATTCTATATTACAATGGCTAGTCCAGCTTGCCTCTTAGATCTGTTTGCTTAGAAAAAATTATAATCCTTTATTTTATGGTAATGTCTATATTTGATGTTGAGGTGTGTTTCATGTATGCAGCAGAATTATGGATCCTGTTTCTTCATCCAAACTGTTAGTTTGTGTGTTTTTATTGGGGAATCAAGTCCATTGATGTTGAGAGATATTAAAGATCAATGATTCTTCGTTCCTGTTATTTTTATGTTGATAATAGTTGTAGTAATATGTGTGAGCATGGCTGCATGCATGTGTGCCTGCATGTGTGTGTGCATTTGTGCTTTGTTATTTTGTGTGTTTATTTTGTTTTGCTGATATAAAATTATTTATTTCCTGTGTTGTTTTGGTTGTAGTTAACCTCCTTGGGTTGGGATTTTCCTTCTAGTAACTTCTATAGCACTGAATTTGTGTACAAATATTGTTTGAAATTGGTTTTGTCGTGGGATATATGGTTTTCTTTGTCTATAGTGATTGAAGGCTTTCCTGGATACAGTATTCTAGGTTGAACTCTGTGGTCCCTTAGACACTGAAAGGCATCTATCTGCCCAGGCCTTTATGGCTTTTAAAGTCTTTCTTGAGAAGTTGGTACAATTCTAAGAAACCTGCATTATATGTTATTTGGCCTTTTTTTCTTGCAGGAAATTAATAATTTCTTTTTATGTACTTTTTGTATTCTGATTATTATTTGGCACTATGATGTTCTGTAAGCTTCCTTTACTTTTATAAAATAGGCATCTCCTGGATTTTTTGTGTTAAAACGTTTTAAATTTAACATTTTCTTTATGCAATTTCTTCTCTTGTATCTTCTACTCCAAAGATTTTCTCTTTCATCACTTGTATTATGGTGATGTTACTTGCAATTGTAGTTTCTGTTCTTCAGATTTTATTTCTCCAGGATTCCCTCAGTTTATGTTGTCTTTATTGGTTTATTTCCATTTTCATATCTTGAACAGTTTTATTCATTTCTTTCATCTGCTTGCTTGTATTTTCCTGTATTTCTTCAAGAGATTTATTTATTTCCTCTTTAAAAGTGCATATCACTTTCTTAAAGATTGTGTTTAAGGTCATTTTCTTGTGCTTCAGCTTTGTTAGAACCTCTAGAGCTTGGTGTAGTAGGATAGCTAGGCTCTCATGGTACAATATTTCCTGCCTCTTATTGATTGTATTCTTATGTTGACCTTTAGATATTTCATTGTCCTTGTTGCTTGTAAACTTCTGGGAATGCAGGTAGAGTTGTGGGCTGGAAAATGAGTATAGGAGACAGGGTGCAGGTTACTAATGTTGGGAGCACCCCAGAGGGACTCAGCAGATAAAGGATTAGGGGTGAGATATTTCATCTGGCTGTCCCTGGTGCTGTAAGGCCTCTAGTAATACAGGCAGAGTTGTGGCCCAGAAAATAGAGTGCAAGGGACAAGGCACATCTTACAGTGGCTGGTTGTGCCCCAAGAGGAACTGGTTAAAACATGTTTTTTATTACCTACCTCTTTACACACTCACACAAATGAATCCATGATGTCTTTCCATTCCTCCAACACATCAATGTGACCCAGTCTCAGAACCTTTCATTGACCATTTTCAAAGCTTGAAATTCACACCATCATACTTGACCTGTATCTCACTTTATTTAGAGTTCTATAAAACAAGGTATCATGTAAATCCAGAAATGTATTTTCTAAAGTTATGGAGGCTGTGAAAACATGACCACTATGAGATCTAACTTATGGTGAAAGGGGTAGGTAATCTTTCATAATAATATTAATCCTATTCATGAGGTTATTAAGGACTCAATACCTATGTCTTAATAACCTCCACGGCTACCTCATGATGCCCACTGGAGTTTTGTTTTATTGGAGTCTACATGGTCTGAAGTTCCTTTCTCAAGCACAATCCTCCACCCAGCTGTGGCCCTGTGACAGTGGAAAAACATAGGCATGAGACAAACTTAGTCGAAATATCCTCTGGACAAACCATGGCATAAGGCCAGAGAAATTCTAAAGGAAAAGATCGAGTAAAAAAGTAAAAGATATTGTTTTTAGGGAAATGTGAAAAGAGCTTAGATAAATAAGTCAAAGAAATGGTTAATCAAGCTCTGCTTGAAGTGTTGTCTCTAGTAGCTAGCTAAACCATATACAAGCCAAAGTGGAAAAATAACAATTGTTCATTCTTAAGCAAACACAGAGTGTTTATGCCTCTGACTACCATTATCTCTCTCCCCAGGAATCTGCAGTATTCATGGCACTGCTTCCATGACAGGAATTATAATTTTACACATGAACAGGTGAGAGTCATATCTAGAGCATCACAGGTCATTTGTTTAATTAACTTCCTCATGTGAGATCTTGCAACTCAGTATTTAAAAGGAAAACAACTCAATCTACTTTTATATTTTTCAATAAGTTTTTAGTATGTAGTAGGCATCCTAATTATTATTATGGGAAAAATGACTCTGAAAAGTAGGTTTTTGAATAGCAGGCAATGAGTCAATTATGACTGCAAATTATAATCATTATTATAATGACCTGAGCTGGCAGGACATAGAGCAAGGAAATACAAGACTCTACTGTCACTCCAAAGAAGCAAGTTTAACTTATCTCAAAAGAAAGTTTATTGGAACAGACTCTGAGAAGCAACACATAATTTTCAAGGCCATATTTACATGGTTTCTTCTATTCTAGCCATTTTCTTTCACTCCTCAAGTAGATGAATTTAAATACAATAATATTTTTAACCCAATGCTTCTTAAATACTATCATTTCAACATGTAATCAATGTAAAATATTTGAGATTTTCTTTCATATTTAAATTTCATTGTATTGGTTTTTTAGGCTCATTTAGCTTCATGTGTATCACGGTCTCCCATGGCTAATCATTCTGCATGGAAGTCTTAGCATGTTCCTGTTCCTCTGCTTGGTCCTCTTGTTCAGCATCCATGTTGTCTTGAGATAGGGAAAACACATCTTCAAATCTGTGATGCAGCCAATTGATTAAAAAAAATAAGTAATTAAAAATACAGGATGGCTATTCAACCTTATATTTCAGGTAAATAATAAATATTTTTATATAATTGCATTCCAGATTATAATATGAAAATACCCACTGTTGGGATGGATCTAGGATTAGCAGTGCACTGTCCACTCTAACACAGATCACAGATATGATGAAAATGTATTGATTACTTGATTCAGGCTGATCAGTCAGGACCAGAGAAAGGAATCAAAAGCCAAACTGTCATACCTGTCTGTTTTTAAGGCAAGCTTCTTATAGGAGAAACCAGTTTCAAAAGTTCAGAAGGCGAGGAAGGAAGCAGTATTACATTTTGGCTTATTAGACAAAGTATTATCAGCTGATTTTTAAGCTGATTGGTCCTAACTGAGGTAAGAGGGGTGGTGGGCTGGGGATTTCCATAATATTGAGATAACAGAGCATGAATAATACAACCATAGCCTTTTGATCTATTAATAGTATTCTTCAGTGTCAGCTAGATTGATAACTCTTGAAAAGTGGATGAACTAGATTTCACCTAATGAACAACATGGAGGCTACACACAAAATGGCTACAGTTATATCAGATCACATCACCCAAAACATTGTAGGACACACCAACAATACACCGGACACAGTCATGTTTGCAGACACCTGACATCAGGGTTTCTGGGAGTCCCATTTACTAACTCTAGGCCACATTCCTATATAATTTCCACCTTCTTTTCATTTAGGCCAAAGCTCTTAGGCTTTCTGGGCAAATTATTGTTTTCCACTAACTTTCTATTACTGTTTAAAAATTATATATAATATCTCTCCATGTGTTTTTCTTCTGCATTAGAATATGGTATTATGTTTTATACATTCTGGATTCAAAAGGGTCTAAATAGCAGTTTGTCTTCATAAAGTAGAACTTTTGCTTATTTTCTACTACTTCTCAATATCAAGAAAAATGTTTGGCATATAGTAAATTCTCAATAAACATTTATTCAATTAAAAAGGTAAGAAGATAATGCAAAGTACAATCAAAATGCATGTATTAAAGAAGTAATAGGAAAAGCTTGTGTGTTCATGTGTGTGTGTGTGTGTGTGTGTGTGTCAGATATTAGAATAGTGTAAAATACAATAGAGCAGAATGCTAATTTCACATCATACCACCTGTGATTCTTAATTTCTGAAAATGGGTTTTATAATACATCCAAGATATTCTTAGAAAGATTTATAAAATGGTCAGCAAAAATACTTATTTAAGAAGAAGTAACAGTATCACTGTGAGTGAAACTACTAGTTATAGTAGAAATCACAACTATTTTGAGATTAATCATTCTTTGTCTACAATTCCAAACTCATAAAATCTAAGAGTTTCTTATGTACATAAACTTGAGACACTTCATTTTAAAAAAAAGCTTGATGAGGTCATAAGACTACGTAAGTTTGATCTGTAATATTAGTGTTATTTATGAGTTTCACTGCAGAATATTATCCCAGACCCACCCATGAACCCTGCTACTGAACTGCCATAGTAGCTTTACCAAAAAACAAAAAACAAAAACAAAAACAAACAAACAAAACACCCAAAACGAAATATTAAATGTACTAAAACACAGGGACTCAAGATTTTGATGATGTCCGTGAATTCCACAACAATCTCAAAACTGTCAAATAAAGCTTCAAATAGTCTAACTTCAATACTTTCAGGTCTCATTGCCATGAAATAGGTTCTCCAGTGCTACAGGACATTTAATCACACTGTAAACCCAGTTATTCTGTTATTTTCTAGAAATCCTATCTCTAGTTGTCTGTGATTCAGTTATGGCACAGATCTTTAATCCAAGAAGTTTCTGTTTGTTGTAAACGGATTTTTAGAAAAGTCAACCATAGGTCAAGAGGCCATGCAAGCAACTAGTTTACCGGGACTAAATATAGAAAAAAAACATAGAGAGTAAGAGGAAGTCAAAAGGATGGGTACAGAGACAGACAGGAAGTAGGGAGAGAACATTTTCTTTGAACGTTTTTTGAGACACAGTGAAAAGAGAGAACTTCCCTTGTTGGGGGTACATCCATGGAGGAACGACATCAACTGGGTGCTTTCTCTGCCTCTCAGAGCTAGCAAGATTTCAACACAGCATCTGGCTCCCAAGTATTTATTGGTAAAATCAAATAATTGATATTTTCTTAAAAAATAACATTGCAGAGCATATGAATCTGTTTTTTAATTAAGAGAGAGAGAGAGAGAGAGAGAGAGAGAGAGAGAGAGAGAGAGAGAGCGCTTCCAGTTTCCACCTGTAGCTGAGGACCTCAGCCCGTGCCACAGGGTTCCATAGCCAAATTGCACCAAGAAAAAGCTAGCCTCCCAGGAGTGTGGACAAGCCTGTGAGTGAAGGTAAGACGAGCACCACTGCTAAGCAGGACCTGCCCTGGACCATTAAGACCCAGGGACCTAGGAGCAGCCAGGGATAGGACCCTTCTGGTTTCCATCTGTGGCTGGGGACCTCAGCCTGGATCACAGGGCTCCATAGCCAAATTGCGCCAGAAGAAAACTAGCCTCCCAGGACTGTGGAAAAGCCTTTGAGCAGGGGTAAGACCAGAACCTCTGATCAGAGGAACCCACCTGAAACCTTCAAGACACAGGGACTGAGGGGTGGTTTTCCGGTTTCCTTCTGTGGCCAGGGAGCTGATCCTGGGACACAGGGCTCCATACTCAAGTAGTGCCAGGGGAGAGCTGGTCTCCTGGGAGTGCCAACATACCTTCAAGCACGGGCAAGACCACAACTTCTGTTCAAATTCCTGGATCAAAAGGGACTCTTGAAGAGCCAAGGAACCAAGGAACATGTAGTGACAGGATCCTTCTGATTTCTGTCTGCACCCCCAGAGCTGGCCCTGTACCACAGCTCTCCAAACCCAAATTCCTCTCAGAGAGAGCTGGACTCCAACGAGTACTGATGCAGAGGCTTGCAGGAAGGACAAGCCACCATCAGAGAGAGCAAGACCAGCTAACACCAGAGATAACCAGATAGTGAAAAGCAAGGGCAAGAACAGAAAGAACAGAAACCAAGGCAACTTGGTACCATCAGAACCCAGTTCCCCCACCACAGCGAGCCCTGGATACCCCAACACACCAGAAAAGCAAGACTCAGATTTAAAATCACATCTCATGATGATGATAGAAGATTTAAAAAAGAAAATAAATAACTCCATTAAAGAAATACAAGGGAACACAGGTAAACAGTTAGAAGCCCTTAAAGAGGAAACACAAAAATCCCTTAAAGAATTACAGGAAAACACAATCGAACAGGTGAAGGAAATGAACAAAACCATCCAGGATATAAAAATGGAAATAGAAACAATAAAGAAGTCACAAAGGGAGACAACCCTGGAGATAGAAAACCTAGGAAAGAGATCAGGAGTCATAAATGCAAGCATCACCAACAACATACAAAAGATAAAAGATACATGTGCAGAAGGTACCATAAAAAGCATTGACACAACAGTCAAAGAAAATGCAAAATGCAAAATGCTCCTAACCAAAAACAGCCAGAAAATCAAGGACAAAATGAGAAGGTCAAACCTAAGGATAATAGATATAGAAGAGAGGGAAGATTCCCAACTTAAAGGGCCAGTAAATATCTTCAACAAAATTATAGAAGAAAACTTCCCTAACCTAAAGAAAGAGATCAACATAAACATTCAAGAAGCCTACAAAACTCCAAATAGATTGGACCACAAAAGAAATTCCTCCTGACACATTATAGTCAAAACACCAAATGCATAAAACAAGGAAAGAATATTAAAAGCAGTAAGGGAAAAAGGTCAAGTCACATATAAAGGCAGACCTATCAGAGTTACATGAGACTTCTCACCAGAGACTATGAAAGCTAGAAGATCCTGGGCAGATCTCATACAGGCCCTAAGAGAACACTACTGCCAATCCAGGCTGCTATACCCAGCAAAACTGTCAATTACCATAGATGGTGAAACCAAGATAATTCCATGACAAAACCAAATTTACACAATATCTTTCCATAAACCCAGCCCTACAAAGGATAACAGATGGAAAATGCCAACACAAGGAGGGAAACTATACCCTAGAAAAAGCAAGAAAGTGGTCTTCCAACAAACTCAAAAGAAGATAGCCACACAAACATAAAAATAATATAAAAAATAACAGGAAGCAACAATCACTATTCCTTAATAGCTCTTAACATCAATGGACTCAATTCCCCAACAAAAAGACATAGACTAACAGACTGCATACATAAACAGGACCCAGCATTTTGCTGCATACAGGAAATACACCTCAGGATTTAAGACAAACACTACCTCAGAGTAAAGGGCTGGAAAGCAAGTTTCCAGGCAAATGGTCCCAAGAAACAGGCTGGAGTAGCCATTCTAAAATCGGATAAAATCAATTTTCAACCAAAAATCATCAATAAAGATAAGGAAGCACACTTCATCCTCATCAAAGGAAAAATCTACCAAGAAAAACTCTCAATTCTGAACCTCTATGCTCCAAATGCAAGGGCATCCACATTCATAAAAGAAACTTTACTAAAGCTCAAAGCACACATTATATGTCACACAATAATAGTGGGAGACTTCAATACCCCACTCTTATCCATGCACAGATCTTGGAAACACAAACTAAACAGAGACACAGTGAAACTGTGTTATGAACCAAATGGATTTAACAGATATCTATAGAACATTTCATCCTAAATCAAAAGAATACACCTTCTTATCAGAACCTCATGGTACCTTCTCCAAAATTGACCATATAATCGGTCACAAAACAAACCTCAACAAATATAAGAAGATTGAAATAATCCCATGCCTCATATCACACACATCACTACGGATTAAGGCTGGTCTTCAATGGCAACAACAACAACAGAAAGCCCACATACACATGGAAGCTGAACAACACTCTACTCTATGATAACTTGGTCAAGGAAGAAATAAAGAAAGAAATTAAAGACTTCCTAGAATTTAATAAAAATGAAAGTACAACATACCCAAACTTATGCCACACAATGAAAGCAGTGATAAAAAGAAAATTCATAGCTCTGAGTGCCTCCAAAAAGAAACTGGAGAGAGCCTAAACTAGCAGCTTAACAGCACATCTGAAAGCTCTAGAACAAAAAGAACCAAATACACCCAAGAGGAGTAGAATACAGGAAATACTCAAACTCAGGGCTGAAATTAACCATGTAGAAACAAAAAGAACTATACAAAGAATCAACGAAACCAGGAGATGGTTCATTGTGAAAATCAACCAGATATATGAATCCTTAGCCAGAGTAAACAGGGGACACAGAAACAGTATCCAAATTAACAAAATCAGAAATGAAAAGGTAGATATAACAACAGAATCTGAGAAAATTCAAAAAATCATCAGATACAATTACAAAAGCCTATACTCAACAAAATTGGAAAATCTGGATGAAAGGGACAATTTTCTTGACAGATACCAAATACCAAAATTAAGTTAGATCAGATAAGCCATCTAAACAGTCCCATAACCCCTAAGAAATAGAAGCAGTCCTTAAAAGTCTCCCAACTCCTCCCCAATAAAAGCACAGGACCAGATGGGTGTAATGCAGAATTCTATCAAACCCTCAAATAAGACCTAATACCAATAGTCTTCAAACTATTCCACAAAATAGAAACAGAAGGAACACTACAAAATTCATTGTATGAGGCCACAATTACACTGATACCCAATTCATTCTTTGAGGCCCACAGTTACACTGATACCAAAACCTCACAAAGACCCAACAAAGAAAGAAAACTTCAGACCAATTTCCCTTATGAATACTGATGCAAAACTACTCAGTAACATTCTCACAAACCAAATCGAAGAACACATAAAAAACAATCATTCATCATGATCAAGTAGGCTTCATCCCAGGGATTCAGGGATGGTTCAATACCCGAAAATCCATCAATGTAATCCACTACATAAACAAACTCAAGGAAAAAAACCACATGGTCATTTCATTAGATGCTGAAAAAGCATTTGACAAAATTCAACATCCCTTCATGATAAAAGTCTTAGAAAGACCAGTTATTCAAGGCCCATACCTAAACATAGTAAAAGCAATATACAGCAAACCAGTAGCCAACATCAAACTAAATGGAGAGAAAGCAATCCCACTAAAATCAGGGACTAGGCAAGGCTACCTTCTCTCTCCCTATCTATTCAATATAGTACTTGAAGTTCTAGCTAGAGAAATTAGACAACAAAAGGAGGTCAAAGGGATACAAATTTGAAAGGAAGATATCAAAATATTACTATTTGCAGATGATATGATTGTATACTTAAGTGACCTGAAAAACTCCACCAGAAAACTCTTACAGCTGATAAAAAACTTCAGCAAAGGGACTGGATATAAAATTAACTCAAACAAATCAGTAGCCTTCCTATACTCGAAGGATAAACAGGCTGAGAAAATAATTAGGAAAATGACACCCTTCACAATAGTCACAAACAATATAAAGTATCTTGGTGTGACTCTAACCAAGTGAAAGATCTGTATGACAAGAACTTCAAGTCTCTGAAGATAGAAATTGAAATTCAAGACTCAGAGGATGGAAAGGTCTCTCATGCTCATGGATGTGCAGGATTAATAGAGTAAAAATAGCCTCCTGCCAATAGCAATCTACAGATTCAATGCAATCCCTATCAAAATTCCAACTCAATTCTTCATAGACTGAGAAAGAGAAATTCTCAAATTCATTTGGATTATCAACAAACCCAGGATATCAAAAACTATTCTCAACTATAAAAGAACTTCTGGGGGAATCAGCATCTCTGAAGTCAAGCTGTCCTACAGAGCAGCAGTGATAAAAACTGCATGGTATTGGTACAATGACAGGCATGTAGATTAATGGAATAGAATTAAAGACCCAGAAATGAACCTACAAACTTACAGTCACTTGATCTTTGACAAAGGAGCTAAAACCATCCAATGGAAAAAAAGACAGCATTTTCAACAAATGGTGCTGGCTCAACTGATGGTCTACATGCAGAAGAATGAAAATTGATCCATTCCTATCTCCCTCTACAAAGCTCAAGTAGAAGTGGATCAAGGATCTCTACATAAAGCCAGATACACTGAATCTAATAGAAGAGAAAGTGGGGAAAAGTCTTGAACACCTGGGCACAGTGGTAAAGTTCCTGAACAGAACACCAATGGCTCTAAGATCAAGAATCGACAAGGACCTCATGAAATTGCAAAGCTCCTGTAAGGCAAAAGACACAGTCAATAGGACAAAAGGGCATCGAACAGATTTGAAAAAGATCTTTACCAATCCTAAGTCCGATAGAGGGCTAATATCCAATATATACAAAGAACTCAAGAAGTTAGACTTCAGAGAACCAAATAACCCTATCAAAGAATGGGGAACATAGATAAACAGAGAATTCTCAACTGAGGAATCTTGAAGGGCTGAGAAGCACCTAAAGAAATATTCAACTTCCTTAGTCATCATGGAAATGCAAATCAAAACAACCCTGAGATTCCATCTCACACCAGTCAGAATGTCTAAGATCAAAAACTCAGGTGACAACAGATGCTGGTGGGATTAGAAGGTGGTACAACTACTCTTGAAATCAGTTTGGCGAACCCTGAGAAAAATGGACATAATACTACCTAAGGCCCCAGCTATATGCAGGCATATACTCAGAAGATGCCCCAACATGCTCCACTATGTTCACAGCAGCCATATTTATAATAGCCAGAAGCTGGAAACAACCCAGATGTCCCTCAACAGAGGAATGGATACAGAAAATGTGATACATTTTCACAATAGAATACTACTCAACTATTAAAAACAATAACTTCATGAAACTCGCAGGCAAATGGATAGAACCTGAAAATATCATTTTGAGTGAAGTGACTTAGTCACAAAAGAACGAACAAGGTATGTACTCACTAATAAATTGATATTAGCCCAAAAGTTCGGAATATCCAAGATTCAATTCACAGCAACTGTTTGACTGAGTGTGGGGTCCCAGATGGATGAGTTGGAGAAGGGACTGAAGGAGCTGAGGGAATTTGCAACCCCATGGAGGGAGCAACAGTGTCAACTGGCCTGACCCCCTGGTGCTCCAGGAGCCTGGACCACCAAACAAAGAATGCACATGGAGGGACACATGGTGCTGGCCACATATGTGGCAGAGGAGGGCCTTGTTGGCCATCAGTGGGAGGAGAGGCCCTTGGGCCTGAGGGTTTTAGATGCTCTAGTATAGGGGAATGCCAGGAACGGAAGATGGGAGTGGGTGCTTGGGAGGAGGAATACACCCATAGAGGCGGGAGGGAAGATGGGCTAGGGAGTTTCAGAAGGGGAGACCTGGAAAGGGGAAAACATTTGAAATGTAAATAAAGTATCAATCAATCAATCAATCAATAAATAAATAAATAGCTTAACATTACTATTTTTAAAAAAGGTTTAATTTTTTGAAAGGTTTAATTTTTCTGCTAAAAAGTGTGTATTATTTTCCTAATTTCTTGAAAAAGGACCAAAGTAATGTCAATTAGGAGGTTTGAATAACCCATTTATCAACACAAGGACTTCTTAATGAGAGGAGCAATGTTCTGAAATTATTAGCTCCTCAATTCTTTAAATTTTTCTATTTTATGAGAAAATCTTAAAGTAAAGTATTTTACCTAATTCTTATCTTCCCACATGTGAAATGATGAATCTACATATTGGATAAAATGTCCTTTAATTTGTATGTGTGGTGGTCAAATCTAATCAATGTCAAAAGAAACACAAAAGCAAAGAAGAGAACTGCCATGAACTGGTTATTTTTATGCTGAAGACACAACTGATCAAATGTACAACTTTATCCTGATTCTGAATGCTTTAATCACAGATGTTTTTAATACAGCTTAAAATCTTGTGTTTTTCAGTTGTAAAATATCTGTCAGTTTCTAATTTTCTCTAATGTGTGTGAAAGCTAATATTAATCACTTCCTCTATGTCTCACAAATCTAAACCTAGCACAACAGAATTAGAATCAGATTAAAAATATCCCTGTGAACTCACAACTATGAAGATCTCCTATGAAGTCCCCAAAACCATGTCAACTGCTTTCTTGTAACACTGTACAGAGTCTTCATGGAGACTGTGAAATAAGTATCATATTTTTGTTTGAAAAAGTTCCTCCTGTCAATGTCATATTTTGCCTAACAGTTTTTTGAAGTAACATTTGAATTTATTTGTGTGTGTCCATGTACATGTATGTACATGTGTGTAAGTAGTTGTGCCCATGTTTTCCTCTGCTAGGTTTATTTTATATATTTTAAAAATAGGATTGACCTTTCACCAAACCTTACTGTTCAGCAAGACCTGCTGTCCAGGACCTCCCTGAGATATCTGCTACCACGCTCTATGTTTACAGACATGCACCACTGCAGTAAATTTTCACATGGGTACTTGGATAAAAACCAACAATTCTTCCATCCCAGCAAACACTATACGTCCAAGCAGCCTCTATAAACCCTCTCTGTTATTTGAGAACATAACTTTCTTTTGACTACATGTTCCAGGTCTACATTCAAATAAACATTTTTACACTTTTTCAGAGCTTTGCTGAAGACTGTATACAATGTGACAACACAAGCAATTGACATGGTTTAAAGGACCTCTAAGGAGGTTTTCAAAACTGTGAGTTGATAGAAATGTTTTAAAGCTGCTTCTAATTCTATTATGCTCTTATATTATATTAAAGAAAATTTTTGTTGTATTAACTTAATTCATTATAATTCATTTCATTATATTAATTCATTCATTAATTATATATTTCTTTTATATCTCAACTTTTATTTCTCTTAGAATAATGATGCTACTGCCTTTATAATATCTGCTATAGAATTCAAACTGTACTGAATAATTTTATGCATTTGGTAAAAATTAATTTAAATACATTCTCATATCCCATCAATAGTCTGTATTTTCACATCTATTTAAATCATATGCACTGAGATATTAAATTTTAGAACTTTCTTCTCTCTGAAAAAATCTAATTTCTTTGACAAATGCAAGTGTTGATGTTTATGCTACATCCATTTTATTGATGTCAGATTTTGTGCTTAGATAGTAACTAAAAAGTACAGCACAGGGTTGGAATTGAGCCTGGCCCCAAAGGTGTAGAGCAGAGCCCTCACATACTTGTAAGTACTAACTTTTGCTATAGATGAGCTCTGGCTTCTCCTAACCAAGCATTTATTAAACAGTATTTCTAGCAGGTTCCCAGAGTTGCTGGTTCCCCAGTGTGTGAATGGCACCTTGAGCATTGGATCTCAGTACAGTTTTCATCAAATGATGGAGAAATGAGAAATGATACCATCACCATCACTGCCTTCACCTCAGGGTGTCCTGATAAGCTATAAGTCATTTAATGTATACTAAAAAATAATAAATAGCATTACCAAAAAAAAAAAAAATGTCCATGTCTCTAGTAAAACACCACTCCTTCTTGTTTCAAGACTCAAGGAATAACCTAACTTTCTTACACTGAATCTGGTCTTAAACCTGTGTTTTTTCTTTATTTTATTTTATTTTATTTTATTTTATTTTATTTTATTTTATTTTATTTTATTTTATTTTATTTTATTTTATTTTATTTTATTTTATTTTATTTGTTTTTCGACACAGGGTTTCTCTGTGTAGCCCTGGCTGTCCTGGAACTCACTTTGTAGACCAGGCTGGCTTCAAACTCAGAAATCCGCCTGTCTCTGCCTCCCAAGTGCTGGGATTAAAGGCGTGTGCCACCACTGCCCAACGTGTTTTTTCTTACACTTGTTTTTCTTTTCTTTTCTTTTCTTTTCTTTTCTTTTCTTTTCTTTTCTTTTCTTTTCTTTTTTCTTTTCTTTTCTTTCTTTCTATGAGCATTTTAATTTTAAAGTTTCTCAGAGCCTTAGGCTATATTAAAAATTATTATTTTATTGTCATTTCTTTCTTTCAGTATCACACAATTTACACAGGCAGCTTAACAATGATGAAACACAGAAGGGTTACCAAATATTAGGAACATACATTAAACACATGTAAACATATGTAAAATTCATAAAACCCTTGAAAAAGTCACAAAAAAAGACTTTACATTGGTCCACAAAATATGATATCAGAATTTCTAAAAATCATGACAAATTAGCCACTTGGCTCAGTTTTAAGCACAAACATTAATATAAAGCCATTATTTTTCATTTTCTGACAATTAAACATTTACCACATTGAGAAAAAATAAACATGTTTCTGTGGGGCAGTGATCAGTGATGCCCGGTTGAGCATGGGCTGGAAGCTTTGGGAGACCCGGTGGTACATACACCAGTGACCAGAATTTATGCTTCTGGCCAACGCTCCTGGGAAATTCTTCATAAGTATCACAACCCCTGTACGGAAAGAGGCCTGGCGTGTGAAACTTGTGTATAGGCAAATGAGGCAACGATTAGGGCTCCCAAGCTGGCCAATGGAAAGCATCAACTATAGGCAAATGAGGCAACGATTAGGGCTCCCAAGCTGGCCAATGGAAAGTATCAACTACCAAGCCCCGCCCCCTCTCTCAGAACTATAAGTAGAACACCTTGACCCAGCTCT
>CM052702.1:68524852-68545450 GCA_028551405.1 Uromys caudimaculatus | reverse complement strand
AGAGAGAGAGAGAGAGAGAGAGAGAGAGAGAGAGAGAGAGGGAGGGAGGGAGGAAGAAAGAAAGAAAAGGGAGGAAGAGAAGGAAAAGAAAGAGGAGGAAAGGGCAAAACCAAATAAATAAACAAGCCTTTATATTAAGTTGGTCATGGTGTTTTATCACTGCAATAGAAGTCCTAAGACACAATGCAAACAAATGGGCCTTGTTTTAGATACCTGCCTCTAGTTCCCACATTTAAAAATAAAATAAAGAAAAAATGAAAATAAAGACAAATAAAATAAAGAAACAAATAAAATCTAGCAGACCATGGCTAATTCTATAACACAAGCATAGTAGTCTAGAGACAATCAGGTCCCCAAACCATCCTGAGCAACCAGAATTGCCAAAACAGTAAACTTCAGGTTCAGTGAAGACACTTAGTGTAGAAAACTTGAAGTTGGCTCAAGACATTCGTAGACCAAGTTCTTACCACAAAGAAAATTTGTTTGTCCCAGAGGGAAGGACAGCAGGAATAAGGGACAAAGCCAGAAGATGGAAGAAGAGAGAGAAGGATAAGGGAACAAAGGAAAGTAGAGAAGAGGGGCAAGGGAAAAATGGAAGAGGTATCTGTCCTGGGGGAGGGGTTGAAGGGAGGTGGGTAACAAAGCTCATAGGCAAACAGTGGTTTACAAAGGTAAAGTCGGAAACTCCACATTAGTATGAGGTTTTTAATTTTGTGTTGTTTTCAAGACACAGTTTCTTTGAGTATTGCTGGCTGTCCTGGAACTCCTTTTGCAGATTAGCCTGGCCTCAAACTCAGAGAACTGCCTGCCTCTGCCTCTTGAGTACTGGGATCAAAGGCTTGCACCACTACTGCCTTGGTGAGGTTTTATATTTTAATTGGTCATGCTGATTAGGTGAGACAAAGGGGGATTTTAATTACTGGACTTGAACACTTTTATGGCTAGACCTTGGAAGACAGTCTCAGGGGAAGGAATTGGGCAATTAAGAGAATGGTCATTGGCTGCAAGCTTTAGGAATGTAATCTAATTATTTTTTAAACTAGGCAGAAGGATTGGGAAGAAGAACAATATATATACAGTATCTCTCTTAGTTTGATAAATTATACTTATTCTTCTATTACATTTTGATGAATTAACTTCAGAATTGAAAATATGAAACAAAAACAGCAAGTAATAATAATCTGTAAAACCCTGGACCAAGAGGAGCCTAGACTCACTCTGTAGGTATTCATAGCTACTGTGAAGTTAATGTGGATATAGTCTGTGATGACTCTCAGATGATAGATAACATTTCTTATCACAGAAAATTATGCTAATTATGAGAAACTAGGAAGAAACTAAAAATGTCAACAATATTTAGCTGCAAATGATATGGGGCTATGTTGATATTTCAGCACCATATTTTATATCAAGCAACCCTGATGTTCAGGTAGTTATAAAACTAGTTCCCAATTCAAATATTCCTTGATAAGAAACGTGGACTAATTACTGCTAGGACTGATGTGGCAGCCAACTTCAAATGATAATATCTGACTAAAAAGAAGCAACAGGTTGGTCCCATAAATATAGCTGTACTTAGCAGTGAGTTCATAGATCCAGATGTGTGCTGCTATGAAAATTTGCTTACACAAGGACAGTGAGTGACATCCAACTTTATTCTTGACCTTATTTAATGATTGTTTGAAAAGTGAATGCTCATGAAATATTTCACTTTTTTTGTACCAAGCAATTCTGCTAATTTTCTATTAATGTTTCAAAGTAACTGCTGTTCTGTAATTGCCTTATTAAAATTATATTTGTCATATGTAATATCAACACAAGCCTGCAACATAAAATAACAATCTTGTGTGATATTTTCACTAGGGGATGTGGATTTTAAATGTCTCTGATGATTTTTATTTTTCTGCAGTATTATTTGGAACAGTTCATTGCCAGAAATAGGCACAGAAATCTCTAAGTAATATTGAGTATAATGAAGGATAGTGTTCTCTGTCATGTCAATAAGTTGTTTTATATCTCAGTAAAGGACTAATAGACAATTGGAATTCTCATTATTGCTAAAGAACAATTTTGGTAGAGTTCTTTCTTTTCGAGTGATAGATCTGCTTTCTTATTCAGCTAACAAGGTGAGGTATGCACTGTGCAGATAGGAGCCAGATTCACTGGAAATGTCTACAGAGAAAAAGGCTTTGGTTTGCTTTTCTGTGATAAAAACATAAATGTGGCTCAGGCAGATATGTAGACTTTTTCCCGTCATATTTTGTTATGGTATTAGCAATCAAACCTAGGGCTTTAGACATGATAGATGAGTGATCTACCACTGACCTATCTTTCTATTCCTCTATTCATTTATCATTATTGAGATTGATGTTTTTGACAACTTCAGACATGTATAATTTATATTCTGATTTTTATAACCTTCTTTCTCTAATCTCCCCTTTACTCCCATTTTCATACTTCTGAGAGAGGCTCTTACTATATAACTTAGGCTCTTACCATAAAACTTATGATTATAGCCTTCTACAAGCAAGCTCAACATGCCTGATATTTTAGGGAATAACTTGATGTACTTTAAGGAGTGTATAAAGATGACAAAAGCAATATTTTTATAATGACAAAACTTGATTCTCAAAATTAGAATTTTATAAATGTCATCTCCCCCATAAACCAAAATCTAATAAATATGTTTTAAATGCCTTCTTGTAGATTACACGGATCAGGAAAAAAAATGACAAACTTTAAACCACTACTCCTACCAAAATATTTTCTGATGAGCACTACCACAAACATGATCTGGAATTCAAAGAGTTTAAAGAGGACATGAAAAAATACTTCAATGAACAAAAACAGAACATGTAACAAACCATAACAATATAGCTAAATGAAATGACAAATTCAGAATTTAAGAATTGAATTCAATAAATAGATACAAAGCCTCAAGATTAAATGAAGAGGGGATTGAAAAATTAGGGTAAAGGCTCATCAGTAGAATAAATCAAGTAGCATATGGGATATCAAAGAACATGACAAATTTAAAACCAAATACAGTAAAAACAAGAAATTTTGTACCATATAAAGAAGCTTAATGTATAAACTATAGTCATAAAAAAGGAGATTATAAACGTCATCATGAGAAGAAAAAAATTTCTTTTCCTATTAAGGAAAGAAATACCCACACTGGTACAGGATGCACACAGAGCACTTAGAAGACAAGACTGGAAAAGAAACTCCCCTTGACTTACTGTAGTGAAAATACTAACCATACAGAACAAAGAGAGGTTATTAAGAGATGCAAGAAAGAAACAAATAGTTACATATAAATGAAATTCTATCAAAACAACAACTGACTGACTTCTCAATGGAAACTTTAAAAGCCAGAAGAGCCAAGGAATTTCAAGTTCTAAAACACCACAGATGCCAAAGCAAGATTACTTTATCAAGTAAAACTATCTGCCATAGTTTAAAGAGAAATACCATTTTTCCATGCTATAAATAGGCTGAAAAAAAATCAAGTCCACTAAAACAGCCCTGCAGAGAATGCTGGAAGCAAAATTGATATAACTAAAATTAACCATAAGCTATACAAAGAACATTTGATTCTGATCACAGGAAAAATTAACCAAAAGTATATTATACCCTTTTACATATATACAACAAATTCTGGCTTTGAATTTCAGGATACAAATTATCCTGAGCTCAGCAATAGGTGACTTCAATTTCCTACTATCTCCAATAGGCAAATCATCTGAACAAAAAATAACCATTAGAATTAAATGACATAAAACATCAAAGGGACATAATAAATACCTAAAATTATCTAACCTAAACACCACAGGATATACTATGGATATTTATATAACATAGACCTATGGATATTTCTCTAACATAGACCACATATTGAGACACAAAACACACTTCTACAAATACAGAAAAGTAACTTTGTTATTCTATCTAACCACAATGCAATAAAGCTTTAAATAAAAAAGATGTGGGTCTGGCAGAAGACACCTGGCTGAAGACACCCAGAGACAAGCTAGCTACTGAGTGGCTGAGGGAGTGTGTGTTGTGTGTGTGTGTGTCTGTGTCTGTGTCTGTGTCTGTGTGTCTGTGTCTGTGTCTGTGTGTCTGTGTCTGTGTCTGTGTCTGTGTGTCTGTGTGTGTCTGTGTGTGTCTGTGTCTGTGTGTCTGTGTGTGTGTCTGTGTGTGTCTGTGTGTGTCTGTGTGTGTCTGTGTCTGTGTCTGTGTGTCTCTGTGTGTTGAAGATCCCAAGAGACAAGTACTCAAAAGATACCCAGAGATATACCCTCTATCATGCAGCACAGCAGGCCACAAGTCACCCAAAGGGGCTATTATGATAAGCAAGTATGTGGTGGAGAGATGGGAAGGAAAGAGAAAGAAAGAGTGTGTTTATAATAAAGATAGGCTATGAAAGGGTGTTGAGGATCATCCTGAAGCCATGAGGAGGTCTGGCTCAGGCTGTTTCTAATGTCCATGTCTGGGTTCATGGCGCTGCAGCAGCAGGAGTTTGTATCAATGTCCATGCTACCACCAAAGGCTATGTGGGTATCTCTGGTCTGGGCTACCTCCTGGAGCCATCTCAATGTCAGAGCTGTGCAGAACTAATTCCATCCCTCATTGGCTACAGTGGCAGTTAGGACAGCTGGCATTTCACATTGCCTAGGTAGCTCAGTTAGAGATGGCCTTGGTGGTGTAAGCATGAGAGAGCAAGCCCTGAGCATGTGTGAGCTGGAGGCCTGGCCTTGATACTAGCCAGGGCAGTGCTGGAGAGACAGCCTTGGTGGCATGGGTGCACAAGAGAACCAGTCCAGCCTCTGGCCTGAATGCTACAAGTGGGAGAGCTGGCATCACTCTTTGTCTGGGCAGAGTGGTAAAGCTGGCTCAGGTGGAGCAGGCATAGGTGAGTTGGTGGGCTAAATAACACAAGTACCACTCAGATCCAGAATTTTGAGTCAGGCCACTCCAACATCTACCATGGACTGGTCCTGTAGAACCAAAGCTGTATGAACTCCACAACACAGGGTGACCACAAGGTATCTTATAGGAGCCTCAGTGAGAATCTAGTACTGATAGCATAGCAGAAGCCAGAGCCCTTAAACCAGACCAATGACTCATTGCAATGAAGACTTGCTAGTAAAACTGTTTGGGCAAGAGGGTACGCTGTGGGACACACCATGACACAATACGGCTTTCACTGTAAGACTTTTTATGTTAGTTTTTTCTGTTCTGTTGTCTTTTTTATTGTTTTGTTTACTTTTGGGGGAGAGGTTACAAGGATAGAGGGCAGAGGGCAGAGATGGAGGGACAGGAGGTGAGTGGGATTGGGGTGCATGATATTAAATACACAAAGAATAAAGGGTTTCTAAAAATCAACAGCAAAATTATCTCTTTTAATTGAATGGATCCATGGTGATTAAACCATATTAATGAGAAAGAAAATTTTAGGAAAAATATAAAAATTCCTAAAATTAAATGGAAATGAAAGCCCAACAAAAGAAAACCTCTAGGACACATTAAAACTAACTCAAGAGGGAAATTTATAGCTCTAGTACATTAAAAAACTACAACAGAGCAAAATTAAACAAGTATTCGAAAAACAGGAACAAGCCAAATCCAAACCCAGTAGGTGGCAAGAAATAATAAAAATTAATTAGATATAAGTAAACCATTTCAAAAAGTAATGAATATAAGCGCTGACTCATTGAAAGGATAAACAAGATAATCAAATAATTAGACCAATTAGCTAAGAATAAGAAGAGACAAGAAAATCAAAGATTAACAGGAAACATTAGAACACAACATTCAAAACACTATAAGGAAATACTTTTAAATTTATACTACTTTAAATTATAAAATGTACAAGAAATGGATGAATTTCTAGAATCATTCAGAAGATCAAAGTTAAGTCAAGATAAACCCATAGCAATTAAAGAGACGGAAGTAGTAATAAAAAGCCTTCTGACTAAAACCTCCCAAGCTAGATGGATTCATAGCAGATTTTCAAGCAAAAACTAGAACTTCTGTAATAGTTTGAATAAAAATGTCCCCCACCACATATGTTTGAATGTTTGTTCCCTAGTTAGTGGAACTACTTGGGAAGGATTTGGAGGTATGGCCTTCTTGAAAGAGATATGTCACTATGGGTGGGATTTGAGGTTTTGAGATTTATAATGTCCATAGGCGTCCCAGTCTTTCTCTCACTCTGCTATCTAATTTGGATCATATGTGAGCTCTCTGCTAGTGCTCCAGCACCATTCCTGGCTGCCAGTCAACTGTGCTTTCCTCCATGATGATTATGGAGTAACCCTATGAAACTCTTAGCAATTACCCCATTAAAAGCTGTCTATTATAAGGTGCTATAGTTATGGTGTCTCTTCATAGTGATAGAACAGTGACTAAGACAATATCTTAAATTATTTTTAAAAAATAAAATCAGAGGAAAGATTTCTAACTCTTAATACCAAAACAAGGTTAAAAACAACAACAACAACAAAAAAAAGAAAACCAAAAGCCAATATCTCTGATGAGCATAGATTTCAAAGTCCTCAAGTGTTTCTAGCAAATTGAAAACAGGTATATATACATATATATATATATATATATATATACACACACATACATACACACACAATATATATAATATATATTATATATATTATAATTATATATATTATAATATACATATATTATATATAT
This sequence comes from Uromys caudimaculatus, assembly GCA_028551405.1. Taxonomy (NCBI): domain Eukaryota; kingdom Metazoa; phylum Chordata; class Mammalia; order Rodentia; family Muridae; genus Uromys; species Uromys caudimaculatus. The sequence goes on along the minus strand of CM052702.1, from coordinate 68,538,736 downwards.
TATATATATAATATATATATTTATATATATATAAAAATCATACACACCAACATTAACTTGGTATTACTTCAGAGATGAAGGAAATTTCAACATAAGTAAATGTATAAATAACATAATTAACTTAAGAAAAAAAATCACATTCATATCTCAATAGTTGCAGAAAAGGCCTTTGATAAAATTGAACATGCTTCCATTGAAACAACACAAGATAGAATAGACTGGAGGGAATATACTTCAATATAATAAAGGTCATACATAACAAATCCATAGCCAATATTATCCTAAACTGAAAACAACTTGATATAATCCAATTAAAATTAGGAACAAAATTAGGCTGCATACTACTTAATTTCTTTTTAATATGAAACTTTAATGCAAAGTTAGACAAAATTAATTTAATATTTTATGTGCTATGGATTAGAATATTTGTGTGTGATTGCATAGCATTTGCAAAAGGTAAAAGTTCAGTTTTATTCACTTTATTCACTTAAATAAACAACATTTAAACTCATATTACCCTTTTTTATGTTTGAGGTTTTTTTTTTTTTTTTAATTTTACTTAATCATTTCTTTACAATCCAGATTTTATCCCCCTCCTGGTCCACCCTCTGACTGTTTCACATCCTTTACCTCCTCCCCCAGTCTCCCTGAGGATGTCGCCATCCCTCCACTCTCCACTCCAAAAATACCTCCCCATTACCTGGGGCCTCCAGTCTCTTAAGGGTTAGGTCCACCTTCTCTGACTGAGTCCAGACCCGGCAGTCCTCTGCTGTATATGTGTTAGGGGCCTCATATCAGCTGGTGCATGCTGCCTTGTTGGTGGCTCAGTGTCTAGGCAATCTCAGAGGTCCAGGTTAATTGAGACTGCTGGTCCTCCTACAGGTCAACCTCCTCCTCATCTTCTTCCAGCTTTTCCCTAATTCAGCCACAGGGGTAAGCACCTTATGTCCATTGTTTGGGTGGAAATATCTCCATCTGACTTTTTCAGCTGCTTGTTGCATCTTTTGGATGTTAAATTTTTATAGGAAAAGCACTGCCTCTTGTTATGAACACATTCAATGTAAAGGATGAAACTTGCATTATATATCAAAATTATATTAGGAATGATAACTCAGTTAAACAGAACTTTCAGCATAGCATTTGCATATGTGACACTGTAAACATAAATGCCACTCTATGTGAAAACTGACTCAAGACTCAAACCTCTCAGTATCTACATTATTCTCTCCAGCTTAAAATACTTAAATCTAGTCCAACTATTAGTATACCCTTTAAAGCCTTTAAGTTTACTATCGAGCAGCTCAGTTTTGATATCCCATTTTCTCCCTACTCAGAGACTAGGCAATGACCATTTTCTATCTACTCAGGGTGAACAGTACTCTGCTTCTGCAGTTCTGAACCTGATCCACCTGAATGGGTCACTTTAATGGCTTTAAGGCTGGCTTCTGCAGCCTCCAGTTAGCACCTCAAAGTGACATAGCAGGTGGCTAGGTAAAGCCTCAACAGGGAACTGTGCTTCTCTAAGTTGAAGTCTAGGGGAGAAATGGGGAAGGGGACTTATCTCTGCTCTTTATTCTCAGTATTTGTAAGACTCTCAGAGTGCATGTTCACATGAGGAAAAAACTCACTGCAGGTCTACATAAATTCCATCATAAATTGAATAAGAGGATATAGTAGAGAATGCCTATGTGCCTATACACTGGGAGCAATTATCTGGCTTAACTTTCACCATTTGTTACTAGCTTGCAGGATCATAGAAAAGTTTTAGATTACAACTAAGCCATCCTTGAAGTTTTGATAAATTCAGTCAATAGCTTATCTCCTAATTTTGCACCTGAGCTCCTGTGGTGTATATCTTCTTTATGGCCTTCAGTTAATGGTTTCTGTAAACCCCTGGAAGGTGTCCTGAATTTTAGAAGTCTGCTGTTATATCAGAAGCAATTAAGCACTCCTGATATAAAAGGAACTCAAAGGTCTCTGTGAGTGTTGCCATTTTGAAACAATGGTAATCCTTTCATGCTAGATGTTTCTGTAGAATAAACACTCTTTGTCTTTGCATACTATCTGAGTCTGGGGTCTTCCTTCAGCGAGTCTTGGACCCTTACACTATCAAAAATTAATGTGGTATTCATTTATAGACACCTACACCTAAATAAAACAGTTAAATAAAGCAATACTTAATATATCTTATGTCATAGCCCCTTTTGACAATCTGATCCTCTCCTCAGGAAAGAAAAACATATATGTAATATACCTTTTACATATAATTTCAAGGTCCTTGGAACTCTTAGTCCTAGGTCAAAATTCTTGATCATATGGATAAAATGCTTAATTATGAATCAGTAAATTGGAATTGCATTTCTCTTCAAAACTGATGAACTTTGGTAAATTATGTATTTTTATGAATTAAAAATTTCAAGTATAAATATTTATAATAATAACAGTAATTTGCTCTCATCATAGAATAGCCTATATTATCTGTAGTCATATTTCCATATAAGCCCAAGATGAGGTTGTTATTGAGGGTAAAGTGTAGTCTTTATATTGCATGTAATAAATAATGCTGGCTTCATTTGTTGACATCGTTGCTTATCTTTTTCTAGTCTGGAAGAAAAGCACTATGACATGCTGGTTTTTCAGTCTTTTTATTCTTACAGAGAACTTTCTCTCATTAATTTTTAAAAACACACTGTTTGATATCTAAGTAATTACTAGCAGACATATTCTCATATCATTAACTACTTCCTAATTCTCCTTTTCAGGGAAAGAAAAAGTAATGCTAAAAGTAACTTGTCTGATAGGATCCTATTGAAAGGTTTGTTTGTTTTTTCTCACTAAAAAGTAATAGAGTTTATTGAAAGCTGAAATCATGTGATTGCACTTAAGAAATTTCAAACTGATGCCCAGTGTTAGCCCAACTAGAAATTATTTCAGTTGAACTTACCTCCTACATTTATTCACAAGTTTCTTATTTATCTGAATATGAGCCATTGAATGTGACTTAGTGCATCCCTGGAATCATTCCATGGTTCTATTAGATAGCTCTCTTACCAAGTTCACCATCTTACCAGGTTTTTCTACTCACAGATTTATGGGAAATAATGATGAAAATTAAGTATGTTAATGCAACAACAAATCACTAGGAATAATGCATATTGGCAGAGGTTAGTGTAAATGGAGAATGGTTAGTGTAGGACTTGAATTAAGAGTTGACTATGCTAAGTGGTTATTTTGGGATGAGATGTCAATGACTATAAATGGGAGTTTTAAATGATGCAATCACTTTAATAAGCAATTAAACCCGAAGTGCAGTAAAAGTTGTTGGTAGACATGAAACTGTGGTTTAGAGGAACATGGGAATGACTCAGCCTTCCTTTGTGGTGCCTCAAATGCTACAGGCACTATGGCAAGCTGCCTGATTGCTGTTGAATATTACTGTATTTTATTTCATATATGGATAATAAAGCACAAAGCAAAGTTTATATTTCACAAACTTCCTCTTGGTGAAATGCTGCCAACATTTTTTTTTCTCTCCAGTTACTACTCCCAGATATGCCATTTGTATTATTCTTATGCTCAATGAGAACAAAAGTAAACAATGTTTTGATGGATTTACCCCTAACTTCTAGTAATTTACGTAAACTTTGAAGGGTGTGCTCCTTAAAACAGGATATTGTATGTGTGTGTGTTGTGTATGTGGGGGGGAGTTTGTGAGGAGATATAGTGCTTAAGTAGTAGTTCATTATTTGGAATCTCAAAATGACATCGTTTTGTTGGAAACTCTAAATTTAAGAGTGGATACCCAATGCAACTAATGTGCTTCATGCCTGTAGTTACATAATAGAATGCTTTTCCTGTTCCAGGGGTCATATTAGCTTAACTGCGGTACCAGTTACTCCACTTCTCTGTTTCATACTTAGAGTAATAATTCTTGCTTATTAGTAATATTTAGCAGAAAGAAATCAATGAATATTTGTAGAATGCAGTATGCTGAATTTTTCCAACTAAAAACAAATTTCTAATACAAAGAATGCAGGTTTTCAAAAATATATAACTTATAATCTGGATTTCCAAACAGGATGTTGAAAAGTGCTTTTGTATAATATGTAAATCAATAAATTTTGTCTTTCTCAACAATATGCCCTGCTTCTGTAAGTTTAAGATGGCATTATAATGTTCAGTATTTATGGAATGTTCAAGTATTTATGGCATTTTTCTATGATCCTAACCTGACAGAAAGACGATACTACAGTAAAAATCAGGCTTTGTAGAAAATAGGCATCCCTTAGCTATATCTTCTTATCCCTCCTTTTCTTGATGGCCATTTTGCTTCTAAAGAGAATATATTTGATACCCTTATTTCAACACCTTCAACCTCTCCTACTTTAATCCTTTGTATTTCTTGTCTGCACATTGTCTGCTGCCCACCCATGCATTGTCTGTGTACTTTGAGCTTTCTCTCTCTTTCCATTGAAGCTGTTCACTGATTTCTGAACTTTGTCTCATTCATTGTGACTCTTTTCACAAGAATTGTCCCCTTAGGAAAGCACAGCAAGTATTTTATTTCACATGGGCATAGATATTAGATGTACTTTTTAATTCACATAGTTTTTAACACTTTATTTTGCAACATGGCAGATATGTCTACTATGAAACCTCATTAATCTACTTTTCCTATTTAGTCCTATGAGAGTGATTTCTTGATTTTACCTCCCCCCTTTTTTTAAAGAGACCATACAAAACCACCTTAATTTTAAAACATGTTACAGTAAAATAAGCATAATGAATACAAAATGTTCAAGAGTAGGCCTGATAGAGAGAGGAAATTTTTCTGTTCCTGAGGTTTTTAAACAATTATAAGAACAATGTTGCTTCACAAGTTAGAATTCTAAAGAGCATCAAGACCTGAAATAAAGTAGTAATTGCCACTAGTAAGTGATAGATTAAAAGCAAGTGAGAGTTTCTAAAGTGCCTTGATGTATAAAATAATGGAGTATGGTATTAGTGTAAAAAGGAAATTTGCTGAAATTATGTTGCTTTAATTCCATCTTAGAAAAAGCTATCATGGTTGAGTAAGTAATGTTGTCTCTTGTTCTCTCTAAAATTGAATATGACTTTTTTTTTTTCAAAACTCTTAATGTGGTATAACAAAGAAGCTCATCCAACAGAAGTGGCCAGTGACATTTCATCTGCAAAGGCAACAGAATATCATGATGGGATTTTAATGGGAAATAAATATATTGAAAATATCACTAGTGTATAAAACTATGCATCTTTCTACAGAAGCATACTTCAAAGGAAAAGGTTAGGGAAAAAGAACATATCCAGAAGTGGGTTCATTTTTTAAAACTATCTTTCAGATTGATACTTTCATGATTCAGTGTACATGGATCATGAAAGAATTTCTTTGGAAATCCTAAATCTAAAATTGCAAGGGACGACTTCAGTTCCCTTGACAATATTGACAGGAATCCTGTCGTTTTCTAGTGCTATATTAATGGATACACAGTGTTCTATATCTGTCTTTCCTTATAGCTTATGCCCATGTTATGTCACATACTCCATTCTCTGAATATTTTTCTTTTCCTAACTTTCTTTAAGCATATTTTTGTCCTTGTTATAATAGAGAAGGAACTTCTGGAACCCAGGGACAGAAGTATTCCTGTGGGATTTTACTATCTCTGAAGCAAATGTCAAAAGTGACCCTGAGCTCTTGATTTTATGCAAGTTAAAATTGTCCCAGAATATTTTTGGGAAATGCACACCATATTTGTGAATTAGTAATCATTGTTCCAACCCTTTTTCTCATTCTTTGTTCATTCTTTTCCCTGAAGTATGACACTAACTTTTGTTCTGTAATAAAGAGGAAAAAAACTAAGTTGGCCAGTTACTGCCTGAAATGCTCTCCAAGAACATGTAATACTTTTATCACATCGTGAACCAAATGAATCTCCTGAAACACCGTAGAATTACCATACACTGTTGGCTGCATGGAAGGTCCACCAAAAAGCTATATTTGTGAAGACTCCCCAAAAAGTTACTTCTCTGTCCATGAGTCCAGGAATATCATATCATTCATTCACTCTGACTCATTAAGTTACACCTCAGTTTTGTTTTTCTGTTTAGCTACTATTCCAAGACTAAGTAGTTGTGTTTTCAGTAATTTTCACCAGAGAATAATATCATAACCTAGTATGTGGTGTAGTATATAGTCTTAACGTCTTGCACATTAAGCTGTAATTAGAACTATTTACTTAGTTTATTTGGTTTGAAGTTATTTACCTAAATCTTTGTTCTATGCAATATGTTCTAGAGCATTTGACTTTGAAGAAATTTGACAGCCAGGCAGTGGCGGCACTCGCCTTTAATCCCAGCACTTGGGAGGCAGAGACAGGTGGATTTCTGAGTTCGAAGCCAGTCTTGTCTACAGAGCCAAGGCTATGCAGAGAAACCCTGTCCTGAAAAACCAAAAAAAAAAAAAAAAAAAAAGAAAGAAAGAAAAAGAAATTTGACAAGTCCATATGGTGTAATTGTGAGTTACAGAACAATATCAATCAATCTACACTATTACCCTTTCATCCAGGCTGCTATAAGATTTATAAAGACAAAGATTTACATCCTGCAAATGTGTGTGTGTGTGTGTGTGTGTGTGTGTGTGTGTGTGTGTTGTGTTGTGTATATGAGGAACTGCACATACACAATGATTATGCATGTTGAAGCCAGAAAACATTGATATTCTTCCTTTGCTCTTTACCACAGGTTTTTGAGAGAAGCTCTTTCCCTGAAGCTGAAACTTGCCTTTCAGCTGAGATGGCTAGCTGGTGAGCTTCAGGGATACACTTTTCTTCTCTTTTCATTCCTGGGGTTATAAATATGCCTGATTAAGCTCAACCTTTACAGTAGGGCTAGGGATTTGAACTTAAGTCTTCTAACTTTCACAGAAAACACTGTTATCCACTAAGCCATGTCTTTACCTACTTATCTTTTTCTTTTATTGGATATTTTCTTTGTTTACATTTCATATATTAGCCTCTTTCCCCATCCCTTCACCTGCTGCCTCTATGCGGATGCTTCCCTACCCACCCACCCACTCCTGCCTTCCTGACCTGCCATTTCCCTACACTAGGGCATCAAACCCCTAGAGGACCAAAGGTCACTCCTCCCACTGATATCCAACAAGGTCATCCTCTGCCACATACGAGGCTGGAACCATGGGTCCCTCCATGTATACTCTTTGGTTGGTGGTCCAGTCCCCAGGAGCTCTGGGAGGTCTGCCCAGTTGACACTGTTGCTTCCTCCATGGGACTGCAACCCTCTTCAGCTCCTTCATTCCATTCTCCAACTCCTCCATCAGGGACCCTGCGCTCAGTCCAATGGTTGTCTGCGAGTATCTGCCTCTGTATTTGTCAGGCTCTGGAAAAGCCTCTCAGAAGACAGCCAAATCAGACTCCTGTCAGCAAGTACTTCCTGGCATCCTCAATAGTGTCCAGGTTTGGTAATTGTATATGGAATGGAGCCCCAGGTGGGGTAGTCTCTGGATGACAATTCCTTCAGTATCTGCTCCATTCTTTGCCTCTGCATTTCCTTTTCACAGGAGGAATTCTGATTAATATTTTTGAGGTGGGTAGGTGGTCCATCCCTCAACCGGGGACAATGCCTACCCACTGGATATGGTCTCTACAGATTCTATCTCCCCTTTGTTAGATATTATGGCTAATGTCCTCCCTGTTGGGTCCTGGGAACCTCTTGTGTCCTTGGCATCTGGTACTTTCTAGCGGCTACCTCCAGTTCCCCTCCCCCCACTGCTACACACCTCATTTCAAATTCCTGCCCCTCTGTACTTCTCCCCCATCTTGCCCATATCTAAAACGGCCTGCCTTTTCCCTTCCCCACCACTTTCCCTCCCAGACACCTCTCTCCCTCTACTTGACAAGATTAATTTCTTTCCCGTTCTAAGTAGGAATGTAGCATCCACACTTTGGTGTGGTCTTCCTTCTTCTTGGGTTTCCAATGGTCTATGAGTTATATCCTGGGTATTCCCAGACATTTTTGTAGCTCATATCTAGTTATCACTGAGTAAATACCAGGTGTGTTCTTTTATGGCTGGGTTACCTCACTCAGTATGATATTTTCAAGTTCCAACCATTTGCCTGTGAATTTTATGAAGTAATTGTTTTTAGTAGCTGAATAGTACTCCATTGTGTAAATGTATCACATTTTCTATATACATTCTTCTGTTAAGGGGCATCTGGGTTGTTTCCAGCTTTTGACTATTATAAATACGGCTGCTATAAACATAGTGGAGCATGTGTCCCTGTTATATGTTGAAGCATCTTTTAGGTATATGCCCAGGAGTGGTATAGCTGGGTCCTCAGATAGTACTATGTCCAATTTTCTGAGGAACTGCCAGACTGTTCTCCAGAGTGGTTGTGCCAGCTTTCAATCCCACCAGCAATGGAGGAGTGTTCCTCTTTCTCCACATCCTTGCCAGCAATATGCTGTCACCTGAGTTTTTGATCTTTGTCATTCTGACTGGTGTAAGGTGGAATCTCAGGATTGTTTTGATTTGCATTTCCATGATGACTAAGGATGTTGAACATTTCTTTAAGTGATTCTCAGCTATTCAAGATTTTGCAGTTGAGAATTCTCTGTTTAGCTCTGTACCCGATCTTTAAATAGGGTTATTTGGTTCTTTCGTGTCTAACTTCTTGAATTCTGTGTATATTTTGGATATTAGCTCTCTATGGGATGTAGGGCTGGTAAAGATCTTTTCCCAATCTGTTGGTTGCCATTTTGTCCTATTGACAATGTCCTTTGCCTTACAGAGTCTTTGCAATTTTATGAGGTCCCATTTATCAATTGTTCATCTTAGAGCATAAGCCATTGGTGTTCTGTTCAGGAAATTTTCCCCTGTACCTATGTGTTCAAGGTTCTTTCCCACTTTCTCTTCTATTAGATTCATTGTATCTGGTATTATGTGGAGGTCCTGATCCTCTTGGACTTGAACTTTGTACAAGGAGATAAGAATGGATCAATTTGATTCTTCTAGATGCAAACTGCCAGTTGAACCAGCACCATTTGTTGAAAATGCTGCCTTTTATCCACTGGATGGCTGTAGCTTCTTTGTCAAAGATCAAGTGACCAGAGGTGTATGAGTTCATTTCTGGGTCTTCAGTTCTATTACATTGATTGATCTATCTGTCTCTGTACTAATACCATGCAGATTTTATCACTATTGCTCTGTAGCTTGAGGTCAGGGATGGTGGTGATTCCCCCAGAAGTTATTTTATTGTTGAGAATGGCTTTTGCTATCCTGGGTTTTTTGTTATTCCAGATAAATTTGAGAATTGTTCTTTCTATCTCTGTGAAGAATTGAATTGGAATTTTGATGGGGATTGCATTGAATCTGTAGATTGCTTTTGTAAGATGACCATTTTTACTATGTCAATCCTGCCGATCCATGAGCATGGGAGGTAACAGAAGGAGATCTAATGGATACAAATTTGAAAGGCAGAAGTCAAGAGATCACTATTTGCAGATTATGTAGTATACATAAGTGACTCAAACAATCCATTAAGGAACTCCTACAGCTGACAAACAACTTCAGCAATGTGGCTAGATATAAAATTAACTCAAGCAAATCAGTAGCTTTCCTCTACTCAAGTGATGAATGGGCTGAGAAAGAAATTAGAGAAATGACACCCTTTTCAATAGTCACAAATAATATAAGATATCTTGGTGTGACTCTAACCAAGTAAGTGAAAGATCTATATGACATAACTTCAAGTCTCTGAAGAAAGAAATCAAAGAAGACCTCAGAAGATGGAAAGATCTACCCACTTATCTTTACACTTCTTAGGATATGTTTTGGTGAATTTAGATTCATTGTTTCTAATATCTGAATATCAATGTATGCTGCAAATAATTTAAAAATACATCTAAGTATAGGATGTATTTGTTTAAAGTGAATTTAATCTCTAGACATAACTTCTAAAAATTCAATTCCATTTTAGTTATATTAATTTTACATCTAGTAAGTGGAATAAAAATTAAGATCTTCAAGAAGCAATGTCTTCAGGATGTAACATGAGTTTTTGTGCTCCTTAGATTAAAAGTCAGGTGAATTTCCCACTGAGAAGGTGGTATTGGCCAAATTGTGGAGCAGCAAAGATGTGATAGCATGCAAGCACTGATATTGTTTATAAATATGTTGTTGGAATTTATTATCTCACTTGAGTTTGTACTTAGGGAACACATTCAAAAGCAGAATGCTGAAGAAGTCCATTTTAATCATTAGAGGCATGACTTGGTTTTGTGAAATTTAAATACATGGTAATCAAGTTGACTCGCTGATCACATTTGATAGAATTTTTATGAAATCTTTTCATTCTTTTTAGTATTAAAATATTAAACATCATCTTATATAAGTAAAACCCTTTTATTCATCTCATATTTTAGAGGAAATATATATTTCCAACTTCAGAATAAAATGAGGACATGCCTGATGTGCAGAAGCTCCAGTTCCTTGAAGAAGATCTCAGTAATTTGACAGGTCTTTTGACTGGAACAATTATAAAAGTATGAGCTGTTCTCACATCAACTCCAGAATGACTTTCCCAGACCTCTCATGGTCTTCCTTACAAGGGGAATTCAAGCTTCAGATAGTTTTGTGCTCACAGTATTTTTTCCAAGAGTTTACTACAATTTTGAGGTATTAAAAATGAAAGGAGATGCCCAACTATACCACAAGAACACTTGCTCAACTCTGTTCATAGCAGTTTTGTTTGTAATAGATGTCCTTCAACTGAAGAATGCATAAGGAAAATGTGGTACATCTACACAACGGAATATTAGTCAGCTACTGAAAACGAAGTCATTGTGAATTTTGCAGTTAAATGGATGGAACTAGAAATATCATCCTGAGTGAGCTAATTCTGACCCAGAAAGATACGCATAGTATAGACTCACTTATAAGTGGACATTATTTATAAAGTACAGGATAACCATGCTACAGTCCAGTCTCAAGAAACTAATAAGGAGGGCCCAAGGGAGGATGCTCGAATCTCACTCAGAAGGGAAAATAAAATCAACATCAGAGGTGGAGGGAAGGAAGAAAATGAGAGGGAGAGGGGGCAAGAAGAGGAATGGGGATAGGGATCAGGTGTGTGGGAAGGAGTACAGGAGAGGGCTGAGAGTAAGGACGGAAATACGTGCAGGACATCTCAGAGACTAGCCAGAGACCCTGGGATGTGGGAGGCTCCTGGAAATCTATGTGGGTCACGGTAACTGAGACTCTTAGCAGCTGGGGTTATGGATACTGAAGTGACCACATCCTCAAGCCAGGCAGGACTTTCAGTGGAGTGAAGGGGAAAACAACTCAACCACAAAACCTTTGACTCAAAATGTGTCATGCCTATAAGGTGCACAGGGTTAAAGTTGGAGCAGGAATTGACGGGCCAGTCAACCAGTGACTGGCCCAACTCAAGACCCATTCCATGAGAAAGAGTCAACCCCTGACACTATTAATAAGACTTTGCAATGCTTGCAGACAGAAGACTAGCATAACTGTTCCTTGAGACGCTTCATTCATCAGGGGTTGAAAACAGATGCAGAGATCCACAGACAAACGTCACGAAGAGCTTGGGGAGTCTGTGGAAGGGGGGGGAGAGATAGGACTTAGTGAGACAGAGGAGTCAAGGACACTATGAGAGGACATATAGAGTCAACTAACCTGTACCCATGTGTACTCACAGAGACTGAACCATCAACCAAAGAGCATGCAAGGGCTGGGAATAGGCACTCTACACATTTGTAGCAGATGTGCAGCTTAGTATTCATGTGGGGCCCCTAACAATTGGAGGGGAGACTGTCTGTCTCTAACTTTATTGCCTGCCATTGGATTCCCTCCCCCTAGCTTGACTGCCTGGTTGGATCTCAGTGGTAGAGGAAGTGCTTAGTCATCTTGACACTTGATGTACCAGGATGGGGTGGTACTCAAGGGGTGGGGGTTCTACTTCTCAAAGGAGAAGGGGAAAGGGTAAGAGAAGGAGGGATTTTTAAGAGTAGGACTGGGAGGAGAGGAGGGCAGGGGCTGTGATCCAGTTGTAAGTAAATAAATTAATTAATGAAAGAAATTACGGGGAGAATTTTATATATAAAGTGACATTAAAACCTTGGAATGCAAGACCATGTATATTATTAAAAATACTGCATAATATAGGGACATCACTCTCTGAATCTTCTATAAAATGAAATAAACCGTTTTTCTCTGTGAGATCATCAACATCACTACTTACTTCTGGAGGTCATTGGAAAATAACATCAACACTCTATTTTATATTTAATTATAAAATTACCACACCAGGTATTAGCCATCATTATCACATTTGAAACAAAGTAAGTTTTAGTTAGTTTTCCTTCGACTTATGCCCCCCATATCCTACTACTTTTGAATCTTTTAAGAGTTTGCATTTCTGGACCTATATTACAAAAAATGATATGACACTCTGGTGAAATGGACATTGGACAGAGAACACATATTCTGTATTTTTTCACTCATTGATAAGAGTGAATATGATCAGTCATTACATTTACAGAACTTTGATTTGTGAGACACTTTGCAATCCATCCAGAACCAGATGGGTTTTCAGGAGGAGCCAACTGTTACAAACATGGGATTAAGTGGTATCAAACAAGGGATAGGGACTCATCTCAGGTAATCATTATTAGAACATACAACATACTATTGTAAAAAAATTAGGAGGAAGGTGTGCAGCATGTCATACCGTTAATTTCAGTACTAAAAGGGACAACCCAAGAGGGTGGCTGTAAGTTTAAGAATAAGAGAAGACTACCAGGAAACCTGTCTGAAAAATCAAATGAATGAATACATGAATAATATGTAGTTAGGTTGATTTCCAAACAAGTGAAGGGAATTTTTTGGTTATTCTTAAATAATGAAGTTTATGCCAGCAGGCAATGCTTTTTATACCCCCAAAATCATAAAAATTTTATCAAAGTATTAGTTTTATATTTAGTAGGGTGAGTAAGTTTATAACATATAGTCTTAAACACAGTGTACTTTCTTCTCAAAGGTTATTAATGATTTTATCTTAAATTCAGATCTTCTTAGGTTATGAGTCAGTGTTGGAAAGGTATTGGCATAAAACGTTTCATATGACCTGAAATCGGGTTTAAAAGCATAAACTATTCACACTGTTTTTTCTGAGCCATGTGAAATACCTATGTGCCAGTGCTTCACTCATTCATTTATAAGAGTTTTCATTTCTATTATATTTCTTTTTTTTCTGAAAACAATTCTAGAATATTTATTACTTTTTTTTAAACAATTGCCAGGAATCAAAGATAAACAGAAGGCACAATTTTGCTTGGTTTTGTTATCAGTTTTGGGTTTTATTTTTTCTTGTAGGAATTTTTTTTTTTTGATACTTTATTTACATTTCCGATGTTTCCCCTTATCTGGGTCTCCTCTTTGGAAACCCCGTATCCCCTCCCCCTCCCCGCCTCTGTGAGGGAATTCCTCCTCCCACCTACCTGCCCACCCATTCCCATATTCCCACCTTGACATTCCCTTTACTGGGGCCTCTAGCACCCTCAAGCCCAAAGTCCTTTCTCCCTGGTGGCCATCGAGGTGATTCTTCTGCCTCATATGTAGTCCAAATCAGGGGTCAATAGATGTGTATTCTTTAGTTAGTGGTCTGAACTAGAGGACGACCAGGGGGAGGGTCAGGCCCATTGACGCTCTTGCTCCCTCCATGGGGCTGCCAATTCCCTCCGCTCCTTCAGACTTTTCTCCAACCCCTCCATCTGGTACCTCACTCTCAGTCCAGCGGTTATTGTTAAGTGAAACTTAGACATCCTGAA
>CM052702.1:68473879-68524352 GCA_028551405.1 Uromys caudimaculatus | reverse complement strand
GTGCAGAGTACTCCTGGTTTCTGTTCTTTATGTTCTTGCCCTTGCCTTTTGCCATCTTGTTGACTCTGTTGTTAGCTGATCTTACTCTGTCTGGTTGTGGCTTGCCCCTCCTGCAGGTCTCTGTGTCAGTACTCCTTGAAGACCAGCTCTCTCTGAGAGGTGTTTGGGTTTGGAGAGCTGTGGCACCAGGTCTGATCTCAGTCCCTGTGTCTCTCGTGTTCGGGGCAGTACCTGGTGAGCTGTGGGGCGTGTCTTTGGCCCTCTCCTGCAGGGGTCTTGCTATCTCCTGAGAGGGATCTTTGTCCCGGCGCTGATTAGCTGTGGAGCCCTGTGGCCCAAGCTGAGGTTCCCGGTCGCCACTGGAAGTTACTGACTGTCAGTCTCTGTTGCCCGCGGAAAGCGGGCAGAGTCAGTGAGCTCTGGGGCTCGTGATGCCCCTGCTAGGGCCTTTTCCGCGTTCCTGGGAGAGAGAATTTTCTCCCGGAGCTGCTTGTCTATGGAATCCTAGTGTCCCAGGCAAAAGTTTCCTACCACAGCCGCCCACTTTTGGGATCCAGGGGGGTTTCTAAGCCCACCTACCTCGGTCCCTGTGTCTCTCGTGTTCGGGGCAGTACCTGGTGAGCTGTGGGGCGTGTCTTTGGCCCTCTTCTGCAGGGGTCTTGTGATCTCCTGAGAGGGATCTTTGTCCCGGCGCTGATTAGCTGTGGAGCCCTGTGGCCCAAGCTGAGGTTCCCCTCTTGTGGGAATTTTTTGTCCTTTATCTTTTTTCATTTCTTTTCTTTCTTGTCTTTTTTTTTTTTTTTTTTTACAAATACAAATAAAAACTCAACCTCAGAAAAATCTAACAGTTCAACAAAAGTCCTTAGCTGTGTTCTAGACATTGACAAGCTATATCACAATTTAAAAATCCAGTGGTTAAAACAGAGGTTTAGAATTGCTTGGTAATCACATGTCAAAAGAACAAAGTTCTGGAAACACCTTTTATTCAGTTAGCCACGCCAGCAGGGACCCAGTGGCAGCTGCCAAAAGGCAGTTTTTCCATACCAGAAAGAAGTTGTGACTTGATTTTTTCTGCTTCCAAAATGTTTATCAAATTCTGTGTCTCCCAACAAATGAAATATCTGTTACCAGTGAAACTGAGACACACTCCTCTGTGGAATGGCCATGAAACTCCAGTCTTTGTATGTAGCCTGAGCAGGAAGGTCAGTCTTTCCTCTTCTTTACAAATCTATTCCTCCTAAAGTATCATTCCTGAAAACTGGGAATGAAGGACTAAAGGGTCAAGGGAGGAAAGGGACTTGGGGAGCACATACCATGAACACAAGCGAAATTAAAATTGTACAAACTCAAGCAGTTTATAATAGACTACTCCGAGACACCAAAGACTGGTTGAAGGAATTCACCATTCTGCAGGATCCAGGGGTGTGTGCTGTGCGGAGATCTGAGCCATGCAATTCACTGCCTTGGATTTGTAATCCCGGCCCACCCCAAAGCCTGGTTTCTGAACCATACCTCAATGGGGAGGGCCTCTCATCCCACCACTTGGCCCACCACCGGGGCCTCCAGGTTCTCGAAGGTGGTTATCCCTGTAGTAACCTTCCCTGGCAGCTTGAGTCTTCTCTTCTACTTTCAGATGTACTGTGCCTCGGAACATGATGGGCCAATTATTAAGGACCTTCTGAACAGATTCGGAATCATCAAACACAACAAAACTGAAATTGAGTAACTTCTCACTGCTGTTGTGCTACAGCTCCACCACATTCCAATAATTTTGGGGAAAAAATCCTTCAGTTCCGACTTGTTAACCTCACGTGGCAGGTTCCCAATGAAGAGTTGGTGACTATCAGGGTGCCTCACCATTCTTCGGGATTCCACATCTCCTGGTTCACCGGCCTCATTGATTAGTCAGGATCCTCTCTGAGGAGGGATATTGATCAGCTGCTCTCGAACTCTCTGATCTCTCTGAGGCCTTTGTGGCGGGATCTGAGAGTCAGACTTAGATTCTGGACGGGGATGTGATACTGGCACTTTGACCACATGAGGTGATGTCCCCGTCACTGGAACAGTCCCACTCGGAGGAAGGTTCTTACTAGTCACAGATGCCCAAGAAAACGTCAAGTCCTCCTGTGCCGCAGTCATGTCTGCCGGGGATGGGGAAGCACTCTTCTGCACAGCCTCGGGAGAAGCTTCTTCCAATGCAGGCTCAAGTTTGTCCTCTTGAATGTGGTGCACAGGTTCTGGCTCTGGCTCCGGCTCCGGCTCTAGTTCCGGTTCCACAACAGGCTCTTCTAAATGCTCCTCCATGTCATTGCTGACAATCTGATCATAGAAAGTTTCAGAATCATCAAGCATCACCTCTGGTATCTGCTGTCTTTCTTCAGATTCTTAATACTTCTTCCTCGGATTCCTCTTGAGGCTCTGTGACAAAGCCACCAAAGACCTCATCTTGGTATCTGAAGATATCATTGTGAACATAGAATTTGTTGGCAACAGAGCCCTCGGTAGCAAGGACAAAGTTCTGCATGAATCTTCTGCAGAGCCTGGTTGTTGTTGGACAGTAGCCCCATCATTGAACCACCACCCCATCATTCAGAGTTGCATGACCATCCACACGATGGATCGTGATGTGGCAGTTGGTGAAGTTTTGTGACATTACTTTCCTGTGGATTTCCTTCTGCAAATAGACTGTATCTGCTGGCTTCCCATTGGAATCCAAGACCCCATGGACATAGGGAAGAGTTCTTTCCATAAAATCTGTGCAGCACGTCCAGGACCTGGTTCAGCAGGGTGTAGCACTGTCACACAAACTCCTGCCCGATCAGCAGGGAACTAGGCTTCTCCATAACCCTCGCTTTGGTTGATTCAACCTTCCCATGTGAACTACACCACTGGAGTCCTATCTGTACTCAATGCACGCCAGCACTGTTCCTCACACTGCCACCATCCTTGGCTGGCTTCCTACATGTTCAGAAGTTCAGTCCATTATCATCAAGGTAAGAACATGGCAGCATCCAGGCAGGCATTGGGCAGGAGAAGCTGAGAGTTCTACATCTTCATCTGAAGGCTGCTAGCAGAATACTCATATTTCTTTTTTTATTGGTTATTTTATTTTTTTATATTTCAAGTGTTATCCTCCTTCCTGGTTTCCCTTCCACAAAACCCCTATCTAATGCCCCTCCCCACCTACTTCTATGTGGGTACTCCCCATCCACCCAGTCCCACCTCACACCATAGCATTCCCTTACACTGAGGCCTCCAAAAGACCAAGGGCCTCCCCTCCCATTGATGCCAGATAAGGCAATCCTCTGCTATGCAAGCAGCTGGAGCCATGGGTCCCTACATATGCACTCTTTTGTTAGTCTTTACTCCCTGGGAGCTCTGGAGGATCTGGTTGGTTGATTTTGTTGTTCTTCCTATGGGGTTTCATTCACTTCCTTCATTCCTCCCCCTAACTCCTCCATTGGGGTCCATCTTATTACTTATTCCTTTAAAATATCTTCATTAGCATAAATACAGTAGAGATTATTCTGTGTTTTTAAACAATTTGTTGTTGATTATTATTCTCTATGACTCATCTTTAACTCTGTATTCTTCCACACTTTATAGCTTCACTTCGTTTAGGTCATGTGTATTCTGTTGCATCTCCTCACTGTGCTTCCTCAACATCTCTCTTGGTCTTCTCATGGTCTCCTTTTGAGTCTCTTATCCTATACCCACACTCATGTCCACACATATGCACATTAGTATAAACATTAAAAGCTAGGAAGGGATGTACATAAGAGATTGAAGATGCAATATTTATCTTTGATTTTGGTGATCTTGCTCTGTTTAATACTTTACATATCTATCCATTTTCTTGAGATTTCTAGTTTCATTTCTTTTCCATTGACTATATCCATTTATCCATTGATGGATATCTAGGCTGGGGTAAAGTGAAATCTGAAAGTATTTTTGATTTATATTCCCCTGATGGCTCAGGATGTTGAATATCTTTTTGGTACTCATGGACACTTGCTACTGATATTTATTTTTGTGATAGACAATGTCTTGAAAAACACTATTCATGAAAATTGCTATTCAAACTTTTTAAACAAATACTCTAAAATTTAATTTGCTATGTTTCTCATTTTCCCCCTAATGGATGAACTAAGTTTTATTTATATATTAAAATAACTTACATACTCACAATCTTTTCTCAAAGTCTCAATTCAACAAAAGTTTTTGCTTGTATAGTTCTTCTCATTTTAGCCCAACCATTGCTCTGAGTTACATCATTTTGGTCAGATATTCTCTATTATATCCATATACTGCTCATCACCTCAACAAGCTCCTATTCTGAGTTGTCCACAGTGAAGCAACAGATTTAATAATTGAATTCTACACCAAACCATTCCATTTTCCCTAATAATAACACTCCATCTCCTCACTTTCCTCACTCAGTGTACTTACGGTTTTTGAAATGTATTTTAATGGATATTTTAAACATTGTATTTATTCATTCATTACTTCTTGGTATGTATGTGCACATGTATGGTGTATGCTCAGATAAACGAGGGTATTGAATTGTCTGGAGCTATAATTACAAATGCTCACCGGCATTTGTGAGCTGCCACATATGAGTGCTGGGAATTAAACACTAGTCCTCTGCAAGATCAGTAAGTACTCTTAACCACTGAACCATTTTTTCAGTCTCCCGTTTTGCTGTTTAACATCATGTAACATGTACTTTGAGTCTCTCATTATTCTCTGCAAACTTTTTCTACCTCACCTCGATTCCCAAACTATTTTTTTGTAAGGTGTACTTTTCAGTGTACTTCAGGAAGATTGAAAGTTTATCACTGACTCTTTTTTTCCTGGATACAAACTCTCTCTCCTTGTTAACACCAAGATGTTCTCCATACCTTGTCATATGTCCACTTCTTTTTATGAAAATATAAAGAATCACCTTTTTGGCATGCAAATGTGTCCTTACCTTGCATGTTTTTACCTAGTGTCTACTTGTCATAGTTTCCTATAGTTTGACATAGAGACCCAACAATCCTTATTTCTGGATTTAAGAGGACTTCTCAAACCATTCACAAAACGATATCCAATTTTGCTCAAATTTCATAAAACCATTGTTGACATCAACATGATTCTCTTTGACTAGAACTTAGATGTGCACCTACCACAATTTGACCAACATTTTTTCTCTACACACATTCTTTCCCCTTTCCCTTGCCTTTTCCTTAAAAATTTTGGAGCTATTGTTAGCATCCTGCAGATAGTAGTATTGGTACCGTTTCCTGTCTGTTCTGATGTGGGCCATTTATTTTAAGATGTGTTTTACAACTACACCTCTCTGCTATTCTATCGATTGTATCTGTGATATGTGTCTAGCCCTGGTTTCTTGCAAAGCCAGGTCTCTCTGGACCCAGGCACTTGTAATAATCTAATATTTAAATTGTGGAACAAATTATTAATATTTTGTGCACATTCATAGTACTGAGTTGATGAAGATACCTTTATACAAATATTTCATGTAATTTAACCATGTTCACTCGCTTTAGTTATCACTCTCCCTTTTCTTTTTCTTTCCTCTCTCCTCTGTTGATTAGTTTCCCAGAAATTTTGCATCTACTTTTATATTATATATGCATATATATGCATATACATATATGGTATCCACAAAAGAAAAAAAATGTGGTATTTATCTTTCTGTGCCTTAATTCTCTTAAAATGATTATGTCCTGTTGCATCCATGTTCTCACAAATGACAATTTCATTTTTATTTATGACTGCTTAAAATTCTATTTTTGCAAGTATCACACCTTCTTTACTCTGCTGTTGACAGACAGGTTGGTGATTCTATAATTTAGATATTTTGAATAGTACTACAAATCCACTAACATGTAAGAAACTCTATATACTGATTTTTTAGTCCTCCATGTATATACTCAGAAGAAATACTGCTGTGTCATATGTCATTTTTACTTTTAGGTTTTGAAGATCCTACATCCTTATTTCTATACTGGCTGAACTAGTGTACATTCCAACCAGCAGGGCACAATGGTTCTCTTTTCCCTGCATCCTCACGAGCATTTATTATTACTTGCTTTCTTAAGTACAGCCATTTAGATTGAGGTGAGATAGAATCTAAATATAAATTTAGATTTATATTTCTCCTGATGCCTAGTAATGCTGAACATTATTTTATAGGTCTATCTGTCATCTGTACATTGTATTCTTTAGAATTGTTTGTTGACATCATTAGTATAGTACATTTATTTGTTGTGCTGTTTGATTATATGTATTAAATATTTTGAGTTCCTTTCAGATTATAATTATTATAATTTTGGGTAACAAGCAAAGATTTTTCTGTTGTTTTTATAAGATATCTTCTTGCTTGAAGGTTTTCTTTGTGGTGGAGAAGATTTAAAATTCCATCCAATACTAAACTATCAGAATCCTGAACTATGCTCTTATCTGTCAGAGCGTAGTCCAAAAATGGAGTCATAAAAAGAGAATTCTGAGTACTTGTGAGAAAAAAATTTCAAGAAAACAAGATAAGAGTCTTGTAATCTTGGAATTATTTGTTCTTGGAATCCACTTTTATGCTCTTCCCAGGTGTAGCAGATAGGAATGCATTTACATCAGATTACTAATTACAACTAGATATTGATATTTGTTTATCAGCATCTATGGAAAAACATGCTTTTAACACAAGTTGCTTGTCCTTGTGGATTGTATATAGCTTGAACTCATGAGTCCTTCACTCATGTGACCTTTTGTAACCCTTAGACTATAAATTGTCTGAGTCTCCGAACAAAGTTGGCTATTGCATGAAACTTTAGTCTGCATCATTTATCAGCTCTATTCTCCCAAGCCACACTGCCTTTAGAGCAGTAAACAATTATCTTCCACTGTTTTCCATGTTTCCTTCTAACAGCTTCAGAGTTTCAGGTCTCACCGTAAATCTGAATCCATCTGGAACTGTTGTTTGTGCAGAGTAAGAGATAGGGATCTAGTTACACTCTTCTACAAGTGGATATCAAATATTCCCAGCATCATTTGATGAAGAGGCTGGTTTTTTTTTTTCCAATATCAATTTTTGCCATTTTTGGAAGTCTGTTTTTGTTACATTTCTGGTCTGGGTGTCTGTTTTAAGTCAACACCAAGCTGTTTTTGTTATTGTGGCTTTGTGTAGAAAAACTTAAAATCAGATCTAGTAAATTCTCAGATGTTGTTCAATGTACAATAGCTTCTAATCTCCCCAAGACATTTTCTCTAAACCTCAGTATGTTATTCATTTATTTATAAATCCTTAACAAAAATAACCATTTGCGAAATATTTAATATGTGTTGTACTTACACTTTTCAAAGAAGTATCTTTAAATCCACATGCTAGAAAGAAGGAAATAGAAGCAAAAGCAAGTACATATCATAGCAACGGCAGTAAAATAGACCTAGGATTAAAACCATAAAAGTAATGAAATGAAAACGTCTCAAAGATTCTATTTTGAACCCTAACATTTCTCCAATTCTTATTTTTTCTAGATTTATTTTTTACATATGAGTGTTTGCTGCTTGCATGTATATATGCACAGCACATCTGTACATGATGCATGAAGAGGACATAAGAGGCTCTTGGATCACCTGAAACTGGAGTTTCAGAGAGTTGTGAGCTTTCTGGTAAGTCCTATGAACTGAATCCAGGTCCTCTGCATGAATGATAGGAGTACTAAGTTGCATAGCCATCTGCTTATCCTTCTTTCTAGCCTCTAAAGGCCATTCTTCCAAAACAAAAAATAAAATTCTCTCACTTTTCACATAGAGTTGTACTATCATGAACATAATAATGTCTCTAATTCTCACCTCTGAGGCTCTCTTGACTAAACCTCGTGATTCAACCACAGTGAACTTATTTCATACTGAACCAAGCCATAATTTTCCTTGGCTATGGGGTATGTTCTTTTTCAGGAAAAATTCCCATTCATCAAGTTGAGTGTTCTGACCACTATCAATGCTGGGCCATTCTTTCCTACTCTTCATATGGTTCATGCTCTCAAAATCAACGATTTTGGTCAGACTTGCTTTCCTATCCATAAGATGCCCCCTTCTCTTTTTTTCACTATTCCTGGTTTTCAGTGTCTCATTATTGGTAGTTTAGCAGTTTGGATACCACATCTGAATAAATAATTGAAGGTAAGCACATGTATCTCATGTCAAAAGCCTCGGTATATCTGTGGTTGATTCCTCAACTTTTCTTATCTTTGATAATTTTGTGGTTATCTTTAAAATGTAACTTTTCCTGTGTATCAATCTGAGGCTAGGAATATATTTGTCTTTCTTCTATTTTAGGTTTTGGAATGTACGGAAAACTGTGTTTTTATATAGGGTCAGAAATCTTATTAAGAAAGATGGTCTTTTGTTAATTGTTTCTTTTCTTTTCTTTTTCTTTTCAAAGCATGCTTGTATATTTATGTTCTAAACGGTGTGAAATCAGAATAATTGCATAAAATTTTTAAGATATTCTTCAAGGTATTTATTTACAAATATTCTTTACAAATACTATTTTCTCGCCTGGGAAGAATTCCTCTTTTCTCTCAGAACAGAGAACATTACAAGAATATTAACTTTATCATTCTTGATTTCAGGATTTCTTCTAACATATGGCACCCATACAGATGCCCATATGTCCACATAACTCTCATTACATCAGCCCAGAAAGCAAAAAAGAAGTAGAGAGAGTAGTAATATTATGGTTCAGAACCATCATGTTAGCATTCATTATGCATAAAAAAGGTCAGATCCTTTACTACAGTTTAGCTGGGAGATTCTGCCTGATCCTACCCTTCATACACTCTTCCCAATTCCCTGGATCTAGCCTGGATCCCATATTCGCTGACTGGGTCTTATCTAGACACTCCTGAGTAGACTCTGCACAATCTCCAGGCTTCCCTCTGGACACTACTTTCTTGGCTATAGCCTGTAGGTCATTCCCATACCATTTTCAAGTCTTCTTTCCCAGCCAGATGCTGCACATAAGTTGCCAGGGTCTCTAGTATGGAATCCACCTGATTCTATACTTCAAGGGCACTCCAGGACCCTCCTACAATTGTATGAATTTGTAGTATAGAATCACTATAGAATCTTCCTGATTCTATATTTCAAGAATCCTCTAAAACCTCCTATACTCTGATTTATACCAGAACATACATCCTGCACACCAAACTAGCCTTCTTGTTCACCTGATTTGATTTTACATAAACCATATCCAACCTTTAGGTTCAACAAAACCTGAGCCTGCACATGCTATCTTCAGCCCCAAACTGCTCTGTTCATATCAGACACATAAGAACCAAAAGAAGTATACATGAAAAGATCTCACTGCAAAAATACAAAAAATATAAAAGATCAAGGCAGTATATCTAACACAAAATGAGCCAGTCTTTTACAAATATTTGCTAATTACCTGGGTGGACTACAGGACACAGAATGTAAAATATCAATCATAAACATCATCAAAGAATTTAATGAATTTAAATAAGACATAAAGAAACAGTTCAATGAACTTGGGAATAAGGACCTGAGAGACATTCAAGAAAACACAAATAAAAGACTGAAATAAATGGAAAAGAGAATCCAGGATGTGAAAATGTAATTAAATAAAGAGATAACAATGAAGAATAATCAAGGTAAAATGAAGATGGAATGGAAAAACTGAGTAACACAGCTAGAAAACTCAAGAGAAAGCCTTACAAGAAGAATCAATCAAGAAGACAGAATATTAGTAAAGGGAAAAAAGTTGAAGACCTACATGAAAAATCAGTGAATATGAAGATTTCTTTTAAAAAATACAGGAAAGATGCATCCTGGAAATTCAGGATATCATATAAAGACCAAATCTTCAAATTGTAAAAACAAAATAGGGAGAGGAATTTCAGGTCAATAGTATAGATCAGATCTTCAAAAAGATCATAGAAGAAAACGTCCCCTAACTAAGCAAAGACTTATGGACACTGATACAATAAGCTCTCTTTTTTTTGGGGGGGGGGTTTGGTTTTTCGAGACAGGGTTTCTCTGTGTAGCCCTGGCCAATAAGTTCTCAAAACACCCAATATTTAAGTCTAGGAAAGAAATTCCCCATGGCATATCATAGTTAAATCACTAAGTATGCAGAATATAGAAAGAATATTGAAAACTGCAGGAGAAAAGCAAAATAAACAAATATCTTCAATAAAACCACACGTCCCATGTGAAGTAGAAATCAACAGAATATAGCTGATTTTTTTATTGGAAACTTTAAAGGTCAGAAGAGCCTGGAGCAATGCACTCAAAATCCTAAACAACCAGGACTGCCAAACTAGACTAATATACCCAGGAAAGCTGACTGCCATATTTGAAGGAAAAAGAAATATTTCTGCGATTTTTACTAATAAAGTTATTAATACTCCCAATTCTTCAGCAACTACAACAACAACAAAATTACAGGCTGACTCACTAAATGAAATCCATCTAATTGTTGTCTGCAAATAAACTAATCAACCAACAAACAAAAACAACAACAAAGAAAACCCTGTATCTTAAATATGTGGACTTTAAAGGTAGGCTTAGAATGTCTTTGAGTGAAAGGATAGACAAAATTAATCTGGTCAAATGAGATGAAGAAGCATACATGAAATGCTATCCTAATATCTGACAAAATAGACTTCTAACTTAAAACTTACCAGAAAAGATAAAGAAGGGCACTTCATTTAATCAATGTAACAATTAACCAAGAAGATATTGATATCCTAAACATATATACATCAAACTCTCATGCATATAATTTCATGAAAAGTGTACAACTTGATTTAGAAACAGAGGTACACATCAACAGAAGTGATTTCAATAACCCATTTTCTCCAACAGAAAGGTATTTTGGACAAAAATGTTAGAATTAAGTGACACCATCCATCAAATGGCGTTAATGGATGTTTACAGAATGTTTCAATCAAACACCAAAGAATACACATTCTATGTGGCGTGCTCCTGAAGGTGGGTTCCATCTCTCCCCTGGAAACCTGGGGAGCTGACAGATGAGCATGAGGTAGACTCTGCTCTGTATCAACTTTTGCGTCTGCTACTTGGGTTCTGACCTAAAAACAAGTGTGTGTATGTATGAGAATGTACCCACCGTGCAGTATATGTCATGGTCAGAGGACATCTTGAAGGAATCAGATCTGATCTAAGTTCATCAGGTTTGGTGTATGTATTAACTGTCCTGAAATTTACCTGCCCTACATTATTCCAAGGGTAGCAGAGACTTTTCACTGGACTTTAGCTTCATGGGCCATGGAAACTGGCTGTGTGGAAATCAACAGCAGTTTAAGATTTGATGTTTTGTCTTGACTTCCTTCTTCAGTGCTGTTTATGGTTATAATCCATGTAGGGTCCAGAGCTTTGTCAAAACTGATTCAGAGTCTGTGATAAAGTTGAACATAGTGGCAGGGGAGGTTGCAGCTAAGGCTGAGAATGGAGGATGTGGAAAAGCTCTTTACCTCATGGGAGTTGGGAAACAAAGAAAGAGAAAAGACAGAGGAGAAGGAGAGATGCATCTGCTACACAGCACAGGCAGGCTATAGACACAGAGAGGACTACCTGCGCTAAGCCTCAGGCCTCAGGTTGGTCCATTCAAGGCAGCATAGGAGAAGAAAGGCATCCTAAAACCCACCTGCTGTGGTCCCTGCCCATCGCAGGAGTCACTATAGCATGAGAAGTAGAACAGTATAAACATTATAAAGTGAGGTGGGACTGGAGATGTGAGGGTGGAGAAGAACAGCCTTTTGTGAGTAGCAAGCTCCCACCACCTGAGGTGTTGGTACAGAAAAACTGCTGGGCTGCTCAGCTCAACTACCACTTTTGAGTTGGTCTATCCCAAAATCTACTCCATCCAGATAGTGTGAAAGGGCCAGTCCTGTTGTTCCAAAGTTGTAGGATCTCCATGGCACAGTATAACAACGGGGTTACTGAGAGAAGTCCCAATGATGTAGCAGAAGCCAGAGACTTCACACAAGACCAATGACTGATTGTAATGAACATTGCAAATAAAGATGTATAGACAAAGGGCTATACTGTGAAACATTGTGACATACTACAGCTTCCAGAGTGAGATACTTTTCTATGCTTTGTTTTGTTTTGTTTATTTTATTTTTTAAATTTTTGTTTTTTTATATTCTTTTGATGGGCAGGTTGCAAGGGCAGAGCGCAGAGGGAGGATATGAAGGGACAGGGTGATGAGTGGGACAGGCTTGCATAATGTGAAACTAACAAAAAATCAATAAAAAGTAAAAAAAAAAATCACATTCTTCTCAGCAGGACGTGGAAACTTCTCTGAAATAAAACATATCCTGGGACAGCAAATTTTAACAAATTCAGAGGGATTGACATCATTTTATGCATCTTATCAGAACATGTAATAAAACTAGTACTGGCAATAAATAATTCCCTACTAAACATACAAACTCATGGAGATTAAGCAACTCATTACTGAATAACAAATGACTCAAAAAAAAGGCATCAAGAAAGAAAGAAAAATTTCCTGGAACCAAATGAAAATACAACCCAATAAAACTTTTATGATACACTAAAAGCAGTCCTATGGAGAAAATGTATAGTTTTAAATTCAAATATTAAAAATATAACAAAGAAAACAAAAATATCTTAATGGTATAACACAGAAATTTGGAAAACACAAAGCAAATTTGGAAAACACAAAACACTACATGGCAAAAAATGTTAAAAATTGGAGCCAGAAAAAAACAATACAAAGAGTCAATGAATCTTAGAGCTGTTTCTTTGTGAAGATACACTTTGCACAACTAACCAAAAGAGAGAAAGAGAGGACCCAAGTTAACGGAACTGAACCTTTTCTGAGGAGAAGGAGAGAAGCAGTAATGGGGCAGGAGGGGGGGTGAAAGGGAAGCACTGGGAAGAAAGAGGGGAGGGGAAGCTGCATTTGGGATGTAAAGCAAATGAGTAACTTAATAATTACAATGAAGAAATGAACAGGGAAACATTACAACATAGTGGGAAAACGTTAGAATATTATAGAGCAATACTTTGCAAATTTGTACTGCAATGTGTAAAACCTAAAAGAAATGGACAAAAAAGGAAAGCAAGAGTAAAACCTAAAAGAAATGAGCAAATTTCTAGATTCAACTAAACCACTAAAATAAAAACAAGAAAACATCAACAACTTAATCAGACACCAAACAAACACTAAAATAATAATAAAATGCCTTCCAGTTAAAGCAGGCCCGGGCCAGACATACTCAAACCATAATTATATCAGACTTCCATAAAATATATCCAATTCTTCTAAAGTGATTAAAAATAAATAGAAAGAAAGAGCACTCTCAAATTCCTTTTATAAAGATAGCATAAATCTAATAATAAAACAACATAGAGATAAAGCAAAAAATAAAACCATGGGCCTATATCCTGGACTAACAAAGATTTAAAATATTAAATATAATGCTTATAAATATGATACAAACATATATAGGAAAGGTTAACCCCAATGACAAAGCTGGCTTTATCCCATAGGTACAGAGTTATTCAAGAATATAAATGCATTTTGTGGTAAAAATTTACATTATCATATAGATAAATGCAGAATGAATATTTGACAAAAAATTAACATGTTTTTGTGGTAAAAGTCCTAAAGTGTATAGGACTGGAGGGAATATATCTCACTGTAATAAAAAGTATATATGAATCAACTATAGCCAACAGCATCCTAAATAGAAAAAGGATCTTGAGTAATCAGGAACAAGAAAGGAGTACTCACTGGGCCCATTCCTCTCAAAAGTGTGCCCAAAGAATTAACTCAAGCAATAAGATAAGGAAAGGAAATTAAGCTAATACAAATAAGAAAAGAAGAAGTCAAACTATTCCTATTTTCAGGCAATATAATGTTGAACATTAGGAATCCCAAAAACTCTACCAGAAATTTGTAGAAAAGACAATTCCAACAATGTACAGAATATTGAATCAACTTTCAAAAATCAATAGCTTTTCTACATGATAACAACAGACTTACAAAAAAAAAGAGATCAAGGACACCCAAATTCAAAATAGCCTCAAAAATTAAATTACGTAGGAATAAATCTCACCAAAAAGGTAAAAGATCTCTGTAATGAAAGCTTTAACTACCTGCAAAAGAGATAAAGACAGTCAGAAGTTGAAAGACATATCACATATATTGATGGATATAATTAATATTGTGTAAAGCTCAACCCTTCCAAAAGCCATGGACAAATTCAGTGCAATTCCAATCAACATACCCATCTCATTCTTCATAAAAATCGAGTTTTAAATCTAATATGTTTTTCCACCGATGTATTGATTTCTTCTATCCTATCTTCTATGCCTGAGATTCTCTCTTCCATCTCTCATATTTGTTGGTGATGCTTGCGTCTGTAGTTCCTGTTCTCTTCCCTTGGTTTTCTATCTCCAAGATTCCTTCAGTTTATGTTTTCTTTATTGCTTCTATTCCCATTTTCCATTTGTGGAGAATTTTATTCATTTCCTTCATTTGTCTGATTGTATTTTCCTGTATTTCTTTAAGGGATTTATTCATTTCCTCTTTAAAAGCCTGTATTATCTTTATAAGTTGGGATTTAAGGTCATTTTCTTGTTCTTCAGTTGTCTTAGGACATTCAGGGCTGGCCCTAGTAGACTAGCTAGGCTTGGGTGGCACCATATAGCCTTGGCTCTCTAATATTTTAATAAATTAAATAAAAAGTAATTTTTTCATATGCTTCATGTAGAAAGGTTTTTAAATAGTTTTAAAGGCTTTCAAGTTTGTCACAATGTGATTTAAAAGGACCTAAGATTGCAATTGAATCATATAATTTTACAGTACTTAATTATTTGTGAACAAAAATGCAGTTTTTGGTACCTTCAAAATTCTTTCCTTATTAGCTTAACCATAAAGAACTACAGGGTTTTGCTCTATATTTTATTTAAATGTTAGGGAGGGTTTGAATATTTCATTAGAATTAATAATACCATTTTAACATAGCCAAAGCTTTGATTATGTATGGTGAAAACTCATGAGTCTAATATGCTTTCCGAGTAATTCTAAGAAGGCAGCTTGCTTAAGTATACTGGAATACTAAAGGTAATACATAAAGTAATAATAGAAATGTCTTTCTATACACATAGAAACACTTTTAGAGTTTTTACAGTTTTTGTTAAAAAAATTACTTTCAAATTATTTTTTCTTAACCTTAAATTTCAGTTACTCAAGAAAATGTCAAAGCAGGCTTTTAGGCTCTTTTTTGTCTTTGAGTTCTAGGCTTCTCATCGAGGGACTTGTTTCACTAGGCAAGGGGTTTACCAGTTGGGCTTTACCTCTAACCCTTCTTTTCATTCTTTAAAAAGGTCTTTGAACTGCTTAATGTTTAATAATTGAGGGGTAATTTACATAGAGAATGATGAATGATTAGGGGAAGAAGAGACCACTGTGGACAAAATGTGTCAAGAGAATAAAGATGGATTTGATTTAATGAGTTTGGAGAACAGACAAGTCTAAAAAAAAAAAAAGTGAGAACAGAAATTAAAATATAGTCAGGAATGTACTAGGGACACGGGAAGGCCAATAGTCGTGTCACAGTAAATCTTGAGAAGTGAGGAGTAGTGAGTGATGCAAACTTCACAAGGCTGGCTGTACCCAGAGAATGAGACAAAGGTTCACAAAAGGACAATGTGGAATGGAACTACCAGCCATATTTTGGAACCATAATTGGGCAACAAAGTAAATTTCTTGCTTTATTCACCTCTGTGTGTGCGCGTGTGTGTGTGCGTGCATGCGTGTTTGTGTGTGTGTGTGTGTGTGTGTGTGTGTGTGTGTGTGTATGTGTGTGTGTATGTTTTACTGGAAATTGGATATAGGTTAGCATACATGCTAGAGAAATTTTCTGCCACTGAGATCTGTTTGCAGCCCATGAATCTGTACTGTTAAAAATAAGAACTATTCTTCAAAACTAAAAGAAAATGGCTGAGTAAAAATGAGTGACAGGCAGAATTAATGAAAGAAAAAAATGTTTAAAATGATCCCAGAAATTGACCGAGGCCTAAAACACACACACACACACACACACACACACAAATAGAAAAAAAAGAGTAACTCTATACTTTAATTATTATTTTTCCTTTGTCACCATAAGGACTTTTTTCAAATATATCTGTCCTAATTTCATTAAATGGTAAATATCCTCTAGGGTCATAGATGTTTCTTTCTGTTCCTTTCCTCTATTCCACTAATCTTACTGTGCCTTTTAGCACAGAGCTTTCCACTTTTTCCAAGTAGAAATCAGACATTTTTATGTACTTCTATAATTTCCATTTATTTCCAATTTGATATATATATATATATAATTTTTATTAAAGTTGTTCTCTGACCATTTTATTCTATTTGCATTTTTTGTGATTTCTCATCTCCTCAACTTCTATCTAATGGGAAACTAATTTAAATGAATTTATTTTATGAAAAGACCTTTATTGAAGCTGGAGTATTATCTTCTGAAATATACAATATATTATAAAATTGTCAAGATTATTTCATGCATTCTCCTTATAATCAAGGACATAAGTATTACAGCAGAAGAATTGCATGCACATAAAATTATCTGACATAACTGTTCCAAAAAGACACCACATATTTTTGACTAAGCTGTTCCACCCTTAATCTTTAAGATTCCTAATCCTCTACTAAGGGCAAGGCCTGCTGCACACAAATGCCCCCTTTCAATAAATTAATGCTAAGCTTACATCTTTGGGAATAGTTTACCAGAAAGGAAACTGGCCTTGTTTATTGCTGTTTTTTTCTGTTTTCAATAGAATTTTATGCTTGTGAAAATGAGATACCAGCAGCAATCAGGATTAAAAGGACAGTGGGCCAGTTTCCTCCTTCAATTCTGTAAGCCAATTTCACTGTTACAAGTAGCCTGCCTGCTCTTGCTCCTGCAGGCAGAAAATTAGGACAACATCTGAGGAGGTCTAGGACAAGGACAACTGTCCACCAGGGACCAAGATTGGTAAACCAATTTTCACTTGTGAACAATGCCAGAATTCAACCCATGTGTCTCCCACGGTGAAGCACTGTAGTGTGTCATTAACCCACTGTGCCATTTAGCAGCTTCCCTCTGCTTGCTGTCGTGTGCATTAACCACAGCAGAGTCTGAATTCCTTTCTGCTAGAAATTTTGCTGGATGAATAGCAGCCCTCAGTAACGAGAGAGCAGGGCACAGGTCTCTGAAATGTTCAATTGAGAGCACTAGCAATTTGCCATTCAGTCTGTTCTATCATCATTATTAGGATGAGAAATCACAATTGGAAAGTTCATTGCGATGTGCTGTCAAACCTGATATCTTGCAGTTTTAATATGTAATACTGTGCTTAATAATTAATGGCTTCAACTCTGTAGGTGGTATCTGAATTTGGCTCCAAAAGTGAAATCTCTCTGAACTGTAATATTCTTTGAAGTCCCAACATCTTATGAAGTTCCCCCTTAGTCTGCCTTCTAGTGTTCTTATTTAAATGATCTGTCATCTAATGAATCTGGATCAAAACCTCCAAGCTTAAAATATATGACAAAAAGCTGCTTCTGGCTGAAGAGTTTGGATCCAAATAAAAACATTTCTGTGCCATGGCCATTATCACATGCAGTTAACTGCTGGGAAATACTGATTTTCAAAAGATATGGGGAAAAGGCACCTGCTTTCTCACGCAGTTTATGTTTGCAGTTGATAAAAATGCAAGGCGGCATATGCAGACATTATGCAGAAGCCCCATTCACATGGTAATTCCTTTGTATTTGAATAATTTCTTTTCAGGTGCTCTATGAATGCCAGACCCTGGGAGGATTTGAGTATCCCCTTCCTTAGTTTCTCCATGACCACATTTTCCTGTCTGGAACCCACAATGTAGCTGCTGCTCTTGGGATTTTCTAGACCAGAAGCTATGTTTCAGAGAGGGCATATATTCTGTTAGTTATTCTTACCTCTTTTAGCAAAAGTCATTAGATTAACTGCTGTGTAACCAGTGAAAGATTAGACCTCTTATAAACCAACCTGAGGTAGCAGTGAAGGGCACCGACCTTCACAAGCATCAATGATGACCTGCTTCTATAGTGTTAAGTGAATGACTGGTTAGTCTAATAAATCTACACCTTTCTGATGTTTACATTCAGGAGCTCTGCATATTACTTTAATTGCAACAAGACACAACATTAAAAATACTCTGTTAGCTTTTTATTACATTACTACAACAAAAATCCATGAGCAATGACATAAGTAAATGCATTTTGTTTTGACTCACACTTTCAGAAATTGATGCTCTGAATGGGCTTGCCTTCTTTTGGTTCTTGTGATAAAGTGTTACATTATGGTAGGAAATGTATGATAGAACAATGATGCCCACCTCATGGATAGGAAGCAATACAAAGCTGTATAAAGTCTCACTTTCTACTTAAAATTGCTCCCCCACAACAACCAGAAGGTATCCTGCTAAGCTTCACTTCTTGAAGACTCTACCACTCTTCCCAATAGCACTAAGCTGAGGGACCAAGACTATAATACAGGGACTTTCGGGGATAATGCAATCCAAACTAAGTGTGAAGTAATTCTGAGTGCAGAAAACACTCAGAATTCTTTAGAATATCCGAAATTCATTAAAAACAAGAAAGAAAATATCTATGGAAAACTTTGTCCAAGGCTAGACTTGTTAGGGTGCCTGTTCAGTACAAATCAGTTGATAATCACTGACTTAGAACTCCATGTTGACATGATGGATGAGTTTGTGGTCACCTCTAGCAGTGAAAATTATTGTATAAAGGATGCTGTTTTTCACTTGGGCCGAAGGTAAGACCATCTTTGTGTCCCTCACTAGCATCTCTGACCATAAGGGATAACTTATTTGAACCTATGTTATAGGTTCATATAACACCTGGCTAGTAAAGCAACATGTCAAATGACAGATACATGCTGGATGTTGTTAGCTTCACCAGTAAAACCTGTCTTATTCAGGGTTTCTATTCCTGCACAAAACATCATGACCAAGAAGCAAGTTGAGAAGGAAAGGGTTTATTGAGCTTACTCTTTCACTTCCATGTTGCTGTTCATAACTAAAGGAAGTCAGGACTGGAACTCAAGTAGGTCAGGAAGCAGGAGCTGATTCAGAGGCCATGAAGGGATGTTACTCACTGGCTTCATTCCCCTGGCTTGCTCAGCTTGCTTTCTTGTAGAGCCCAAGACTACCAGCCAAGGGATGGCACCACCCACAAGGGGCCCGCCCCCCTTGATCACTAATTGAGAAAATGCCTTACCACTGAATCTCATGGAGGCATTTTCTCAAATGAAATTCCTTTCTCTGTGATAACTCCAGCTTGTGTCAAGTGACACAAAACCAGCTAGAACACAACTTTTCAAATATATTTTTTTTCATTTCATTTGGGTTTCTGTTTGTTTTTGTTTTTGTTTTTTTGAGACACGGTATAGTCATGACTGATTGGAACTCTCTTGGAGGACCAGGCTAGCCTTAAATTCACAGAGATCCTAGATCCTTCAGAGTGCTGGGATTGAAGGTGTACACCACAATGCCATGTGCACAAATAGTACTTTTAATGCCAAAAATCTGTTTGAAGTACTCAAGGTATTCTTTTATAAGATGCATACTTGAGTACATTTATAGCATTGTAATATACTCATGATTAAGTCTTTGCATTTTAATACTATTTAATGTAAACAAATACTGTATGAGACATCCAAATTGTGGTTAACTTTTATGTAAACAAGTACTATACAAGGTTTCCAATTTGTGGTTAACTTGCTAGCTAACAAAAAGTGTACTATGGATATGGCAGCGAACATGTTTTTACTAAAGAGTGAAAAAATCTCCTAGACTTCACCTATGAAGATAATTAACAGACTGCAATAAGTAGTTTAGCAAAGCTGGCTATATCAGCCTACCAGAACTAATTATTAAATACAACTGTTATTCAACATTCAACTATGTATTTGTAGTTAAAGAATCTTTTTAAAGGTATTTTTATTTTTCAGGTCAAAATTGTTTTCATTCATTTTGCTGTGATCTGCACTTGTGGAGTTATTTGTCACATCCATGACTACAAAATGAAAATACTACAAAAGTCAATGGGGAACAATTCGGCCCATTAGGTTTCCAGGAGCATCTTGTTGATAGTTGAAATTTGACATAGTGGGAATTTCTGTGGGAACTGGTGAATACTGAGAAAAGGCATAATTGAGAATTGTGTTAGTTGTCTAGACCATAGATAAAGAAATATCCTCTTCAAAAGGTCCAGATATTGTCTGTCTTTGTTTCAACTAATACATTAATGTTGTATTAAAGAAGCTATAGAAACAGACTTCTTAGAATCAAAAGGGCAGCTCACAGGGTAGTGTTCACTGGTCTCTGGTCTAAATATAAAAAAAGAAAAAATAAATAATCAAACAAAAAAAAAAACACCACTAGAAGTACCAGTATCACCTACACACACACACACACACACACACACACACACACACACACACACCATTAAAAGCATTAATCAATCCAATAAAATTTTATTCTGTATTCATAGCCATTGTATAATAGGACAAAATTTGGGCTCTTTTTTACTGTTTGAAAATTGTAGTTTTCCCAAGATGTTCAGGTCAAAAATGCTCAGAAGCAAACTGAATTAACTAACAAGAGTATACAA
This sequence comes from Uromys caudimaculatus, assembly GCA_028551405.1. Classification (NCBI taxonomy): domain Eukaryota; kingdom Metazoa; phylum Chordata; class Mammalia; order Rodentia; family Muridae; genus Uromys; species Uromys caudimaculatus. The sequence goes on along the minus strand of CM052702.1, from coordinate 68,503,603 downwards.
AGGACATGAGAGAATTATTAGACATGAGCCAGTGGATTTTAATGTATCCATGCTTTTATATCCAGATTCCAAAAGCCACTGTAGACAGGATATCAACAATGATGCCGGAGAACTAATTCAGTATTTTTAATATTTCATAAATGAAAAAGAATCAAGATAATTATCTTGAAGCTGACGTTTTAACTTCTTTGTAGAGCTCTTACATAGCAAGGGAAGCTGTATGTTTCATCTCTCGCAGCACACGCACATGCATGCACACACACACACACACAGGGACAGACAGAGAGACAGAGACAGAAAGAGACAGAGAGAGAAAGAGAGACAGAGAGATCAAGGCACAGACAAAGATTCAGAGGGAAAGAGAGAGAGAGAGAGAGAGAGAGAGAGAGAGAGAGAGAGAGAGAGAGAGAGATTGTTTTTCCTCAAAAAACTATTACAGGGTGACAAACTATTTCATCTGGTAACTTCATTGCACTATTATTTCAGTTAAAAATCATTGTAAGCATTATGATAAGTGTCTGAATATGCAAAGATATAGTAGATGTTATGTAATCTTTAATTGGATGATACAACACAATCTATGTGAACAGGTTGGACAAATAATCAAATTTAAGAATGATCAAAATTACTGGATTTTGTTTTCCATAAGATAGCAAAAATGTAAAAGAGGCAGAGGTACATATTAAATTTATCATGGGCATGGAATAAAAAATGATAGTGTGGTAAATCACACTTAGTGAATATTACTTCAACAGTAACAGATACTTGAAAAACACAATGAGAGAAATAGAAAGCTATGCAATCAAAAGTCTTCCTTTTATAAATAATCCTTAGGCCAGAGTACTCCCTTAAGAAGAGTTAAGAAATCAGATCTCTCTTCTGTCATTCTTGGCCAGAGACCCAAGGACATCTATAATACTGCTGATTTTGGGGTACCTGCCATTAGCTGCCTGACTAACTTCTGTCTCCTGTTCTTATCACCCCTGTTCCCATGGAGAAGTAACTTTAATCACATAGGAATTTGAGGTTATTTTTATTTAATAATCAGTTGTAGGGAATAAATTAGAATTATTTTTATAGAACAGTCAGGTATAGGGAGGAAAGGAAATTGTTGGCAAATACTTGGCTAGTGGGGTGAGGGAGAAATAAAAACCAAAATATTTCCATGTCCTAAATAGAAAGGCCAGAAAAATCAGAACACTGGGTGTTTTTGAAACTTTTAAAATCAAAGTCTATTAGAATGTCCTGATGGTCTCACAGAGCTTGTCCTCATTTTTCTTTTGGTGTCAAAGGCTCTATTTGAGTATGATGAATGCAGGATTTGCTTTGAGGAACTCTGACTTCTTTTGGAATGTCTAAAATCACAGTTTGAGGTCCTTCCTAGTGGTTTTGAGATGATGAGAAAGAATGGAAATTAAACCATCATTGATCTGTTAGGTTGAAACAGTAACAGGTCTCTTTTTCTTGGCCAGAAAGTAAACACTGCAGTACTGAATTGAGACAAGGTCATGATGTCCTATATCTAAACAATATATTCATTTTAGGAAGAAAATCATTATGGAGAAAGAGTTGTCTAAATAATACTTCATACACATTTAAGTCTGTTTTCTGGGGACAGTGATTCTTTGACCTTCAAAAAAAAATCCTAATCATATATGTCTTTGGCTAGCCTTTCTGGTTTATTGTTTATGGCCATGCAGGTGGACAAAATTAATTTTGTTTTTCTCTACAGATAAGTAGAGGACATGATCCTCAGGGGTTATTTGGGCTTTGATCGAGAATCAGTGTCTTTTAGCACCTGTTATTACTTTACAAAAGTTCCATCTTTGGAGATTAAGTCAATGTCATTGCTTGACTATGACTTCACTTGTAGGCAATGGGAACATTTTCCTGTGTTGACCACCCTATTTGTAGACAAGACTAGCTAGCATCCACCCAATAGCATTTCCATGACTTTCCTGAGCAAGGAGACATATGACTTACCAAGGGAATAGAACATTTTGGGACAGACTCCATAGTTTCCTGGGACTCTGCTGAGCTTGGAAAACAGGGGTCAAAATATTCCCTTTGACAAAGTTAATATAGGCTCTAAGTATAGTTATACCAATGTGGTATTTTTAACTACTGTTTAACATGTAGATGAAACCTCTTTCTGGCTACTTACATAAGTAGGGAAGGATCTTGGCTCCCTTGTAGATAGGACCACCATTTTGCTTTAAACATTTGTACATGTCCTTTTCCTCAAATTAGTCATCTGCTAATCTGTATTACATTCCCTCAGTCAAAATAGAAGCCCAGAGCTATATTGTTCAGGATGAATTTTCTAATTAAAGAAGGCTACCAGCTACCTAAATTAAGACAGATACATTGAAATTTATCAGGTGTACCTTTGATTTAAGTCTCCATAATTTTGAGAATACTGAGCACAGAAAACAAATCAAAATATAAAAGAACTTGAAAAGAGGTGGTATTTTAGAATCCTCAAATTCCTTAGCCTTTCTATTGCACTGCAACTGAAAAGTAAAGAAGTGAACCATGGTGCAGTGGGGCAGAAAATAAAATCAGACACAAAAGTCTCGAGAGAGTAATTAATATGCTATAGAAGTTAGAGAAAAACAGGCCTGGGATGCTGGTCAAAGAACCAGCTGTCAGAGATCACATATCCAGCATCCTACAAAGAAGTAGGAACATAGCCTAAAATGTCAAAGCAAAGAAACATAGGTCTCAAACCAAAAAAAAGAGAGGCTATATGTCTTACCATAAATTGTAATTTGGTGAAGTAACAGATGTCGTCTATATCTTGTTATGATTTCCCCTTGTGTTGTAGGTATTAGCTGTTACCAAAAGGATCAGAAGGAGGTGGACATGAAAGAATGACGTGTCCAACATCAGGTGGCACTGTTACTTTAGGGTCACAGAGAAACTAGAAAGGAGAAGGCAAACTTGGTGCCATTTTGTTATACTCAAGCTGAGATCAGATAGATCTGTGGCTCTTTGTGTTGGCAAGAATTCACATATCATAGAAGCTAACTTATTAAAAAATATAGTGCACCCTGTTTTACACTTGTAGCAGCCGTGTTTGGTACTGCTACCCAATTATAAAAGCAACTTCCTTGGGACCACATGGTCTAAGACAGTATTAGTGCCTACCATAATGGCCAGGAGTCTGACGAGTATAAGGATGCCAAGGCCCTAAGCATATTTGCTCACTATCTTCCAGGTCCTCTTTGGGACCTGCAGTGGGAAAGGAAAGATGTGATACTGTTGTTCTGGGAGAGAAGATAAGGAGTTAAACTTAGTGCTGTTTAGCTCCCAAGGCATGGCCAGTAGCCACAGACACTGGAAACACAACCCAAGAAAAGAAGGAACCACATATATACTCCATTTATACACTCTATGTACCACGACTATCTCCAGGGAGAAAGCATGGGAGAGAGGACTAGCACTAGATAGGTAGAGCTCTGATGCTAGGCAGGATAAACACAATTATACTAAGGCTCACTGTTGTGGCCTCAGAAGATCTCTGTTAACATCCACTGGTGGCCCACCATATGTTGCCAGAAAATTTGGAAAGTCCTTTTGCAATTACTAGATGATGCCAGAGAAATTGTCCTCTTTTAGGGTTTTTGTCTCACTAATAAAGTAAAATCATAATAATAATAAAATACTCAAAGGAAAAATCAAGGACAATGCTATTAAAGTAGTTTCAAAAATTAAAGAAAACAAACAAAACAACAGTAACCAATGCATGAAAGCTAAAACTTCAGCAACTGCCTAGAGGACAAGAACAAAAAGAAGATTAAAGAAAAGGTTTTTGTTTTTATTTTTTATTTTTTTAAGTCATGCTATTTGAGTTAAGCTGCTAGCCACATGGGGGACAAGCAATAATTTAGCTGGCATAGAAGATTTAGAGAAAGTTTAAATCCCAAAGTACAAGAAAAAGCATGCTTAGAACAGAGAGAGGAAGAAGGAAAATAAAAGTTATTCTTTGGTGAATAAGTCAGAAAAATGGCTAGACTTAAATATTTGGCCTGGATCTCCAAACCAGTTCCATCATTGTGCTGTAGATGGATGATTAAGACATGTCTAGGAAGACAAATGCCTGTATCTAGAGATATTCATGGAGGAAACTTTGTATATTAAATAATATTATATAGAGAACATCATATATGTAAAGGACAAGACGGCTACACAAAAACGATGATTGAAATGAGCCCTGTACTATCAGAGGGCCATAGGCAACAGTCATACAGGACTTGATTATTAAGGCTTATTACATCTTTCCTATCTTGAGAGCAATCCTTCATTGCAAGTGGATACTTTTCCAATGTTCTAACTAGATTTTCAAGCAGGAACAAGCTTTTTTCCTAGATAAGTTATCCTTCATTAATTAAGAACTATAAATGCCTTATCTACCTGTCTCCAAACTACCTTTTTATCCTTACTCTTTATCTGAGCAATGGAAAGAGAATGTAAACAGACACCTACCACTGTATCCCCCACCTACTAAAGCCTACAACAGCATCGTCTTCAACAACATCACTCCAAACTTTGTTTCTCAAGATGTGCACTACTTGCCAACTTCTTTAAGTCTACTTAGGTGCCTTCTAGTTTTTGTTTGTTTTATTAACACAAAATTTCTGGTTCTCATATTATATATGCATCTTAACCATTTTCAGGGTTATGCATTCTACCTTTCATATGGTCTTATCTATGCCACATAATCTGAATGGTGCATTATTGTTCCATGCCAGTTGGTGATATTAGATGGTGGTCTTGTTGTGGACAACACTCTGCTCTTTTCTCACCCCCTTCTCTAATATATTATGTTTTGCTTCATCTTTCTTTAAAATATCCTCCATATTTGACCACTTCTCACTATCTCCATGCTTCTTAGTCTGCTTGAGCCCTTTCACTTTCAATTCCCCTTCAAAGAGTTTTTTCTTCTATCTTTGTTCCCAGCAGATGCTTTCAATTCAGTTATTTAAGTGTTTCCTCAAAACTGAGAATCACTATATAGGACTTATCTACTGTACATCATGAAATACTTATAAAGGGAAATAGCAATGAATTTATTTATGTCTAAACATTATGCATGGTATGTCCTGCATGTTGTATTAAAGGCACTATTACCATATCCCCTAGTGTTCATCTTATTGAGTGGTAACTAAACACAATGGTCACCTTGTTATTTCTCTTGTCTCTCTTATTCTGTTTATCACATTAGTACGTGGGGCCACATTTACACTCTTACTTTACTGCACATTTGTGAGTGATATGGAGCACGGTAGTGCATGAGAAGGTAAAGGGCTCTCTCCTCTGGATGGTACTGATGTTCCAATTTAGGCATGGTATTATTGTCATTAGCCCTGCTATTAAATTATTTACATTTTTATGTTATTTTCCAAAAATAACGTTTAAATTAAAAAATTTATATGCAGTCGAGTTACTTTCCCCAATTTCTCAACAGAAAAAACTTCCTCTCAATCATTTTTAGCAATGTAATATTCTATAAAAGAAAAATGAAAGAAAAACTGTCTTGATATGGCTGTCATTCTCAAATATGAGTCAAGGAATTCAGCTTTTCTAATTTTTAAAATTACAGGTTGTTTATTCCTTTGACCACAATCTACTAATTTCCACACAACCTTTTATTTTTTTCTTCTCAGAATTTTATTTTTCAGGAAAGTTGTTAAATAGTTCTTCACCCAGAATAGGTGTTTTAGGCCTAGATATATATACTCAATAGAAGCATTTCAAAGAGTTGAATACTCAAACAACTTACCACCAAAACAGTCTATCAGATGGCAGACTCTTTCTAACCATTGGTCAATAGTAACTTTGAATGACAGGAGGAAAAAATTCATTCACTGATTTTTTTTTTGAATAGTCTTAGACTTCGGGAGGGAGAGTCAGTTAAGTTTGGATGGAAATATGAGCCATTCAGCTATGATGTAATTTCTTTAAATGTCTTTTTTGTCAGCTATATTATTATTAGCTAAAATACCATTACCCATTGGATTTAAGTTTTTTATGAAAAAAGAAAATGTTTGTACCATTATGAATACATATATAATATACAGGCACTGTTTTATATGAATTGAACAATGACACATTGATATTCTGTAGTAATCAATCTGTATGAATTATATATTTTATGAATTTACATATAAGTTTAAATTAAAACTCAGACTTAGTTTCCTAATACATTTTTCTTATTATTTTTACTCTTAGAATTTGTTAAGGGAAATGGAATCTTTGAATATCAATATTTTATATTTTATAATTCATACAGCGAAAGGAGATTTACAAAAACAGGCGTTTTTCAAGTTTACAGGTCTTTTGAATATTGAGTGTTTGTTAGTTTTCTTAAAGCCTCTACATTTCTTTCAGAAACTAAAAATTATATAAGAATATGTTAAATTATCTTCTGGATTTAGATCAAGTCTTCAAACCCATGAACGTCAGTATCATTTCTCACTGAGAAGAAAAGTCTCTTTCCCTCCACTATTAAGGAAGAAAAAACAAACCAAGAAGTAACGTCAAGACATTTACCATAGATTTACATAGGAATCAATAATGATGTTTCTTTAAATTACACTTAATAAAGGAAACACAGACATGCTTGATTTCAAGTTTAGTTAGTTTGATGCAATCTTTGGTTCTTCATGATTAAAATCTTACCAAAAGCCCACCAAAGATGAGCAATCCAATAATTGTGGTCTCAGTTGGTAAGCTATGCCAATTCCCTGAAAATCATATTATGATAATAAGAGTCAGGCTAACCACATCGAATTCTTTCTCTATCCATAATTACAAAATTAGATTACTTTATCTTAAAGCATAGCTTGAGAAACATTTTCTCTGTGGTATATTATTCAAGGATCATGCTTTCTTAAGGTCTCTCTGTAAGCCAAGAAAGCCACATGTTATGCATTATAGCATAAAAGGCAGCAGTAGAAAGGGACATGTTATGGATAGACTCCTGTCAAACTTTGAACCACAGTCCAGGAATTATATTATGTATTACCAGGATATTTAGTAAGTGAATGGAATATATTACAAAGTAAACTATACTAAAATAACTGATGAGAGGCGATAGTGTGTTTGAGAAATATTTTTTATTATTCTTTATTTCAAGTCTGCCTGTCTTAAGAGATAAAGATTTTTACATTTCAGATGAGAGATATTTAAAATTCTATACCTTCTCTAAAATATTTATACTAACTACTGAGAGATAAGGAAAGGAGATAAAACTGACTTAATTTATGCAAGATCTACTCTGCCAAAATTTGGTAATAAAGACTCATTTTTCTGTTGCTTGTACACTAAGAATGTAAAACAAAAATGTGAATGACTAATGAACTAAGACAGTGATAAATTTCTTGCACTCCTTGCTCTCCCACCTCTTATTACACTAGAATGGCCCACTCACCTATTTCATGTGTGAAAGAAGAATGAGCAGATGTATACAGTAAAGATATGACTCCCATAAGACACAAAGGTAGTTGCCTACTTTTCTGCCTAGATATTTTACCTTGTATACATTCATGATGGGCTTTTAAACTGAAAGAACAGTTCTGTATATCAGACATTGTGACAACACAGCTAAGATTAAGATAGCACATGTGTTCTTAGATTTGCCATGCAGTGCCACACAACATTGAGGAATTTACTGAGGAGAGATAAACTGGAATAAATTCTAGTCATCAACCCGATGCATTGACTCACTGAGTTGATGTCTATTCTGCACTGATTTTCTTTCTAAAGCTTCATTTTCCTGCACACTTCTGAGCAGTGAGAAGAGGCACTCAAATTCTCACAAAAGCATTACAGAATGGCTGTGTCTAGTTATTACTTTCACTTTAAAAAGTTTTGAAGAATCATGGTATAAATTTTTTCATCCTTGTTCTAGTAACTTGGATCCACAGATCACTTGGTAAAATACCAGACTTTATCATACAATTAGCCATGTTGAAGAAATTGTTCTGTCTGCTTATAAACAGTTCATTATGTGACTCTGCAAATCATAGCGTGGATAGTTTGGGTACTGTATAATAAATGAAAGAATCCCTAACTACTCCAAAATTTTTCACTATATTTTTCCCTTCATTAAGTGTATTTATTCAATTTACACATTGCTTGATGCCACACCTCCAGGTTTTCCTATATTTGTGGAAGTATTTGTAGTCCAAACTACAGGGGAGGTTAAGACAGGGTAATTCACTTTGGATTAGGAGTGTGAAGCCATTCTCTGTCTCTTAAACATGTAAGTAAATAATCAGTCAGATAAATAAAAGTGTAAGTGTTTAAAACAACCTAAACGAGTAGGAAAAAGAAGGCATGAAGAAAAAAATAACAAAAAAAGTTAAATGTTGGTTTCAAGCCACTCTTACCCACACCTATAGTATGTACCAAGACACTAAACATGGCACCGAAAACACAAGTCAAATAACTTACACAAAACCTATATGTTGTCCTTGGATATGCATTTTTATTTGTATTGCATAGAAATTTTCGGAGATTAATGTAATGATGTATGTCTCAACTATGTGCTGAAGGAAAAAAAAACCATTTTTTATAGATTGTTCAATTTTTAATTTTCATTTTTTTATTTTTGATACTTTATTCACATTAAACATTTACTTTAAATATAGTAACATTAGTAAATTCAAAGCAAATGGAATAATATGAAAATCTTGTTACTGGGAGCTTACCCCCCATTCCCCACTGGGGTTGGGTCCTATCTGAGGCAGCTGGTTGGAGGTAGAGCATTGGCAGGGGCAATGAGGTGAGGTGTGAAGCTTGTTCTTACCAGAGATTAAGGTTGCTTTCTATAACAATGCTTACCTGTCTGACTATAAGTAACTCTGAAGCCAGTAGCTGCAAGCTTCTGGGTGAATTAACATCTGGTGCTTTAGAATAAGGAAATAAGTAAAGAATTAATTGCTAGGGTTCCTTTCTCTGTTGCCCAGAAGCCTTAACTCCCACTTGCCCAGTGGGAGGGAGGTTTATAGTAACAAACATTTATTGAACCAGGAGAAGAGAGTCACACTCACAGAATGAAGCATTCTCATGCAGCAAATTTGTGTAGAAATATTTGTAGAGTTTTTCATATATTTTTGCCAGACCCAGCTACTTGTCTTATACTTGCATACTTACATACATTCATATACTTACATATGCCTTATAAGCCCACATGCTAGCACAGAAAGAACTCATTCATTCTAGATTAAAAATAACCTTTGACCTTAATTGCATAGAGAAAAAGTTTTTACCCTTTTGTTGCTAAAGGAATTAAACCCAAGTCTATAAGAAAAAAAAAAAAACTTTTGTCCTTTTTAGGAAGACTAAGCCTGCCTTGATGTTAAGCAACAAAAACAAAAACAAAAACCCAAAACTAGTCCTTCCCATGTGAATGTAAAGCCTGCCAGTTCTTTTAGTTATCTCTGCAGCTCTTTTTTTTTGTCTTTCTTCATCTCTCTTTTATACTCTGTTATATTCTGCTACCTTCAGCTTCTGTTTTGCTTCTACTCTCCATATCTTCTATTCTCCTTTGCACTAATTCTGCTTTCTTCTTTGTCTCTCCCTATCTATTCAGTCCCTCATCTCTATAATGCTTCTATCCTTTCTCCTTCTGCATCCTTAATTCAGCTCTCTCCTTCTGCCTCCTAATGTCATTGTTCTTAGTTTTAGTATTTTTCCAGGACACATGATTACATGGTATTCCAATTATCAAAAGTTTACCATGATTTTAAACATGAATTCAAATTATAAATTGAATAATAATTTTACAACTAAGATGTTTACATGTGTTTCCATTAAGAATAATTATCTAGCTAAATATTAATTATCTGTCACAAGCTCCCAAGGTTCATTGAGCGTCTAAAACTATAATTCTTATGTCTAAGTTAACACAGAAGTTTTTGTATAAATAAACCCAGTCAATATTTATGTCCTTGTATCTACAATATATCAGTCATTACCTTTTTTATGGCATTTGTTTAATAGCCTATAGGAATGTATTCCTAAATCATAAATTTATTGCAATTAACTGAGACACATGAAGAATTGGAGCATCCCAATTGCAGCTTTCATATTTTAGAGAAATATAATTGTAGTCCTTATTACAAAGGGTTTAATAATCACTAGTATAATTTTAGGAATACTTATAGAATCATCATTAGTAATTAAGAAATCATCTATTTGTCTGTATAGCATCACTACAAGACAGTACACCTTCATTGATCTGCAGAAAATCTGTCCAATAGGGTAGGCTAATACCCAGGGATTGTTAGACTAATTTAGTAATGACAGTAAAGGCATATCAATAGCAAAAAATCAAATTCTGAGCCTTGTCCCTTAGGCCTTGCCTCCAAGGGCTCATTCATTGCAGTTCCATGGTAAACCATCTCTGGACAATCACCTGCTAGCCTTAGACTCTCCTAGATGAATCCTGACTGCTGTGTCATACAAGTAGTAGGGAAAATGAAATAGAAATAGCTGTGAGGATAGTAGATCAAACCTAAATTCAAAGCATACAATATTGCTAATGACAAGAAAATATTTTTCAAATAATGAAAGTCTTTTCAGTAGATACAATAGTTCTAATTATGCTTTATAATCAGAACTCTAAAAACAGACAAAATAAAATTTTACAAAATAACAAACTAATCTAGTAATTAAAATGGAGCGTAAGAGGGATGTTGTGGTTTAATGTGAGATAATCCTCATAGGCTCAGATGTTTTAACAATTGATTCCTAGCTAATGGTCCTAAGGTTATAGAACCTCCATCAGATAGAGCCTTGCTGGAAGAAGTCTTTCTTTGAAATGAATTTGAGGTTTTATATCCTTGCTCTATTTCTTGTTCTCTCAAACTGCCTTTTGAGTATGGATGGAATATAATCAGCCAGCTTTCTGTTCCATCTACCATATCTTTCCAACCATAACAAACTCTGTCCTTCTCAAACTGTAAATCAAATAAACCCCCTTTCCCCAAAGGTATTTTCTGTCAGAGTATTCTATCACAACATCATTGAAGTAACTAACATAAGTAGTTTGCTCCTTTACAAATAATAGGGGATCCAGATGCCAGGGATCCAAGAGGTTCCCAGGACCCAACAGGAAGGACTTTAGCCGAAATACCCAACAAAGGTGAGATAGAACCTGTAGAGACCATATCCAGTGGATAGGCATGGCCCCCAGTTGAGGGATGGGGCCACCCACACACATCAAAAATATTAATCCAGAATTCTTCCTGTCAAAAGAAAATGCAGAGACAAAGAGTGGAGCAAAAACTGAAGAAAAGGCAATCCAGAGACTGCCCCACCTACCCATCTGCTGACACCAAACCCAGACACTATTGCTGATGGCAAGAAGTGCTTACTGACAGGAGCCCGGGTATAGCTGTCCCCTGAGAGGCTCTTCTAGAGCTGGACTAATACAGATGAGGATGTATACAGCCAAACATTGGACTGAGCATGAGGACCCCAATAGGGAAGTTAGGACAAGTAGTGTAGGAGCCGAAGGGGTTTGCACCCTCATAAGAAGAACAATATCAATCAACCAGAGCCCCCCCCCCCCAAAGCTCCCAGGGACTAAATCCCCAACCAAAGTGTACACAGGCAGTAACTATGGATCCAGCTGGATATGTAGCAGAGGATTGCTTTATCTGGCATCACTAAGAGGGGAGTCCTTTGGTCCTGTGGAGGCTTGATGACCCAGAATAGGGGAACACTAGGCTGCTGAGGTAGGAGTGGGTGGGTGGGTGGGTGGTGGGTAAGGCAGTGAGAGGGAGAAGGGGATAGGGAGCTTGTGGAGAAGAAACTGGAAAGGAGGATAAGATTTAAAATGTAAATAAATACTATAACCAACAAAAGAGGAAATAATAGGAGAACTGAATTCTAAGCATTCATAAGTGTGAAGAGAATATAACCAGTATCATGTAACTTGTCCTGATGAACTAGTAGAACATACTATACTAACAGTTAAAAAAGACAGTCTAACAAGTGTCTGTTAGCACTATTGGTATCCACCAGAGAAAGTAAGTTGCAATAACCTTGAAAGGGTCAAAATTCAATCCAAATGTAGCATATGGCATGCTTTTTCATGGAGGGTTGGTTACATTCTACAAACATAATAGATCTGGTTGAAAATCAGTAGAAGTGGGATATCCAAGAAATCCTCAAACATTTAAAACTAAATATAGCCAACCAGAAAAATCTATTGGTCAGACAATGAATAACCATAGAACCCAGAAAGTATTTTGACATTGACTCCTTTGTTTTTCTTCAACATCAAGCAGTTAGGTTTTTCTTGTATGGGGACCACCAGTTCCTTCCATTTCCTAGAAACTCTTTTACCAGATATGCAGTTGGGTTTTTATTGTTGTTTTGTTTTTATTTTTGTTTGTTTGCTTGCTTGGATTTTTTTGTGCTTCCACAAGGGTCTAGTCAGCACTCATTTTAATAAGATACACTTTTATCTCACTATTTAATATCAAGTCCCCACCATTGCCATTTCCCTTGATATTTTTTTAATTCTAATCTACTTGACAGTATCATGCTGTGTTTTTATTTCTCTTAATGTTTCTTTAGCATGTAGAACTAAATTTAAATTTAGTAATTTAGTAATCACATAAATTACTAAAAGACTTATTTGTAATACTTTGAATATATAGAATATGAAGTTTATTTTTCTTTCCTGTGTGCCTGCATTTTCTAATTTTTTTAAGAGTAATATGACTAGCTCATGTAATTGTTTAAAAGTTAAAAATATCTAAAAGTAATCATGCTTAAATTTGAAATATTTTATATTTCTTCAAATTTAGCTAGTAGAAAAGAAAGTTGTGAGATGAATTTTCAAAAAAGAAAAAAATGGGCAGGCAATATGGGCAGGTAGTTATGTATAGAATTTATGTAGTTTTCTTGTAATTAGACTTTCTTTTACTCATGTGACTGCCACAAATGGATCTCCCCCCTTTCTTTCCAACAGTATATACCCCTTTGCCCCCAAAGAACTGATATAAGTGACTGGATTGGGTGTTGTTGTTGTTGTTGCTCCATTGGTTGTCCAGAATCTGGTGTTGTTTTTGGTAAGGCAGTTTTTGATTTTTGTATTTTTTGAGAATTTAGTACATGAGTACTGTGTTGACATTCTCCCCCTCCTTTCCAACTCCTTCCACACCCCTAGTACTCCCTTTCAAATTCACAACTTCTTCTGTGTACTGTAATAATACTCAACACAAATATGTTACAGAACTGGAATAAATTAATTGTGATATTTATTTCTATGAAAGACACCCCACATACTCCAGCTGGAATAAGAAAGTTGTAACAGTGATGACCAATATAAGGGTTCATTAGCTAATAGCAGTGATAGCACCATAAGTCTCATTCTTACATTATTGAAATGTTACATATCAGGCATCAGAGACACAGGAAAAGAAACACCATAAATAAACAAAACCAGTGCGTTTTCTTCTTATTGATAGCATCCAAAGGCAAATTAAAATCTAGCTCCCTTCTATAGTGTCACACTAAATGTTGCCCTCTACATGATGACATTATCAAAGATTCTCTTCTCCTTGTCTTGCCAATAGTATCCCAATAATTCCTTTGCTTAGATCTGTGATAAATTCAGAAATGAAATAAAAGCTTCAACCTATTCTCTACTTGTTGATAGGTCAGTGTTAGCTAAAGGATTCAGATGAGGAAAGATGAGAGGACTTGAAGCTGGGACATTGCTTCCTCCCTTCTCTCTTGGCAGAAAGAGCACATAGCTATTGATTGGAATCCTATATCAACATCTGACTGCCATATATTTAATAAACAACGTAGGGAGAAGCAAAGTTAAAATAAAAAATAGGGAAATTGCTCAAAAAACCTATGTAAATGAATGATCAGTATTATCAATCTTTAAAAGTCATTGGCAATGTGATCACTAAAATGAACACTCTAAAGAAAAGTAAAATGAGCAAAGCTTATTTTAAAATGTAAATACTTGCTATATCTATAGATCACTGCATTGGTCAACCTTCATCACTGAATTTTATTTTGCAGTAAATGTTAATCAGCTTGGAGATCTACAACTGGTCAATAATAAGAGAATAAGAGAGTTTGGAGTGTTTAATCCTAAATTAGATATAGTTATCAAACTCTTCCTAGGAAACAGTGTTTTTCAGAATTAATCAGAGAAATTATGACAGGAATCACAAACTCAGCTCAAGTTTATGTTAGAAAACGTCTAAGCATAGAAGATAGGATGCGGATACAAAGTCTCACATCCTTAGACAATGACTTATGTTGGTGGAGAGGGTTTCTTTTTTTTCACTTGCATATTTAGATGCTGACTTCTGTCCTCAGATATCTGTAGTCCAGGACATTGGTATTGTTGTTATTATTGAAGCACTTCCTGTCTTAATGTTGTGTAAAAATTGTTCTCCTTTACCTCTATTTGATAAATAAAGAGCTGCTCAGCCTATAGCAGTACTTCTGATCACAGTGAGAGGGTGGTCCCAGGTGAGGAGACCACCATAAGGATATGGATGGAGCAGGAACAGCCAGGGAAAGACCAAGACAGCAAGTAGCTGTGCACATAACTGGGAAATAGTCAGCATTGTCAGGTTATAATAGATGAGTATCTGCACAGATATAGTGCTTGAAACTTATTAATAAACACAATAAGTCTCCTTGTCATTATTTGGGAATGAGAAAAGTCCCAAATAGCATATTGACATTTGGCACCCAACATGGGGCACAGAATACAAACTTAGAAAAAAAACAGGCTTCGATCCTGAAAAGTCCTGGGTGGAACGCAGCTTCTGTGGCTGTGGGCAGGCTGCTCTGTGAGCATAGCTGTTGAACTCAGACTGATCACTTGAGCCAGGAAAGCAAACCAGTGGCCTCAGGCAAACTGAGCAATAAGACCCTTCTGAACAAAAAAGAGTCACGTCCTCTACCAGAGAATGGCTCACAGTGCAACCTATGGGGGAGCAGATACCCCAGAGCTAGGAGGAGTATGAGACCATTAGGAAAGTTGGCAGGTCAGAGACTCAGGGAAAGTTACCTCCCTCCCAAACTGCACTGCTCTGAGAAACACAGAAGCTCATGCTGCAGTCTGCAAAAGCACTTTCTGGGGGCACAAACATTGATGGTGGTGGTGGAGAGGGCGTGGCACCAGATGAGATCCTGTTGCTGGCTGATCCCTCTAATATGAGGCTCGGCAGAAGCCAGCTACAGGAATATGGAGAAGGTGGAACTGCTTCTTCTCTTTGAAAAGCAGAACTGGTGTGGAACCAGTCACAGTGCAAGGTCTGAGCTAAACAGCAAAAGCCAGAGACAAACACAGAAGAAGAAATCCAAGCATGGCCAAACATCTGATCCAGTAACAATGTTTGGAAATATGCTTAAATGCTAAAGAAAATGGTAGACTGGGTACAAAAGAAATCACAGACAGATATAAATGATTTGAAATTAATGAAATTAAAAGGAATAAGACACATCAGAATAAAAAAATAAATAAAACGCAGGCATTTAGGCCCTATATATTGTCATTTTAGATGGCTTAAATATAAAGACAGAAGGAAAAGAGACAAATGACTTAATTAAGATTGGAACACTACTTATTATCATTATTATCACACTCATATTTCTTACCTTAGTCTTAATAACTACAATGGCTTTCTTTCAGTGCCTTCTCACAGAAAAGAACTTCAGAAACATAAGAAAAAGAGAAATGTGAAAACTGGAGAGAAACCTTATAAGGGTAAAATAAGATAAAAATATAAGTGTAAACGAGAAAGATATTCAGATGGAGACAGAGGAGCTATGACCAGAGCCTACTGTACTGTCATATAATGAAAATCATGAAAACCAACCTCAGGTTGTTAGAAAATCAGTCTTAACGTATATAGTTAATTGTACAAATTCCTGCAGACAGTGGTTACACCCAAAGTTATGGAGAAAGTGGATGGCACTCCATAAATGTGCTGTATTTGAAAAGAAGTATAGAAAGTATTACCTCATATGGTGTGCATTCACTGTTTGAGAAGCAGATATAAATTCTTGGGAGATTCAAAATATAATAATCCCACAAGACTGAAAAGATATGGTAAAAGAAATATCATAACCTGGTCCTCAATTACAACAGCATTCATGGTGGAAAGAATAGGCTAAGGAGATTTAGTTATTATATGAAGGTCAATCTGCTGAGGCTTTGGAAAATGCTAACTCAGTGCAAAATGGTAATCAAACCCCCTAAAGGCAAGATCAGCACCAATAAATGAATTGATTAGAAGTACAGCTGATATTGGTTCTCATTCATGTGATGTAATTGTTAGAGGAGAAGTGATCTATAAAACATCCCAGAAGGGACCAGAAAACAAGTATTTTGGCAAACTTCTAGCGATGATCAGGGATCAAAACTAAAGTTATTTATAAATAATATTGAAATTGAAGATATGTTAGACACAAGAGCAGATGTGACAGTATTATTACCAAATTATTGGCCTCCAGAATGGCTTCTTTAGGAGGTAGATATTCAATTTCTAGGGGTTGAAACTTTATCCCAGATAAAACAAAGTATGAAATGTATTGAATATATGGGGCCAGAAGGTCAAATAGGAAACATAACACCATAAGTGGCTGATATAGCCATGAATTTATGGGGAAACCCAAGTTTCATTTTACAGTAACCATTGGACTGAGTGTGAGGTACCAGATGGAGGAGTTGGAGAAGGGACTGAAGGAGCTGAGGGAGTTTGCAGCCCCATGGAGGGAGCAACAGTGTCAACTGACCTGATTCTCCAGTGCTCCTGGAGACTGGACCACCAACCAAAGAATGCACACAGAGGGACACATGGTGCTGGCCACATATGTGGCAGAGGAGGGCCTTGTTGGCCATCAGGGGGGAGGAGAGGCCCTTCGGCCTGAGGGTGTTAGAGGCCCCAGTATTGGGGAATGCCAAGGTGGGAAGACAGGAGTGAGTGAGCGGGTGGGTGCGTGGGTGGGGAAATACCCTCATAGAGGCAGGGGGAGGGGGAGGGGATAGGGGATTTCCAAAGTGGAGACCTGGAAAGGGGGAAACATTTGAAATGTAAATAAAGTATCAAAAATAAAAATTAAAAAATAGAGGTCTACTGCTAATTCTATTTTTCCTAATTGATGAAATTTCATTTTTCCATTCAGAATTAATTCAGAAAACTTTCAATCTATGCCTTTAATTTTTCACTCTGTTTGTGTCCCAAAAATGTACATTTTAAGACATAATCATCTCTTTGCATAAGAATTCCTACGAGAGACTGAAGAGATGATAAAATAGCAAAAATACAAGTCATCTTTGCTTTCAAATGGTTCATATGTGTATCTTATATTTTTTTCTACAAGAGCTAATTCTCTCTTAGCCTCATTTAATAATTTTCTTAGATTGTTTAGCTTTTATAATTTTGTAATATTTGAAATAAATTATTTTGTTGTTGAGTAGTTGTTGTTGCCATTGAAGACCAGCCTTAATCCGTAGTGATCTGATAGGAGGCATGGGATTATTTCAATCTTCTTATATCTGTTGAGGTTTGTTTTGTGACCGATTATATGGTTAATTTTGGAGAAGGTACCATGAGGTGCTGAGAAGAAAGTATATTCTTTTCATTTAGGATTAAATGTTCTATAGATATCTGTTAAATCCATTCGGTTCAGAACATCTGTTAGTTTCACTGTGTCTCTGTTTAGCTTGTGATTCCAAGATCTGTCCATTGATGATAGTGGAGTGTTGAAGTCTCCTACTATTATTGTGTGAGGTGCGATGTGTGCTTTGAGTTTTAGTAAAGTTTCTTTTATGAATGTGGGTGCCCTTGCATTTGGAGCATAGATGTTCAGAATTGAGAGTTCTTCTTGGTAGATTTTTCCTTTGATGAGGATGAAGTGTCCTTCTTTATCTTTTTTGATGACTTTTGGGTGAAAGTTGATTTTATCCAATATTAGAATGGCTACTCCAGCCTGTTTCTTGGAACCATTTGCTGGAAATTGTTTTCCAGCCCTTTACTCTGAGTTAGTGTTTGTCTTTATCATGGATAAAGCATGAGTGCAGCAAAATGCTGGGCCCTGTTTATGGATCCAGTCTGTCCGTCTCTGTCTTTTTATTGGGGAATTGAGTCCATTGATGTTAAGAGATATTAAAGAATAGTGATTGTTTGTTCCTGTTATTTTCGATGTTATTTTTATGTTTGTGTGGCTATCTTCTTTTGAGTTTGTTGAAAGATTACTTTCTTGCTTTTTCTAGGGTGTAGTTTCTCTCCTTGAGTTGACGTTTTCCATCTATTATCCTTTGTAGGGCAGGGTTTGTGGAAACATATTGTATAAATTTGGTTTTGTCATAGAATATTTTGGTTTCACCATCTATGTTAATTGAGAGGTTTGCTGGGTATAGCAGCCTGGGCTGGCAGTTGTGTTCTCTTAGAGTCTGTATGAGTTCTGCCCAGGATCTTCTAGCTTTCATAGTCTCTGGTGAGAAGTCTGGTGTAATTCTGATAGGTCTGCCTTTATATGTTACTTGACCTTTTTCCCTTACTGCTTTTAATATTCTTTCCTTGTTTTGTGTATTTGGTGTTTTCACTATAATGTGACAGGATGAATTTCTTTTCTGGTCCAACTATTTGGAGTTCTGTACGTTTCTTGTATATTTATGTTCATTTCTTTGTTTAGGTTAGGGAAGTTTTCTTCTATAATTTTGTTGACGATATTTACTGGTCCTTTAAGTTGGGAATCTTTACTCTCTTCTATACCTATTATCTTTAGGTTCTGTCTTCTCATTGTGTCCTGGATTTCATGGATGTTTTGGGTTAGGAGCTTTTTGCATTTTGCATTATCTTTGACTGTTGTGTCAATGTTTTCTATGGTATCTTCCACATCTGAGATTCTCTCTTCTATCTCTTGTATTCTGTTGGTGATACTTGCATCAATGACTCATGATCTCTCTCCTAGGTTTTCTAACTCCAGGGTTGTCTCCCTTTGTGAGTTCTTTATTGTTTCTATTTCTATTTTTAGTTCCTGGATGGTTTTGTTCATTTCCTTCATCTGTTTGATTGTGTTTTCCTGGAATTCCATCTGTTTGATTGTGTTTTCCTGTAATTCTTTAATGGATTTCTGTGTTTCCTCTTTAAGGGCTTCTAGTTGTTTACCTGTATTCTGTTGTATTTCTTTAAGGGAGCTATTTATTTCCTTCTTAAAGTCTTCTATCATCATCATGAGAAATGATTTTAAATCTGAGTCTTGCTTTTTTGTTGTGTTGGGCTATCCAGGGCTTGCTGTGGTGGGAGAGCTGGGTTTTGATGATACCAGGTAGTCTTGGTTTCTGTTCCCATGTTCTTTCCCTTGCCTTTCACCATCTGGTTAACTCTGGTGTTAGCTGGTCTTACTCTATCTGGCTGTGGCATGTCCCTCCTGCAAGCCTCTGTGTCAATATTTTTTGCAGGCCTGCTCTCTCTGAGAGGAATTTGGGTTTGGAGACCTGTGGCACAGGGTCAGCTCTGGGGTGCAGACAGAAACCAGAAGGATCCTGTCCCCAGCTATCCCTTGGTTCCTGTGTTCTGATGGCTCTGCAAGGGTCCCTCTTGATCCAGTGAATTTGAACAGAAGTGGTGGTCTTGCCTGTGCTTGAAGGTGTGTTGGCACTCCTGGGATACCTGGCACTATTTGATTATGGAGCCCTGTGTCATAGGATCAGCTTCCCGGCCGCCGAAAGAAACCAGAAGACCACTCCTCAGTCACTGTGTACTGGAATTCCAGGTGGGTCCCTCTGAGTAGACAGGCTTGTCCACACTCCTGAGAGTCTAGTTTTCTCCTGGCACTATTTGGCTCTGGAGCCCTGTGGCACAGACTGAGGTCCCCAGTCACAGATGGAAACCAGAAGGCCCCTGTCCCAGGCTTTTCTTCAGTCCCTGTGTCCTGAAGGCCTGGGAGGCTGGGTTTCTCCTGGTGTTATTTGGCAATGGAGCCCTGGTGGCCCAGGCAGAGGTCTCCTGGCACAGATGGAAACTGGAAGGCTCCTGTCCCCGGCTTTTCCTCAGTCCCTGTGTCCCTAGGATTCCGGGCGGGTCTTGCTGAGCAGTGGTGCTTGTCTTAACCCCACTCATGGCTTTTCCACACTCCTGGGAGGGTAGCTTTCTCCTGGCACTATTTGGATATGGAGCCCTGGTGGCCCAGACAGAGGTCTCCTGCCACAAATGTAAACTAGAACGCTTCTGTTCCAGGCTTTTCCTCAGTTCCTGTCAACAGTAGACCTTTTATTGATGCTGAAATGGCTTCATTATTGGCAGAAAATGAATATTTGTGAAGAGCTTGCAGAAATTTTTGGAGAGAGATTAACAACAAAACACTGAAAGGAAGAAATTTCAATTTACAAAATGAACTAATGGGAGTCTCCCTCAAATAGTATTAGGGATATTAATTTCTTGGGCCCCTATATAATATACAGATACAAATAAATCAGAAAAAAGCAGGATGTAAGTAAGAAAAAAATAAAGTTGTTCAGAGCCCTTATGGTCCAATTAAAACATCAGAGTTCTATGTCATTCTTATTATATTAGATTTTCCTTAATTACTTAATGTAGTCGCTGACTATCTGTATGCAAAAAGAGTTCTGTTGTTAACTTCACTCCTTATTCAACTGTAACAAGTAAACAGAAATAGAAATGATCCTTTATATATGCCATATATCAGTTCCCAGATGGGTCTACCAGGTCCTCTACCACCAGATAATAATAAAATTGATCAGTTCCCAATAGGAATGTGGGAGGAAACTTCAGAATTTAATACAAACACCACGTTAACAACAAAGGTTTAAAGAAAGAATGTCCTCTCACTTGGCAACAACCCAAGAAAATTTGTTCTGTGTGTAATCAAACTCTATTACCTGCAGAGAATAAGCCAAAATGTACCAAAGGAAATGAAATTTGGTAAATGAATGTGTTTCATTTTGCAGAATTTGGAAAACTAATGTATGTGCACCACAGCATGAACACATATTCAGTACTTCAATGGGAAACTGCTTTAAGACCTGAATGGCTGATTCTATAATTATGCACTTGTTAGAACTTATGATTATCATGGACATACCTGTACAAATTAAGACTGCCAATGCTTCAGGATATGTCTCTAGTAAAAAGAAACATTTTTGTATATTACAATATAAAACCTATTCCAAGTAAACCACACAATACTATAGGACAAACATAGAAATGTAATAAAACCCCAAAAGTTGATTATATAATTCTTTATTAGCTTTAAAGTTTTTTAATACTAATAAACATAAAACAACAGCTCCTGACAGACGTTGGATTATGGGGGGGGGGAACCTGCTAAATTAGAACATCCCAACTATTTTAAGCATGTCTTAACCTCAGAGTGAAAGGAAGGAACTGTCTTGCTTTGGAGGAGAGATTTTTTTGACTGTGTTTCATGAGGAGAAGAAAAGCTGTAGATTCTGCTTCACAGAAATGTCTGTCAGATGAACTGGGCTAAAAGGCTGAAGCTGGATGATCCCATGTTACTGAGGAAACTTGGGTGACTGTCAATGTAGTCAGTTGTTTCTGTCATTTTTGTGGTTTGAAAGCTGCTTGCTCTGTACTTCCTGTTTACTTAGGTAATAATTATACTTCTCTGGTATCTGATTGTGTTGAAGACATAATAGTTATAGTCTCACAATTAAGTGTAAGTTGTTTAAAATTTAAGAAAATGTTTTAAGGTCTAAATAAAGATATTTATAGGTTGGTAAATGCAAGTTATGATAGAACATGAATTAAGTACATCACCAAGATGGATAAATAATAGTCTGTCTCCAAAGTTGCCAAATGAACTGGACATTGTGAATTTCAATTTTACCTAACACTTTTCATAATTGTTCTTATTGTATATGGTTTATTATTGTAAGAGAAAAAGCCTTTTATTAAACTAAAAGGGAACAGATATTGGGAGATGGTTTTGCACACTGTGTATTTAAATGCTGATTAGTATACCCCAGAGATCTTTTGGCAGTTCAGATGTTGGCATTGTCATTATTAATTGAAGCATCATCTGTCTCAATGTTGTGTAAAAATTGTTTTTCAGCACCGCAGTTTTATTAATAAAGAGCTGATTAGCCTACATCTGTGTAGGAGAGTTAAGGCAGGTCTTTAGATCCCAATGAGGGCCCCAGGCGAGGGAAGTTCCCAGGAGGGCGATGAATGGAGCAGAAGCAGCCTTGGCAAGACTAGAATGGGAGATAATGTGACACATGGCTGGGACAGTATATTTGGGTTAGAATAGATGAGTTTCTGCACAGATGTAGTGGTTGAAACCTATTAATAAAATAGGTTTCTGTGTCATTATTTGTGGTCAAGGGAGAAGTAGAAAAGGCCCAAATAGTACATTTATAGAGTTATTGGTATTTTATTGTTTCCTGGTGATAGAAAGTCAGTGTTCTTCAACGTAATAACTGCTGGTATATCGAGCAAACTCCAGGACTTGCCATATACTGATAGTAGATGGCCACCACAAGCTGAACTCCATATGTTTTATTTGTTTTGTTTAGATAATATCAGGAAGGGAACATGGAATTGAGTCATTTGAAGGTTGGGATAATCTCCATGCACTTAGGGCAAAGGAAGCAATTTTGATCAAAATTTAATTGTATGAAATTCTCAAAGAATAAATAAAATTATTATTTAAAATACATAGGTAACTTCCAAAACTGTCTAAGCACAGAAGTCTATCTCAGTCACAATTTACTGGGCAAAGTATAGCTAAGACAAGTTAGGAGAAGTAATTTCTGATGTTTTGGGAAAATGGTGAGATTTTTTGGCAATACGTAATTGTACAAAAAATTGATAGAGAAGATTTTTGAATCTTCAAAACAAAAGAAATGATAATGTGTATAGGACTGGATAATTCTTAGACATGTACACTTCCACTGTGTCAACAAAGTGTTTGCTATGGGCATAGATCTTTGAGTAGCTGGAAAAGAGAGTTGAATATGATCAAAATATTTCTCATGAAATTTCCAAAGAACAATGAAAAAGAAAAAAAAAAAACCCAAAACAAACAAAATCCCAAGCAATAAAACAACTTTCCATTTTTAAGAAGTAAATTTTGCGTAAGAGAATTTGACATCTTCAATGGCAAAACAAACAAGAATGTCCAAGATGGCTGATTCTGGGGGTCAAGAGAATACATATATGCTATCTAGTAAAACATTATGTGTCAAAAGCTAGAATTTGCACATACTATACCCTCTATGATATAACTTTGCTTATAAATATTTGTTTGAGGTAGAGATAAGTATATTTTGGGCATAAGTTGACAATGTGCAATGAACAAAATCACTCCAAGCAACTCGTAATAATGAGTCAACAACCACATGTGTAGACACAAATTCAGCTACTAGTAGATTCATCATATCATAAGAAACAGAAGGAAAATTCCAGAAAAATTTATATATATTTCAAATCATAACCTAAAAAATATGACAACCTTCATGGTGAAATAAAGAAGATATTCGTAAATTATTTATTAAAATAAAAAATTAGTTACTCTAGATATCGATTTAAAAAGGAACAGGCAAAATATTATATGATCATGAGTTTATTGAGTGTCTCATAACATTCTCTACATACATTTACCTAATCATAAATATTCTAATGTTCATTTTAGATATATTCATATTAATTTCTAGGTACACTCTTATGTCTGAGTTATTACAGTACTTCCATGAGATCATTTGCCAATGTATACTTTTCCTTTTTTTCCCCTCTCTTTCTCCTTTGCTGTTGGTTATTTCATTATAAGTTCTTATGCATGTTAAGTACATTTTTCTGTGCTGAGCCACATCCTCAAGCTTACTTTCTCATATAAAAAATTAATTAACGAGCCAGTAGTAAAAACATTTGCCATGAATTCTGATGACCTGAATTGATATCCCTATATCCTATGAAGGAAGTTGAGAATTGATTCTCCCAAACTCTTCTAACATTGTGGCAGGCATGCACCAGTATACACACACACACACACACACACACACACACACACACACACACACACACACACACATACAATTTTAAAAGTAATTGCTACATTTCCCAGTGACTCTAAACAGATATATGTTAAAATTAACCAATATTATTAATTTTTAAGTTGTGATTATGATTCAGGCTCCATTGAGTCTAGTGAGGATGCTCATTCTTTTTTTTTTTTTTTTTTTTTTTTTTTTTTTTTTTTTTTTTGCAGCATTTCCCGATGCCCCTTTCCTCATACACAAAAACACATTGAAATCAGATTGGTAATTATTATTGAATCAATTTTCTAGTTGTGTGTGCAAATGGATATTTCCATGTCAGAGAAATTATGAAAGCCAACTGCATCTTTGCTTGGAACAAAAATGAGAAATAGTACAGAATTTTGTATTCTTAGCATTATGTAAACTTCAGCAACCCACACTGCCATTCTGTAGTTATGTAGATGACCATAATAAGAAATGTTATATTTTAGTTTTTATATGTTTATGGTCAATTAAGAAAGTACAAAAGAGAAAATAGGGCCATCCATCAGAACAACACAGAGACACACAAGAAATTGCCAGATCTCTTCATTGAAGCATGGTAATCCAATCATATGTTCTCTAATTTAATGCAAACAAAATAAGGGCTCTGAAAAAAAGAGAAACAGGTGTCTAACACGTTTCTCACTGAGTGTAAGAAACATATAAAATTAATTTTATTAACTGAATCTTCCATACAGTTAATCACAAAACTGGTGGAAGCTTTTTTATGATTCATTTAACCTGTCAATGTGCTAACTGTGTATTGATTACTACTATAATATGAAACAAAAGGTAGAGCCCTGTGTAAGCTTATGTTCATTAGGAAGTTCTATCTGCTTCCATCATACAGGTAGCAGAAGCGAGTAGGGCTAAGTACTTACAGTACACCTGGAATTGAAGAGAGCAGAAGACCAGGTCTGTACCTCACAAGCACTGTTTCCCAAACTTTGTTCATACTGGCGAAACACATTTTTTTTAATATGCAGCTCTGCTTGCTTGAATTATAGTTTACACAAAAGGAATGTTCCTGTATTAAAACACAGTTTGATTACTGTCAGGAAAAATCACCTACATGAAAAAAATTAATTAATTACATTGACTTTCAAATGGTAAACCTACTTTATAATCACATTTGAATTTCAATTTGATTTGTTTTATCATCTATTCAGTGAATTGTAGGTCCAATCTTTCCTGAAGTTTAAGGATTTTTAGATCCCTAGTTTATTATTACTTATAGTCTTTGTCTTAATGTTGAATCAGGTCTATTCTGAGACAAAAAAAAATGTTTCTTTAACTTATACTTTCCTTAATGAGTTTTTATACGTATTTGAGGACATCTTAAGTGTTTGACAACTATATCATTGTAGAAATCTCTTTAAATTTTAAAGATGACCAACTTTTTTAAATAGTTGCAGTATCTTAATTTTCTTTTTCTTCCTGAATAAGTTTTCATAAAAGCTTTAAAAGGAATTTGACAAACTCTCTGGTTTGCTGAATACATTTGTCTTTTGTTTCCATGATTATAGTAATACCGGCACATCTCCAATTATATCTGCTATTTCATTCCTCACAATTAAATTTGAAATTTGTTTTCTTTATTTTGTGAAACATGGTATAGTATGTCCCAGTCTAAACCTCACACTTGCTATGTAACCAAGTATGGCCTTAAAATTATGATCTTTGTACCTCTGCCTCGCAAGTGTTGGAATATTAGGCATGCATCATCATGTTTAGTTTAGATGCTACATTTTTTCTTAATACAACTAATTAGACATTTAAAAATTGTATTATTCAAAAGAGCTTTCTCATGATTTATATTGTTTTTGTTGTTGTTGTTTTTTTTGTTTTTGTTTTGTTTTTGGTTAGATCAACTTCAATTCCTGGAAGAAGTATCATCAGCCCAGAAGAGAAAAGTTCTTTAAAACTGTGTGTGTGTGTGTGTGTGTGTGTGTGTGTGTGTGTGTGTGTATGAAATTATATGTATTATAGAGTATTTTATTTTAGGCAAAGCATTAGTAGTATGATTACTTGGGACTTTTTCAGTCATCTTTACTGTTATAGTACCAACTTTCTGTACTTTCCTTACTCTGCCTTCCCCAAAGAGCCTCCCATTCTCCCATCAGATCACATGTATCTTGACATTCTCCTCTATACTCTTCCTATCTTCTTATGTGTTTACCTTTATTCTCTTCCATAGAGATGCTCTTTCCCATTTCTTTGATCAGATCATTTGCACATTTCCATCCCCATCTCTATTGCTGCCAACTCTCTTATCCTAGTGATGATTACATTTTACTTTCTGGTTTGTGTAGTTAGTAAAGGCTATGATCACATATCTGAAGTTATGGACCTGGTTACTATATACACTTACAACAAACAGCACTGTGTAATCAACAAACTGTGGAACACTGGATCTCAAACACAATATGTGATATAGAGAAGTTTCCAGGATCCTCAGAATACATGTCTTTAAAATAAAAACGATGAGATTCTCCTTGAGTCTTTCTTATCTGCACCATTCCACTTAGGTATCAGAAAATTGAAACACAAACTTCTAGAGGTTCTGTCTCCTCAGCCTCATGGAAGATTGCAAATCAATTAGTTAACTTTGTCCTCAACAGCTTCTGAGTGGTTGCCCAAGACACATATTCTGTAGAATATCTATACTTTTGCCAATAGTTACTGAGCACTAATCAGGTATCATGGCAAATTAAATATGACATAGACTTTGCTTTACTTTGGTAAAGGTATCACATACAGGAGTGTCAGACATA
Organism: Uromys caudimaculatus; assembly: GCA_028551405.1. NCBI lineage: Eukaryota > Metazoa > Chordata > Mammalia > Rodentia > Muridae > Uromys > Uromys caudimaculatus. The sequence goes on along the minus strand of CM052702.1, from coordinate 68,476,762 downwards.
AAAAAAAACTTAAATAAAATTTATATATCATTAATGATAGACATGCTTAAAAGACTAAAAATTCACGAAAGCAGTGAAGAGGACTATCCTCCAAATGATTATAATTACAGATTTCTCACTACATGCTGCTTATCACAAACATATTCACTTAGATTTTTACACTATTTTAGAGAACAGAAGTCTATGAATCTTTGGGAATTAGTGAACCAGAAGTGGCATGAAAGTGTTTGCTTCAAAGTCATATCCCTTAGCATCAAATACCATTGTTCATTTTATTGATTTTATTTTGACTCATACTTAATTACAGTAATGGACATGTCTCATACATTCTTGAGACATGCGCTAGATGCTATTTGGTGAGAACAAACCATTTCAGGAAGAGAATTTTTACATGTGCAACTATACTGGTTTTACAATCAAGCTCACAGTTTTAAATTATTACCAATCAACTTTTCCAGATTAACTGCAAAGCTGAAAATTTATTATTGAGATTTCAATGGCGCAGTGACTCCTAAGAGTTTGAATAGTTTCTGAGGAATGATAAAAGCTTCTCCTGTGCCCTGAATTAAGCTGTCACTAATGGAAATGGAACAGTGTCATCAAACCAATTTCATGACCACTCTATACTGATTACCTACTTCTGTTCTGCCTCATGGGAAAATAGAACAGCTGTTACAATGAGAAGTAACAGATTTCACTGTGCAGCAACAATGCAGAGGTCTTAGACTTATGATAAAATATAATTTATTAAATGAAAAATTCACTATTGTATTAGATTTCTATTGTTTTTGAACAAATTACCACAAAGCTGATAGCTTAAAATAATAATAGCTATGTATAGTATGGGTGTGTCTAGACATACACATAATCCCAGCACATGGAATGCTGAGGCCAGAAAATCATGAGTTTGAGGCCAACATTGTATAGAAAAATAAAAAAGTAAACACGAAAGAAAACAATGCAATGTTTTAGTATTATTTCCCAGTTCTGGAGTGCACAGTCTGTAAAGGATTTTTGGAACTAAAGTCAAGATATTCATAGAGCTGCTGCACTCAGTTTGGAAGTTACAAAGGAGAGTGAGCACAATGTCATATCTAGATTTTCAAAGCTTCCTGCATTCATTGACTCACAGCCTCCGTCCAACCTCAAAAACATAAAACACATCACAAAATCAGATATTCCTCTAGTCACATCTTTTCTAGTTTTCTCTAGTGTCTCCCCCTTCCACTTAAAGATACTTATAACTGTTTCCCTCCATGATTTTCCAATCTCAATCTTTATCATGTGAAGCAACATAAATATAACTTTAAATATGTAAGACTATAATGCTGTTTTCCATAATAATTGGCAGGATTATACATAATTTATCAGATCTCAAGTGATGTGAGTAGCTCTCAAGTGTTTGCCCCCACCTCCAAAAAGGAAGAGCAGAGTAAAAATCACTCAACAGAGAGCAAAGACTGCTGTCAATATGACGGAGTTACTGACTGACATAGAAATATTCTTCTGATTAACTAAGGTGGTTACCTTATGATCACAAGAATCCTTTTGGCCCCTGCATTTTGAACTGCGTGGTCGCTTTTGTTAAGGAATGCATAGGTATAGTATAGCTAATGATCTTAAAGCAGAGATACAAAGAACTAGATACAGAAGACCAAGAATATGAGCTATCAGATACCAGCAATAGCTTAAGGATTGAAGCATGCACAAAGAAAAGGGGTGGTGATGAAGAGATCAGCTAACTAAAGACTGTTGGAAAATTCCACTGGGCCACAGAGCATGTAGGCACCCCTCTCCTCCCAGAAAGAAGAGGTCAGTGGAGCACAAAGGCAAGAAGGGAGAAGCTGATTAATTCCCTACTACCTCATTCCCTAAAGACCAATCAGTTTAAAGCACACACTGTTTCACCAATCATATTGTGCCTAGTTGCTGATGCTCTATTCTACCCCTGGAAACTGTATAAAAACTCACCGAATGAGCCCCTCAGGGTTGCCACCTCTACTTCAGGTCTGGGATGACCCCAGCGCACTGGAACAATAAATTTCTCTTGCTTTTGCATCAAAGAAAGAAAGAAAGGAAGAAAAAAGAAAGGAAGGAAGGAAGGAAGGAAGGAAGGAAGGAAGGAAGGAAGGAAGGAAGGAAGGAAGGAAGGAAGGAAGGAAGGAAGGAAGAATCCTTCTACTAAAAGAAAACTAATACAAAACCATGAGAGCAATCAGAATCAACGTTCCTTGCTTTACATGTTAGCATTCAGTAAAATCATTACTAGTTTAAAACGAACTGAATTATCATCTACCTGTTACATGAAAAAAAAAGACATCTAAAAATTATTAGCTTCAATTTTTTTCTTTTGCATTCTTAGATAATTCAAAATCTTGTGTAAGCCAATTTAGAGATTTAAATTTAGAAATTTAATAATATTTTTTAAAAAATAATATACATTTCTTTTTAAATTTTACCTTTACTTTTATTACATGAATGTTTTTCAGTCTTTTTTTTTTTTTAATTTTATTTTATTTACATTTCTGATGATTCCCCTTTTCTTTGGAAACCCCGTGTCCCCTCCCCCTCCCCGCCTCTGTGAGGGAATTCCTCCTCCCACCTACCCGCCCACCCATTCCCATATTCCCACCTTGACATTCCCTTTTACTGGGGCCACTAGCACCCTCAGGCCCATAGTCCTCTCCTTTCTCCCTGGTGGCCATCGAGGTGATTCTTCTGCCTCATATGTAGTCCAAATCAGGGGTCAATAGATGTGTATTCTTTAGTTAGTGGTCTGAACTAGAGGACGACCAGGGGGAGGGTCAGGCCCATTGACGCTCTTGCTCCCTCCATGGGGCTGCCAATTCCCTCCGCTCCTTCAGACTTTTCTCCAACCCCTCC
>CM052702.1:68380949-68473779 GCA_028551405.1 Uromys caudimaculatus | reverse complement strand
CTTGTATGTCTGTTTGCTACATGTGTCTCAGTGGAATTCAGAGAGGGTATCAAATCTAGAAAAGGAGTTACATGTAGCTGTGAGCCACAGTTTTGGTGCTGGAATCAAACCCACATCCTCTACAAGAGCAGGCAGTGCTCTTAACCAATGAGCCGTCCCCAATCCTGGAAGTTAATAATTTTTAACAACATGCAACTATTTTGTAATTTCAACTCAATTGTTTCTTACTAGCATGATTGCTTTTCATATCAGGAGACATCTACATTACCAAATCTACAGCAACTTTATGAACTTATATGTTCCAGCTTCCAAGTAAGTACAAATTGATTGATGACATTTCATTGGCAATAAACCATTAATGCATGCTTTTGCAAAGTAGACTCAGCCAAGAAATTTTTTGCTGCATCAGCCTCTTTCACTTTTGTTGAACTTAAAAGCATACTTAAATGTACTTCAGCATGTAGAAGTCATGGCCAACACTGTCCTTTATTGTTTATTTGTAGTTGCCATAAAAATTTTTCATTTTTTATTACTGGACCTATCATTACTATGAGAGTATTTGTTTTCCATTCAAAATATCTGTACCTTTGCTACTAGAAAGAAATATTAAGAATCACTCAAAAATGTGGTGACAGAAATAGTTTGTTGTTTGTCAAGTATATTGTGGGGAAAAGGTAACTTCAGACAACCAAAACACATTGCCATGTATGAGTCTCATTGTGTCTTCTGGCTTATGCTCAGATTGCAATCCATAGCATTATAACTCCTTGTAAAAGTAATTCTTAAGGGGTTTTCTATACCCTTCATGCCTTGCTCTCAAATAATTGCTGACATTTCTATGCCTATTCTAGCCTGTTTTAGCTCTCAAATAAAGACACAGAAACCTGGTACTTTTATTAACAAGATGCAAGACTAATCTAGGCAGTTGCTAGGGTATCCAAACCCTCTAAGGCTGCCTATTTCCCAGCCACATTGTCTTTTACCTTCAATCTGCATCTTGCCCTCACTTGCTCTGGTCCATATGTATCTTCTTGGCTGCTTTCCCAGTGTGATCTCATGGGAAATCCTTGTGGTCTCTCCATATGGTCTCTCCACATCTTATTTCCTTATGATGGTCCTTCTCCTATCTTCTCTGGGAACCCCCTGACTGGGATCAGAACTCCCGCTGTATTCGTTTCTGCCCACCTAATTGGCTGATTCATCTCTTTATTAACCAATCAGTAGGTGATAGAGAAGAATGTTTACAAAACACTGAGACAGGTGATGCTTCATAAAAAGAACAATAGCGAAGTCTGGCCTGTACTCAACTCTCTGCCAGACCAGAAACCAGCATTTGAGTAATACAAAGAAAAAAGCTTTGCACAACACACAACAAAATCCTCCAACAACTCTCTGCCTATAAAATGCACTCACTGAAGAATTAAGATAACAGCATTTAAGTGCTATAAGCATTGAAAGAAGTTATAAGTTTTATCACATTTCAGAGTGTATAGATTTCCTAAGAGTTAACTGAATACAGCCTTTGCATTTGTATTCATTTATCATTTTCATGCTATCAATTTGGCACACTAAAGGTAATAGTGCTGAACTACTGTTTAGCTCAGAATGAATTCTGAGAGTTCTAAGATATTTTTCTAGCTCATTTCAGGCAGGACAATTCCTGCTTTTTACCACTGTCATTTGCATATGTCTCAAAGCAAATATAAATATTGTTGCTGTGCAACAGAACAGGAAGTTGCTACTATTTGCTGTAATCTACCCATTTCAAAAATAGACTAATGCAAAATCATACATCTCAACTTTTCCAATAATTATTCAGTTCTTTTATGAAGAACATGACTACATCATAAACATTTTGTATCATCCATATAGGGGCAGAAGCAAAATTTACAAGCTAACCCCAATAGTATTTCAATGGTTAGTTGCCACCTCTGAGTTTATAATGTAAAAGATTCTAAATTTTTATTATAGTCTTTCATGTAGATAAATATATCATAAAATACTTAAAAATACTTAATGATATAGAAAACGATTATATCAATCCCCTCAGTAATAATATATCATGTCTATACTTTTAAAATAAGATAGTAAAAGTTCTAGATAGAAAACACTCTTCCCAAAATACCATGTAGCCTTCATCACAGAAATATAGGAGATTAAGAGCAAACTTGTAAAATAAAACATACATAGGACATGCCTAATAATGTTGACAGAATGTTAACTCCTAAATGGTGAGAGGTGTTGCTAGGAGAGAAAGGAGAATGCTCTTGATTTTAAAATTAAAGATATGGCCCATAATTAATGGAGGAGCGTTAGGAATGGCTAATGAAGATAGACTATTATGGAAAATAATCCTATAATTGTTTGATGATACATCATTGTACTATTGATGTGGACATGACAATAGATAAAGGAATAGGAAGCTTTGCAATGTTCAAAGATTTTATTGGTATTGCAAAGTTCACACAGATTTTAGTCAGTGGCATAAGCAGAACAAATATTTTACTCATAAAATGACTGATACTTTTAAGACTTCTAGGGACATAGAATCAATAATTATCAGTTAGAACTTGAACTCCAGGTTGTATCATGAAGCCACCCCACCTGGACCTTGCTTTTGTATAATAGTTTTTCTATTGTTTTGTGGGATGATTCATTAAACTGTATTATTCCAAGGCTGTCGGAACCTGTCCTGGACATACATCATGATATACCGCACCATTTGACTTATGTATCAAAGGTACAAAGGCTCTTAAACTTTCTTGAATTCTTTGTGTATACAGAATACTTTATTATAAACTATGAACTGTATCAGAGAGATATGTTCACATATCTTGGCCAGCTCTGAGGTTAGGACTTTTTCATAAAATATATCAACTTCTCATAAGATGGTACTAAACATCATATATACAAATGATTATTGAAAATAGTTTCTTACTCTAACTAGGCATCATAGCCAAATTCTGTGTATAATCCTAGTAGCAAAGGCTGGCACAGTTTTACTCTGCTTCATGAATCTCTGCCTACCTAAATGAGCACATAATTTCTCAAGGGTTATAAAATATTAGGGCAGACAAGTTTACCGAAGTTATTTTTCTATATAAAACAACTTAAGATGACTTGAAACATTCTCATTGGAGAGATGTTAATGGGAGGCCTTGGGAACTAAGAAGCATTCTTTCCTATTCACACTCTCAAGGATTTCTTTCTTTCTAAGTACTATTTTCAAATAGAAAATGGAAAATTCATAATATCTGAAAGACTACATTTCTGACTTTATCCCCCGTATAATGTTAACTTGCATGTGGCTCAACAATTGCCCATTTATAAATGTGAGGCTTTGAAAAAAAAAAAAACACAGCATAAGGACTTCAAGTCATAGGGAAATTTTTCATAAGCAATAACCTTAGTCAAAATGTGTTTGCCTTCACAGTTGGTGGAAATGTGTGTGGCAGAATACTTGAGACATGAACACACATTCAAGCCACACACATCACATACTTTTATTCAAAAGAAAACACCACTATAAATCAGAAGAGATTTATATTTTAATGTCCCTAGAAAATAATTTCTCAGAAGTTACCCAGTGGTTGCTGTACAGAATTTGTGGTGTCATTTTTGTTGTTATTGCTGTTAGAGTCAATACCATGATTTGTTCTAAGGAATAATATTTATTTTAGGAAAACTGCTTCTCATCATTTTTTCAAAACCTCTAAGTACCAAAAGCCTTTTTAAATGTTGTTTTCTTTGGGGATTTTCTCTAAGCCTCCTACTCACTGGAGGAAATCTACTTCAACACCCAAAACAAACCAATTAAGAAGCACTGCAGCTGGAGAGCTGTTTGTTCTCAACATGCAGAAGCTTGGGGTTAGTACAGTGAGCTGCTCACCTGTGTGAAGACACAGATTAAAGACACTGTCCTTGTCAACCAACACGTTGTTGGTGCTCATTCTTGAACTTCTGTAACTTGCCTGGATTTATATTCATATTTTCATTTCCTTTTCATTTTGTTCAGGGAGTGCCCAATGTTTTATTTTTAATTAATTAGCATTTGTAATCTACTTCAAAATTCCAAGTAGAATTATAAAATATTAAAATTAATGGTGTTTGCTGAGATATTTTGTGTCAAATTGTTCTCTTCTGTTTTGTATTTATTTTTTCTTTGAGTTTATGTTATTTTGACTTTATTATTTTGTTATGTATTTTGACTTTAATTAGACACAGAGATGGTAAGTGATCCCTATTTTGTTCACCCCCAAACAAAGTCCCACTGTGTTCATCTTCTATGATTTGGAGATGGATGTACTTTTGTCATTTTATAGACACTACCAAAATTAGCTGTCTGGCTTGGCTATGGGTCAGTGGTACAATACCTGTCCAGTACTGACCCTGAGCACTCTACTCAGATAAACATGAAAGCATCATGCTTTGATTTTAGTAACATTGACTTCAGAGCATCTGTATCAATCAACTGATTAGATAAAGGGAGTAAAAATCATATCATATGAATTACCAAAACTCAGGAAAACTGATGTTTACAAAAGTGAAAAAGATAAACAAAATTATCATTCTGCTAATTTTAAGGTTTTAAGATTAAAACATTGTATTTTAAATAAGTAAATGAATGTTTTATTTACATAAAATATTGGTTTTCTTTATTTACATTTATATAACTTTATTAATTCTTTGAGAATATTTTATCTATAACACCCTTCCTTATCTCTCCCCAGATCTACCCACTATTATATATGTCCTCATTGAGTTTTTTCTTGTACCTACACAGTCCAATTGGAACCCTCAGCGACTCTTTGATGTATAGCCATCCACTAGAGGGTGGTTGAGCCAGCAGGGACCAGATCCTTAAAGAAAACTGACCCCTTAAAAAAGTTCTATGTTGAAACAGGATTTGCACACTCAAAGGATTAATTACTAATGTCTGGAACAAATTTATATCAATTTGTATATTTGTATGGCTGAAATTAAAATTGGAGAGAAAGGAGAATATATACATACAAAGTGACACTTACCTATGCAGCTACCAGAACTTATACAGAAGAAAACGAACAGTTATGTGTACACAGAAGTCAACATGTCAAATAATTCCAGTTATTCATTGTCATAATGAAACAAGCACACCATAGATATTAGTGGAGTTGGCATATTCCTGCCTTCTTTAAATGTCATTATTTCAATTTGCATAAGTATGCCTAGAAAAAGCTAAATATGTGGGACACACACACACACACATACACACACACACACACACACACACACACACTAATATTTCTGAGGTCATGATTACCTTTTGATCAGAAGATCTGCACAAGAGCCAAGATTCTGGAAGAAATCATGAAGCTTGAAAAAGGTGTTGTTTCTGAAAAGTTTCCAGCCTTCCTGAAGGGAATACTTGGTTTTCTTTTCCATCCTGTTATTGAAGAGGGGTAGTTTATGGACAAGCTCCTAGGCAATTAGAATTCCATAATTCAAATTAATAATATCATAAAACACTGAAGATTATATACTTGGTTTTTCTAACCTGCAGCCAAAGTATTATTTTGATAGCAGTTTTGAAGCTACTTGGAATTCATCCCAGACTTGTTAAAAATAATTTTTAAAATGTTAAAGGTATTTGAAATAAAAATCATGTTCCCATAACAAGGAGTTTTAAAAATTACAATTGTGTTTTCAGATTAGGAGGGCATGGGAAGTATTGCTTTCACTTGTTTGGTTGACTGGGAAGTACTATGGAAGGTCATGTTTTTCTTATACAGACATTTTCTAAGTAGAAACAAGGAAATTCAGTAGGAGCTTGGAATCAATCTTCTTCATTATAGCTGTTAGACTTCACCACATTGTCTGGTGGATTGAATAAATACATTATGTTTCTCGATTTATGTGTTATAAATTTTATTTCCCTGCTTTTCATTTATTGAAGCGGTCCCTTCCATGAGAAAATAGGTCTCAGTTTTAAAAATGGAGTGTAGTACTATATGCATTAGCTCTGAATTTCTCACAATGTAAGACACAATTGGGAGAGCACGGCACCGAAGCACTGGAAAATGCTTTTGTAGGTTCTCTGTATATGAGGAGCTACAGTATGAGACGTTGTGCCTCTGAAGCAAATAAAATAATCAAATAGTTAGAAAAGATGTTTCAGGTTTCACATAAATGGCCAGATCATCCATTTTCAGAACTCCTGCATCCTTAGTGAGCATTTTTCTACCTTTTCAGATGGCTGATAAAGAATAGCCAGGAGCAGAAAGAGCAGGAGGTCTCTAGACCAATTAGAACAAGACACCTAGAGGATGCCTTGAGGATCCCTTGTTTTTCAGCAAGACAGTGAGTGAGGCAAGGCATCCCTTTCCAGTCAATGTCTTTATTTAGCTTGAAGTCAATAAACCTCACCAAGCATCAGACATGCCAGAGTGCATGAGAAAGCTACAGACAGCTGTTCGATCCTCAGTTTCAGAGAGAGTGGGATCCCAGAAGGTGCTTTGAAAACTCTTTACCGAAGCTTTATTCCCGGCAAATATTTATTTATTTATTTATTTATTTACTTTATGTATGAGTACACTGTAGCTGTCTTCAGACACACCAGAAGAGGGCCTTAGATGATTGTAAACCGCCACGTGGTTTCTGGGAGTTGAATCAGGAACTTCGGAAGAGCAGTCAGCGCTCTTAACTGCTGAGCCATCTCTCCAGGCCAGCTTTATGCTTTCAATCTGGACTGTCTCCAATAGGTTCATCCTTTAACTACAAGTCACCAGCTGGTGTCATTATTTTTAGGGATTCTGGTACGTTTAGGAGGTAACAACTGTAAGGGTAGGTCACTAGGTGTTGGTCTTTGAAGGTTATACCTGCCCCTCCTTCCTGCCTCCTTGTCTGATTACTTCCCCAACTTCTAAGAATAGCCTCTAAGAACTGAGCTGATCAGCCATGTCTCCTCTCGATGTTGGACAGCAAACCCTTTGAAATCATGAGCCAAATCTTTCCTCCCTTTTAAGTTTTACTAGTAACAGAAATAAGAAAGTATAACACCAAATAATGTTATCACAGGGACTGTATTTTGAGAACTGCTGACAGCATATCCTATCAAGGACCAAATGGCTCAAAACAGATAAAGGGTACATCTTCAAAGAAAATAAAGTAAGTTTCTTGATAAATTGGTAACTATGCCATCGCACCTTGAAGACTGCAGTAATAAATGGCCAGCCAATTCTGAAATGCAAGAAGAGCACATGAACACAGATGTGTTCTGCGGTTTTTCCAAATTCTCAGTAGGAAACATTCCTTGGTGAGACCAAGGAGATTAAAACAATGCCATTATTTGCAAATATCTTTACAGTCCTCTCCCTTAAAACACTAAAGTTTACGAAAAGATGCATCTAGAGCAATGTAAGACACTAACACTGCAATATTACTAAAGTAATTGGTATTGCCAATTATTTTTTCTCACATACGTAACAAGCCAAAATATAGACTTTCTGTTAGGTTGTAAGACTTCTCCCAGGTCTGAATGGAAAGAGAGGAAGTCTGTTCAGAGATCAAACTCAAAACCAGCAGGCCTTTGCCCTCATGCACTCAATTTTGCATGACTGAGCTTATGGTTTCCAGTATTTTACAGTTTGATTAATATACAAAATCCAGAGGCAAAAATATATAATTATCTCAAATTTGTTGAAATGTTCAGTTTCCTAGGAGAAAATCAAAAATATTTTGACTCCTATTTCTACTGATCTCTGAATGTGATGGTAAAATTCTCCATGGAAGATTCTGCTGCTTTTTCTACATATGGAGGAACAGGCAGCAATGCAAGCAAGCATTGCAAGCAAGGTATCATGTCTGTGGCAATTGTAGTTTAGATATAAAATGTTCTCATAGACTCATGTATTGGAACACTTGGTTTCTACCTGCCAGTGCTGTTTGCGGAGGTTGGACAGCATTTCAGTGGTGAGGCCTAGCTGAGGATGCAAGCATCAGGTTTATTGTCCATTAGCACTGCAAAGGAATATGTTTCCCAGATTTATCTAGGAAATTGTTCAGAGCCCAGTGCCAGTTTTGTGAAAGGGACCAAGCTGTGTCTTGAGCTGACAGCATAACTTGGCATTGTTGTTCCACAGTATTGGTTTTGTAGGCATGCCAAATGCAAGACTCCAAGGGTCATTGCCTACTGAGATTAGGTGATATGGAATAGTCTTGATATCTTATATGGGGCTACTGTGCTGAATACCTGTGAAGTGGTGAAGGTGAAGCTTGTATTTCAGCAAAGATCCCACCATACATGTATGGATATGGGAAGGACATGGTCCATACACTCTCCTTTATTGACATAGGAAGGTGTTTTTAATAACCACTAAACAAAAATGCCATGAGCATCACCAAACAGTGGAAAACAGTGTGTTATACACACTGTCTCATAAGAAATATTTGAATTATCTTTATGCCTGAGTCATATTGAAGGCTAAAATGTCTCTTGTACCCTGACTATTCCTTTCTTTCCTTGTTGGTCTACTCATCTGACACCTCCTCAGTAAAAAAGGGATGAGAGATGATTTTATTTTTATCTTTACCAAAGGCATTGTAAACATCATTACTTTTAATTGAATTAAAATATTCAGACATCTCTTCATTAGCACAGCCTTTATCCCATCTCAACAATCAGCATTCATTTTAATTTCAATGATCTTGTCAGATGTGATAATGACTTTGAGTCTGATCTTGAGATTATTGATTGAGATTATTTAGCATTGGTAAAGTATATGCTATCTAAATTTATTTTCTCAAATGCCATTTATCATTTGGGACAAAGAGATTTAATTTATCAAAGGCTGTCCTTTTGTTAAATTTTTTAATTCTCCTTTCCAGTGAGAAAAACAGTCATTGACATCAATGACTTAACACATTCTACCCTCCTGAACATCCAGAATGTTGTTTTCTGAAAGGAACTAGTGGTCAACTATGCAAAGTCACTTAGTATTGTCAAAAAAAAAAAGTCATTCAAATCACCAGACATTTTAAAAGTAAAACTTTCCATCTTCCTCACCCCATTGAGCACACAGAGGAAATCAAGAGGCATACTGTCTGAGGTGAGTGTTCTTGGTAAATGATGCAGCAGCTGGAGGGTCATTTCAGATGAATAATGTCCACAATGCAGGATACCACTCCCAGGATTTGATATGGACACCTTTTTCAGCTTAGCTGCCTCTTTTTGATCCTAAACCATGCCAGTAGCAGGACAAACATTCTCACATTACAGGAGCTTTATCTTTTAAATTATTTTTAAAATGTCCTTGAAGGGAACTTTGAAATATATTTTAGTTGCTTATTTGAATGTTTGTTGAATTGCTTCTAGAAAAGTCTTCTAGATTATGTTTTGAAAACTCCTGGAAAGTATTCATTAAGCTGTGCTTATTGGGTTTTAAATGCTGGTACAAAAGTGGTAAAACTTGACTGTTTTATCATAAGATTGTTGTGATAAATTCCAGGTTTTCAATTTATTCTTTCTTCATAGTACAGAGTTATTTTTAAATAACCTTGAAAATCTTTTATTTTACTGATGACTAGTATTTATAGGATAATTTTAATACTTATTTTCTAGATTTATATTTTATGTTTATAATTGTTAAACTTATATATAGTTTTACATGCCACATATGGGGCTGATGTCTTCCATTCAGAAGAAGGTGTCAGATCCTCTGGGACAGGAGCTAGGGATTGCTGTGAGACAGTATATGCATGCTGGGAAGCAAACCCATGTCCTATAAAAGAGCAACAGTGCTATGAGCTATTTTTTCAGTCTATATCAAATAATTTAAAATTTCTTGGATGTCATACTTTCTGCAAATATATTTACTGAGTAAACTCAATATTCATGAGTGATATTCTAATCTTATTTTAATTACATAAAATAATTGGTTGTAAAGCTCTGATTTTTTCTATCTCTATTAAACAAATATTTCATATGCTTCTCAAATTATTGATGGTGGAAAATTAACAAAAGTTAATTTTGCAATATAATGCCCCTTACACAGATGGAGATTCTAGCTAAAATTAATTGTTTTCATGGAAATCTATTTAGCTTATGGATTAAAACATTGATCTTCATATTTTTCTTCCTGACTGACTTATTTGTAATTGTAGCCAAGAGGAAACATTTGTTCCTGGACAGACAGAATTTTAATTTTTTAAAATATAATGTTGAGTTTTTTGGTTTTCAAATCAAGAATTTATAATGAAAAAGAAATAACTGTTAGCGTAAGCATTACTTCCATGTCATTGGACCATGCAGAATAGAAACCGACATCTATATCTCCATATGTCCTGGATGTGACCAGGCTAAAGATAAATGTGATAAGCCAAATATGGTGAATGACTGACCTCTTGATTCAGACACAGTTCAGTCAGCATGAGATCACTAGCATTCATGTGGAGGCAACTATCTTTACAGACTACCTGAGAGGATCAGGCATAATGAGAAAGTTAGCCTTTTCATCTAGCTGCATCCCTTGCAGCTAGAGTCTCATTAAGTGATTAGACAACAGAATACATCTTCATAGCTTAAAGCTTTGCTGAGTCTTAGTCTTGTCTTTGTTGATCTATTTTCTTTTACAACAGCTGAAATAAAAGGCAGGATCTTAATAAATAAAGAAACAAAACCAAATCTAAGCAAAATCACCTCATGGAAGGAACTTTTACGATCACTAATTTCACTCTTGGTATATAAACCCTTCTACTGAGTGAAGATGTGTCAGGAAAGCCAACGGGTGATCATTTTTTAAAAATGTGAAACAATTGTTTATAGATGAACATACTAATCTATAAAGTGAAGGGAAAGTTTGAATGAGCCGACAGAATAATTTTCAAATTTCCATGTTATAACTTACTAGGGAGACAAGAATTAGCCTTGAGGGCCATTGACATTAGCAGAGCTTGGCCTTATCCCAGCACCAGTCCACATGTGATGTGAATAGCATGCTGGGTTTGTAATTAGCACAAAGATAATTTATTTCTTAATTTGCAAAGATACTATATTTTTATTTGAAAAAGATCCTATATTTCTTATATGGTCCATGCAAGTTCTCTGCTACTTGGGCTTTCATGAAGAATATTAGCTGAAAATGAGCATATATTATGCTGAATCTTATATTTTTATACGTCAAATTTCTGAAACACTTCAATAATATTAAAATACTAAACAATTTACATGCCTGCTTTATTTTTTTTTATTTTTTAATTTGCAATATTTTTTATTAGATATTTTATTTATTTACATTTCAAATGTTATCCCCTTTCCCAGTTTCCCCTCTGAAACCCCCTATCCCAGATGCTGGAATTTTAAGTGTGGACTAACTACCAGGTCCAATTAATTATTATTTTTTCATTAATGGTTTTATCTTTTTTTTTCATACTTTATTTACATTTCCAATGTTTCCCCCTTTTCAGGTCTCCTCTTTAGAAACTGCCTGCTTTATTTTTAGGTCCATTCACTTGCTTCTTCCATGGGTACCTGAGACTGTATGTATGAGGGCTGTACAGTCCATCAGTTTTCTTTATGGAGATCAACAAAAGATTACACTGTTGTCATCTTTAGTGGTTCCCTGAGGGATAATCCAAGTCAAATTATTTTAAAAATTGAAATTAATATCATTGAGAGGGACTCTTATTGGGAAAAAGCTAAAGATCAAAAGTAGAAAAAACTAAAACAAATTACTTTTTCTATTTCAAATGTTATAAAATCTGTTTTGTTTAACCCTGAATATCTAGCACTCATTTTATGTATTATTTACCTACATACACTAACAGGTATTACTATACTACTAAAATGCAGTCTTCATCAGTGAGGTTTCCTGGATTTCTTGTCTGAATGTAATTATTCTCTATTTCATTATACAATGCTAATTGGCACTTTTCAATACTTTGTTATAATTCCAGCTCACTTATTCATATAAATGACTGATTTTTTTTTTACTGGAGTGAGAGAGCTTTGTACAGAGTTATTATCTCAAGCAACATTTGATGCCTCAAAAATAGAGAACAAGGAACATAGTTTATGATGGATTTCATGGTATGTGATATTTTAGTTTTGGAATATCGTATGTGTGTTTGTCCTTGAATGCCACATTTTAGTATAATTTAACAATATAAAAAGAATCCTTAGCTTGAACTATATCTGACCTGAGGATTGCAGTTGTTCAACCCACACTTTTAGAGTACATAACAGAACATAGAACCAGACATACAGAAATATTGGTACAAGAATGAAGAATAGACAGTAAATATTACTTTGTGAGGTGGGGTTGGATAAGACCCAAGTCTAAATGTAATTATTTATGTCTCATATACCCTTAGAACATATCTTGAAAGTAATTTTGAACATTATTGTTAATGTGCTTGCATTTTTATTGTCAAGCATAGCATTATTCATTTACTTTTAAGTTTGAAAAGGTGATTTACATTACCTTAGTTTCTTAGGGTTTATGGCATTTTTGTAGTCAAATCCAACTCATATTCCTATTTTGTGGGTGAAAAAGCAGAAGTCAAGACCCTATAGGCAAATGCGTTGGGAATGGGGAACAGATTTAAACAGAATTTTCAAAAGAGGAAACTCAGGTATGTAAGAAACTCTTAAAGAAATGTTCACCATCCTTAGTCATCAGGAAAATGCAATCAAAACTAATTTACTATTTCATCTTAAACAGTCATAATGGAGAATATCAATAAAACAGTGATAGCTCATGTTGGGCAAGATGTACTGGTGATAGTAGAAATTTGGGCACCAACATGAAAATTGGTGTGGTGGGTCCTCAGGAAGTTGGGAACTGATCTACCTCAAAAATCCAGCAATACCACTCTTGAACATATACTCAAAAGATAATTCTTTCTTACCACAGAGAAAGCTGCTCAACCATGTTCATTGCTACTCTATTCATAATAGCTATAAGTTGGAAATTACCTAAATGTCCCTCAACAAATGACTGGCTATATACAATATAATTTACAATAAAGTATTACTCAGATGTTAAAAATAAAATCATGATATTTTCAGGTAAATTGATAGAACTAGAAAAAAGTACTTCATGAGTAAAGTAACTCATGCCCAGTAAAACAAATATAGTATTTATTCATTTATATGTGAATATTAGCTGTTAAGTTAATGATAACCAAACTACAACTGGCAGGGCCACAGAGGTTAGCTATAGAGTATGGGATTTGGTGGACAGACAGCTCTTCATAGGAAAGGGAAACAGAATAGATAAGTTATAGTTATAGATGGATGTGAGAAGACTGGGATGGGAAGAGCAAGTAGAGACAGGGGAAATAGGGGAATGAGGGACAGAATACAAGAAGAGACACCTTAATTAAAGGATGTTTGAGAGCTCATATGGAAACCCAATACAGTAGAAGCTTCTGGAAATATACACATATGTGAAGGCAATCTAAACAAAATTGCCAGATAATGGGGGTAGACATAATGTCAACTGGCCATCTCTTGTCATCAAACAAAGCTTCTAGTAGTGGGATTAGGTAACATCTATTTGAGGGTTTTGCTAAAATATTCCCATAGGAGCTCACACATAACACAGACTGTTGCCAAGAACATAGGTTGCACTCCACAAACTGATAGGAAGACCCCATTGCTAAAGTCAACACCTATATAATCAATTGAAGATGGAGCAGTTGAGTTGGTGCCTACATAGAGCTTTCACTCCTACATTTTAGAGTATTTGATACAGGAAGGTACTTTACATGCTATCAAGGGAAAAACATAAACACCAAGCCACACATAAAGCAATTGATCTACAATGGTGTCTTCCCTGAAAGATATAATAGTGCAATGGTGGCACAAAACTTGTGGGAGTGACCAACCAATATATAATTTGGCTTAAAGCTTACTCATGAGAAGAAACTCATTCCCACTGCTTTGGTGACCAAAAGCAAGAGAATAATAGTACATGGACTTAAAGTAAAACCAAATAGTACCTTTTAACAAAGCAAACAAACAACAACAACAACAACAACAACAACAAAATATAGCAGTAAAATGATCCCTAAAAATATTCCACTATATTCATATATCAGTGCTTTGAACAGGCATTATCAGAGAAGCTTTCTCCTGAAGCAGAGGAAACAAATACAGAGACTCACAGTAAGATTTTCACGGAGAGTAATAGGGTTTGGAACACTTAGCCTTAAAGGAGATATCTTCATCAAATCTCTCCACTCAGGGCTCAGGGGACCCCATGGGAGAAAAGGTAGAAAGAGTGTTAGAGCAAGAGGAAATTAAGAACATTAAGAATAAAAGGCTTTCTAAATCAATAAAATCAGTGGAGACTGGGACAGCATCGATAGGGGCTGAAAGAAGTAGACATCATGTCCCCATCCTTAACCCAGAAATTCTGTGATTGATAGCCAATTGCAACTGAAAATTTGGTTTCCTCCAAGACAGGGTCATTGGGGAAACAAACTACTCTTGAAGGCATTCTGTATGTCTAGCAGTAGTTGGTCAGCAGAGAACAAGCTCAATGGCACCTCTGAGGATTCCTTATCTCATGGTGTGTCAGGGGTTTTATTTTTCTATTTTAATTTAATTTTACCTTAATTTTAAAATTATGTAAATATTTTGTTATATATGTTTTATTCTGTCTTTTTGACATTACTAGTTCTTTATGTTTCTATTATGACTTCCAGTTTAGTATGTTTATAAGATTCCTGAGTGTGGGAATGAGTGGGCATCTGTTTCTTGTGCCTTCTCTTGAGCTCTTTTCCTTACTTATGTTTGTTTTTTCCTATTCCAATGTGTTAGTTTTTGTTTTATCTTATAATATTTTATTCTACTATCTCATAAAAGTTAGGTTGTATATGGCCATGGATGGACATAAGCAAGCACATTGTTGCTTATCTAGCAATGAATTTGATCTTACATAATTCTATTATGAGATGATACCTTTTCCACATGGTTTCATTTGTTTTTGGCTTCTTTGTTTTTAACTGAAAGCACACTTTACCCCAGTTAGTCATTGAGTAAAGGTGAGCCCTATTAATGAACAGAGAACCTTAAACACACTGTTCACACTATTTGATTCTGGCTGACTAATTGAGTAGAAGACAATTTATTCACTTAAATAGAGATGTTTAGGAAATATATTTTGTACCACTTAAAACCAAAAAGAATAAATAAATAAAAAATAAAACAAAATCCTCAATAAATGAAACTTTCCAATTTATAACATCCTTCCTAAGTAGGACCTTCAGATACGTATCCAGAGCATTCCAGTCAGCCATCAAAAGACATTGTTGAGAAAGTCACTGGTTGTGACTCTATGAATACCAAAATGGACAGCAATCTAGAAAGAAGCCAAAGTCTCTTCTTCTGGCCCATGAAACTGCTAGACAAAATCTGGAACAGTTCACTGACTTTGTTGAGGTGATGAACCTATTACTGTTATCCCAGGGATAGGGTGGGACTGGCTGCATGTAGCAGAAGTAGACCACACACTGTAGGTCCTCAATCATGGCCATAAGCCATTTCTTTAGCCATTCATCTATTACACAGGAAAATGTGAGAGGCCTTGTGGTACTTCCTGCCTCTCGTACAGACTGGGAAATCTGATAAGACATCAATTCCAGGAACAGGCTACCTGCTGAGTGGCCCCAAATATTCTCTCAAAATGAGGGTGCAGAAGTGCTGTTCCTAGTTAGTTGACAATAGCATTGCTGGTGACATTATATGTGAAACATGTGCTTGCACTTTCCCTGAGATGCTTCTATGAGATTGGCTTTGAAATTTCCCATTTGTGATGTCATGCTATTCAATAGGTTTTACATTTTAAATAAATTCAGTTTTTTTGGATTATGAATGCTAAATATTAATATTAATAACTACAGATTATTATATTATTGAGGAATGTTTCTATTCTGATCTGAATGCATAAAAATAATAACATACTCTTACTAAACATACTCATCATTTCATCTGTATTCCACCAGAATTGTATTAACAATAAAATTAAGAGAACTCACAGTTTTTCATTGCTCAACCTCAGTTTGTATTTATTTTTCCAGATGTATGTGATGATAGATATCTTTAAAAATCATTCTCAGTGTTTATGGAATACATATGCATGAAAAAGTAAAAATCAATTATAATATTGAAAAAGAACAATTTGCTCATTTTTGACTTTTAAAACCATGTCTCTATTACTAAGTATTCATTGTCACTTTCTGCTGGAAAGTAGTTTCTCGGAGGGTATGGAAAGCCACAAAAGTCATCTATGAGAGGGCAATAAATAATCTGAAAAGTTAAAACCATTGGTAGAGCTTCCAGGGATTAGAGGTCATAGCAAAGCTATGGGAAATGAATTGCAGAGAGAAATACACTCTTCTGAGGAGAGATAGTAAGCATGTGTATGTTATTTTTTAGACAAGCAAGGGGGAATGATATGGCTGCAGTAGGGGCAAACAAGAAGAAATAAAGTAAAATGTTTATGATATTTTAAAGACTAAATTGGGCTAGTGTATTATAATACCCAGATAATCCAAATTAACATGTGCTCCAAAGTTTCCTATAAGTAGCATCAAATGAGTACTCTTAACCAGAGGCAGCATGGAAACTGACTAGAGCCCCTTCAGCATGCTGAGCTGAGTAGAGCTCTGTTCTCAGCATTGCCACATTGTGAGTGAGAGACATGGTTTTGCTCAGAAACCCTGTTATTCCCAGGACCATAGTGTCAAGTGGTGAATCAAAACACCTCTGCCTCTTGGGAAGCTTAAAAGCTACTTCCCACCCTTAGAAAGCAAAAGCTACTACTTAGAAAAAGAGCCTTCCACTCTAAAAGTGGCAAAACTTACAAAGATTTACTACAAAGATTTACTTTGATACAGAGAAAGAATGATAATTCTTTTATGCAACATAAGCTTCAAAAATACAGAGTAGAATTTGGTCACCTTAGGGACCAAGGACAAGAGAATGTAAAATGCTCCAATTACTAAGTCTAAAACATACACCCGTGGTGAGAATTGGGGCAAGAAACCAGACAGCTACCTCATACCTGCAGACCTAGTACTAAATATGAGGCAATGAGAGATCTCCTCAGCCTCAGAATTCAAGGGAAGGCTTATAGACCACCTTAGGACACTTCCACACAGCAGATTAGCTTAGTTCAATGGCTAACTCTATCTGCTTACTCCTTCACATTAATGGCCTAATAGAACAGGTATGTCTATCTATAGAGGTTAAACAGTTTGCCTCTATATTTTCTCTCAACATGTAATTTCTATAATTCATTTCAAGATTATGACATAGAATTAGTGAGGAAAATCTATTTGTTTTCAAGGCAGAAAGAAGGAGAATTACTAATCTCTCCATTTAGAATAAAGTAACTTCATGAAAGTTATAAGTAATATGTTAAAATATTCTGTAAAGCCTGGCAGTAGTCGCACACGCCTTTAATCCCAGTACTTGGGAGGCAGAGACAGGTGGATTTCTGAGTTTGAGGCCAGCCTGGTCTACAGAGTGAGTTCCAGGACAGCCAGGGATACACAGAGAAACCCTGTCTCAAAAAACCAAAAAAAAAAAAAAAAAAAAAAAAAAAAAGAAAAAAGTTAACAAATGTGTGTGAACACACGTAAGAAGAGCAGAATCTCTTGGAAGAGCATGGCTTTCCTGACACTTATAGTTTAGCCGGTGAGATTTGTGTTTGAATTTGAGCCCAAAACTGCAGGTTAAAAAATGTTCTAAACGGGTAAATCATATATCATTAGTAGAATGCTAGCAAAAATCCACAAAGTTCTTTCTTTGCAATAGTTGCAAATCAAATCTTGCCATGACAAAGTGTAGGTTATTCTAAGACCATTCTACTGTTTCAGCATTTGACAATCACAAAAACAGGCTGAACATAAATCAGACATTGTAGTTCAAGCCTCTCATTGCAGCACTTGGGAGGCCAAATATCAGGACTTCAAGGGTAGAACTGGCTACAGAGTAACACACTCTCTAAAATGTTATGTTTTATGGAAATCAATGAAGGACTGGGTAGATGCATTAAGAGGTGCACTGTTCTTGCAGAGAATCCAAGTTCAGTTTTCAGCACTCATGCCAGATGGCTTACAACCACCTGTAACTCAGGCTACATGGGGATCTAATAGCCTCATAGTGCTCACATATGTATGTGCTCACACACTAACACATATGTATATGCAATTTAAATCAATTAATATTTCTTAAGTCAGTGGATATGGTTTTTTTACATAGGAACTACTTTGGGTCTTATGATAAAACATCATGACCTTAATTAAGCAAATTGAGGAGAAAAATGCTTATTTCAGTTTATAACTCTCCATTGCTAAAGGAATTTAGGGCAGGAACTCACATAGGGCAGGAACTGAAAGTAGAAGCTGATGCAAAGGCCAAGGATAGCACTACTTTACTCGATTGTTCCTCATGGCTTATCTATACCTTCTTATAACACACAGAACCACCAACCCAGCAAGGACACTGCCCTCAGTGTCCTGTGTCGTTTTATATCAATCATCACTCAAGAAAAAGCACCACTGGCTTATCCACAAGCCAAACTAGTAGAGATATTTTTCAGTTGAGATTCCTTCTTTGAAAACAACTCTAGCTTTTGGCACATTGACATGAAACTAGCCAGTACAGAGGCTGTAAATCTAGATGGGATCATTCCAATTCATGCTGTGCAAAGGATACCTTTACCTATTGTCATGGCTATGTCTACTACTTAGAAAGGCCATTTATGTGATGGTTCCCTTAAAAATTGAATATTTAAATCACTAGACTTCCAACAACACAGGTCATCCTCCATATGGTGTCTTAAGATGTGATGATCATAAAACTCAAACAAACTGTTTTATTCATGAAGACAGGTTTCATCTAGTGGATTGTTTAAGGACTGAGATTTGTTGGCATTCCATCCTCTAAGACACAGCCCTTCAAGCTTCCAGTAGTGCATTTAGATGACAAAAATATGTCATTTGAGTTGGAAAGTAGGACAAAAAAAAACTATCTTTATTCATACGATACAATGGTCTACAGATAAAAGTTTTCAAATATGTAATAAACCACAATTCTAGAAAATGGCATTATGTTGACATGAAATCTATAATATCACTAATGGATAAAATACATATAGGTGAACATATACATGTAACACATTGATGTGGGAAACCAAGATTTATCAGAGCCTTCAACCGCCATACTCAGTTTGTTGAGATATAAATTTCTCTCTAACTTATCAAGCCTTAATCAATCTAGTAGGTTTAAATGAAGAATTAGAGGAATTAACAGGAAAATAATCTTGTAGAACTTGAAATAAAACTACAGTAATCATAGCAAATTGGTGTTTCATGAGGAGCACATTTTGACTAATGGAATAGAGAGCACACCAGAGAAAAAAAGCTGCACATAGCTACTGGGATAAGTGCACACAGGAAGAGAAGCCTGGTCTTTATAGCCATAAGATATGACTAAGAACAGTGAGACTGCAACTGTGATCATTCACATGCAAGATGATATAACAGCTCCCAAGTCCATAAACAGAATGAGACTTCAAGACTGAGAGATCTAAGGTAGAACACCTGAGCTCCACAAAGAAGCAAATGATTCAGAAGCTGAAAGATATGAATTTAATATTGTTTTTAGTTGTGAGGGCAAAAGTACACTCCATAAACTAAAGGTCTTTTCTAATACATATTTAGTACAGGATTTCCATTTGACACATGAAGAACTATCATTATTTATGAAGAATGTAATGAGAAGTTCAATAATGTAGGATGGAAAAAAAATTGAACAAATATTCACCCAGGAGAAATAATGATGGGAAGTAAAGGCATAACATATTTAACAATATTATTCCTTAGAAAAATGCACTTGAGCCACAACAAACTTCCAATGTGCACCTCCTCCAGTGCATAGGGGATACATCCACTCACTGGTATACACTGCAGTGATCAGCCTCACAGATTGGTACAGACAGCACAAACGGCAATCACACACCTGGTGTGTATGTGTGAATATGCTCAAGATATTTTGGGAGACATTTGGTATCTTAGTTAGGGTTTTACTGCTGTCAACAGACATCATGACCAATGAAATTCTTATAAGAGCATCATATAATTGGGGCTGACTTACATGTTTAGAGATTCAGTCCATTACCATCAAGGTAGGATTATGACAACATACTGGCAGGCATGATACATGAGGAGCTGAAAGTTTTACATCTTCATCTGAAGGCAGCTAGGATGAGGGTCTTAATCCCACATACATAGTGACATACCTACTCCAACAAGGCAACACCTCCTAATAGTGCCACTCCCTGGGCCACGCAGATACAAACCACTACATTTGGCAATTTCATATAAAATGAAAGACACATTTACTGTGTAGCTCAGTATTCCTCCTCATGGATATTTACTCCAAAGGAAAGAAACAATATGTCAAGGAGTATATATTCACAGCAACTTTCTTTATGATGCTCCCAAACTTCACATACCTACATGCCCACTATCACTCAGTAGTGAAATGAATGAACCAGTGAAGTGCACAGCAGCATGAACATATCTCAAAAGCAGTATGTTGGTAAAAGACACCAGACAAAATATGTCCACACACTGCAAAAATAATTTACATAACATTATAAAATGGCAAGATTATAAGTAGAAACATAACAGATTGGTGCAAGCTAGGAGCTTGGAGGAGAGAGAATGTTGACTTCAAAGGGACAAGAACATTTTAGTAGTGATGAGAATGTTGTATACACTCAGTATTGCTTTTTGGTTGGAAGTAGGTGGAGGGGGTGATTACAACTCAGTAGGCACAACAACTATCTGGATGTGCTTGGGGAGACTGCATTAGTATAGAGAGGAGAACAGTACAGAGGGGCAGGAAGGAAAGAAGTATAAAGAATACTAAGGATCATTTAAAACACTATAGAGAAACACATTATTTTATATTTACTTAAAATACATACATGATATATAAGTCTATGTGTATACACATACAAGTAATTCAAATAAAGTTATGTACTCCTCCCCCAGGAGACACAGATAACTAACAAATACCTGTGTTAAGAATGGGTAATCTCCCTTTGATTTATTGGTTAAGGGGCTCCAAACAACTCCCAAAACAATGCCTGCTTTTCCTTAGTCTTTGTTTAACTTTCAGATAAAAAAGGTAATACATGATTGCTACAAATACCACATGCTTCAAGCTCAGGACGTGTAAAAATAGAGATAGGTATGACATAGAGTACTAGTTCTCATAGTACTAGAAGGTGCTATATAAGTTGCCAAGGGGGGAACAAAGCCATTGATAGTATTTCTGTAAGGATTTTGATTCATATAGGTGGAAAAATAGGAAAATAAATTAAATGCCAAAAGTTCAGATCAAGGAGTTTAACCCAAGGAAATAAACACTCAACATAAGGCCAAGGATGTATTTCTGCCGATCTCACATACAGAGCTCTGTACAAGAGGGAAAATAGATATGTCTATATACTTGTGAAAAATAATCTGTCTGTTTTACACATGACTGAAAAAAAATAAGGGTCCCACACAACATGAGGCACTCATTTGTCTGCTGTGTTAAGTCTTAGGCTTCTGCTTTTGTGGCATTCTTTACAGTTTATGGTATGCTGAGACATATTCTATGGCCCCATCAACTATCCCAACATCAGGTCTGATAAGTTCTACAGTCCGTACCTATCTTTCTTAAGAAATTTATTTTGAAATTTCAAATGATTGGAAGAAATGAAGAGGCCAAACATTGCAAAATAATTTTTCTCTTAATCTTTCATAGAGAATTCTGAGCTATTTCTTTAAAGAAATAGTAGATCATTTTCTAATTTCTCTCTGCACATAAAAGCATGCACTTTGAAGTAGCAATTTAAAAGAATTGTTCAAATATATAGGACTTATTTAGGAAGGAAATTTTTATTACTATGTAATTCACATAATGGAAAATCTGTCTATTTACAATGTAGAATTAAATATTTTCTTTCATCATATTCTGAATTGTCACCATTACCATAGAACATTTTAAAACATCTTCTCTTTTTACTTAACAGAGAGAGAGAGGGGAGAAGGAAAAGCAGAGGGAGAGGAAGACAGAAACAGAGAGGTGGGAGGGAGGAAGGGAAGGGGAGAGAGAGAGAGAGAGAGAGAGAGAGAGAGAGAGAGAGAGAGAGAGAATGAATTTTGTTTCATTCGTTTTCTTTTCTGGATTTTTGATATGGTGACCATCAGAAAATAGACTTTTCTACTGTCTTTTTTTTTCTTCAGTAAGACTGATGTTTTTGAGGCTAAAACGTGTTGCAGCATGTACCGATGTTTCATGTATTTTATTGTTGAATAATGTTTCATTGTGTTATTGTAGTATACTATTCACATTCTCTTATTAACTGATAGATATTTGGATTCTTTCCTTTTGGACCTCATGAAGAAAGTTATTTCCTTTGCATACAAGGCTTGTGGGGACATTTGGCTATTTTATGTTATCCTCCTTCCTCAGTCTCCCATGTTGGGATTACAGGTGTGCACAACCACATACATAATTATTCACAAATTTTTGATATGCCCTTTGCCTTTGTAATTGGAAAATTTGTTTCAGTATGTAAACTGTAGGATACACTATATCGTTCAAAAATGTATAGCCAAATTTTTAAATGATATTCTATCTTTGAATTTTACTACTGATGAATTCTGAAATCATATAAATGTTTTATAATTCTATACCACTTCAATTTAATAACTTTATTTTTTAATCCCAAATGTTATTGCCTTTGAAGTATCATCCAAAAATTTAAACACTTTTTTCATCAATTCTTTATAGGACACAGCCTAGATTCCTTTGTTATATCTTAGTTGGTTTTTATTTCACATTTATTAATTTTGTTGCATTTTGTACTCCAACACTCTCTCTTAATTTTTAAATTAAAAACTAATACAATTTACCTTTATCATATTCTTTCCATGCCTCCAATTCCACACAGATTGCCTTCATTCTTCCTACCACCCACCTTCATGTTGTTTCTTGCTCTTAATAAACCCAACCCAAATTGAAACACACACATACACACACACACACACACACACGCACATACACACACGCACACGCACACGCAAACACACACACACACACACACACACACACTCACGAAAATCAAGGAAAACATGGAGTCCATTTTGCATTTGCCAACTATTTTTGAACATGAGGCCTTCCGGGAAATTGGTTGATATAAGTAGTGTCATTCATTGATGATAACTGGTTTCTTCCTTCCCCCAGCAGATCTCAATTGATATGAGCTTTTTCAGTAGGAATGAAACTTTGTGCCAACTTCCCTTTTTTGTGTTATCATTTTGTCTAGCTTGAATTTGTACAGGTTTATGCTTTCATTCACAGTCTCTGTGAATTCATGTGTATATTAAACCTGTATCTCAGTGATGTTATTTCCTTAGAGTAATGCACCACCTCTGGCTATTAAAATCTTTTTTCTCCTCCTTCCATATAGGTCCCTGAGCCTTGAGGGGAAGGTGTAATGAAGACAGCTCATTAAATGCTAAGTGCCACATAGTCTCTAATTCTTGTCATATTGACCAATTATGGATCTCTGTGTTAATTACCATCTAAAAGTGTCTCTAATAAAAGTTGAGGGATGCATAGATCTATGTATATAGTAGTATATCATTATGGGTTGTTTTACTGTTGTTTTTGTTTTATTTAGTTTTGTCTTTCTTATGTTCATTTAATAGAATAATAGTAACAGGATGTCTCAGGTTCTTGGATTCATTGGCAGTGTCAGATATGGGTTCTGTCTCATGGAGTAAGCCTTAAACCTAGTTTTAAAAAGTGCCAGAATCATTCTTTTAATCCTCTGGTTGCCACTGTTTTAAAAGTAGTTTACTTAATATTTTGCACATTGTTTATTGCTTTGACATTTATTTTTCAATGTCTTCACTGGTGTTTCTAAAGGAAAGATATCTGCAAACTCTAAAGATAGCTTTGACATAAGGCACATGTGTCCAGTACAGGCCATTAGCATATTCGATTTGTATTAATAGCTTGGTATCTATGGTGTCTATAAAAACCTTCCACACATGTAGCACTTCTGCTCATGTAGCCCTTCAAGCCTCCACTGAGAATCTGTGAAGAATCACAGGGTGCAAGTCAGGAGTCTTGTGTACTTCTCAGAATGGGCTGAAGAAGAAAGAACACATTCTCATGAGTTAAAAGTCTATGCACAGGATTTTGTGAGTCTAGATGACTTAAGGACTGATCACTGGATCTTTCTCCTACGAGGAAGTATAAAATACAAGACAGAATCAGAGAAATGCTATAAGAAGCCAAGTATACCCATAGGAAAGTTTAATGCCAGAAACATATATTCAGCCGTTTATTATGATTCTATATCCCACAGTGGGATGCCAGTTTGGGAATGTCTCTGAGAATAGAGTTAAAGCAGAATAAGTCTCGAGATACCACAAACATTCAAGTTAAAGCCAACTGTAAATATTTTATTCAAAGATGCTTTGCAACTTCAGTTGTTTCAGTGCTGTCAGGGGACTCCCAGCTGATTCATCTCCTTCTATCTCTTCCATTCTTCACTGCACTTCCAAGTTTAAGCCCAGATTAGTCTATTTCCTCCCTTAGAAAGTAAGAGGGTAGGCTGTTGAGCTGGGGCTAGTAGAAATGCTTGACTATGTTATAAACCCAAGACATTACAAAGATGGGATTTCTCAAGACTCTACAAATGGTGCTTTAAAAAACATTTGCTTCTTAAAAATTTCATGTAATCTCTAGAAAATGAAACAAAAGAACACTGTTGAAGTTTTGATTGTTTATCCAAAATTTCCAAAGCAAATTCAAGTTTTCCTTTTCTCCTCATGCTACACAAAGCAGCAGGGTAGGCAGTCAGGGTGAATAGAAAGTCAGTGGCCTTAGAGGGAACAGCAGGCAGGATAGGCTCATAAAACAGGCTGCCTGCCATATGTGGTCATCTGGCAACCCCACAAAATCAGTCACACAAAGACAAGCACCTTTGATCTACTTGAAAGGCTGGAGATGTGAAATACAAACTCGAGTGACCTTTTCCCTTTTCAGCCTCAGTGGCTCCCTGGTCCCTTTAATGCCATCTTTTTCTCTAAAATTCCATCTGGCTTCTGACAAATCCATGTGGTCTTTGTGATTTCACTATCTCCATTCTTGTCTGTTAAGCAAGATCAGAGGATGCATTGCCATTTTTGTAAACATGGTTCTGCAAACTGACTTTAAAATCTCAACAGCAGAGACAGACATAGATTTTTAAGGAAAAGAAAAGACAGTTGCTATAAGCTGTGAAAACTGACTGGAAAAAATATACATTTTCTGTACACACAGGGTCAAATTTAAATGCATGTAGGCAAACATATTTTCAACTAAATTTTAGCTCCACTTACTTCCAAAAATTTGGTAGCCTGTATATTTTCAGCTTTAATATCTATTTCTAATATAAAATAGGAAAAACATTCAACAAATTAAATAATTTCATCACACTTTTAAAATGGACATGTTATAAGAAGTAAGCAGTGTGAGCCTCCAGTCCCAGTTAGGCAGAATGCTGAAGTCAGGTTACTAGGTTCAAAACAACTATATTACGAGAAACATAACAAGATCCTACTTTTAATAAAGTTAACCAGTTGGAGAGATTAAAATTTACAGTAATAAGACTTAAAATTGATGTCTTAATCATAATGTAGGAATATAAAAACTATCTATGTTTACATATAAAATACTTTTTTCAAGAGTCAGTGTTATATATTTTCAAGAGGTAATATACATATTTTTATATTGGACAATTATATTTGTATATTGTAGTTTATGCTACACTATTCACTATTAACTACTTTGGGTTTAGCACTTCACTTTTAACTGGAATATTCAAGACATTTGCTTATTCAGTAGCATGAATAAAATATCAAATTAGCTCACAAGAAGATAATAGGTATATTATAAAAATTAAATTCTGATTTTATACAACCCAAAGCAGTCCTTAAGAACATATAACCATGTCAGCCCTGGTCTGCTTCCAACTGTTTAGATCTTATTAAAGTAAACAAATTGGCAGCTTAAGTTTCTTTTTATCTTAGAATGGCAGCCAAAGTAATTATTTTTAAAAGTCAATGTGACTCATTCTGAATAAGTATTTTTATAACAGAAAGCTAACAAATTACTGCTTCTCAGGATTGCTTTTTTCCACTTAACAACAGAAAGTATTTTCTTTATTCAATGTTTAGCCAAATGAAAGGGTAACCTCCTGACAGCATGATTGGCCTTGTTTACTTTGCACAGCCATGTAAGTTACTCAGTCATGACTATGTGAATATAAAAGAGAACTATTGAACTTGAATTCTCTTCTTTTCTTGCCATAATCTTAGAACATTATCCAATATCTTGAACAGATTACAAAATGCCCAATCCAATTGACTTTCAAGACCAACCAGCAGGTGTATCTCTGCCTCTGTCTTAAATACTGATTAGTTCTTATTAAACTCTCTTGCAATTGCTCTGATAACTTCCAGAAAATAAAACATACAAAAAAGTGGGGGCAACTCTTATTAATCTTATTCTTTCATTTTGGTATTATTTTCCTGTTTGTAGTCTTAGATTTTCCCAAATATATTTCTCCATTTCACCTCACCTGTCTCTCCAAACCTGTATAGTTGTCTTGCTCCAATACTTTTTGAAAAATAACATCTTTTACATTGCTCTTACATTCAAACTCAATTTGGATTCTTTTACAGAGTTTAAAATTCTAGAAAATGAATTCTAAATCCTTATTCTAAAAAATGGAATCATTCTTACCTTTCACTCTTTTGCCCCTCATATTCAGTCATTACTGGAGAAACTGTAGAGTATCAGAGTGTAAAGCAATAAATGGGACATAAATATTGCACATTCTTCCTGTAAGGTTAAGAGAACATCATTAAATGGTGAAAGATTTCAAGAGTTATAGGTTGACAAGAACTTAAACTAAACAGTACCTCTAGACATGATTAAGTGATTCACTCATAAACTAACAGCATCTATGGAAATCTTCACAAGAGATGCATAAGATCAATCCAATCAATATTCCAGCATGGATTGGCAGGAACTCACATTTCCCCACACCTAAGATGAAGACATTTTGAAAGTTAATGTTTATTGGGAGGACAACTAGTTTCCCTAACTGTGTATCCCCTGACAGGTTAATAATTTTCCAAGTGGTGATGTAACACCTATGGGCAGCACAGATTGGACTCAATAGGTTACTTAAAAAGGAAGGGGTCATACATTTGGGAAGGGGATAGAGAGGAGAACAGTACACTCAGGAAGAGTTAAGAGGAGATAAGTAGAAGAAGTAAATTTTATCATACATGCAAATTATGTGTGTATGGTTTGTATATATGAATATGTCAATGGATTAATAAAAGTATTGTACTTAAAAGGATACTTATCATTTCTTTAACTGTGTTTAGTATCAACCAGTCCTTACCAGCTCTCCTACAAACATATCCCTAACCAGTCCCACAACTGGGTTACTGTAAGAGTCTCCTTTTAATACCATGCTTGTTTCATTTTATTGGTCCTTGACAGTCTCTGGATGGCCTTTTCTTAACTCTCTGCTCCACACTTTGTCTCAATATTTCCCCCTGTGAGTATTTTGTTCACCCTTCTAAGAAACACGGAAGCATTCACATTTTGGTCTTCCTTCTTCTTAGGATTCATATGGTCTGTGAATTGAATCTTGGGTATTCCGAATTTTTGGGCTAATACCCACTTATCAGTGAGTACATACCATGTTTGTTATTTTGGGACTGAGTTACCACACTCAGGATGATACTTTTCAAGTTCCATCCATTTGACTGTGAATTTCTTAAGTCATTGTTTTTAATAGCTGAATAGTATTCCATTGTGTAAATGTGCCACATTTTCTGTATCAATTCCTCTGTTGAGGGACATCTGGGTTGTTTCCAGCTTCTGGCTATTATAAATATGGCTGCTAAGAACATAGTGGAGCATGTGTCCTTATTACATGTTGGAGCATCTTCTGGGTATATGCCTAGGAGTGGTATAGCTGGGTCCTCAGGTAGTACTATGTCCAATTTTCTGAGGATCCACCAAACTGATTTCCAGAGTGGTTGTACCAGCTTGCAATCCCACCAGCAATGGAGGAGTGTACCTCTTTCTCCACATCCTCACCAGCATCTGCTGTCAGCTGAGTTTTTGATCTTAGCCATTCTGACTTGTGTGAGGTGGAATCTCAGTGTTGTTTTGATTTGCATTTCCCTGATGACTAAGGATGTTGAACATTTCTTTAGGTGCTTCTCAGCCCTTTGAGTTTCCTCAGTTGAGAATTCTCTGTTTAGCTCTGTTCCCCATTTTTAAATAGGGCTTTTGGTTTTCTGGAGTCTAACTTCTTGGGTTCTTTGTATATATTAGATATTAGCCCTCTATTGGATGTAGGATTGGTAAAGATCTTTTCCCAGTCTGTTGGTTGCCATTTTGTCCTGCTGCCTTACAGAAGCTTTGCAATTTTATGAGGTCCCATTTGTTGATTCTTGATCTTAGAGCATAAGACATTGGTGTTCTGTTCAGGACTTTGCCCTGTGCCCATGTGTTCGAGACTTTCCCTCACTTTCTCTTCCCAAACTTTGACCATAGCATCTAACCTTAAGGAGAATTTTCTTCTCATCAATCTCCCCAAAGGCTAAATCAAAATTCAAGGCATCTGAGACCTTACAAAGACTTCAGTAGCCTTCAGTTCCTCTATGACTAAGTTTTCCATTTCTGCAACAGTCACCCTTTGCTTGTCATCTAGGATTGTGAAGCTCTTCATTATCTCCAGGTAATCCGATCTGTCTTCTCATTTCCTGCTAATTCCTTTGAAATGTGTCTATGCACATTTTCTGCAATGTTCAGACTTAGCTTATGTGTTATATTAATAATAAGTCTAACTTTCATGATTTTTCTTTTTGATCACAAATCTACACCAACACTACCCTGAACACTGTACTACCTGTCTTGCCATTTACTTGAAATAGACACACACAAAAAATACAAACTTATGTATATATTATAAATATTTATACATACAGAAGCATGTTTATTCCTTTATTATCATTCAAATTAGAGTATTCTACATTAATATGATGTTTTACTCTTTGATCTGACAATGAATTCCAATCCATCAAAATTGTGCTGGATGTACAATAGGTGTTAAATAAAATGCCTTGAATGACCAATAATAAAGTCTATTCTTTGAACATGCTTGATTGCTAGCAAACAGTTTGAAATAAGAAAAAACAAAATTAAAATTGTAGACTGAGGCAGATGTTCTCTCCCCAGTATAGGCAAATAAACTGTTATGTAATTCATGGCTCTTGGATACTTTGTGCTCTATATATCAACTGACCCTTTCCTGGAGCTGATTTCTTGATGTAATTTGGTATGTTGCACTGCTTTCCTTTTCAAGTTGGTGACCACATCTATTCCAGAGGTTGTTTCTCTTTAGAAGCAGACCTGAGTTCTATAACACTATTAGTCACTGTCCCATGAAAATAACTACAGTGTCTACAAGCTCTCCTCATCCTCTTGACATCATTCTTTTCTCACTTAGGACCCCCATCAATGCCACAACATGATGCTATACTCTTCTTCAATTCCTTCATGCTGAAACTACCAATAAACAGAAAGCTCACAGAATCTTCCTGTGAAGTCTGGCAATACTGTTTCCCCTTTTTAGCTCATCCTAGTCTTGTCTTGAATCTCATTCAAACTGAAATTTTTATTCAGTTCAGAATTTTATAACTATCATTTGGATAATATGACGTAATACCGTGGGAGAGGTTTAGAAAGGAGTTTGGGGGAGTAGGGCAGTGGAGAAGATGTAAAAGCACTTCAAGTCCTTTCTAAATACTTATCTGCATAACTATAATTAGTGTAGCTCTTATTTCTCTTCAG
Organism: Uromys caudimaculatus; assembly: GCA_028551405.1. NCBI lineage: Eukaryota > Metazoa > Chordata > Mammalia > Rodentia > Muridae > Uromys > Uromys caudimaculatus. The sequence continues at coordinate 68,443,790 of CM052702.1, read as the reverse complement.
GAAACTTCTTTTTGTAGTGGAGAGCACTTAATATTGAATGACACTGTTGACCAAAATACAGAGAATACATGTCTATGCAGTACTCAGCAATAAATGGGATATACATATCACACCCTGTCTGCCTGTGACTTAGGGAACATTACAATAGAGGGAAGTAGAAGTAAAAGATACTTTCTGGTTTTGTATCACTGAATTTTTATCCACCTGTCATCTGAGATTGGAACAATCACCAGACCTGAAGCTCATGAAATTTTAATAGTCAAGGGGAAATGGAATCTTCAAACAAATTTTAGCACATGATTCTCAACTATTTTTCCCCTTCAACACATTGCCCTTCAATTTACTGAAAAGGGAGACAAAGCAGAACATCGAAGGGAAAGTGCCATAGAGAATTGATAAAAATAACCCACTGACATATTATGAGAGATCTAAAGTGCTACAGGACTGCTGTTTAACCTGTTTCTGATTGTAGCATAAAGCAAAGCCTGTTTGATTTGCACACCAGTTATTAAAAATCTCAGTATGTAATTACAATTCATGTTCACATCGATAACGTTGGAACAAAGAGAAAAACAAAAAGATTTAGCTCTCAAATCCAAACTATTTTCCCTCTGAAATTTCATTAATTTAGGATTTATTATGTTTAAATTATGATATTGCAAGAAACATTGAAAGACAGTTCTTAACAATTATTTTTATTCAATAACTTTAAACGATAGGAAACACTAACCCAAATTGTTCTTTGTGCAAGAATGAAATTAAAGAAGAAGAACTAGAAGAAGAAGGTGGAGGAGGAGGAGGAAGAGAACTAGAAGAAAAAGAAGAAGAAGAAGAAGAAGAAGAAGAAGAAGAAGAAGAAGAAGAAGAAGAAGAAGAAGAAGAAGGAGAAGAAGGAGAAGAAGACGGAGACTGAGATGGAGACGGAGACGGAGACGGAGACGGAGATGGAGGAGACGGAGACGGAGGAAACAGAGATGGAGGAGGAGGAGGAGGAGGAGGTGGAGGAGGAGGTGGAGGAGGAGGAGGAGGAGGAGGAGGAGGAGGAGGAGGAGGAGAAGAAGAAGAAGAAGAAGAAGAAGAAGAAGAAGAAGAAGAAGAAGAAGAAGAAGAAGAAGAAGAAGAAGAAGAAGAGAAGAAGAAAGGTGCCAGAAAAAGAAAATGTCAGTAAGCCCAGGAGGTATGGTTCAGGCACCATTTTGGTACTAACCAAGACTACTTTCCATCTTAAACAAGCAAGTCTGTGATTGACATAGATAGCACAGTTGATGAAACACATGTGGAAAAACATTTTGTCTGTAGACTTGAGAATGACTGGATCAACTAGTGATCACTAGTTGAATTTCTCTCTCCTAAAATCCAACAATACTGCTTTATCTGAAGAAAACATAGACTGTGCTGATTAGCTGTATGTTTGGAATTTCAAATCTTATTGAATATGCAATTATGAGAGTTACTTTATCAAATTCACATACTAGTAGTAAGCAGTTTTGACCCTCATTGAAGAGCATAATTCTGACCCTGTTTACTGTAGCTTTCAAAGGATGGTAGGTTTGTATCAACAAAATAAAAGTTAGATCTTGCTCTGTATTTACACATTTCTAAGAATTACTAAATGGACACTAATACACTGCTTTCACCTCAAGCACACCATAAAAAAAGTGTGCAATACTCACACAGTATTAGACAGAACTGGATTTGTTTTACCATAAAAATACCTTGTCTTTTCTTCATTTACCCCTCTCACCTTTCCATCTGTGGACACAACTCTTCATTTCATTGTCTAAAGAGATTTTCCCTACTCCAGAAAGTCATCAGGTTGGGATCAGATAACAGGTAGCCTGTGTAAACTGGGTTTTTACATTTAGCAGTATGCATTTAAGATAACTTTTGTGGCTTGAAAGCTAATTTCCTTTTGGAGCTAAGTAAACATGCACAGAAGCTGAAAAGGAGAAAGAAACTAATTATAGACAATCATAGAAAAATACGTTGAATTTGAACTCCAAATGAAGGAGAGTGTTAATGAAAGAAGGAAAGAAAGAAAGAAAGAGAGAGAGAGAGAGGGAGGGAGGGAGGGAGGGAGGGAGGGAGGGAAGGAAGGAAGGAAGGAAGGAAGGAAGGAAGGAAGGAAGGAAGGAAGGAAGGAAGGAAGGAAGGAAGAAAATATTTTTTGTGTTAAAAAAATGCAGTGAAGCAGAAGCCATTTAGACCCCATATAATTCTGTTTTAATTACCAGGATAGAACTAATTATAATGTATTTGGTTCTTACTGTAGTTTTTGTCATGTCTAAGAAAGATCAGAATAAATAACAATATAAAGAATTGCATTGCCCTTCTCCCTCAAAATCACAGGAAGTAAACTTAGATAAGATAGAGAATGAGTGGTAGTGTGCTAAATTAAAAGCAGTAGAACAAAAATTAAAGGATCTTTTAAATCAGAATATAGAATTTTCTAAAGTTCAGTCAGAGGAATTTAATCTAAAGCCTATGTTGCCATCTTATGATGAGATACAGGATCATAGTCTAGGTATGTTAGAAAACATACAATAATTTTTCTAGCTACCATAAAAGAATTAACTCCTGATGAGAGAAACCTACAAGGTTGTAACGACTTTGGAAGGCAGCCCATACAGATGTTAGGAGAAAAAAGATTTTAAAAGGAAATGATAGCCAATAGCATGCATTCACGTGATGTAAAACAGATACTTAATATCTAGGCCATACAAAATCGTACAATTCCAAAAACTGGAAAGACTTAATATTGGCTATCTTAGAAGGTAGCCCTCAGCTACTGTGGCTGACATGGTGGAGAGGAAAAGCTTCAGCTATGGAACAACCTAATAGTACTAGCGGTATTAATATTGTTCAGGATCAGTTGATATATGAAGGTCAGTATGCTGATTTATGAATATAGATTATGTTTAATGATACCACATTAAAGCAATGTCATACAGTAGCTTTAAATGCATGGGACAACGTTGAACAACAAGTAAAATAATCTGAATCATTTACCAAGATAACCCAGGTACAGATGAATCTTTTACTGATTTTTTACAAAGATTAACTTCAGTTGTAAATAGAGCAATATCAGATCCAGATGCAAGATAGATATTAATTGTGTCTTTAGATTCAGGAATGCTGATGCTGAAAGCAAAAAGCCTGTTAAACCATCAGAGGTCAGTCTCCATGCAATAAAAAGCCATATTTTCCCTGTCAGTCTAAGAGAGATTGTTCTAGAGAACAATGAGAAAAATTAATGTGTGATTCTGACAGTGCTGCTCTAAGCTTATCTACTCTGATAGAACAAGAGATTTTAAAGGTATCAGAAAACAAATATTTTTGGAAAACTTCTATGAATGATCAGAGACTAAAGTTAAATTTTCAATTAGTTAGTTACAAGCCCTAGAAGAACTGGTTCAAAATCAGCTAAAGACTCAATGTAAAAGAGTCCAGCCCTTAGAATTCTCCCTATATTTGCCATTAAAAAGAAAATTGGAGAATGTAGGATGACAACAGATCTAAGAACAATTAATAAAGTAATCCAGCTTATGAATTACTTACATCCTGGAATCCCTTTAAGTTCTTTGTTACCTAAGGCATGGCCTATTATATTGATTGATTTAAAAGATTGCTTCTTACAAGAGCAAGATAGAGAAAAGTTTGCTTTCACTGTGCCCACATTTAACTATTAACAACCAACTAGAAGATACCATTGAAAGGTCTTGTCAAAATAAATGTTAAGCAGCTCCACCTTCTGTCAATATTTTGTATGACAGCTGTTGGAAAGAATTGGTAAACAGTTTCCTCAATCTAAAATTTATGGTTATACAGATAATATCTTATTGGATGATTCTTTAAAAAATGTTGATATAAAAATTGATTTGTTGGGGATTACAAATTTCTCCTAAAAAACAACAGAGACTCTATTAATCATCTAGGATATAAGATAAGTCTGTAGAAAGTCCAACCATGGAAAGTACATATCAGCAGAGATCAGTTACAAGCTTTTAATGAATTTCAAAAGTTTCTGGGACTTATTAACTGGCTACATCCCATAATTAGATTAACTACTCAAGAATTAAGTATTGTATTTCAAAACTTTCAAGGTGATTTCGACAGTCTGAAACAGAGAGAGAACTGGCTTTTGGAGAAATGAGATTACTGTATGCATGTGTGGACTGCTTGGATACCAAGCTTGACTATACTCTAGTTACTTTGCTTTCTTCTCATTCTCCCATGGGAATTCTTACTGCGAAAGAAGATAATATCTTAGAATACTTTATGCACATAGGGTAAAAAGTAAAAACTGTTGAAAAAGTTTCTGACTTGATTGTGAAGGGAAGAATACAACTTTGTAAGTCAACAGGAACAGACTCAGCAGAGTTGATAGTACCTTATATTAATGCTGAAATTACCTCATTATGCATAATCAGTAAGTACTGGAAAAGAGCTTGCAGCAATTTGGGGATGGGGGAGAAATTAACAACAAATACCTCAAAGGCAAGCAATTTCAGTTTATAAAAGAACTAATTTGATTCTTCCTCATATAGTAAGAGGAACACCAATTTCTAAAGCTTTTGTACAGATGCAAATACAGTAGTAATGGCAGGTTATAAATCAGAAAATACAGGTAAAGTCAATCTAATCCCACAGCCTTCGTTCAAAATCAAAACTATATGCTTTTCTTATGGTTCTATTAGAATTTCCAGAATATCTTAATATAGTCACTGACTCGTAATATGTAGAAATAGTTGTTTTGCATAGAGAAACAGGTTAGCTTATTTGAGATGATTAAGATTTCACTTTGTTATTTGTGCTACTACAACAAGCAATTTGAAAAAGAGATCATCTACTATATAGCCCATATTTAGTCTCATACAGGTTTGTCAAAACCACTGGCACATACAAATGAAAAAATAGATGAATTATTAATAGGAATATATTAGAAGCTTCAAATATTCATAAAAGTAACCATATAAATAGTAGAAGATTAACAAAAATTCTATAACCTGGTGAAATGCCAAAGAAATTATAAAAAAATCCCTACTTGTTTTTTATATAATCAAGCTTCATTGACTGCCAGAAGTAACCCTAAATGAACCCAAAGAAATGAAATTTGTCAGATGGGTTTGTTTCACTTTGCAGAGTTTGGAAAATTAAAATATGTATATCACATAATTGATACTTATTCCGTATTCCATTGAGCTCCTGCCTTGAATTTTGAAAAGGCTGAGTCTGTGATTCCACATTAGACATGATGACTATCTTTGTATATAAACTGCATATGTATCCAGTAAAATGCAATGCCACAGTTTATTAAATATTATACGATAAAATGTTACAGGCCTATTTTACCATCCTACAGGTCAAGTAATGATGGAAATACCTAACCACACTTTAAAAGAAATGTACACAATACAGAAAGGCAATATGTACTCTCCCAGAGAAAGTTTATATAATGTGTTATTAACTTTACATTTTTAAAGTGTTAATCAGAGAGGTAACGCAGGTGCTGAAAAACACTGGATTTTAGAAAGGACTGCTGAATTAAATCACTCTATATACTTTAAGGAATTTTTAAACTCAGAATGGAAATCAGGGAATGTGTTGTATTGGTGAAGAAGCTATGTTTTTATGTCTATAGGAAACAAAAAGTTGTGGATTCCTTCAATGTTAATAATTATTAGATTAAAACTTGGGAGACTGCCTGAAAATATTGGCTCCTGACATGGAAGGTGCAAGAGAAGAGACTGAGAAGAATAACAAAACAAGTGTATAAATGCTGTTACCACTACAGGGGAGCAGCTTAGGTTACTGACTGAGACATGAATGACTCTGCATTAGTCAATGAGTCTTGCTGGCTACTGGGTCCTAGTGACTTGTTATTACATGCCATTCTTTTATATGGCATGGATGGGAATTTATAACACCCTATTGTAGTTCAGTTATGCAGTCCAAATGGACATAAGTAATGACAGATGGCTTTCACCTCATCAAGCACAGAGCAGAAAAGCATCTTCAGATGATTTGTGCACACCTTACATTCCATAAATGTGTTCATAAAGAAATGTCTCTAAAATGTTACCTTTAAGTTTCAATATTTTCATAGCAAAAGGACCAGACACCAGTGAAAACAAAGCAGCTAGCCCCAGGGGATCCAGCCTCACAGACTACTTCATTCAGGTCTTCAGTTAAGCCATGCACTTTCCTAGCCCCAGATCATTTCTCAGGGCCTAAATAGCAAGTGAAACAAGTACTTCTTCCAGGATCTGGCCAATATCCAAAAAGATGCTGATGCTTCTAGACACCGGAAGCAATTGAAGAACACAATGTCCTATTATTAAGAAGTAGAGTGAGTGGCTGTTGGTCATTCAGTGGATTATGAATGTTGTTATTTTGGGGGTGCTGGTTACAAGTTGTTATTAGTCATGGTCAGAGAGGAAACAAAGTAACAGAGGTTAAATTCAGGGATCTTTTTCTTTCTCTCTCCCTCCTCTCTATCTTTCTTTCTCTACTATCTAGTACTAGGGAGTGAAAAGAGGGGGAGGGAAAGAAAGGATATGAAAGGATAAAAAATGTGGACTATTGTATCTCCTTGATAGGTAAATGAAGAGTGGATTAATATATCACCTTTTAGACTAGAAAGCAATACTACATCCCAAATACTTTAGATTAGTATGGATTTGTGTATAATGATAGAAATCTAGGGTTATATTTGCAACAACGTACTGTATATATGATTCAACTCTTGTTTACCATATATGTACACATGCAACTCACTTAAAATTGTAATGTATATTCCTAGTCTTAAGAAAGCTATTATCATAAACTCTTTAGGATAATTAAGAGATACATAGTGGTCAGTCACCTATAAATAATAATATCCTTTAATGCCTTCAGAACTATACTGGTAATTCTATCATGTACTAGTTTTATTTAGTCACAAAATTCATTTTATTAACCTCCTATATGCATTTTCAATGTTTAGCAGAATGTAAGTAGCTAGAAACAAGCAACATTTGTCTATTTTCATGCACTTCATATTTTTGTTATACTTTATATGCAGTCCTCAAACAGTTCAGAAACCTGGCATTTAATATGTTTTAATGATAAAAGGTTTCATGATAGAGAGATATACACCATCTCCTGGCAGCACCCCCAATCTGATCCAAAGAAGATGATGTGCACATTAGAATCTCCACATGGAATTTTCTTTAATTACAACAATACTGGCCAATGACCTATAAACTGCCTTTAATTTTACTGCTGAAAGTACACCATACAAACTGCAGACACGTCGAACACCAGAAAGTTGATCATCCTACTTTGCCCAGATAAGAGAAGAAAAGTTCTGCCTAAGTTCCCTCTTCACGAAGGTGTCTGTCAGATCTTCTGGACCTGGTGGCCAAAGATCGATGTCCAACCGACAGAAGGGAACCATGGGTGTCTGTTCAGGTATCCAATAAATATGTCATTTTTACAGTTTCAAAACAGCTTGTCCTGCACTTCCTATTTGTATAGGAAAAAATTGTTTTTCTCAGGTCTCTGATAGGGCTGAAGACTAAATACTTATAGTTTTACAGCTTTCCTTGTTACCAGATTCAGAAAATAAAAACTCACTAAAGAGGTGTAAAGTTTATAAAGGTTTAAAGACATAAAAGCTTAGGTTAAAAAGATCTAAAACAGTGTTTTAGGGTTTAAAAAATGTATTAAGGTTGGGAATGCAAGCTGTGAAGGTTAGAATATGTGAAAGCTTAGATGATGATAAGAAAATGCTTTAGGATATATAAAGAGAATAAAATAGTTTAGATTAATACTAAAATATTTTTGCCAAAGTTGCCAAATATAAACGAACTAAGCATTGTGAATATAATACTTATCGTAATAGTTCTCATATTTCTTTTTGCAAATAATTTATGGTTATTAGAGATAAAGGTATTTCTTGAACTGAAATGGGTAGATTTGGGATGATCTACACCCCTTATTATATGAAGGTGTGTCCTTGCATTTTCAATTTAAGGTTGCTGTGTGGACAGAGCTAAGTGCTGGCAGAATGTTTGATATTTTCCTCTCAATGGCCCATTACAAGCCTTCTATATGTAAATACTTTCCTTTTTTAGCCCTGCCCAAAATATTATTCTCTTAGGTTATCATATTAAAATGAAAGCTGCTGCAGTAAAGGTCAAGCAGTGATCCATGTCAAAGGGAAACCCAAAGAGAGGGATCAGACATTGTTTATCCACTGATTACTTCAGCCTGGAATGTGGATTTTTACATAATTAAGAGCTGCTGGCCCAAACTCTGGAAGGAAATATGAGGGGAAATTCTGAGCAGGTGGAGATACAAGTAGAGATAAAGGCAGATACAGGCAGACACAGAAGGAGATAGAAGGGAGATGGGATGGAGCTGGGAAGCAGGCAGTGAGAATCATGTGGAGAAGCAGAATGGAGATGTCAGGATCAGTTATTTGCTAGTTGAAAGACTGTCCCAGCAAAAGGCCAACAGCTTCAAACTATACAGATGTCTACATGTCTTAATTAAATCTCAAGAAGAATCTGTAAAAGGCCTTGCAATATGCTGTATATGGCTCAACAATCACAATAGATGTTTATACATTGATACTTTGATGAGCCATCATTTTTCATGATTTTTTTTTACCATTTCCTATAGTTTATATCAGGGTAAATACACTAAAGGGCTACAAAGTGTACTCATCTAGTACACTACATATGAGTCCCACAATGTATTTTATTATTTTGCTTGATTTTGTCATATTCTGTTAGTTATACACTTAAGAGATCTGCAGCTTAAGTAACTCCCTAACACCCATTTTCATACTTTTATCCTCTGGTGACTATGAAAGGGAAAGTGATATATGTATATATATATATATATCAATATATATACACATGTGTGTGTGTGTGTGTGTGTGTGTGTGTTTGTGTCCTTTGTTCTAGATTGAACTGTTGGACTTGTGCATGCTCAGCTCTATCCCCAGCACATGGATATTCATTGTAATGACTTACAAGCTGTAGTCTAACTAGTAGAATATTGTCTGTCTATCAACCGAACTTCCAAGAATACACCAAATTATCAGTCTGCAATGGTGAATGTATCAGTTGGTCTTCAGTATATGCCATCAATGCCAGTGATGACATGGACTGGCAAGTGAGAACAAAAACAAGCAGGTAAAGAGCTAAAGCACCCTTCTTTCACATCTTGTAAAGAGGCTGTCAGCAGAAGGTGCAGAACAGATTAAAGGTGGATCTTCTCACTTCAAATGATCTAATTTAAATGTATCAACTCAAAAGATCTGGATTACATGTGAGTCTTCACATTTCAAGTGATTTCTTTAAAATTTAAAGAAATTCTTTACATTTAAAATATCCTTCACAGTAATATACACGTGCTTGGGTTTTAATTAAATTCAAAGGTAATCAAATTGACAATCAAGAATAGCCACTGTAGGGTTATGGGTCCTGCATCTGCTCCACCACAGGGCTTGACCACTCAGGGAGGCAGGACTCAGGAAGTTGACCACACTTACCCCACACTGTTGACAGGCAGGTTTGGGGCTGTAGGGAAACCCTGGGACACCACTCTGGGGGTGGGGAAGCACGGAACAGCTAGAGCTGGCTTAGGGGTCCCCAGGCCTGGGATGAGAGTGAAGTCATCTGGTTCTCATACTCTCCAACATCCAGGAACCTCTGGGAGCCATGGAAGAGCCAAGAATGGAGTGGTGGCCCATGGTCTGGATCTGGCCTGGGCCAAGGAAAAGGGGGGAGTTCTGGCTAGTCACACAGGGATAGTCCTTGGCTTGGCAGTGGCAGGCTTGAGCTTGGTAGCAGTCATGGCTGTGAGTACAGAGAGGTCTTCTATGGAAGACTAGATGGCAGCTCTATAAGCAAAGACCTTCTCCATGGCTCCCAAGGCAAATCTAGATGAAAAGAGGCAGTCCATGGTTTTAAGGCATTTATTGTCAAGGCAGAAAGTGGGTGTATAAAACCATACCCTCCTTCTTAGGGTGGCCCAGAGATTAAATACCTTTTGCAAGGAGGAGGTTCTGGGAAGGAAATCTTATTGACTAAGCCCTCAAGGCCTTTAGGTGCCTCATTAAAGTGGAGATCTGTCTTGAGCTGACATTGTGTCCTCTACATGTGGAGGGGCTGGGGTGTTGCCCTTATATGACTGATGGCCACAAATCTATGGAGGCTGCAACTAGTGACAGGAGTCTTGTGTGAAAATCGTGGCTCATCCGGACAGATCACACCAGGCCAGTACAGTTCCATGGCAGAGGTTTATTGTGGGGCAAAAGGACAAAGGGGGTGATGAAGAAGAAAAAGAAGGAGAAAGCAAAGGTCAGGAGGGGTCTGCCTTTTATTTGGGCTATGATATAACTGTGTGCACCACTGACACAGATAAAAATGGGCAGGTGAACCAGGTAAATGCCAGGAATGTATGGTGATTGCCATGGCAACAGATTCACAAGTCTCTATCGCCTATGGGTGACATCACCATCATTGCTGGATTCGGAGGTGACCTGTGACCATAAAGCTGGTTCTTGGCTATAAAGCCAGTTCCTGATGCCAACATATCTCCCTTTTTCTTGTCATAAAGAGAAGAAAAGAAGAGGGGAGGGGAAAACCAATGGTGAAAGGAAAATAGAGGCATTGGGTCCCTTAAACTACTTCCTGCTGTCTAGGGGTGACATCAATTTCAGGGTGTAGCTCATTTTCACCATGAGAGTCCACTTAATGTTCATTCACATCAGGCTCTTCTGTGGATAGCGACTCTTCTGTGGACAGCAACTGGTAATGCTGTAACAGGAACTGGGATTCCATGGGTCTTTTATGTAGGAAAAGAGTGTCTTGTGTTGTTGAGAGAAGAAGTGATTGGTCCATGATCCTAGAATATGTATCATGAAAGACCAATATGGGCAGCCCTCATATTCATCTGACAACTTTTACAATCATCTTTTGTCTGGTCAATGAGAAAGCAAACAAAGAGATCATAGTATTTAGATGGGATAACAGATACAGGGATTACAGTAGTTTTGATCAGTTCCTGGCATTCAGCTATGGAGCAGCTTCCTGATCCTATTTGGAAAGACTGTTTGTTATCAGATTTGAATATCAAATCTCCAGATGTAAAGGCTGTCCTAGATGGAAATGAACATCAGGGGGAGAATGAGAAGCCCAAGTCTAATCCAGTGAGGGGGTCGAACACCGCTTCTGGAGTAAAGTCTCATTTCTAAGATTGGGGACTTAAGACATGTAGGAAAAACTTTTAGGTGGAGGGATGAAAGGTTTGAGGTGAAGCAGGTATACCCAATGAGAGAGTCCTTCGAGTTTAGCAACTGTAGAGTTCACAAGAATTACCTTAAAGGGGCCTTGCCATTTAGGAGAGAGGGGTGAGGCCTGATGGTCTGGAGGGGTTAGAAGAACTTGGTCTCCAATGTTGACAGGCAGTGGACAGGGAACAAGTGTGTTGCTGTAGTAGATGGTGGTCAGCAAAGTTCCATAGGAGAGAGCAGAGGTGGCAAAGTATTAGGGTGAGTAGATGGTCTGGGAGGGGAGAGCGTTTAGGTGAAAGACCAGGAGGTAAGTCCATGAGTTCAAAGGGTGAGATGAGGAGAGGTCACCTAGGAAGGGCTCATAGCCTGAAAAGAACCAGAGGTAGCAGTTTTACCCAATCGATGTGAAGTTCCTATGACAGCTTGACAAGAGTTTTTTGAAGAACGGTTTGTTCTTTCTATTTTACATGAAGGGTGGTAGGGAATAAGAAAATGCCAGGGGATGTATAGGGCCTTGGAATTTGAGAAATTTGGGAAGTAAATTCAGGGTCACTGTCTAATTGGAGAGAAGATGTGACACCAAATCAGGGGATGATCTCTCAGAGGAGGAGATCAGAAACTGTCTGAGCCCTTTTTTTTGTAGGAAATATCCCCACACACCCCAAGAAGGGGTCCACCAAGACCAGGAAGTACTTGGCATGTTTGACAGGGGCATGTAGGTAATGTCCAGTTGCCAGTGTGTTCCAGGAAGGGAACCTATAGCCTGATGGGCAAGAAAAGGGGTGCTACAATACCTTGAGTTGCAGTCTGACATCTGACAGATTTTGTAAGAAGTAATGATAGATTTTAAGAAACTTAAATCCTCAGAAGTAGGCTGCAGGTGTGTCTTAACAAAATAAGACAATGCTTGGCTGTTAGGATGAAAGAGTTGGTGAAGATAGGACAAGTTTGATGAGTCTCAGGGAGTGAGGGTGGGGATGCAGGTTACAGTGTAAGAATTTCCTGGGGAGGATGAGATGAGTCTACGCCCTAAGGGTTGAAGGCCTAACTGCCTCATAGACTCAGTTGTTTCCCTTGGAGACAATAGAGTCATCTGTCAAGTGAGATCTGCAGTGGACAATCCCAATAGCTGTTGGGAGATTAGAGGCCTTTAGCATGGCCATAATTTGATTTGCATTAGTTACTGATCCTCCTTTAGTCATAAGTAACCCGAGTTCCTTCCAGATAGCAGTGTGGGACAGGAGTATATGGAAAGCATATTTGTAATCTGTGTACATGTTGAGGGATTGTCCCTTTGACAGTTGATAGGCATGGGTGAGGGCTTTTAGTTCAGCCTGTTGATTGGTGGTATGAGCAGGAAAGGCCTGTGCCTCAACCACCTCTGTGTCTGATGCTATGGTGGTTGTAGAAAGGAGCTTCCATCTGTATACCAGGTATAGATGGCCTGAGGCAATGTTCCTTCCTGTATGTGTGAAGGATGAGTTAATAGTTCCTCTAAAGTTTCAGTGCAAGAGTGAGATAGGGAATGGTTAGTATTTGGTTGAGGAAGAAGATTGGAAATATTAAGAGGTGAGCATGATTGGTGAGTGTGGAATCTTCTATTAGTGCTACCTGAAGAGAAAGAAACATGGAGGGGAGTAGAGTCTGTACGCTTTGTAAGTTAGGAGCTGTGACAGGTTATGAGTAGAGAAGACAGTTATAGGTGATTCAAAGTTCACTTTTTCTGACTCTGGAATCAGGAGTTCAGTGGCTGCTAAGGTACAAATACAAGGTGCCCATCCCTGGCTGGTTAGGTCTAATTCTTTTGATAGGTATACCAAAGATGCAAAAGAGGGTACCAGTTGGTGACCTAGGACTCAAAGGGCAAATCCCTCTTTTTCAGTTATGTAGAGGGGAAAAGGGATGAGTTAGGTCAGGGAGATGTAAGGCTGGAGCCTTAAGGAGAGCCTGTCGGAGCCTTTGAAAAGGCTTGGAAACAGGTTTGAGAAGAGGTTCATAGGTGGTGTCTATGCCACTTCATATAAGGGGCAGGAAAGGAAGGGAAAGGAAGAAACTCAGGAATGTAAAAAGTTAGCTATTCCTAGAAATGATTAAAATCTCTTCCTTTGTAGAAGGAACAGTTAGAGAATGAATCAGATTCTTTCTGTCTAAGGTGAAAGCCTGTGGGTTTGGGGTAATTGTAAGTCCCAAATAGGTGACCTAAGGAGTGGACACTTGGTGAAACCCTATAGCCTCAATTGGAAAGGACATTCAGAAGAGCAGAGATGTCAGCTTGGCTAATTTTTAGAGAGGGGCTACGGAGAGAGAGACAGAGAAAGTAAATCAGAAGCCAAGGTCTAGCCAAATAGCTGTGGTCTACCCCTGAATCTCTGAGGTAGAAGAGTTCAGGTAAGTTGGGTAGGAAGTGAGTGTCAGGATCTGTCCAGGTAAAGGCAAATATTCTCTGACTGGGTGTTTAGAGAGATAGATCTTTGAGACCTAGTACTGAGAAATGGGAAGTCCCTGAGGGGATAGTGGAAAGAAGTGTGAGAGGGTTAGTCACAACAGGATGGAGGGGAACTACTGCAGAATTAATGCATGTGAGGTCTTAAACCAGGCCATAAGTTCCATTAGGTTTCTTATAGGTATAGGGGTGTTAATGGGGGAAGAGGTAGGCCAAAGGAGTTTTTTTCCTTAAAGGTTTAGAAATGATAGCTATAAGTCCTCTAAGGCTCTGGGGGGGGGGTAGTATTGAGCTTGGGTGATGTACCTGGTAGAGTCTAGTAACTGGATGACAATAGGAGAATAATGTTTAGCAGCAGAGGGGTTCTGGTCATCCCAGACTCAAGGATCTACCTGAGAAGCTGGTAAAGGAAACAGCATGTTAGGGTTAGTAGATTGACTGGCTAGAAGAAGTAGCAGAGGGCCTGCTGATGAACTTGGGTTTAGATGAATGGGGGAGCAAAAGAAATAGAGGCTCCCAACTTAGGTAGAAGATCCCTTCCCAATAAGAGGGCAGGACATATCAGTACTAGCAAAAAGGAATGGATGAGAAGTACACCCCTAAAAATGCAACTAAGTTCTGGGGTCTGGTGAGAAAGGTAAGGTTGCCCTCCTACCTTGATGATAGCAAAACGAGAAAGGGAAGTGGGTCCCCAAAACCCTGTCAGGACTGAGTATGTGGCCCCAGTGTCAAAGAGGAAGGAGATGGACCATCTTCATACCATGATAACTACCCGGGGCTCCCTGCTAGTGATAAACTCAGGCCTCTTCAGTCATCCATAGCCCAGCCTAGGAGATCAGCTGGAAGGTTACATGGGAGTGATGTCCCTCTGTCCTGCATGACGTGAGGGCAACCAACAACACAATGTCTCTCCTGATGGCACCTAGGACATGGCCTCTTTGGCTTGTGGGGGTTAGGCCAATCCCTTATCCAATGACCTACATTTGTAGCAGGAGCCTGGTGGTCTCTGAGTCTTAGAAGACCAGGAGTCCAGAGCAGTGGCTGGGGCTGGTTGCATACCCTTTGCCAGCATCTGGTATCTTTGTCTGCAGGCCTTTTCATCTCTCTCATGGCACACCTTGAAGGCCAGCGCCAAAACTTCTGCCTGTGGAGTTAGGGACCTCTTCTCCAACTGTCTATGTTTAGCTTTTATGCTGAGGTAGCTCTGGGAAAAAAAGTACATCATCAGAACTTGCTTACCTCCTCAGTTTTCAGGGTCTAGATTATTATATTGTAATAAAGCATTTTAAAAACAGAGATGGGTTTTCTTGTTTGTCCTGGATGACCTCTTGAAGTTTTTCAAACTGGCTTTAAGGCTACCCTATGGAGTCTGGTCAGGAGGCAGATTATGAATCTATGTCTGGATAAAATACCACCTGCAGAATTATAATTCCATCGAGGATCTTGGTCAGGTATTGCCTCAGATCTGATTCGATATGTTCTCATCTGCTTGATGAATCTCTTCTGCATATATTCTTACCTGCTCCCAAACTTGCCTGTGTTTGTCAGGAAGTAAATTATTAGTGAGGATCATATGTACATGATTGAAAGTCAGACCATAAGACTGAGTAATGTACTGAAACTCTTTAATAAAGGCAAAGGAGTTAAAGGTATAGGAACGCAGTCTGCTTTCTATTTGAGAAAGTTCATCCAGTGAGAAAGGAACATGTACTCTGACAAGGCCATCTACTCCATCAACTTCCCTTAGAGGAAGGGCCAATGCTGGGTCAGGTGTCCCAGGGAGGAGAGGGATTTGTGGGTTTGACTGTGGCCTTAAAGTGGGTGATGGAAGGGCTAAAGGTAGGTGCTCCTGAGGGCAATTGGGAGAACCTGCACCTGGCACAGGAGGATTGGAGGGGTCTGGAGAGGTTGAGCAAGGAGGCTCTAGGGTATTCTAGTGAGAAGAAGAAAGTGAGGCAGTGGTTTGGGTTTTCCCAGGCATGGAAACAGGACTGTGGTAGAAACGTGGTGGTTTGTTAGTTGGATCCATGGTTGTAGCATCATCTGGTGGAGGTTTCATGGCTAGGAGAAGTTGGGTTGAGGAACAAGAACACAGAGAGGAGTTGGAACGAAGTTAAATAAACACTTGGACATAGGGGACCTCTTTCCATTTACCAGACCACTGGCAGTATGTATGAAGATGCCATAAAATAATTGGATCTAATGTGCCATTAAGTGGCCATTTAGAGCTGTTAACTAATGGGTACTGAATCCAGACCTCATTGCAGAGGTGTACTAGGTTTGATACCCTCAAGTCGGGCATTAACTTTAGAGATTTGAGATTTTCCAAGAGACATCCCAGTGGGGAGCCAGGTGGCATGGTCGAAGACAACCATGGGCCCATTGGGTGACAGGGATGTTATTGAACTATCCATACTGGTGTCCTGAGAAAGTTCAACAACCAATACAAGCCAGGCTAGCTGACCAGGTCATCATGTGGACCATCTAGAGGCTACAGTGAGTCCCGGATTTACCAGAAAGCAGTTTTGCCTAAGTCTAGGGTTTTCTGAATGGCTGCAAGAATTCAAGGCGGGGGGGGATCAGAAACCACTTTTGAGAGGGAAATCACCCAAGGGTAGAAGTACTACCTTGTATATCAGCTGGGAGGCTGGTCATAGGGACCATGGCCATGAAACATCAACCCCTTATCACATACAGAGTGGCTAGGCCTTTTCTGGGAAGTTGGGGCCCTCCCTGTTGACTGGAGGAAAAACCTTACCAATCCGCTAATGCTTGTGGGTGAATTTTAGCAGTCTGGGAGGGGTAAAGGGTGGCAAAGGGATCAGCTGCATCTGTGGTCAAAACCCACATGGTGCACGACCGTGGCAGTGGGCAGCAGGCAGAGGTGGTGGTCTGTCAAGGACTCTGCCAGCAGGTTATGGTAGTCTGATCTCCGCAGCATGCCTGGGTCTAGTGATTCCTGGGTTTTGGCACCAATTTTGGTTAGATTGGTGACTCATCTATACAGATCACACCATGCTAGCAGAGTTTCATGGGAGAGAGGTTTATTGTGGGTGAAAAGGACGAAGGGAGCAAAGAAGAAGGAAAGAGCAAAGGTCAGGAGGGGTCTGCCTTTTATTTGGGCTGTGATGTAACCACGAGCACTGCTGGTGCCAATAAAGGTAGGCAAGTGAACCAAGTGAATACTGGGAATGTATGGCGATTGCTCTGGCAACAGATGCAAGGGTCCCTGTCGCCTATGGGTGACGTCCCGGCCATTGCTGGATTCAGAGATGATCTGCGACCATAAAGCTGGTTCTTGACTGTAAAGCCATTTCCTCATGCCAACAAGGGACCTGGTGCCTGGAAACAGGCAACATACCTACCATCCCTTCAGGGTCTCCTGAGCCTTGACCCTTATCTCAACCAAGGATCGAGCTACCTTTCAGGGTCCCACAAGCTATCACACTACCTTACAGATATCTATATACTGTCACAAAGCTGAGCATGCACAAGGCCCAGAGTTCAATACACGGCAAAGAACGAGTTGTTACCCTCAAAATTTATATCAGATATTGGCTTGAACTATCTATACCACACATGGTGGTTTCAGAGTAGAGAGTATTATTTTTAAAAATATATGCTGCTGAGTCTTTTGAACTACCTTGAATTAATGATGGGCCTATTCAATATCTAGTAAATGGAAGTATATGAAGGAATTAAGTACAATCTACACATAATCTAGGTATTCAGCATACTGAACTGAGTACAAGAGTTCTCCAATACTAAAGAACTATTCAATTTTTAACTTATTATTATTGCAAATGTGTAACCGGTCTCAATCTTT
The DNA here is from genome assembly GCA_028551405.1 of Uromys caudimaculatus. Classification (NCBI taxonomy): domain Eukaryota; kingdom Metazoa; phylum Chordata; class Mammalia; order Rodentia; family Muridae; genus Uromys; species Uromys caudimaculatus. The sequence continues at coordinate 68,426,231 of CM052702.1, read as the reverse complement.
CTTTGAGGGAGTGAATGTTAGTAAGTAGAAAACATCAGCATCTGACAGAATATATGTGTAATAAATCCTAATTTAACAGGAAATGCTCAGCAGCTCCACTAATAATTAAAAATGAAGGGAATTTAATTCAGGAACAAAGAGGGGACAATTTAAAAGAAGTTTAGGGATTGGACAAACAAGAAGCTAATTCAGGTTCTGTTGAAGTGGTAAGAGGGGAGCTAATAGGGACCAACTACTTTTGGTCAGGGGTTGCCCTGGAGTGTGACTGATGTATCCAGAGACATTCCTTTTGAGAAAGTTGATTTTCTTTTGCCCAGCAGGTAACAATTACAAATAGCTTCTTCCTGGGTAAGAGTTTTGTCTGTGGAGAGGCACTTCCCCCTTCCTCTCTCTAGTGATGGGATTTTACCTGGTTTGAATGTGCATATCCTGTGCATGCTGCCACTGTCACTGTCTCTGTGAGATTATTTCTGCATCAGATTGAAAGACAAAATATACTGTCTGTCTCTATTTCAATTTTCACTTTTTGTTTCTTTGTTTTATTTCATCTTGCTTTTGTTTTTGAGAGATTAAGCATGAAGCATTAAGTTAGGAGGGTCAAATGATGAATAGGATCTGGGGGGAATTGGGGGAAGAAAAAAGAATATTATCAAAATATATTGTGTGAAAAAAGTTGAAATAAAATTAAAAGATATTTAGAGGCTCCCCATGGATCAATAACTCCAGGAATAATTAAATATCTGGCATGTTTTGCCAGGTAGAAAACAGATTACAGAGAAAAAGCAGGCATGTTAGTGTCTGTTGAAAGAGAGGACACAAACTCGGTGGAACTAAACTTTAGTATACCCAGGATACTAAACTTTCAGGATACTCAGCTACAGGAATTGGCCTCCAATTACAACAGGAGCAGAGATAGCATAGCCAACCTGCAGTGGGTGCTGCTGATCTCATCTCTACTACATATGCTCTGACACACTGTTGGCCTTATTTCTTTTTTACAGCTCCAATTTTTTCATTTCAATACGTAAAACAAATAACCCAGACGAATATAACTTAGTGCTTATGGAAATGATCTCTTTGGTGTTTGAATTCTAACATTTTTAGATTTAAAATTCATTACTATTTCTGTATTTAGTTAATTGTGGGATTTTGTAGGCTTTTAACATTTCAATGATATTAAAAAAGGAAATTTTAAAGTGGTAAAAATGTTGTCTAAATAATTCAATTATCAAAGTAATACAAGTTACTTTACAGCATTTAGTCTATAAATATAAAAATGTCAATAAGTTGGAAGCATAATATGTATTCTGTGCTACTAATATGCCAATAACCTTCAGAGATAGCTTGATTCCATCCTCCTGGTTTCTATTGCTTTCTCACAGATGCTTAAGGTTTCCTGCCTCCATCTGTTCAGTGGGTATTATCATTTGATACACAGATCGAAGTTTTAAAAATTGCAACTTGGAGATCTTTCCAGACTTTAAATGTTTGATCTTTAAATTAAATTTTTATTCCAACAAACTGCTCTTTCATGATCATAGCACATTTGGTAACATTACATAGCTATATAATAAAACGTCCCATGCTAAACTTCCCAGAGTGATCTCACTGATTAGGATAATGTGGTGATTTTTAGATCGGTACTGAAAAATTATTCTTGGGAACCCTTCATATATTGGCAAGTTTATGCAATATCTCACATTATATTTAATTAATATATTATATTATATATATTAAGTTTGGACACTGGTGGGTTAAGATCAAATTCTGGCAAGGTAGATTTCACTGAATGGCCTCCTCTTTGGGTTTATAGATAGTCACTATCTCAGTTCTTCAACAAACATTTCTGGAATCATTGTGTTCAGAAAAAGCAAGCTTTTTTGGTGGCTTTCAATGAGGAGACTCACCCATCATAAGGGCCTCACTCTCTTCACCTCATTATGTTCCAAAGTTTGTGTCTCCAAAGACCATCAAAGTGGAGGCTAGAGATTCAATATATGAATATCAGTCAATAAAACTTTCTTGCCAACCTCTGACAATTACTTAAGTTAAACCTGTGTTATGGTCCACATGAGAAAGTTCAAAGATATAATCATTTGTCATAATTATGACACATCAGAATTTTATGTCAGTTAACAACAAGCACACAGGTTACTTATATATGGAAGTAGGATTGGAAGTTACAGGTAATATCTAATAACATGCTATGAAGTTCTTTCAGCTGAGGCGCAAGGAGGTCATGAAAGCAGGACTGCCAATAGGCAAGGCAGAACCTTTTCTCCATCAATCAAAGAACTATGAAAAAGCATATCTCTAACAACAATAAAAATCACCCAAAATGTGCTCCTAGGTTTTAACACCTTGATTAGATAAAATCTAGGCACTATATGAAGAAAGGGTCTTTATAACAAAGTCAGTGTCAGGTGGTTTGGGGCTTTTCTGTGACTATAATATGTTATATAAATAGACTGTATTTACAATAAATTGCAACAATTGTAGTCATTAAATTGAACATACTCCGCATTAGGAGGCTTGTCAGCTCTGGTTACAGTTCTTGGTAGCTATTTGTTTCTAATGAGAAAAAATTTTATACAACAATATTTCAATAGACTGAGCATTTATGGATGTATTTCTCAAGGCATAACCTGTTATTGGCCTTATGAAAGAAACACTTACTTCTGTAAACTTTGAAGAATCAATCAAAGAAAAAGATCTTCAAACAAATTATTAAGTTATAATCACATAGATTTGGAGTTGTAACTGAAAGTCTCATCATTTTATAATCCTAGAATTCTATTCTCTAAATAGTGGCTATTAGTTCACATACTTATTTAAACTGAAAAAACCTAAAAGCGAACTAAAATTAAACAATATTTAGTAATTCTGGCCATATATCTAATAACTTGTGTAGCTCTTGATGATCATATCAAGCAAAAAAGGCTCAAAGCATTCCATGAGCAATGCTACCCAGAAGTCACAGTTTACTGGCCTCATAGTCAACACAACAGAGAGACTCAAGACACAAAGAAGCCTACCATGGCAAATATGCAGTCAGTAAGGATGGGCTCCTGCTAAGTAATTCCTTTTACTCCATTCATTAATAAACAATTCAAACATATCAAAGCTTCAAGCATTGATTGTTCGCTATAATGGTCGGAAGAGGATAGCCAGCTTACTGAAGACTTGTATTTATTACTTGTAAGTTAAAAGTAGCCAAAGAAAAGTTGTTTGCTATGTATAGATATCAGTTAAATACATTGCAATTCAATCTACAATGCATAAATAGCAAATTATGTCTGTTCCCTTTGCCCCTTTCTACCTTCTGTCCCACATTTGTTATTGTAAGAACACTCTATTTTCTTTTCCTTTCTTCCTTTCATTTTTTCTTTCTTTCTTTCTTTCTTTCTTTTTTTTTTTATTTTACAAGCTAACAAGTTTGATGTGGCTCTGTGTTTTATTCCCTTCCAGGCTTGCAGCTGTTTTGGCAACAGAAGAAAAAAATCCCCATAACAAATCAAATAAAAGCTCTTTCGGCGAAGAGGAATTGAAAACAGCAGGCCTCAAAGAGGACTGCACATGAGATGCCTTGTTCTGGCTTTCAACACAACTCAAATCAGAAACACATTACCATAATCTGAAACAGCCCACTGCTAACACAAGACAGATGGTGGGTAATAACCCATGCATCATTAATAAATAAATTCCAGCATTAAAGGCTTTACAAAGTATGACAACATTATCTGGGCACAATTACTGCCCCTCTCCCACCCCAGCATCATTTCGGTGTGTTATGAGCTATGCTAGGTTTATTTTTATTTTTTCCCTTCACTTCCACAGATCTAAAGAAAGTTTAAATATGACACACATTCTAAACAGATGAAACCTATGTCAGTGTACAAGAGAGGTCAATACAGAAAAAAAGAAAATAGCTGCCAGAAGTTTAAGAGCTCACATGTTATGTGGTTGGATCTGCCCACAGAGATTTATTGCACTGCCCTCCACGCACTGGCCTCACCCTCTCCAATATGCCTTAGCCTGTATCGTACTGCACATTCCAGGCAAGAAGCTTGGGATCACATTTGCCATGAAGCTAAAAGATGTATGTGTAATTTCTCAGCTTTCTTTTTGCAAGCGTTACCATCTGTGTCTTTCCCCATGGTTCTCCTAACTACATGGGAAAGCAAAACAACCTCTGATTAGAATGAAAGTGTAAAAGAGAGAAAGTTAATGTCATCAATGTTGGAAACTAAACTAAAAGAAAAGAGATTACAGACTGTACTTTTTTGTGCAAAGGGTGTGGAATTATCTTAGCCTACAAGGATGAGGGCAACATAGAGATAGAGCAGAGGACCATGCAGGGGTTTAAGGAAGTTTTCTATAATTTCCCAGGGTACTACTCTGATTCTGGACATTCTAGATAGCCACTATCTTGCTGAATATCAACCTAAGTCAAAATAGAGCTTGGGAATAACCATAAATTATGTATAAATAAAATATTTAAAAAGTAAATTATAGTTTGACATTCTATATGAATTACTAACTTGTCAGTATGATGGTTTTAATGAAAGAGAGAAAACATATTGAACTAATTCCTTTGACAGGTAAAGATGTAAGGACAGACACAGTATACATAAATATGCTAACCTCAGATCATGTAACAACCAATGAATGTGTCCCTAGACATCATTCTAAGTAACAAAGGTCAGATCCCCTAGAAGCCTTTCTCAGTCCTTGAACTCAGAGTGGTTTCTCTCTGAAGCAGATCTTTGGAAAGAAAGAAAGAAGGAAGGAAGAAAAGAAAAGAGGAGAAGCAGAGGTAAAGAGAGACAGGAACAGGGATGTGGTGGTTTGAATATGCGTGGCTCAGGAAGTGGCACGATTAGGAGGTGTGGCCTTGTTGGAGGATGTGTGTCACTTTGAGGATGGGCTTTAAGACCCTTCTCCTAGCTGCCTGGAAGCCAGTTTTCTCATTTTTGCCTTGAGAACAAGATGAAGAACTCTCAGCTCCTCCAACAACATGCCTGACTGGACACAGCTATTCTCCTGCCGTGATGATAATAGACTGAACCTCTGAATCAATCAGGTAGCCTCCAATTAAACTTTCTGAGAGTTGCCTTAGTTGTGGTGTCTTTTCACCCTAACCAAGAAAGGGAAGCAAAGAGGAAAAGGGGAAAAAGAAGGGGCAGGAGACCTCTCCCTGAAAGGCAGTAAGACCTCATGGCATTCAGAAACTCTCCTTTCTGGTAAAGTCACATAAAGCCTGATATGCAAGACTTTCCTGAGGAGCGTCTTAATCATGGCTTTCCTTTTTCTCAAACTAAATCATATTTTTATGTGTACATGTGTACCTACATTCTCCTAATTGCCTACTTATCTTATTTCCTCTACTACATTGTGAGATTCCTGAGAGTACAAACTGTGTCTAATTAATGCTCTAAATTCTTCTCAGCACCAGACACAGAACACTGCACTCAGGCTAAATGGAATCACCACTCAGAGAGATGCCAGGATGGCTGGCAGGACAGCCTTAGCTGAGTCTATGAGTTCCAGGCAAGTCTATCTGTTCCGGAGCAGCTTTTCTTTGAGCTCTTTCCAGCTTTCTCTGGGAACAGCTGCTGAGGGATGGTCAGAAGGAAGCAAGTTAACCTCTAATTGGTTCCTAAGGTCTGCACTTTCCTTCTTGATCTGTACATGATGGAGGGAGCTTTAAATCAACCCAATTCTGAATCAGTAGGTAGAGAGGAAAGCACAAATTTATATTAATTAAGAGACATTCTGAATACAACTGTAAAGTAAGGATCATTTCCACAAAACTTGTTGTGTTTCCAACTTCGTAGTTTATGACATCGCATTTGATTGTTTCTCTCTGGTTAGTTCCTGCTCAGGAAAATTTACTAAGATATCATTTACATCATTTAGTCCAAGTGAATAATCAATAAACTTCGATTTTCTCATCTTAAAATGCAGATTACAAAAGTTTTAAACCGTATTTCATCCCTATTCTCTATAGAGTTTCAATTCCAGAAATCAATCCCAAGGTCTGCAACTACTACAACCATAGAAAGAAAACCCTGTATGCAGTTAGCTGTATACACACACACACACACACACACACACACACACACACACACACACACACAAACACACGCGCGAGCACGCGCACAGACTTGTGTTCCTTGTGGACTCAAACAAAGGACAGCTATAGATAGCTGCATAGTCAGGGTATAGTCTCAATGGTGTTTTTATGTTTGAATATTTAGCAAAAGGAAATATATCATGAAACATATAGAAGAATAATTGCATTTTCCTTTTTATAGTTATTTATTTTATTGTATGTATATGAATGTTTTACCTGTATGTACATATTTACATCAAATATGTGCAGTATCTGAGGAGGTCTGAAGAAGATTTTTGATTCCTTGGAACTGAAGATGTAGATGATTGTGTGCCACCATATGGGTTCTGAACCTGGGTCCTCTGTAAGAGCAACAACTGTTTTTAATCACCAAAGCCAACTTTTCAGCTCCAGTTGATTTTTATTTTTAATATCCAAGAAAAATTCTAATAAATCAATAATATATTCATTAATGAATATTTGTTTGTGCCAAGAAATTATACCAGGAGTGTAGAGTGAAAATATTCTGAGTGGCCATATCTTAAATATAAAAAAGGAATGAATTAATCATTGATATGGATTTTCTGGACATATAGGTGATTTTAAACATTTTCTTTACTGAATGAGGTAAGGAACCAAAGCACAAACAATAGAGTGCCATCAGACACAGGCTGTTGTTAGATCTGAATTTGCCAAAATATGACTACATACTTAGGGAAGTACATCTCTAGAGGCAGAATGAATGGGGTTCATTATCTTATTGAGAAACTTCCAGCCTCAAGTTAGTGTTTATTCACTTTCAGAATCCACTGTTAGAGAACAGTTCTGTTTAATAAATACTTGAGACATTTCTGTCTCATTTTCTTTACTTGTAAATAGGAAGAGCTGCTGCATTTCACAAAGTTATTGCAGGATTAAATTAAACCATGCTGTAGGAATGGTAAACTGTTATATTCACTAAACATGACATGACAAAATTTAGCTGTCTTTCGTAACTCAAGCCTTAGACTTGGAAAATAAGTATAATATAACTCATTATTTCATGTCACTGGAAGTATAATATTAGAAATAAAATCAACAGGAGCATCATTTCTACATGACACAGTAAGTGCTATCTGAATTTGTACATGTAAAGTTATCTAGTGTATGTATGTTATGTAATATAGAAAGTTATACTTTGTACAAAGTGTACAAAGTACAGAGTTATCCAGTATACTACCAGGTTTTTTCATACAGTAAGTGTTGAGTATATACTGAAGAAAACAAGAAGAAAGATCCTTCTCTTCATTGACAGAACCATGTAGTAATAGGTGGTAAAACATGATTAACATACATTAACAGAAATAAGAGCCAAATTCCAATTGCATATGGATAGTACAGTAAAGGCAGTTTTCAGTTCTGCTTGTTCAGTTGTTTCTAAGTATGCAGGGCAGTCAGTCAGATAAGAACTAGTAAATGTTCCTTGAAATGGTGATTTACTCATGATTACAGAATACGAAAGCTAATTGTAAGAAGTCTTAACTGTGGAAGCCAGGCTGATAAGTACTGAAGATAAGGGAAAGAAACATTTGGGTAGACTATTTCTACTACACCAGGCTTTTGCTATATGAAAGCTACAGGGGAAGATTCCAAACAGCATATGAGTCCAGTGTCAGATTCTGAAAATAGTTAACACCGTGTTCTAAAGAGTGGGTTATAAACATAAACACTTAAAATAACTCATGTTGAAATATTTAACTTGTCAGAGAATGTTTGTCAGAGTGTATTTGTCATTTCGATGGCAGATAGACCTTTGGAGAATAATAGTCCTAGAAACACCACTTCCTAGTGTTTAAAGGTGATATATTGTAAAGAAAGAGCCCCTTGGCCCATTTTAGGCTAGTTAATGCGGTGCAGAATACTTTTTCTAGTTACACACACACACACACACACACACACACACACACACACACACACACACCTGAAAAACTAATAGTTTTATGATTTAGATCACATTTGGGCCACATATCAAATGGGCATGTTGAATTGCCTCAAGGCACCTAAAGATCCCATTCTATCTCATGTGCTACAATAATCTAGTGTGTTAAGTTAACAAGTTCTTTGCCTATCCTAACTCTAATGGTCCGCATCCAAACTTCTCTTAAAACCTCACCTACATCTCAGATTTAAATTTGAGAAGGAGAAAGCATTGTGCTCTAAATACATGTGAGAAGCCAGGTCAGGTTGCAAGTTTCTGAGTTGTGCTCCAAACAACTCTCAGTTTCACTCTGAAATATTTTTTTTGTATCCAAGGAAACCTGCAAATAGGCATCAGAGTATGCCCTAATGTTAATAAAGTGAATCTTTCACTCGGTCTGTGACCTTTACAGAACATGTTCAGGAGTCTTGTAAAGACACCTTAATGTCACCCTGATTTCTCATGATCTCTGTAATATAGTCCCCTTGAGCATGCCAAAGTAGATGTAAGTGAGATGGTCATGAGAGGGTACTGGGAAGTGGTAGAGAGAATAAGAACTGCAAGCTCTAGGTCCTATTAGAAAGATTCCATCTGTTCACTGTGTGGATGTCAGGGTTGGGGTAGACCGACTTACTTATCATTTCACCTCGCATGGTTTCATGCTTTCTGATTATTCATCTAAAGCTTCCTGACCTTAAAAACAGGGGGAAAAAGAAGAAAAAATCTGTTTCTGTGACTTTTCCTTCTTTCAGCCCAAACGTTTTGGCATTCAGAATTCCTTAGGCACAGCTTTATAGATTTCTAGCACTGACATTGCAGCATAAAGAATGTGTGGCCTTATTTTAACCATAGCATGGCTCATAATTCTTTACTTAAACTTATTTTCTGAAGGAAAATATAAATCATAGACAACATTTGAGGATTGCAACCTTTCTGTAGAATGATGTTAACAACTGTTAGCACACAGACCAGAAAGATGGCACCGCAGGTAAATGTTCTTGACAAATAAGCCTCACAACCTGAATTTGATAAACAAAGTCCATGAGGGAAGAGAGAACCCACTGCTGGAAGTTGTCCTCTGACCTCTTCCATAAGTGCACCTTGGCACAAATACTTCTGCACATATACGTGCATGTGGGCAAGCACACCCACACCCCTACACCCACACCCCTACACCCACACCCACACCCACACTATATATATATATATATATATATATATATATATATATATATATATATATATATATATAAATCAAACAATTGAAAAAGAAGTTAATAGTACTAAAAGGAAATCAGTGTGTCAATGTTATCCCCCACTGGCTTGGCAGCCTTGTTGTCATGTAATGTAAAAACTAGGACATTAAAGGTCATCAAAACCAGTGACAAGAATATTTGTATTCACTCAAGAAACACAGGGATCAATGGCGACAAATACATAATGTTTTAATTTGGAAAGGATATAGTGTAGAAGAGGGGCAGAAAGGAAAAGATAAAATCATTGTGTGAAATGTTGTGACAAAACCATATTGTCTCCTTTACTTACATATAATTTGAGATTTAGTAAAAGGAGCCATTATGAACACAAAGGAAAATTGAACACATTCACCTTGTATTAGAAGGGCGTTTAGAGAGTGCAAGGAAACTTTATGTTCTATAAAAATCTATTTATTTGGTAAATGAAGCTGAATAACAATTGAGTATAATTTTAATTCCCACTGATGTTTTGAAAACACAGGGCACAAAAGCAAAATCTATTCATCCAAGACAAAAAGACACAAAGGAAAGACTTTCTATACTGAGCCCTCAAGGCTGACATTTCCATTGGCAGTGATGTGCTAGCTCAGGTATAAAGGAGAATTGGCCAAAGAAATGACTATACACTAGTACAACTAGGAGCAGGGCCTAGAGAACATGGCTATCTGTTCTTCATCAGTAATTACCTTAGAGGGGACACATATTAATCTACAGATCTCTTTATAATTTAGTTACTTTGTCAGATAATTAATTTGGAAGTTTTTGGGTAAGCACTAATATTTTTATATTTCAGTGATAGAACTTTGAAATCTTACCTTTGTTGATTTTAGAGAATAATTCAGTATGCAGTTGATTTAATAAATTTATCTTCACTCATCTTAGGACTGAAAATATACCTCAGCAATGAGGTACTATGAGTGTTTATGTGTGTATACACAAATATATTTCTGTATTTTAAGTATAAAGTTATATATATATACATATACATATATATATGTATATTTCACAGAATCAAACAAGATTTCAGGGTTGAAAAGTGACATTGCTAAGAACTCAGGTAAAATCCCTTATTATTGAAATCATACACATGACATGTTAGAATTTGTTGTCAAACAAAAATCTAAGATACACTCAGTGTGTATATGTTTTCATCATTTGTACTAAATTAATAACTTCCTTAGTGTTACAGGCAAGCAATAATTATCCTATTTATTGTCCTGTGTAGTTGCTGTCTTAGGTGATTCCTGTGCTAAATTCTGACATTCTCAAATACTGACTGAACTGACAAATCATCCCCTAATGTTCTTATCATGGTATGTTTCACAAACACACAAACAAGCAAACAGCAAGCTTCAATGCTCCAGTTTTCAGCATGCTTGCTGTGGAGGGTTTCAGAACTCTTTATGGAGGTTTATCATTGTTATTGATTTCCTGATTTGAAATCAAATCCCTTTTTAAGAAAAGGGAAATTTTGTAGACTAAATTGATTAGTGATAAATGGTTAGTAAACTGAACCAACTACTTTAAACAGTTCCAGGTTTTTATTTATTTTTTTCCTTTTTAGCTGGCTGTTGGAAGTATCATACTCCCAGTGACTTTGATTGTTCCACTGTGTATGCAGCTCCTGTTGCTTAGCAGCCTACCCATAAGCTCATAGAGTAAGAACCAGTAAGAATTCACCTTTCCTGCAAGTCCCCACCACTCACTGCTGTATAATATATTCCTAGCGTTTGTTCTTTCTCCTTTTAGGACTGGCAAATGACTTATAGACTCATCTGGTTGCCAATCTCCCACCTTCCTAAGTTAATTAATTAGAGCTTGTTTACAAAGGGAAAGAGAGGAGGAAAGACAGGGAGAGCAAAATGGAGGGAGGGAAGGAAGAAAGGAGGGAGGGAGAGAACGTACAGATGTACTTATGGAAAGAAAGGATAACAAAGGCATGGACAGTGCCTGTGTTTCCACAAGATAAGAAGAGTAAGGTGGATACATAACCTTGACTCTCAGTGCTTTAGAAATCTCTGACATGAGGTCTGTTAAATATCCCGTGAAAGCCTCCCTTATTCGTTTCACTTTGAAGTGGTGTTCTGATGCCTCTCATCTAAGAAGCTCACTTTGATTTAGCTTTACACAGATTTGTTTCCAGAATTACTCACACTTGCTCTTCTAAATCACACCCTTAATGTATTCTCTAGGCACACCCAGAGTGACTTTAGGCTTTAGTAATTCATGCTTTGTGTATGTGTATATGTACGTGAGTATACTTAGGTTTAGGGATGTATATGTCTGTATGTGGAAACGAAAGAACATCATCAAGTATTGTTTCATGGGAGATCTGTGGGCTCTCATTACCTTGAGACACACAATGTTTCTAGGCTGATTACCCAGCAAGCCCACAAATATACCTCTCTCCATCTTTACATTTGTATTTACAAGTATTTATCACATGGTTGACTTTGTTAAATGCATTCTATGTATTAAACCTATGACCCCTCCTCATGACTGTGAGTAAAGCCCTTTACTAGCTATGGGAAAATATCAAAATCAGAATGACCTCTGTGCTACTTCCAATTGTGCTTAGTGTTTGCTTTCTACTTGATATTGAACTGAACAAATTAAGTCATGATCCAGCTGGGCTACTGCCTTAGCTTTCTTACCTCCTCTTCCCACCACAGACTTGTGCCATTGCAGGCACTACTGTAGCTTTCAACAGACATCAGTGGCATCAGCCACAAGGCGTTCGTACTGACTATGTAGGATCCCTCCAGGTACTTTAGAACCCCATTCTTTATATGCAGCAAAACAAAACAAAACAAAACAAAACAAAAGAAACATTCTAAAGGGGGTTGATTAAATCTAAATGAGTATATTTTAGAGTTTCACAGATGTTATTAAACTTCTCCTGGAGAAGTCTGCAACAATTTACAGACAAAATATAATGGTATCTATTTTTTACAAGCTGTAGTGACATCAAATGCTAAACTTCTTAGTTGCACGGATGCTTCCTATTTCATGCTTAGTTATTTGTCCATCAAAAAAGGAGTACATTGTCCACCTTTACTCATCTTCCACTTAGATTCCTATATACTTTGTGTTCTGATCTCTAGGTCTTCATAGACAGTATTCCTTGTTCTGAGATGAATACCTCTGCCCATCTGTTGCCTTTCTATATTACACTCGGGCTCTTTGCCTTACTGAATCATTCGGAGGGATTTTCCTCCAGCACTCAGGTCATGTGTATCTAACTGAAGTTTCTAGATACTGTTTTATGAAGCAAAAGGGAAGTGAGAGCCCCTCTGAGGAATATCCAGAGTATGTTGTGCTTAGACCATTGTGCTCAGCACAACAACAGTTACCTAATTCCAGGCTAACATGTGAGCAACCCATAATAATCTGTGTGCTCTGCTGTCTTCTTTCTTGCTATTTCTGTGGGAAGCAACTCCATTCAGGATAGGTAGTGGTAGCAGGTCAACATCTGCTTTGAGAAACTTACTTTGACTTTGCACTTTTCATGGCAGCTGAAACCTAATACTGAAAGGAGAATAGCAGTAGATACAGTGACTGTGTACTGACCCCTTTTTATTGGTCAGACATTGGTCCGAGTGCTTTTTATGCACTGTCTCATCAGTTCTCATGGATTCCTACACATTGGGATCTCTTATAATCTCTTATAATTTCTTCTTTAAAGGTGAAAAATGTGGGATCCTATGGCTAAAAAACCTTTGTGAGACCTAAAAAGTAGAGGAAGAGTTTCGGCAAGACTCAAGGCTGTGCACTGTGGTTTTGAGCCATTACGACTATGAGTTCTGAGCATGAATAAAATACTAGATTCATAAAAAAATGTACTTCAGGCATTACTACATACAGAAATGTCATGGCAGTATGTTTGAGGCTTAGTGATTTGGAGTCTATGTCACCAATTCAGGTTTCAAATCATCAGTGCTCCTCCAACCTCAAAGGCGCTGTGGTTCTTCCAGAAATGAAGCTTCCATCCATATTATCCAAAGAAATGATTTGGTCAAGACTTCCCTGTTAGTGAAGGTTATCAAGTGAATAGGTAGTGTATAAGGAAAAAAACAGTATCACTTATTTTTTTTTTTAAAAAAAAAGGAAACAAGAATTTGGCAGATGCATCCTTAGTCAGTTAGAGGTTGCAAATAAAGAAGAAATGATCATGAGTCAGATCTGTAAATGGCGAGATATCATCAGAATCGCATCACAATATATAATAATACAGTAACTAATATCAAATGATTAATTTAAATAATATAGTGTCTTCTTTGACCATTATTGTAATTAAAGTATGCTAACCATTCGACATTTTGTTCCCTTTCAGATCTTGACTTTCTTGCATTTCATTTGTAGTATAGTGTTGATTTATTTATGATAATAAACTCCTTTCAAATATGTTGCCAAGGATTTAGGGGTAGAAATATGACAAAGATCAAGATAGAAGTAGATAGAAATGGAAGGCAGAGAGTGAAACTAATAGGCAAGCAGTCACCAATATTAGTTATGTATATTAATTAAAATTTCCAGTAGCTACAATAAAAAATAAAAACAATAGGTACAGTTATTTTAAACATAAATTTTGTTTATTCAAATATATTTAAACTTCAACATGAAATCAAATCTATCTAATCATGGGGAATGTTATATTTTTCTTACTAAGCTTTCATGATCCCATATTTATTTTACTTTACATTTATATCACACACCAATTCATTTGCAAATTTAGGTCTTCAATCAAGTCAATAACATGTTGTCCTTACACATTAGTTAATGGCCATCATGCTGAAGTATTTGAGAAATGAATTGTGTTCTTTAATAATGGAAACATGGGAATACTGTTTTTGGCTTTGAAAAGCATGCTACAATTCTTTTTCTTTTATAAATTTTTCACCCAGACTCATTGGTTTTTAAGCAGACAATCAGAATTAAAAAGTGAGTATAATGATCTTACACTGTCTAGTAGAAGCTATTACCCACAGTAAACGTGAAATTTCTGGGTAACTTTGACATTCAAAGCAAAAACATTCAAAGAGGGGGGAAAAACCTGTCAATCATTTATGGTATAATGGCTATATCCTGTAGTATCAGGGACAAACAGAGGAGGTTCTGCAACTTTGCAATCAGATAATAACACTAAAGACAACAAATTTGACACTGCTGGCCTTAATTGCAAACTGCATCTTTATTATTAATAAGGACCAAAATGTCTTTAACTTCAAGGAAAAAGTAAAATTAACCAGTGCAGGAGTATCAATTAAGCTTTCAAAGAAACACTTGCAATCTGTAGGTTTTAACAAAGTTTAACAAAGATTTCTTGCTATGTATACAAAGCAGACAGAAAAATGACACAAATCTGCCAACTTGCAATCCCAATGTTCTGCCTGTGTTAATACAAGCTCCTCAGCTCTGCCATGAAACAAAACATTGAAAAACCATAGCGCTGCTTCAGGAATTTGCTGGCAAACATTCAAAAAATAAAGTTGAAATCAAGTTAAAAATGGCACAATTGAAATTTTCTCAATATAATATTTTCAAACCTATCAAATATTGAGAAGAGCAGAGAAGTTAAAGCATGAACCAAATATGGTATTTGTGTTAGTAGTCATGTGTAGCCACAAGGGAGATACTGATAGTTTCTTTGAGGTCTTCCACAAGTCATCCAATGGTATTAAAGCCACCAACTCCTAATTTCCTGAAAATTTGTCTTTGATGAGAGAAATTTCAAACTTCAAGTTTAAATATAAAAGGAAATTAGAGGAACTTACTAAACTACAACAACTATGGAAACAAAATCCAATGAGATTTATAGCCTATGCACGATTATCCTGCTTGTAGAACCCAGTGAAAGCTGTTTACTAAAACTCTTAGCATCATGAAGCTTTAAATAGTGGGAATGGTCATCAAAGCGCTATGGTTACAGCATAGTTATAAATATTAATCAGTGAGCCACAAACCGTGTATAAACACCTCTCTCTCTCTCTCTCTCTCTCTCTCTCTCTCTCTCTCTCTCTCCCTATCCTTTTTTTGAAATAATTTTAGTATTAGATAAAAAGTATAAGAATAACAGATCTTGATTCTATGAACATACTCACCAATAGTTAACACATTCCTCTTCTATGCTTTAAAGATCATCCAGAGTATCTATATTTGCTTGTCTGCCCAATCTTAAAACAAAAGGAGAGTTATAGTCATGCCAATAGGATGAGAAGCTCATATCCTTCAGGGAAAAGGGAATAAGAAAGAGAGCCTAGCCAGCCCTGGCCTGGAAAACATGGTTCTGGCAGGTCTTGCCCTTCTCCCTGATTCCCTCTGCCTCACTAAAAGCCATTACACGGCATCCCTAAAACTAGCCCCGAGGTCTATTCCCTTACTTGGACAATTCTTCCTCCTGAGGTGGACTACCAAGGTCCAGCTATCAAAGTATTGAAGTCCAGCAATCAAAAACCCACTTTGGCTCACCTAATTAACATTCCCAATTAAAATTAAACCTCTCATCCTAATACCGATTTTCTCCTTTACCTTTGTAAACCCTCATTTTCCTATGGGCCATGTCTATCTCCTCTTTATCTAGATGCAGTATTTTGTCCCACTTGTGGGAAAAATACCCCTTCCCTATCTACCTTGACCTTTTCCCCTCCATCTCCTTGTTTCTTTCACCCTCTACTTTTTCCTCTACATTCTTATCCCTTATCCCTGCCCTCTGTTCCACTGTTGCAAGTAAATCCCACTTGTGCTGAGACCTTGGTCTTGGTGTATCTTGAGTTGACACCAAGGTTCTGGGTATTTTGTTTGTTTGTTTGTTTACCTCTTTCCCTGTAGGGTACAGGCATTGCTGCAGCCCTAATGGGGAAGGATGCAAGGGAACCGAGTTCTGTGGTCCACATTCTCCCTTGGTTTGTTTGGACTCCAGTCCATATGACGTAGGAATGGATGAATAGAAATCCAGAATGGGTGCTGGTCAAACAGTGCATGGCAGAGAGGGGATGGGAGGATATATCCTGTGGAGATCTCAGTGTTATTGTTCTTTAATGTTCCAGCTCTTTTAGACAATCTTCAATGAAACTGCTCTCTCAGATGGTATTCCTGGAAACAGTTTGCATGCTTATGATTTATTTGGGGTCAAGGGTTATACAGTTTGGGAGAAGAGGATGAGAAAACCCAGAGTAGGCAGAGGTCATTGGCTGAAGTCTAAGGTACTGGATGCCTCATTAGCATGGAGAAGTATTCCAAGAATCTCCAGTGCAGAGCTAGATAATGTTATTCAGGTAGTCCATATGGTGTAGGGCTGGAATACCCAGAAGAGAAGAGGAATCCCTGCTGACAAAGGGGTTGGGCTATCTTGCACTGACCTCATGGCTTTCCTGTAATATCAGACTTCCACCTTAGCAGGAGGGTTTCCTGACACTTTGTCCTCTTCCTGGGACAAATACTCTTCAGCCTCTCCCTTACTCCTCTTTTCCCATCTCCACTGTTCCCTTCTTCTTATTTTCCTCTACCTTCTTTTCTTTCATCCCTGTCCTCTGTTCCTCTAGGACAATCTCCCTTGTGCTGAGAACTTGGTCTTGGGGTATCTTGAGCCAGCTCCAGGTTCTCTAAAAGATAATAACTGTATGAGACCAACCATTAAAACAAGCTCAGTTTCTCATTGAGATGATCATCTACAATGGGCAGCAGATGGAGAATAGGATGAAAACCTATGACAAGCTATGACCAGCTACATATTAAAGGACTACTTTAACCCTTTGTAATTTTGATGTAAAGAGACTAACATTGTATCAGAGAAGATTACTTAAATAGGATGAGTTCATACAGGAAGTTAACAGATTAAAGCAGATTAATGGTGGCATGTCTCTCATGGTGGTAAACCTTTGTGAACCCAACACTCAGGAAACTGATATAGAAATGTCACATGTTCCAACCCATCCTGCGCTTCTTAGTAACATAATTTCTATAATTAATTAGTTAATTAATTAATTAACTAAAACAAAAATATCCCATGTTTCCTAGTGTGAAGGTCTAGGTCAACAATCTCCTTATCTTTGCATCATGCCCACCTCTTTACTATGGCTGGAGCTCAGGCTACCTCTTTGCCTTCGGCTATATGAGAAACCCATATTCAGTCCCTTTAGTGACTATGCCTTGCACACAAGGAAAGCTTTGGTTTTATCCTTCATCTCACCTTTGCTATGTTAGCTTTCACCTCACACATCCTTCCTGAATCCTACCCCAAAATAAAATCACTATTCAACAGGCAACAACCTTTATCAGTATGAATTAAAAATATGTATGTGATTAATAAACATCTTCTTTTTCCCATTAGATTAGGGACAGAGTGGATATGTCTTTCACAACTATGTGTTCTCAAGCATAGCATATTGCTTGGCATATGTAGAAGCTCAATAAATATTTAGTGATTTAATAAATAGATGAAGGAACAACTTGCTTTTTAATGAGCAGACTAAAAATTTTAATATGTTAAAGTGCTATTTAACAGGAATATGATTAAAGTATGTTATCCCTGAGAATATTCATAAAATATTTTTCACTTTATTATGACCTTAAAATATCTTGGTCTTCATCTCTCTGAATGTTTAGTTTTGCTTTTTCATAATTCTTATATTAATGTAGAAATACTTATAAAACATTTCTCCAAAACAAAAAGATTGGCATGTGCTACATTTAGAATGTGTCTAAGATAGACAGGAATAGAGTTTGCCTGTATTACTATTGAAAAAACATATAAGAAACTAAAGAAACTAAAAAATCTGTGTAGCCTTTCAATAGGACAGTATAGTCATGAAATAGTGAAAAAATTATTCATTTGATCATTGTATTTCTTTCACTTTTTTGCAATGTAGAATTTTTTTTATTCTTTAATTTTTTTTTACAATTCATTCTTTGTCCTCTTCCTTATCCCCCTCCTGGTCTGCCCTCCGATTATTCCTCATCCCATCACCCCCTCATCATCTCCGAGAAGATGTTCCCAAACTCCCAAACTCCACCCCACCAGACCTCCCCATTCCCTGGGGCCTCAAGTCTCTCCAGCATCAGGTGAGTCTTCTCTCACTGAGGCCAGACCTCTGCTGTATATGTGACAGAGACATATCATATCAGCTAGTATATTCTTCTTAGGATTGGCTCAGTGTCTGAGAGATCTCAGGGACCCAGGTCTTCCTATGTGGTTGCCCTCCTCCTCAGCTTCTTACAGCTTTTCCCTAATTCAACCACATGGGTCCCCGACTTCTGTACATTGGTTGAGTGTAAATATCTGCGTCTGACTCTTTCAGCTGCTTGATGGGTCTCTCAGAGGGAAGCCATGCTAGCCTCCTATCTGTAAGTACACCATAGCTTCAATAATAGTGTCAGGCCTTGAAGCCTCCTCTTGAACTGCATCCCAATTTGGGCCTGTCACTGAACTTCCTTTTCCTCAATCTCTTCTCTAATCACTGTATTTCTTTACATAGGAAATATAAATATCTTAGAGAAAAAAATGAACTAATATTTGTATTACTATATAGTTTTATTAAACTTACTACATATTTATGAGTGAATGCATTTTGCATGAGCCATTTTTTATGTTGTTATCAAGTTACTGAAGAATGCAAATACAATTATAAGAGATGATTTTTGTTATAAAGAAGCAGAATATTTGCAAATGACATATATGTAACAAATGAATTCCACAGTCAACACATGCGCCAATTACAGGTGCCCCACCAGTTTCTCTTTTTTATGTACACTGTTTATTGGTGTATTATATTTTGCTTTGTCAACAGATCACTGTTAAGCCATCTTCTTGCTAGTGAAAATGCAGCCATTTCTTTATTTTTGCTTTTAGCATTCTTGGATGCATACCAGTGTGCTCAGACTCTGCTAACAGGGATCCAAACAGATGACCACGATTTGAACATTACCTACAATTCCACAGAAGAATGTCACATGATGTTTCCTTTCTATATATACTTTAAAGTGGGCGTGTCAGATACAAACTTATCAGACACATATAGAATCTACAGGTATCAATATTAAATATACTAAAATGGTTGTTCACGGAAACCTGTCATATCTGATGTTTCACACTAGTGGCTGTGCTGATTCTTTCTGCAAAGTGTAGATGCCATGCTCACATGGCTCGTGGGTCCCCACTATTCTGCAACCTCTCCCCATAATCTAATATTAATCTAATCTGCTAAAATACAGTATCTGGTTGTAATCTGATTTTCTCTCACTTATTAGCCACCCCAGCCTTTTTCTCTAAACTTTTGTTGGTTTCTTCATCTCTTGCCTTCTTTAACTCCTAATTTATGAAACTTTTTCATGTATTGTGAGCCTGCCTTTTGTTATTCCTGGGTTTCTTCTATGTTCTCAGTGTTTGACTTGCTTTTTTTCCACTTTTTTTTATTGATTTAAAGTGAATTTTGCATCATGTACTCCAGTCCCACCAATTTCCCAGTTCTTCTACATCTGTCCTCCACTCTTGTAACCTCCCCTCACAATTTAATAAAAAATAAAAATAATGAATTGAAAAACAAACAAACAAGCAAAAACGTCTTGCCAAAGAAACAAACAGCACTGGATGCAAATGTTCGTTGTAATGAGTCATTGGTCTGGTTTAAGGCCTCTGGCTTCTGTTACACCATCAATATTGTACCCTCACTGAGATTTCTTTCAGATATCCTGCTATTGTCCTGAGTCATGGAGATCCTAAGGCTCTGGTTCTGAAAGACTAGCCCCATGTACTCCAGAAGCCCATAGGTGGGAAGGATGTTGGGGTGGATTAATGTAAAGCACTAGGTCTGAACCTTCCCAGCTTTCCTATGCCTAAGCCACCAGGACCAGTGGCACCTCTCCTGCACTGTCCCATTGAGGGTCAGGGCCAGCTTTTCTAAACCCACCCCACCAGGGCCAGCTCTCAGGCATGCCCCAACGAGGAATGAGGCCCAGCTCTCCTGAGTGCCTTGCCTCCTAGGAAAGAGGCAAGGCCAGCTCAACATATGCTCTTGGACATCAACAGGGCTTCCAACAACAGATCCAGACCACAGACATCCAGGCACTTGAATGGCCTTTTGGTGTTAACATGGGCCAAGGACATATACACAGACCCTCCTGGGGTAGGGCCACAGACCCAGCTACAACCCCCGTTGACAGTTTGGGCCTAAACATCAACATGGTCTCAGGTGGCAGCACAGGCCTTTTATATCAGGTTGTTCCTCACCGCCATTGCCACCATTGTGTTTCCAGTTCTGCCTCTCTTTACAATGCACAGACCCCTCTACTTCTCATTCTCTCCCATCTCTCTCCATCACACACTTGTTCATTGTACTGTCAGCTGCTCAGGCCAGTGCCATGCAGTGGCAGGCAGGGCTTGTGCCTATCAGTTTCTTAAATTAAGCCTCAGTAGAAATGTTGCTGAGTTAGTTTGAACCTCAATAAATGTTTAATAGGAATAAAGCAATATTGAAAATATAAAAAGATATCTACCCAGCTTAAGTAATTAAAATTAATGTCTTACAAACTCATTCATATTTCAAAAATCCCTTATTAGTAGGTGAATATTATTGCCAAGGCTTTTTTATGAATTAATTTAACTGTTTATATCTCAAAAGCAGCTTTCCTGCCCCCCTCTTCTCTCAGTCCCTCACTCCAGAGAAGAGGACGTCTCCCATGGATATAAACCCACCTTTATTACCAAGGCTTTTAAGAGCAGGCTGATGAAATCTGTCCCACTATCTGCTTATGGCCCTTCAACTAGGAATATCATTTACCTTTTGAAGTAGTGAAAGAAGTACAAAAGAAACATGTTTTGCAACATGAGAAAAGTACATGAAATTCAAATGTCATTGTCACAAATGAAGTTGCATTGGAATATGGAATGTTCATTCATTTGTTTGCTGTCTGGACAGACTTTACTCTACACTTGCAGAACCTATTAACTTTTACGAAGATTTTATATCTTAAAATATTTTGTACCTTATTCTTTACTTGCCAACCATAATCCTAGCATTTTAACCTTTTCTGGACTTTGATATTACTGGACTTATACATTCATTAATCCTGAACCTTTGTATACTGATAGGCTCTGATTTCAGAACTTACTCTTCCTCTACTAACTAAAGATACTGTAATTTGCCAAATCCTTGGCTGCTCATTATTAGCCACCTAACAGACATCATCAGTTGCTTCCCATACCATTGTAACCCCAACCTGCCTCCACGTCTGAGTATTCAGTCTTGGCTTAGATATCTTCCAGCTCATTTTTGAACTATGATCATTCAACAACTTTAACAAATGTGCAAGTAAAATTACATTGTGAAGTAGGCACAGAATTGACAAGAGACATCTCAGGAAACTAGATCATAGGCTTGGATTTATGGAAGAGAATCTGCATTAAATGAAACAACAAGTCAACATGACGACATATACAATGACACATGAACAGTTATATCATCAAAAACACACTTCAAGTCATAAACTCTTTTAAATGTTTCTTCCTTATTTTTGTGAATACTATATGATATATATCGATCACTTCATCAAGGAAGGAAGGAAGGGAAGAAAGAAAGAAAGAAAGAAAGAAAGAAAGAAAGAAAGAAAGAAAGAAAGAAAGAAAGAAAGAAGGAAAGAAGGAAGGAAGGAAAGAAGGAAGGAAGGAAGGAAGGAAGGAAGGAAGGAAGGAAAGAAAGAAAGAAAGAAAGAAAGAAAGAAAGAAAGAAAGAAAGAAAGAAAGAAAGAAACCTAATTTTTCTCTCCCAGTAATTACTAAATAGCAATCAATCTTCAGTAGTTAGGGATGGAACAGTTCTCTACGTTGAGGTTTTGTATGGCTTGAGCTGGTGAATATCTCATGTGTGCTCTAACTGTGTTGTAAGTACTCACTTGCAGCAGAGAGCATGTTTCCTTGTAAAATTGACTATAAAATTTCTGGTTCTCCTTTTAAAGGGATAAAAGATAGTTTAATCTGGATTTCATATGTGCATCTGTCCTGTTCTATCTGGAAAACACTGTTTCCTTAAAATAATCCACCACTCTGGTTTTTAAAGTATTTCAGGTCTCTTTTATGTGTAGATCTCTGAACCTTGAAGGGGGCAGAGTCATGATATAGTCATTGCACTTAGGGATGAGCACTGTGAAGTCTCTTCATGTTGACCAGTTGTTTGGGTTTATAATTGCCATGTACTTCATGAAGTAGTGTCTCTGATGAGGATTGATCAATCAATATAACAATATGTCATTAAGACCCATTTTATTCCTTTTTCAGTTTAGCAAAACAATAGAAGAAAATCTCCTAGATGCCATAACATATCTATCCTGTAGTTCTTGACTTAATTTACAGAATCAGTTCATAGAGCAGGTATTAAGTCCAATGAAAACCTCTATATATCACTACACATTTAATCAATTATTCAGGTTCTTTTGGGAATTTTTCATATCCCCTAGGTAGATTACCAGTTTTATAGCAATAAGAACATTTTATTTCCTGGTTTATTCAATTGCAGGTATTTCTGTAGGGAAAATATAAGAACAGTAGCCTAATGTTGGAAAGAAGATTTCAAATATAAGAAGGAATGTTTAGAAGTTAGTCAAATGCAGGCCCTTGTGATGTTGAGGCTGAGGCTGGGAGTACATCTTAAGAAACAGACAAATATTATAAATTCCAAGTAAATATCGAAGCAGTTCCATTAGAAATATGTGTTCAGAATAAAAATAACTTAAATAGTGCTTCAAGTAAGTGATCAAACTGATTTGTCTTTCTCATTGAGATATCCTAAATGGTATCACTTCAACTGTAGACATTAAAATAACTATCCAGAGTTATTTCAGAGAAACTTTCATTATTTTTCACTTACTTTGAATCTGCTTATTTAGAAAATAAAGCAACAACCATTAAAATAAACATATACAATGACAAAAATTTAGTTTTGTAGAAATGGAAACTGCCTCTCCAAGTTATCCAAAACACACATTATACTTTCTAAATTTTTTGTTTATGAAAACATTGTAAAATAATTCTTGTACTCCAAATTTTTAAAATTGAGTTAATAACTACTTTTGTCTTACCTGATGAAAATTCAAGCTAACATATATTTATGCTAGAAAGAGATACAATATAATTAAACATGTGTCCTAGCCCAGCAGGAAACCAAGAGTTTAAAGCTGCCCTGATAAGTCACTTGACTAACAGAATTTCTGTTTGAACTGTGTACTTCATGTAGATTTTGAAAGCTGTAAAATCCCACTGCATACTAATACCAAATATTTCCCCTGGAATGCCTGCAGAATCTTCAACTTGAGATGCTTGGAAAGTTTACAGAAGTCTCTTACAGCAGTACTTGTGCATAAAGGAGAAAACGTAATATACACAAATGAGAGAACTCAATTATTCATAGGAAATCAGTGACTATTTCTACTGTGTTCCATGTCTCCATGACAATTTTTAGAATCAAAAAGTTGGAAGCATTTTGTATTTCACCATTCATTTAATTTTTACATTCATTATAAGTAAGTTATATTATCTACCTTTATCTGAGTTGGTATTTGTATATATATGTTGTATAAGGAAATGTCCCAACACACCAATATGATATAAAGGACAATCAAATATGGCATTGAGTTCATTTTGTTTTTGCCATTTACCATATGAACATAGGGCCTACCCTTAAGAGTGGTTTGGAGAAGTAGAGGGGGGATAGGAGAAGGGACTGTATATGGAAAGGGGGGGAGAGGTTGGAGACAGGGATCAGAATGTAAATGAGTAAGTAAATTAATTAATTAATGGGAAAAGGAGAGCTTTTCTTCTCCCAGTGAGATTTCCTTGCAGAAATGTAAATTTTTATTTGAAAGTAGTTATCATTTAGAGCTAGCTTATAGCTTAGGGATGTAGGCATGTGTCTACTTCTCCTCTCAGCTCTAGAATGATATCTAGTACAAACTCATGCAGGTTCTTGGAATGCTATCACAGTATCTATGAGTTCATATGTGAATCAGTCAGGCTGCTTAGAAGGCTGTGCTTCCTTGATATTTTCTGTCTCCTCTGGCTCTTATAATCTTTCTGCCTCCTCCCCCCGTACACAGAGTTCCCTCAGCACTGAGAAGAAAGGATTTGTTGTAGATATTTCATTTAGCCCTAAATGTTCAAAGGTTTATTACTCTGTCCATTGTCTAGTCATGAGTCTGTATTTGTTCCCATATACTGTAGAAGTAGGATTCTTTGATGATACCTGATCATTAGATGGATCTTTGAGTATAGGGGAATGTCTTTAGGGATCATTTTATTGTGAGGTTCCTTTAGCAGAACAGTGATATTTGGATTTCTCCTAGAATTATGTCCTATCTAGTCTCATGATTTTAGTCACATACCAGCATCAGGTATGGGTTCTATCTCAAGGAATGATACTTGAATCCAGTCAGACAGTGATTGGGCTAATGTAAAATTAAATCTTATTCACCAGATGTAATTTTCTTCTGCTGAAAAAGCTCCCCTGTTCTTGTTCTTTCTGAACTCTGGCTGGCTGGTTCAACTCAGCTGTTCTGGCTCAAAACGCCTCTCCACACTGTATAATTCTAACTGGTTTCTCATGGCTTCTCACTCAATTGCTCTTATTTGCCTCAAACTAACTCTGGCAATCTGTTTTAATCAATTAGATGTCACTTTCAAATATGCCTGCTTCTTTCTAAAAATTAAGCATATCAATATTTCCTTCAATAATTTGTATTCTCCTGGATTTCTGTAAGGGATTTATTTATTTCTCACTTAAGGAGCTTTATTATCTTCATAAAGTTGATTTTTAAGGCCATTTTCTAATACTTCAGCTGTGCTAGAATATTCATGGATTGTTGCAGTATGATAGCTAGGCTCTGGTGGCATCATATTTCCCTATCTCTTGTTGATCATGTTCTTACACTGGCATCTAGGCATCTGGGTTTAGAATAATTATAGGTCTAGGTGCCTATTTCTGTGTTTATCTTTATTGGATGGATGTTTGGTTCCTTGGTTTCTGTTTCTTCTTTGGTCTTCTGGTGTTTGTAGACCAGATTTCTGTTGTACAACATGAACTCTAGTCCAGTAGGATGTCTCCATCAGAGTTTGAGATTGTATTTCAGGTGACTAGCTTGGCCTTTGCTGCAGCTGGGAGCTGGAGGTGGTTTCTGTCAGAGACCAAAAGGCCTTGGCTTAATTGAGCCTTGACATATTCTGCTAATATGAAGAGTCCCAGGCTTGACTTATTTTGCAAGTCATAGTGTCCCGGACTCCACAGTGGGCATTCCTTTGGTTCCTTCCTGCCAGAAACCAGATTGCCTTGTTTTGAATCTAGGGCCTTGCTCTCAATCAGATAGTCAGGGTGTCCTAGGCTTGGCTTGATTAGCAAGTCAAAGTGTTCTGGCTCCACAGCAGGTATTCCTTTGATTCCTTCCCATTCTCACTGCCTCCAGCTAAGGATTAGACATTCTGTTTTGAACCGGCCGACAGCTCCAGAACAACAATGACACATAACTATGTGTGACGTCTAGTTACCTTATGGAATCCCCCTTCCTCTGCCATTTCCTGCCCTAAAGTGTTTAAATATACGTAGCAATAAAAATTGTTTGGGGCTTGATCGGAATACCGTCTTGCCCTCACGCATGCTTTGTCTCCTGCCTCTTTCCACCGCCGACAGTTTCTCTCCACAGCACCAGAGTGTCCTGGACGCTCCGGACCCAGTCGCTAGCCTGTCCTGGAAGGGCCCTCTGGGACATGGCGGGATAGCAAGCTCTTTGCAGTTTCTGCCCAAGTTGTGGTCTGGAACACAGTGATAAGGAGTGGGGTGGGGATTGGGGGTATTGTGTGAAAGTACTGGGATAGTGGAGGAAGTGGCCACTGAGGTTTACCACGTATCTGGGGTTCTGGCAGCTGTTGTGCTTTGTCTCTGGTCCATCAGGAAGTTTCTACTTGATTTCACCTATCTGTTGTTCTCGCTGGCATGTCCTATACCTGTTCTTCAAAGTGTTTTACCATGCACATGTTCTTCTGATTGACATGGCATAAGCAGTGGATATCCACCCAAGATAGGGACATGGACATCGCAGTGGAGGCTGGCAGTGGGGCAGAATGGGTGTCAGTGACTTGGGTCATTGTGACCTGATCTAAGTTTGTGAGTAGTTTTCAAAGGGAAGTAGTCCTCTTAACTATTGTTCTGGGGGGCATGGCTTCAGAAATTTGTTTTCTCATTCAGTTCATTTTATCACCTATATGCTTCTTGTACCTTGATAGGAGTCTCCTTCTTTAGGGTAGGGAATTTTTCTTCTAGGATTATGTCGAAAATATTTTCTGTGCCTTTATCCTCGTTGTTTCTCCTTCCTTTAATGCTATTATTCATAGATTTGGTCTTTTTATGGTATCCATGTTCTGTGCCTAAATATTTTATTTTTTAAATTTGGCATTTTCTTTGACCGAATCCCCTATATCTTCTATCTTGTCTCTTTTTTCAAATTATAATTTTTTAATTAATTTTATTTGTTTACATTTCAAATGCTATGCCCTTTCTTGTCTCTCCTCCACATCTCTTCCTCATCTTGTCCTAAATGCCTTGTCTTTAAATTTTTTTCTCTTCCATCTCTTACATTATCTTTGGGAGACTGGACTCTGAGGTTCTTGGTTGAGTCCTTAAGTTTTTCATTTTCAGTTTTACCTCACTTTGGTTTTTTATTTATTCCATTTCACTTCCTTGTTTTGAACTGTTTTGTTCATTTCATTCCAATAGCTGTTTGTGTTTTCTGAAATTTCATCATAGATTTATTGATATCCTCTTTACAGAACTCTGTCATATTCATAAAGACTATGTTTAGGCCCTGTCTTGTGCTTCAACTATATTGCATTTCTCAGGGGCTACTGTAGTAGGTGGCTATAGTGGAGACATATTGTCCTGGTTGTTATTGATTGTTTTACATTGGTGTCTAGGTATCTTGGTTTAGGATGATTGTAACTCAATATTTCACCTTTTTATTGAGAAAGTGTTCCATCTCTGTTTCATAGGCTGGTGTGGTGGGTATGGGTTGCCTGTTAGGGAATGCTTCTAATATCTGAGATCTAATGTCCTGTTAGCTGTGGCAACTGGGGGTTTAAGATAGAATGTGTTTGTTGGCATTGGGATCTGACATTTAGAAATGAAGATAACTAGAAGGGGTCGTGGGAATGAGGAGGTTCATGGGGGGGAAGCAGGGTGTGCCACCAAGATCTGCATAGTACCCAAGGAATGCAGGTATAGAGGGAGAAGACACCAAAGCAGGTGATATGTTGCAGAGTTAGAGGTAAGACAAGAGAAATGGATTTGAAGGAGAGGAGGGAAAGGGACAATTATTTACCTTCCTTGTTGTGCATGGCCAGCTAGTTCCAGGGAATTCTGGTAAACGTTGGCAGCTGAGAAAAGGGGATAAGGTTGTAAGGAAGGCTCTAAGAGATGATCTGCATGATCAGCTTCAGATGTGTACAGAGATGAAGTCAATTTGCAATTATTAACTTTGAGATGAACTGATAATTATCTCATTCTTTGAATTCAAGGTTCAAGAACATATCATATCTATTGTGTGGACAGATAGCCCAGACTCAACAATCTATTATAATGTTCTTAGTATTACTTCTTATTATTTAGTCCTTTTTGCCTTCACTAAACGCCTTACAGGCCACTGTACCCTATCCATACTCAAAGTCATGGGAATGTAGATATGAGTAAACTTCAAGGGAAGATTAGCCTCATTTTGCTCTATGCATTGACTGTGAGGAATATATATTGGCTATTAGTTGGTCTGAGCACAGAGAGAAGACTTCCTTTCTTTCAAATACAAAGCTCAGGAGGCTACTAGAGCAGGGGCTTACAAGACCAATACAATCAAAAAGCACTGTGGTTCATGGTGTTTTGTTTTCACATAGCATAATGAAGCACATATGATACACACATCTGGCAGGGAAGGGTCTAGAAGCCTTGTTCATAAAAACAAATAGAAACCCAGCAATATTTATTTGTTTTTCATATCCAGAGGACATTAGTATGAGTGTATGACAAGGATGTAGCAAATGTGTTCATGCCTAGATCAAGATTCGTGATCATTTTTCATTTATACTGTCTTCATCCCAAAGTTGGAGCAAATAGATGTTTTCATCTTAGCAGACTAGATGTTTATAAGGCAAACTGTGCCCTGAAGGAAAGTAAAGGAGTTGAATCTTGTGTACATTATGTCTCTGTACTAAGCTGCATCTCAACTGTTTGCTATTAAATCAGCAGTTAGCAAACTTTGTCCCTAAGACAAACTTTCAATTTAAATCTAAGAACTGAAGATTGCTTTTGAATTTTTCATTACTGAAAAATCTACTTTTGATGAAACTTGAGAGATCAAATTAAATTCCAATTTTAATGTCCCTAAATAAAATTCTATTGGGAAACAGTTAAACTTGTGTGGTCACATATTGTCTGTGGTTGATTACAAGAGCAGAGTTGGGTAACTAACATGACGCTTCATAGTTCACTTGGCCTGCAATAGTATTATCTGGCCACTTATTAAAAAAATTTCACAATCTCTGGTATAATCTAAGATGGTCTTAAAAGGAGTAGGCTTTGTTTGTCCTGTTTTACTTTGCAGTTTCTATTGGTTCTTTCTGGAATTCATGTTTGCATTTTGTGTTTTAGACATTAAAAAGTGAAGAATGAAAGAAAATGATCTTACTTCTGACAAGACAAGAAATTTTATGGTTTTTTTTTTTTAAACAGCAGAAATATATTGTCTCACAACTGTGGAAGCAGGAAGCCTAATGTATTATTAGGTTGAAAGAGTTGGTAAGAAAAGATGTCTTTCAGGTCCTTCATATCTTGTCTTGCAGTGACTGTGAGTCAAACCATTGTGTCTCTTACTACCATTATACACTCAACATGTTATCTCTTTGTCCAAATGTTCAAATTCCCTTCTTTATAAATTCCACATTAATATTTGTTTAGGGACTTTTCCAGTGATCACATCAATATAAATAACTACTTCAATTACTGTACTTTTGTTACCATTCTTGTTGGCAGAGAGAACCTGTGACAGTAGAGCCTAAATATGAATAGATTAAAGTCTTATGCAAGATCCACCTTTATTCAGGGTAACAAACAATTTATATTCTGAGGTATTCTGAAGGTTCAGCAAGGACATGAGCAAAGTTCAACCCATGTTTGGAAATAACCGAAAAACAAAAGTAAGCATCAATGTGTAATCTGAAACAAACCTATTCCTATTTACTTTACCAAAGAAAGGTACAAAAATATATTCCAAGAACAAATCAAAGTTATAGAGGAAAACAATTTACAATGCCCTTGTCTTGTTTGCTTATTTTCTCACACACTATCAGAAATCTTTTCATCCAGTTTCATTCTTAGACCATGTTTCAAGAACTTCCACATAAAGTTATATTGTAAGTTACTGCAGAATTATTGAAGCCTCATCTCAAGAATTATTGGGAACACAATTCAATTCAATAGAAATATCTGTCAAATTAACTTTGAAGTCTCTAGGCATAGTCTATCCTTTTGATTAATTTCTTATGGTAGAATAAGAAAAGAAGTTAGTATATGCTGAGTTAACATTTTAGGATATTTAGACTACCCTAAAACAATATGAATATATGGACTGATGTTGATCAATTTACAATATATTGCAACCTATGAAGTATCTAAATCTCAACAGTCATTTAACTTTTTTCTTCTTCAAAACATAAAGTAGCAGGTTTCCTTATTGCATTTTATATATATTTGGTCTCTCTTGATCCTTCTTCACACAGCTTTCCTCACAGCTCTCTACCCCCATTCCTGCTTAGCCACTTCCACTCTTACTGTAGAACATTTTATTTATGCATTTCACATGTTTTCTCACTACCCAACTATTTAACTGAAAATGTTCTATACTTGAGAAACATGCAGATATCTAATTGAGAATATTGACCTGTAAGAAATGACCACATTGTTGGAACAGAAGTAAGATGTCATATTTTTATAAATAGAATTTGGTGAGATTTGAAATGCCATCACTTGTCCAAGCCCAAGATTAACAACAATAACAACAACAAAGCACCATTTCTCTTGGAAGATAGTTCATGTCATCATATTTGAAGCATCAGCTAAAACCTTACAAACCAGAAAGAGTGATGTTTAGGCTGGTGTGACACATTAGTGTGCCTTCTTATGACACATAATGTGTGTCACTTTACTTATTTTCTCCACTTTTCCATTTCTCACACAAAAGGAAGAAAAAAAAATCCTCTTGTTCCTGAACTTAGATATTATAACTTTTGGCCCAACTCAAGTCTCACTACCTGTTTCCAATATGCCAATAAGTCAAATTAAAAGTAGAAAGCAAAAAAAGGAGTTTAATTCCTTGTGTTCCATTGGGAAGAAGAAATGAGAGATCCAGAGAAACCTCCAATGTGTGTAGTCAGACCCACAATTGACCCAATGTTATCTGGGTTTTAATTTCACCCTTAGTTTGACAAATAGAACTGTGTGAAGTCTCTTACCTGGAGACAAGTTTCCTCTTTGCCTGGTACCTTCCCTTCTAACATTAGATTCATGAAGAAGATTTTTATTTCTTTGAGTTTTATGTTTTCAATAGTCTGATGGCCAAATTGAGAGATGGTATTTTAAAGTAAAGAGACACTTTAAAATACTGTCATTTCTGCCAGGCTAGTTACACCCTATTGTAGGTAGTTTAATTTGTTACTGGCATAATGAAATTCATTATGTTGAAAAGTAATTTTATGTACCTTGGTGTGAAACAATTAGGATGCTTTTATATGTTGAAGAAACAAAATATTCTATTTAGTCTACACAGGACTTCTTGAATGTTTTCTCATAGGGTTCTCGTTTTTTTCCTCTCTCTAATAACCAATCAAGTTCTTAAAAGATGGACCTAATCCTTGAAGAACATGTAATTCCTAATGATGATTTTGCTATGGCTTAATACATGTTTGATCAAATGGAGATCTACTTTGCAATAATAAGTGAGACACTTGGGTCTAAACATTTAACTTATGAGAATGTATATTTTTAAAAATTTATTTATGCTTTCTTACATATTCAAGGAAGAAACATGGTTCGTGCTAACTTCTGTCTTTTTTTTGTCCTCCTCTGTCACTCAAGGTTCAAAGGCAAGCGCTATTATGTTGTGGGAAATATTAAAATACAAACAGGCTTGTTCCCATACTTGTGCCTAGTACTCACAGCGCAGGTGGCCTGGCCGGTCATGTGCTGGAGGACAATGACCAAGCTGTTTTATCTTGTGGAACTTTGACTCAGAGCTCCACAATCTCTCTACCCAGCTCACTAGGATCCTATTGGCAGGTTGTTACCATGCCAGCCCCTTGCTTCAATAACTCCACAGCCTCTGTGGTGCACATAATGCAAACACACGCTTTGCCATCTATCTTTCTCTCTTAAAATGAGATGAGCCGCCAAAAGAAGAAAAACACCACACAAACTTCGCTCAGAAACAATAGTAACTCAATCTCTGAGCACAACAACTAAAACCTAATCTTGTAAGCCTTATTAAAGTCTGATTCCTCTGGTGGCAAATCCTTGTGGATCTGCCATGATGCCAGGAAACTCTAGCAGCTACATCTTACCTTTATGCTGTCCCACTTCCAAAAGGGTTCACGCTCTCTCTTTCCTGCTTCTTCTCTTCCTCAGTCAAACCTGGAAGTCCCACCTACTCACCCAGTGATTGACTCCTTTATTCATTAAGGGATTGGTTCACAAGAAGTCACCAGAGTAAATGACTCCTTGTCCACAATCCCTCCCAGGAGAGAGGAATTAGCATCAAAATACAAACAGCCTCAGGCCTATCCATCACGCTAGTATCTCATTTTCTCAGAGGAGATGAATATTTTAGAATGGGCACTTTTAAATTTCAGACATTAGAGTCTATAAGAATTTCACTTTTCTGATATCATTTGCTCATGTTTCTGGAAGCCAGACTACTCCTTCACTATCTCATCAGATATTTAAGTGTTCTCATGTTCTCAGGGCCTTCATGATCCCAGAGCTTTGTAAACCTATGACTCAAGACCCCCTATGCTGATAGTTTTTCACAACTCAAAGTAAATTGATATTCAAATTAAATATTTACTGATAAAAACTCATAAAAATTCATTTAAAACAATTCTTTGTTAAAAATGTTCCTTTTCCATTTATTAGAGATAAAAAAACAATCTGCATACTAATGAGAAGGATATACTCTTTATTTTTACATAAGACATAAACCTTGACTGGATGTTTGGATTTAAAAGGAGTAGAGCATGTTAATTTTTCAGAGTTAATTGATGGATTGATTGTCAAATAATCAATGCCAATAGCATGTCTTAACTAAACACATAGTGCAAATGGCAAGTCCAGGTTTAGGATCATTTCAAAAATTATTTAAAATTGTGTTCTAATCTCCAAATTCATTTAACAATTTTTATGAACCTCAGGAGAAAATCAAGGAGTGGTTTTAAAAAATAATTATTATCACACACTCCAAAAGAAAGATAGGTGAATTTGAAACTTACATGTTAAGGAATCATAGTTGGAAAATATTCAAAGTTTTCCTTTCCATAATTAAATTTGTTTGTTTATATAAGAGCAGAAAACTTCATGTAAAGTGTTTTAAAATGTAGCACTTTCTAAGGTATAATAGTCTTTTGACCTGAAGCAACTTCTGTTGATGGGAAGGTGTGCTGTCCAAAATATGCATACAATGTGTTCAGAACAAAGGGAACAGCAGAGTCATGCAACATAACATTGGTGAGCACTGCTGTAAACACCTAAGAATTATTATGCATTTACTTTTAAACACAGTTTTGGTTAGAGCATAATTTCTTTATGCCAAATTTTGTTTATTTTGCTTAACAACCACAGTATTATGGAAATAACTCCTGAGAAGAGAAGTCTTCTTTAGAGGTACACATCCATTGTGGAGAAAATGTTAATGATGCAGCTTTCCTGACTGACCATCAATGGCGAGTGGGTTTATTGGTGCTGTAGTAGCCTCTAAATCACCCATACAAATAACTCAATAAGCACATTGGTTCACCAGGCTAGACTTGGGTAGATTTATTTATTGGTATCTGCCAATGATGCCCTATCTGAGGTGAACAGAAACCTCTTTGTGTCTTCCCACCAGAGGTTATACAATAGTGCTGTCTTTCCACATGACTTTGGACTTCACAAGAATGCTTTGTATTATGCTTTGTCATCAAGTCATTCTTCTGACAAAGCAGATCCTGACTGTAGGCCAAAATATTTGAACTTCTGTAGTTTTCCAGAGCAAACCCTTCCTCTGAGAATTTTATATCTTAGTGAATCAATTTCATGTTCTTTATTTGTTGAATCCACTAAGTTTTTCTAAGTATTCTAAAATCTAGTAGTTTAGCCCTGCCACTCTGCATTAATTCTTAGCATTTTCTGTGCTGCTCATGATAGGATTAAGGCCTTATTGATTTCTAGTAAAATTTCCAAAGCAAGAAAGCAAAGAAATTTGTTACCAAGTACAAAAAGTAAATAAAAAGTACAAACTGCTCTGAAAGAAAATAGAAGTCATGGGCAACACTGGTTTTCTATAGCTTCAAATGTTAGTTTAAAATGAGGTTTTAATTTTTAAAAAATGGTGGTGCCAACTTTTATCATGCTTTTCTTATATCTTTTAGATCATTTTATAACATTGATTTGTAGTAACTAGTTTATTGATGATGTCAAATGAACTCTCAAATGGGTAATGATGAATTGCTTTATTTATTGTATGCCAGATGCATCATGATGCTCTTCTGCATAGAAGTTACATAAGTTATACAATCAAGTTCAAGAGAGTTTTTTTATTTAAGTTCCCTTACTAAAATTCATAATATCAACATTTTGAACTGTTTTCTTTTTATGCTAATACTTTGTCTTATTTTTCTTAATTTTATTGTGGATTTATCTATTTTATTAGGTCTTAGGAAAACCATCATTTAGCTGTGTCATTTCTACCAGTTGGATCTTAAATACTTTCCAATATTATTTTTTGCTGTTTTTTTTTTTCCTCTTATCTCTCTGGACTATTGTGTTTGCTTAATTAATATGCATTTGAGCGTTTTGAAGGGGATATTTAGATGTAGGTTTTGTTTTATCATTAATTTGTAAGTATTTTACTTTTCTTATTAAAAGCATGTAAACTTCCAAAATGAACAAAACATTATTTGTATACTCTGTCTGAAAATATGTTATATTCTCATTTTGTTCAGGTCTTGTTGTTATTATTTGATTTATAAATTTACTTTTCATGGTTTTATATTTTGATAATTTGATATTTTGTTCACTGGGCTATATTTTGACAGTTCTCAAATAAATGGAGTTTTCCAGATATTTCTTGTGTGATTACTTCCTAACAAATTATGTTATGTCCTCAGAATATGATCTATTAAATGTTCCAGAATTTTGTATTGTCCAATCATAGGTTTAAGTTTGTGTTTGAAAATATTGCACCAAATACAGACTCTGAACATTTTAAAGTTTTTTGGTGACTGTTCAAATGCATAATATTTTGCTAATAATTTCTCTTTATAACATATAAACTTATTTTATTAAATCTCACATTTTGATGTGAAATCCTTCTCATACAATTGATTTTCTTCCCATTTGATGCTGGAAACAAAAAAAAGCTAAAATGTAATTTTGAATCTATAAACCCACTAATCTCAGAGGGACTAATACATTTGAATACTTACAAAAATATTTTAAAAGTTTACATTATATTATAATAATTGTATAATTAGCCAATTGCATAGCTATTTATTATAGAACTGATGACACTTCATTTCAAAGGCATATCATCTTAATTCAAAACCAAAAATCTTAAACAGTAGCACAAATATACTAAGAGGAAGGTGATGCCAGATTAGCATTGGTTGTGGAGAGGGCAGTAAAAACACTTCTGGATTACTGAGTAAGCATGGTACCATCAAATTATAGAAATAAAGAAAGAGAAAAAGGAGAGATAAGAAAAGAGGGAGGAAAGGAAAGAAGGAGAGGAGGAGAGTGGGACAGACTAAACTTTACATACTATGATGGCCCTATATTCCTTTGCTGAATTCTACAGCCACAGCTTACTTTGCCAACTCCATGACATGTTCAGAAGATTTTAATGAGAGGGCCTAAAGATGTAGCTTTGGTAAAGGTTTTATTTTGTTTTAAACTGAGCTTAGGAAAATCAAAGAAAATTACACCAACACCTTCTTGGTATCTAGTGTGGCCTTGTTGCCTTATCATGTTAGAGGATATTAATTGTTAAGAAAGATGGAGTGTGCTACACATGTATTTTCCCTCTTTATATAAAAACCAGCAGTGTAATTATGGAGTCACAGCTTCATGATCCCTTTTCATTGTAAGTATCTCTCAAAGCCTGTTACACTGAGATTTAATCTTCCCTCTTAGTGATTGGGGCCCGGACAAATCATAGTCATAACTGGGTTTGCTTTATCATTAAACTCTATCTATCCCTTTGCACAGTCCACTCTGTGGAAGGATTGGTTTATTTTTATAAGTTTCACTCCATGTAGCCATTTGCATTTGTGACCACTGACCTAAAGCAAATGGAGGCCAACAAATACAAACACAGTGTTTTTCTTCACTTATTTTCATGGTTTCCGTTGAACTTTAGGGACCCACAGATTTGATGTTTCCCTGCCTTATGTGTGGAGGTTCTATCTAATACTTAATTGGCCCCAAAATATTTCTTAAACTGCTTCATTCTCAAATGTTTTGCATTGAGATTGTTACTACATTCAGATCAAAATTTCTTAAAAAGTTTTATTGTTTTCTATTACACTATCATTTACAATCATTAGGGCATAAAGAGCATATGGGAGGGGAGGGAGAACTTGCAAAATATACTTATCTCAGTAGGCAGAGAGGATTCAGTAAACATTCTTAATCAAATTTCAAATACTTAATTGTGTGATTTGAACACTACATCTGATGAAGTGAGGTCAGGATCCCAGGGAAAACAGACAAATCCTTATATATAATTTAGCAAAAAACCTCTCCTGGTCATAGGGTGCTCCAAGAGGTGAAAGGCTCTAAAGCTAAACTATTCAGCACTGGAGACATTAAATAATCTTGCTGACAATGCAACTTTAGAAAATTATACGGACAACGTGAAGGCTCTAATTTTTTAGAAGTATGATAAGGCATTACAAATTCTTCCAATTTTCTTTTGTCAAGATTGAACCAGGAGATTCAGTTAGGCTCTGAAGACAGGGCACTAAGAGAAGGAGAGGAGCCTAATGATGCTACCATAACATTACTTTAATATTCTGTCCAGCAATACTTGCAAAGGTTAAAATGACAAAGAATAGCAATGATCCCAAATATATCCTTTGTGGAATATGCTTTATTGAAACCTCTAACGTTGTGAGGACTATCTAAGAGACTCCCAACACATATAATCTTCTATGGTCACTCTTGTTTATGCTCCAGCAATTGAAAGTAAGTCCCAATTGCTAAAGAACAACAGTATATTATTGCAACAATTTAGTTGCCATACAAATAAGTAATCGCTACATGTATCCATTAACTTTCTCATTGCTGTGACTAAATACATGACAAATGAAATTTAAAGAAAAAAGTCTTAATTGGCTCACAGTTTGATGGTACATTTCATCATCACAGAAGTCAGGAAGCAGAGAGATGAACAGCAAGTCTCAACTTGCATTCGCTTTTATTCAGTCTAGGATTCCAATCCATAGGATGGCACCATCCATATTTAGTATGCTTCTTTCTCCTCAGTTAAAAGTCAGTGGAAATACATTTACAGACATGCCTATAGGTGTTTGCCTGGTAATTCTAAATCCAGTCAATTTGACAGTGAAGGTTAAATGTCACAATTCTTCTCCATCTAACATTTAAACACATTACTGAATTTCAATCATCACATTCTACCACTGATACCTAAAGTATCATTTTAACCTCATCATTCTAGATGCATTTAAGTAATCCATAAAATACTCAAAATCTTTAACAATATAAGAAATGTCAAAATGTCTACATGCCTAACTCCTCTCTGAGGAAAATAAAATATCAAAACAAAACAAAACAAAAAAAAAACCCTCATTATTGTGTGCTATCATAATGATCAGATATACAAGCGATAGAATTCTAACTATAATGACACAGAACAAATATTCCCTTTAGGTTGTGGTTTAAATAAGAATTACCTCCACAGATTCATATATTTTAATTTTGGTCCCCATTTAATAGAGCTGTTGGGGAAAAATTAGGAGGTGTGGCCTTGTTGGGAGAGATGTGTTATGGGGCTGGCTTAAGGTAACAACCTCTTGCTAGTATCAATTTGCTTTCTCTGTTCTCTGATTGAAGTTGAAGATGTGAACACTCATTTATACCTGCATCCATGCATCCACTCTACTATCATGGTATCTAGTCTCAGACAGTAAGCCAATTGAGTGCTTTCTATTATAGGTTGCCTTGGTCATAATGTTTTATCACACGAATAGAAAAAGAACCAATAAAGCTATCTTGACCTTTTCTCTGCCAAGTGAATGGAAGAAACAAAGAAAGGAAAGAAGGAAGGAAGGAAGGAAGGAAGGAAGGAAAGAAGGCAGAAATAAAGAAAGACAAAAGAAGAAAAAGGAGGACATGACTGCTCCCAAGTGCTTGAGGTTTTAATTATATAAGGAAAAGGACAAGCAGAGGCAGAGGTAAAGGCAGAGACATTTGAAAAGTCCAGAATGAACATGCCCAGCAGACTAAACTAGGCCATGTGAGGAGAATGGCAAGGGGATAGATTGGGGCCAAGAGGCCAGAAAAGAGGAATCAAGAGCAAAGGCCAAGAGGCAAAGAGGCCTAGAGGTCAACATAGTCAAAATGACTGGGTTATAAAGAAATCAGAAAAGGGGGAAGGAAAGTCCAGCCTAGTTCCTGCATCGGAGAGTTCATGGTATGGGTTGGTTATGCCAGGTCCTAGCATATTAAGAGACTGGCTGAAATTTTCTGCTGTGATACGCTAATAAGCACCATAGTTAGCCTTTGCTCCAAGTTTGAGAACTAACACCATAGTTTTTAATTCAAGTTCTTAGGACCTGGACAAAATGAAGCCAAGTTTTGGGGGAGGGGGTGTTGGGTGGTTTGTTTGTTTGTTTGTTTTATATAATTCAACAACAATGGTCTGTAGCCTAGTCTGATGGCAAGTTTTATACAAACTTGACACAACCTGGGTTATTTTGTAAGAAGGAATTATAATCGAGTAAATGCCGCTATTAAGTTGGCCTGCAGGCAAATTTGTAGGGCATTTTTTAATTGATGATTGATATGGAAGGGCCCAGCCCATTATTAGTGATGCCACTCCTGGGATGGCCGAAGGTGCTATAAGAATGCTGGCTGAGAAAACTATGTGAAGCTACATAGTAATTAGTAGTCCTCTATGGCCTTTGTATCAGTTCCTGTCTTCTATTTTTTGCCTTCAGTTCCTGCCCAGACTTCTTTTGATGTTGAACTACAAGTTGTAAGGTGAAGTAAATCCTTTCCTAAATAAGTTGTTTTGGGTCATGGTGTTTTATTACAGTTATATTTATTACAGTTTATTAGCAGAAACTCTCACTAAGACAATTAATTCCCATTTGAGCCCATATTCTTTTCTGAAGCCACATGAATGTGTCCACATTTGTTTCAACATTCTAATATCTCAAATGTCTATCACATGACCCATTAAAAATGTGAATAAAACATTTTCATATTTTCCTAGATTAAAGTTCCATAGTCCTTGACCCTCCTGCAAATCAGCCCCAAGGACCTGATGACCATAGGGTTAGCTTCATCACACCAACAGTCAGAAGAGCCTCAGAAGCATAGGATAGAATTCCTCACAACAACAGCTTACATGGCCTAAGAAACATAGGGTCAGGTTTCCCACAGCAATAGCTACAAGGGACTAAGAATCATAGGATCAGATTTGCCTCAACATCATTCACACTTTGGGCACCAACTTTTGGACAGCGACTTTTCTCATATCTAGACAAAATACTTGAAAAAAGTAACTTAAAGAAGGAAGGGTTTAGTTTTAGCTCATTATTTTAGCATATATTCCATCATTATAGGAAGTCATAATGACAGAAGAATGAATCAGCTGGTATCACTGTAGCAATGATCAGGAATCTGAGAAACAAATTGCTTATCTTTCTGGAAGCATTCTTATAAACACACCCTTAGGTGAGTTTTGATGATGTTGCTATCATTCCAATCAAGTTGCCAATGAAAATGCATCATCAAATTGCCCATTTGCAAGTCATATCTTGAGAGAGTAGTACATGCTCTACAAAGAAATGAATATAATGACATTTAAGTTGTTTGGTTTTGATCTTTTAGAAGTTTCTGGCCATCTCTTGCAAGCAATACAACAAACAAAGAAGGGATGTCTTAAATAAAAATTCATCCGGATGGTGAGGATTTTTTAATGCTCACATAGATACGACTTCATGGAGTGTTTTATCTCTAGCCCTTAAACAGATGCTGAGACAATTCATCAAAGACAAGCAAAGATTGGGATGAGATGAATTCCTGATCACTTGTTCCTTGATGTGTCCATGTATTTCAATAGCTTGGTGGAAGATTGTGTCATGTGAACTCATTTGGCAGGTGAAAAGAAAAATATCCTAGTGATCATTAAAATTACCCTCATTGTTAAGAATGAGCATAGATTAATCAAAATTATTTCTGGTTCAATTTTAAGCTATCTTGTGATGTGGAGGCAAGAAGACAAGTAGAATATAGTCAATGAGTTTATCTCAGCCCTGAACTAATTACTTTGGAGACAAACTGTATTTGGGGTAACAATTTTACCTAGAGTTCTAAAACGGGACATAATTTTGTTTCATTGTTTTTCTATTTGAAGTATAAAAGGTTAAGAATTGATTTTGCACAAATACAACACATGAAGAAACATGAGCAGTCCATATGCAGAGTAACAAGTTGGGTACCAGAGCCCACATTTGGTGTTTCACTTCATTTCTCTCCCTTCCTTGGTTTCACCACACAGAATTGATGATCTCAAAGTGCGTTTTACTATTTCCCTTACAGATACTGTGTCATCTCCAACATTCTCTTTTATATTTGTTCCACTGTTTAAAGCTTGTTTGTTTTGTTTTGTTTACTTTGAATAAAGGTTTCCTTCCTTTGTAATAAAAGCATCTCCATTTCTATTATGAATAGATGTGCAACTAACTATTTTCATTGCACAAATACTTTCAGATGATGAAAAAGTTTCAAGACTTTTTACCTAGGGTCTGTACTCACTGGTATTGTGTCAACTTGCCACAAATTAGAGCCATCAGAGAGGAAGAAACCTCAATTGAGGCAATACCTTCATGATATCCAGCTGTAGAGCATTTTCTCAATTAGTGACCATTGGGGCATGTCCCAACCCATTGTTATTGGTGCCATCCCTGGGTTGGTGGTTGTGGGTTCTATGATAAAGAAGGCTGAGCAAGCCAGTAAGCAGAATGCCCCCATGGGCTCTGTATCAGCTCCTGCCTCTAGGATACTACCATGACTGAATTTCTGACATTTGCTGATAAAAAGCAATGTGGAAATGTATGATTAAATAAACTTTTTCCTCCTCAACCTGTTTTTGGGTCATGGTGTTCTGTCAAAGCAATAGAAATATTAACTAAGATAGGGGTCATTCAAACGTATGGGCCTCTCTAGTCTTGGAGCCCATATGAACCCAAGGTTATTATTCTAACTGATATATATATATATATATATATATATATATATATATATATATATATATATATATATATATGTGTGTGTGTGTGTGTGTGTGTGTGTGTGTG
Organism: Uromys caudimaculatus; assembly: GCA_028551405.1. NCBI lineage: Eukaryota > Metazoa > Chordata > Mammalia > Rodentia > Muridae > Uromys > Uromys caudimaculatus. Next base: position 68,385,036 of record CM052702.1, on the reverse strand, counting down.
TGTGTGTATGTATATATATATGTGTGTGTGTGTGTGTGTGTATATATATATATATATATATGTATATATATATTTTCTGGTTATTGGAGAGAGAGCAACTCTGTCACCAGCACTATAAAGAATATAGTCAAATAAACTCATTAACAGAACATCTTTACAATGTAAAAAACAAATAATATTTCCACCATTTATTTGATATGAATTTGAATGCTCACTATACACACACACACACACACACACACACACACATATGTATATCATTTATCTATTATTTGTCTATTACCCCTTACATTGTTAAATGGCAAATTTGCATAGGGCAACATAATATTGCCAGAGGAAAATATTAAATAAGTAAAAAGAAATAATTTTATTCTTAAAACACAGCATTTCAGAACATTGTCTCACTCCCTATTTTCCAATCCCTCACCCTGTTATAGGAAATGGCAAATCAGGCTATGTATGCTGTACTGTACTGTAAATACAGAGCACTTAACAAAAACCATTGCTTACTACTCTGTGTATTTCTTCTGAAATGCTTCTGAAATATCAATAAAATATTAAATGTGAACTAGGAGAAATTACTGCTAGGCAATAGTTATATTGCACAATAAAATGTGCTTGAGTTTCAAACAGAATTTTCTAGGCACTTAGGTCCTGTTTGTTAACAAGTGAAGTTTAGAAAATTAAAAGAGAAAAATAACCTGTTTTGTTTTGTTTTGTTTTGTTTTGTTTTGTTTTGTTTTGTTTTTCGAGACAGGGTTTCTCTGTGTAGCCCTGGCTGTCCTGAAACTCGCTCTGTAGACCAGGCTGGCCTCGAACACAGAGATCCTCCTGCCTCTGCCTCCCAAGTGCTGGGATTAAAGGTTTGCTCCACCACTGCCCGGCTAATAGCCTGTATTTTATGATCAAAAGGCATTATTTTATTAAAAATCAACTTAAAAGATAAAATGGAAAAACTGAAGACATAAATAGTAAGGTATTAATCTAGATGAAAACTATTAATGTTTAATGTTATGTTTTATTTTTATAACCCTTAATTATTAAAATCCCCCAAATTAATATTGAATGGTTGCATCATATCAATTTTCATATATATGAAATATTATCTACTTCATTTTTCCCCATTAATAAACGTTTTAAACTTGATCCTATATGGGTAATGATGAATAACTCTGTTTTATTTTGTTTCTCTACCTATTGTTCTTTCTGACCTTTCTCAGTGCCCCTACTTATTTTTCTTGACTGTGTGGCAGAAGTGACTACTGTACCTGCTGAGTGACAGACTCACACAGGAGTGGTGTTTGCTCTCTTTCTATTTTCACTTTGTTCTTGCCAGTTTTCAACTTCAAGGAAGAAGCCTTTGATTTGTCTACCTTGAGCCTAGTTCTAGACCAAGCCACTCTGGGAAATTAGAAAGAACATAATTTGCTATTGTGAATATATAGGAAAGTTCAAGGACTGAGAAGACACAAGTTACAGAGGTCTTCACTTACAGAAAAAATAATCCAAATTCATTATGTTTAGGTATGCACCTTGAATTCCTAATCTCTCCAATACTTTTAACATAAATGGGTGCTGTGTTTTGTCAAAAGCATTTTCTGCATCCAATGAGATGATCATGAGGTGTTTTTTTTTTCCTTTGAGTTTGTTTATATCGTGGATTACATTGATGTGTTTCCATATACTGAACCATTCCTGCATCCCTGAGATGAAGCCTATCTGATCACAGTTGATGCTTGTTTTGATGTATTCTTGGATTCAATTTGCCAGAATTTTATTAAATATTTTGCATCGATATTCATGAGGGAAACTGATCTGAAGTTCTTTTTTTGTTGGGTCTTTATGTGGTTTAGCTATCAGTGTAATTGCGGCTTCATGGAAAGAATTAGGTAGTGTTTCTTCTGTTTCTATTTTATGGAATAGTTTGAGGAATATTGGTATTAGATCTTCTCTGAAAGTCTGATACAATTCTGCACTAAAACCATCTTGCCCTGGTCTTTTCTTGGTTGGGAGATTTTAATGACTGTTTCTATTTCCTTGGGGGTTATAGAATGGTTTGGATGGTTTATCTGATCCTGATTTAACTTTGGAACCTGGTATCTGTCTAGAAAATCAACCATTTCATCCATGTTTTCCAGTTTTGTTGAGTATAGACATTTATAGTAGGATCTGATTTTTTTTTTTTAAATTTCCTCGGTTTCTGTTGTTATGTCTCCCTTTTCATTCCGGATTTTGTTAATTTAGATACTTTCTCTGTGCCCTCTGGTTAGTCTGGCTAAGGGTTTTCTATCTTGTCGATTTTCTCAGAGAACCAGCTCTTAGTTTTGTTTATTCTTTGTATAGTTCTTTTTGTTTCTACTTGGTTGATTTCAGCCCTGAGTTTGATTATTTCCTGCCATCTACTCCTCTTGGGTGTATTTGATTCTTTTTGTTCTAGATCTTTCAGGTGTGCTGTTAAACTGCTAGTATATGCTCTCTCCAGTTTCTTTTTGGAGGCACTCAGAGCTATGAGTTTTCATCTTAGCACTGCTTTCATTGTGTCCCATAAGTATGTTTGCCTTCATTATCATTGAATTCTAAAAAGTCTTTAATTTCTTTATTTCTTCCCTGACCAAGTTATCATTGAGTAGATAGTTGTTCAGCTTCCAAATATATTTGGGCTTTCTGTTGTTTTTGTTGCTATTGAAGACCAGCCTTAATCCGTGGTGGTCAGATAGAATACATGGGATTAACTCAATGTTCTTATATCTGTTGAGGTTTGTTTTCTGACCCAGTATGTGGTTGATTTTTGTGAAGGTACCATGAGGTGCTGAGAAGATATATTCTTTTTTTTTTTTTTTTTTTTGGATGAAATGTTCAATAGATATCTGTTAAATCCTTTTGATTCATAACTTCTTTTTGTTGCTCTGTGTCTCTGTTTAATTTCTGTTTCCATGATTTGTCCATTGGTGAGTGTGGCACATTGAAATCTACTATTATTGTGTGAGTTTCAATGTGTGTTTTGAGCTTTAGTAACATTTCTTTTACAAATGCGGGTGCCCTTGCATTTGGGGCATAAATGTTCCAAAATGAGAGTTCATTATGGTGGATTTTTCCTTTGATAAGTATGTAGTGTCCTTCCCCATCTTTTTTGATATCTTCTATTTGAAAATCTATTTTGTTGGATATTTGAATGGCTACTCCAGCTTGTTTCTTGGGACCATTTGCTTGGAAATCTTTTCCCATCCTTTTACTTTGAGTGAATGTCTGCGTTTGACTCTGAGATGTATTTCCTGTATGCAGCAGAATGCTGGATCCTCTTTACATATCCAGTCTGTTAGCCTACATCTTTTTATTGGGGAATTGAGTCCATTGATGTTGAGATATTAGGGACCAATGATAGTTGCTTCCTGTTATTTTTGTTGTTAAGGTCAGAATTATGTTTGTGTGTTTCTCTTCTTTTGGGTTTGCTGTGAAGAGATTAATTTTTGCTTTTTCTTGGGTGTAGTTTCCCTTTTTGTGTTGGACTTTTATTTCTATTATCCTCTGTAGGGCTTGATTAGTGGAAAGATATTGTTTAAATTTGGATTTGGCTTGGAATTTTCGGTTTCTCCAACTATGGTAATTGTGAGTTTTGCTGGGTATGGTAGTCTGTGCTGGCATTTTTGTTCTCTTAGAGTCTGTATGACATTTGCCCAGGCTCTGCTTGCTTTTATAGTCTCTTTTGAGAAGTCTGGTGTCATTTTGGTAGGTCTGCCTTTATATATGTTACTTGACATTTTTTCATTTATTGCTTTCAATATTCTTTCTTTGTTCTGTGCATTTGGTGTTTTAATTATTGTGATGAGAAGAATTTCTTTTTCTGGTTCCATCTGTTTGGTGTTCTATAGGCTTCTTATATGTTTATGGGCATTTCTTTCTTTAGGTTAGGAATGTTTTCCTCTATAATTTTGTTAAAGATGTTTGCTGGCCCTTTGCGTTGGGAATCTTCACTCTCTTCTATTTCTATTATTCTCTTTTTTTTTTTTTTTATTTATTTATTTTTTGATATTTTATTTACATTTCCGATGATTCCCCTTTTCTTTAGAAACCCCGTGTCCCCTCCCCC
>CM052702.1:68308846-68380449 GCA_028551405.1 Uromys caudimaculatus | reverse complement strand
CACGCTGCCCCGGGACTATATAACGCCGCCATGTTGGGTCCCGCGCGGTTCTCTTACTATCAACAACAACATTAAAGCTGAACTGCAGAAGAAGCCTGCCGTGTGTCCGCGTGTCTTCTTGCCGGCGAGAGGCACGCGCGCCTCACATCCGGCCACTTTGCTGAAGTTGTTTATCAGCTGTAGCAGCTCTCTGGTGGAGTTTTTGTTTCACTTAAGTATACGATCATATCATCTGCAAATAGTGATATTTTGATTTCTTCCTTCCCAATTTGTATCCCTTTGACCTCCTTTTGTTGTCTAATTGCTCTAGCTAGAACTTCAATTACTATATTGAATAGATAGGGAGAGAGAGGTCAACCTTGTCTAGTCCCTGATTTTAGTGGGATTGCTTCAAGTTTCTCTCCATTTAGTTTGATGTTGGCTACTGGTTTGCTGTATATTGCTTTTACGATGTTTAGGTATGGGCTTTGAATTCCTGATCGTACCAGGACTTTTATCATGAAGGGATGTTGAATTTTGTCAAATGCTTTTTCAGCATCTAATGAAATGACCATGTGGTTTTTTCTTTGAATTTGTTTATGTAGTGGATTACATTGATGGATTTCTGGGTATTGAACCATCCCTGCATCCCTGGGAAGAAGCCTACTTGATCATGATGAATGATTGTTTTGATGGGTTCTTGGATTCAGTTTGCGAGAATTTTATTGAGTATTTTTACATCGATATTCATAAGGGAAATTGGTCTGAAGTTTTCTTTCTTTGTTGGGTCTTTGTGAGGTTTTGGTATCAGTGTAACTGTGGCCTCGTAGAAGGAATTGGGTAGTGTTCCTTATGTTTCTATTTTGTGGAATAGATTGAAGAGTATTGGTATTAGGTCTTTTTTGAAGGTCTAATAGTATTCTGCAGTGAACCCATCTGGTCCTGGGCTTTTTCTGGTTGGGAGACTATTAATGACTTCTTCTATTTATTTAGGCATTATGGGACTGTTTAGATGGTGTATCTGATCCTGCCTTAACTTTGGTATTTGATATCTGTCTAGAAAATTGTCCATTTCATCCAGATTTTGCAGTTTTGTTGAGTATAGGCTCTTGTAGTAGGATCTGATGATTCTTTGAATTTCCTCGGAATCTGTTGTTATGTCTCCCTTTTCATTTCTAATTTTGTTAATTTAGATCCTGTCTCTGTGCCCTCTGGTTAGTCTGGATAAGGGCTTATCTATCTTGTTAATATTCTCAAAGAACCAACTCTTAGTTTTGTTATCCGTTGTATAGTTCTTTTTGTTTCTACTTGATTGATTTCAGCCCTGAGTTTGATTATTTCCTGCCTCCTACTTCTCTTGGGTGCATTAGCTTCTTTTTGTACTAGAGCATTCAGGTGTACTATTAAGCTGCTAGTGTATGCTCTCTCCAGTTTCTTTTTGGAGGCACTCAAAGCTATGAGTTTTCCTCTTAACACTGCTTTCATTGTGTCCCATAAGTTTGGGTATGTTGCAGTTTCATTTTCATTAAATTCTAGGAAGTCTTTAATTTCTTTCTTTATTTTTTCCTTGACCAAGTTATCACAGATTAGAGCATTGTTCAGCTTCCATGTGTATGTGGTTTTTCTGTTGTTATTGTGGCCATTGAAGACCAGCCTTAATCCATGGTGATCTGATAGGAGGCATGGTATTATTTCAATATTCTTGCATCTGTGGAGGTTTGTTTTGTGACCAATTATATGGTAAATTTTGGAGAAGGTACCATGAGGTGCTGAGAAGAAGGTATATCCTTTTGATTTAGGATGAAATGTTCTATAGGTATCTGTTAAATCCATTTGGTTCATTACCTCTATTAGTTTCACTGTGTCTTTGTTTAGTTTATATTTCCAAGATCTGTCCATTGATGATAATGGGGTATTGAAGTTGCCTACTATTATTGTGTGAGACATAATGTGTGCTTTGAGCTTTAGTAAAGTTTCTTTTATGAATGTGGGTGCTCTTGCATTTGGAGCATAGATGTTGAGGATTGAGAGTTCTTCTTGGTAGATTTTTCCTTTGATGAGTATGAAGTTTCCTTGCTTATCTTTTTTGATGACTTTTGTGTGAAAGTCAATTTTATCTGATATTAGAATGGCTACTCCAGCCTGTTTTGGGGACCATTTGCCTGGAAACATGTTTTCCAGCCCTTTACTCTGAGGTAGTGTTTGTCTTTATCACAGAGATGTGTTTCTTGAATGCAGCAAGATGCTGGGTCTTCTTTATGGATCAAGTCTGACAATATATGTCTTTTTATTGGGGAATTGAGTCCATTGATGTTTAGAGATATTAAGGAATAGTGATTGTTGGTTCCTGTTATTTTCGATGTTATTTTTACTTTTATGTGGCTATCTTCTTTTGAGTTTGTTGAAAGATTACTTTCTTTTTCTAGGGTGTAGTTTCCCTCTTTGAGATGAGGTTTACCATCCATTATCCTTTTTAGGCCTGGGTTTGTGGAAACATATTGCGTAAATTTTGTTTGTCATAGAATATTTTGGTTTCACCATCTATGGTAATTGAGAGTTTTGCTGGGCATAGCAGCCTGGGTTGGCAGTTGTGTTCTCTTAGGGTCTGTATGAGTTCTGCCCCGGATCTTCTGGCTTTCATAGTCTCTGATGAGAAGTCAGGTGTAATTCTGATAGGTCTGCCTTTATATGTTACTTGACCTTTTCCCTTACTGCTCTTAATATTCTTTCCTTGTTTTGTGTATTTGGTGTTTTTACTATAATGTGTCAGGACGAATTTCTTTTCTGGTCCAATCTGTTTGGAGTTCTGTAAGCTTCTTGTATATTTATGTTCATCTCTTTCTTTAGGTTAGAGAAGCTTTCTTCTATAATTTTGTTGAAGATATTTCCTGGTTCTTTAAGTTGGGAATCTTCACTCTCTTCGATACCTATTATCCTTAGGTTCTGTCTTCTCATTGTGTCCTGGATTTCATGGATGTTTTAGGTTAGAAGCTTTTTGCCTTTTGCATTTTCTTTTACTGTTGTGTCAATGTTATCTATGGTGTCCTCTGCTCCTGAGATTCTCTATTCTATCTCTTGTATTCTATTGGTGATGCTTACATCAATGACTCCTGCTCTCTTTCCTAGGTTTTCTAACTCCAGGGTTGTCTCCCTTTGTTATTTCTTTATTGTTTCTATTTCTATTTTTAGCTCCTGGATAGTTTTGTGCATTTCTTTTGTCTGTTTGATTGTCTTTTCCTGTAATTCTGCCTGTTTGAGTTTTCCTGTAATTCTTTAATGGATTTTTGTGTTTCCTCTTTAAGGGCTTCTAGTTGTTTATCTCTGTTCTCTTGTATTTCTTTAAGGGTGTTAATTTCTTTCTTAAAGTCTTCTATCATCGACATGAGAAATGATTTTAAATCTGAGTCTTGCTTTTCTGGTGTGTTGGGGTATCCAGGGCTTGCTGTGTTGGGAGAGCTGGGTTCTGATGATGCCAAGTTGCCTTGGTTTCTGTTCCCTATGTTCTTACGCTTGCCTTTTGCCATCTTGTTAATTCTGATGTTAGCTGATCTTACTCTGTCTGGCTGTGGCTTGCCCCTCCTGCAGCCTTCTGTGTCAATACTTGAAGACCAGCTCTCTATGAAAGGTACTTGGGCCTGGAGAGCCGTGGCACAGGGTCAGCTCTGGGGTGCAGACAGAAACCAGAAGGATCCTGTCCCCAGCTGTCCCTTGGCTCCTATGTCCTGATGGCTCTGAAAGGCTCCCTCTTGATCCAGAGAATTTGAACAGAAGTGGTGGCCCTGCTTGTGCTCAAAGGTGTGTCAGCACTCCTGGGATAACAGCTCTCCCCTGGAGCCCTGCAGCCCAGGCTAAGGTCCCTAGGCACAGATGGAAACCAGAAAGTTGCTGTCCCCGACTTTACCTCAGTCCCTGTGACCCGAGGGTTTCAGGCGTGTCCTGGTGGGCAGTGGTGCTTGCCCTAGCCCCACTCATGGTTTTTCCACACTCCTGGGAGGGTAGCTTTCTCCTGACGCTCCTTGGCTATGGACCCCTAGTGGCCTAGGCATAGGTCTCCACCCGCCTTGGATTTCTTGAATGTCTAGAAACAGGAGCTTTTTGCCTTTTGTATTTTCTTTGACTGTTGTGTTGATGTATTTTATTGTATCTTCTGCTACTGTGATTCTCTGTTCTATCTCTTGTATTCTATTGGTGATGCCTGCATCTGTGTCTCTTGTTCTCTTTCCTAGGTTTTCCATCTCCAGGGCGGTTTTGCTTTGAGTTTTCTTTAATAATTTTATTTTCCCTTTTATATACTGGATGTTTTGTCCAATTTCTTCACCTGTTTGATTCCATTCTCTTGTATTTCTTTAAGAAATGTATGTGTTTCCCCTTTAAGGCCTTCTACTTGTTTACTTGTGTTCTATTTTTCTTTAAGGTAGGTCTCTGTGTCCTTCTTAAAGTCATCTATTGCCTTCATTTAATGAGAATTTAGATCTGAATCCTGTTTTAAGTGTGTGTTGGTGTATACAGGACTTGCTCTTTTGGGAGAATTGGGTCCTGATGTTACTCAAGTCAAATTGTTTTCTGTTGCTAATGTTCTTATGCTTGCTTCTTGTCATCTAATTATCTCTGGTAATATCTGACCTTCCTGTCTCTCACCCGAGACTGTCTTTCCTGTGATCCTGTGATCCTGGGAAGTGGAGCTGCAACTGGGGCATGGGCTGTGTGGGATCAGGGCTCTCATACTGGCCAGCACAGGTGGGAACTGGAGCCTCAAGAGTCTCTGGCTGGGCAGAGAATTTGCTTCCCAGGGTCACAGAGTCCCTGTACAGTGAGTTTCAGGGCAGGGTTTAAGGTCTCACCTGTAAGCCAGATGTGTCTGAATACCTGGAGAGTTGAACTGCAACTGAGTTGTATGCTCTGTGGAATTGGATCCAGTGCAGGGTCTCTGCTCCTGGCCATCACGGGTGGGACCTGTGCCCTGTTTTATAATTGGGTTGTTTGTTGGCAGGAGACTAGATGCAACTCTTTAGGTGAAGACCTGTTTCATTGCTCCCTATGGCAGATCCTGATAAAAAGAGACAGTCCATGGTTTTTAGGCATTTATTGTCATGGCAGGGAGTGGTGATGAGTAAAACTGTACCCCACTTTCTCTGGGCAGGTCTGAGGTTAAATACCTTTTGCAGAGAGGAGTCTGAGAAGGGAAATTAAAGGCCTCCAGGCCTTTAGGCACCTAATAAAATGGAGATCTGTCTTGAGGCTACATGACCACAAGTCCTCTACCTGTGGTGGGGTTTGGGGCATTGCCCTTATGTGACTGGTGGCCACAGACGTATGGAGAGCTTTGCCTTGTGTCAGGAGCCTGGGGCCCAGGAGCATGGCAAACAGCCTACAGTCCTTTCCAGGGTTATTTCCCTGCTGGGGATACCCTGCTGAGTCACCAGGGTTTCAAACCTTAGCTCAAGTAGAAACCAGGCTGCCTTTCATGGTCCTACAGATCTATTCATAGTATCCCAAATTTCTTCAGTGTTTTCATCAGGAACATTTTAGATTTAACATTTTCTTTGTCTGATGTTATCTATTTCTTTTATCATATCTTTGACACCAGAGATTCTCTCTTCGATCTCTTGTATTCTGTGGGTGATGCTTGTGTCTATAGTTTCTGTACCCTTACCTACCTAGGTTTTTCATCTCCATGATTCCCTCAGTTTCTGCTCTCTTTATTGCTTTGATTTCCATTTTTATGTCTTCAACAATTTTATTTGTTTCCTTCACCTGTTTGATTTTATTTTCCTTTATTTTGTTAAGGGGCTTATTCATTTTTTTAAGGCCTCTATCATCTTCATAAAATTGGTTTTAAGGTTATTTTCTTGTGCTTCAGCTGTACTAGAATATCCAGGGCTTACTGTATTAGTGTATCTGGGTTCTGGTTGTGACATATTGCCTTGGCTGTTGTTGATTGTGTCCTTATACTGGCCTCTAGCCTTCTGAATTTTCTGGCTATTATAGATTTAGATGCTGATTTCTGAGCTTATCTTTGTTTTATGAGTGTTTTCTTTTATGTTTGCTTTTGTTTGAGGTTTCAGGTGCACTATGATGTCTCCAGTGGGAATTTTTTGGCCTTCACAGCCTTTGGGGTTTGGGTACTAAAGTTGTCCCTACTGTACCCTGTACAGTGCGACCTGGGGTCCCTGGTCCCTGTGTGGTCTTGAGTAAGAAGGCAGGGCTTGCAATGGAGCACAGATAAAGGGTGTAGTTTGTTGCTCTTATAGGGGAGTTGGCAGGGAATGACTTAGGATGTGATCTTGCAGCATGTCCCTAGTGCTGGTAGGCCTTCTGTAAAGCAGACAGAGTTGTGGGGTTGGGAAATTGAGTGCAAGATAGGGGGTGCAATTTACCCCCTTTATGTAATTTATGAGTCTCAGTAGGAAGTGAGAATATGATATGCCTGTTTAAACTCCAAATTGAAATGTTCAACTTTGGACTAAGTGAAAAACTACCAATGTCAGTCAATTGACTTCAGGCTTCATCAATCTGTCTCTATTCTCACAAAAAATTGATAGGGCAAAATGACAAGTTCTTTTTTGTTTTTACGACTTTTAAAGAACTTTTTATGTATTCTTTGACAATTTAATACTGTGTGTGTGTATGTGTGTGTGTGTGTGTGTGTGTACATGTACTTATGATGTTTCATGAACATATTCACATATAACACTTCTTCATACTCCCAAAGACACCACTAATAATCCTCTTCCCACCTTCATAATCCCTTTCTCCTATCAAATGAATAAGTTTCTAATTGATTGTAATTCACTGAGTATAGTTAGTACTCCCTACTGAAATGATGACAGATCTTCCTAGCTTGACCTTCTGTAATTCTTGTACAGGTAACCACAGCTGCTGTGAGTTTACCTGTATAATATCTATGTTATGTTCATTAGGTAGCATTTCACAGTACTCTACCTCATCCTGCATTTTTTTTTTTTGCTATCCCCAATGCTATTTTCTGAGATTTAGGGAAGGGGACGGGTGATACAAAAACACATTTGAGGCTAAGTGCTCAACTCTCCCTTATTCTTAGCATTTTGACCAGTTATGACTATATTTACTTTAGCCTGCTGCAAAAATTTTTTTCCTAGTCAAGGTTGAGAGCAATACTAATCTTTAGTCATAAGCATCAATATTTAAAAGGCAGACAGTACATAAAATTAAGCACAATAATAGTAGCAGTTTGCTCGATAGGGCCTATAATCTCATGAGGTATGTGCTCTTGACCATATTAAGAGTAAAAAGCATCAGTTCCTGCTTGCAGAATAAGCTTCATAGTCAACCAGAAAGAAGTTGGATATCCCTATAATTTCATCCCAATTTTGTAGCAGTGATCGCATACACCCTGACAGGTTGGTATTGTAGCATTCAGGATCTAGCACTGAGTACAGCTATTGATGTCTTTCTTCTTTAATAATACATTTCACACATTACAGTACTAAGAATGCTATCCAGCCATTGGGGAGAAACTTTTAAGATAAACTCCAGCTAGATTTACTTATTTCCTTCAACTAAAGTATGTTATATATTCAGCAACTGGATCATATTATCTACAAGAAGTTCTTTTTCAGCAATGAATACAACTTTAAAATAAAAACAACTTTAAATATTTTAACACTCACAGAATATAATATTCATATTTAATTTGTAAATGAGGAAATTAATCATGTATACTATGTTTAGAACTTATAAAATATAATGGTATTTGAAATACAAAATGTTGACCTCTAGAATTACTTATAAATAAAACCATTGTAAAACTTGAGGCAGAAAAAATATCCTATTTAAATGGGTGCTATTTAAATAAGTATATTACATTTTATTTTTAATAACCCATTGAAAAAGCAAACTTTTAAAGAAAAGTGCCTGAGATTCAGGAGTCCACAGAGAAGCAACAGTACTTTTCCATCTTACAACAGACCTAGGAATTACGATGATCAGAGACACTTGACAGCATCGTTTTATCTACAGCAGTAAATATGCAAATGTCTGATCATATTTGAAGTTAGTAATCAGTTGAAACCTTTCATAGTACAAAGTAAGAACTGAATCCTATCTTACCTGATAGCTCATATCTCTAAGAAGGGGAGCAAAGTTATATACAGTAGAGCATAAGGTTATCAGTAGATATAAATTACACATGAAGTAACAGAGCCCCAGTTCTCTGATAAGAGGGGGACCACTCAGATTAGAAAGCATAGCAGATAAGAAAAGCAAGAGAGAGGAGAGAAGAAAACAGGAGAGATAACCCAGAAGTTCAATGTGTAAATATCCTGCCATTTAATTCCCAAGAAAAGCAAAATAATGAATAATGAACCCAGACAAAAGACTGAAATCGGTACTAACAGAGCTTCATTTTTTAGTTCAGATTCTTCTTTGGTTTGTTTCTCCTTGTATCTTTGTGGCAGTTCTGTTACTAAATGGATGTTTCAAGTTACCACAAAATTTAGATAACTTTATAGTAAATAATCCTGGCTTTTCCTTTCACTCCTGGGAAATCTCTTGATAATAGTCATATTAGATTTTTCCCAACTGTTGCCAGATTCAGACACTTGTAGTTAAGTCGCAGAAATACCTGTGCATTTTAAACTCTAGACCAATGCCTTATGTTTGCGTGAAGCTAATGAAATATGTTTCTTCATAGTAAATAAGAGAGCTATTATCTATTTTGATGTAGTCAGTTATACTCATGGTAAAAATAAGTTATCATTGATATTTTTTCAGGTAACCTGTTTATATGCAAAAATAAGTTATCATTGATATTTTTTCAGGTAACCTGTTTATATGCCTAAAAATAGCATGCTGAGATTCAGGTTAACATCTAAAGTAGAATATTTGGTCTGGAAAGTTCAAGTCATTGTCTTTAGTCTTTAATGTTTGTAGTACATAAATATTATGCCAGTATGCAACTTTAAAGGAATGAGAACCAAAGAAAAAAATAAATTTGGAGGCAAATGTGGATTCTGTAACTAGGCATTCAATTAAGTTGACAAAGGATAAAACATTGAGTCTTTGAATGTCAGTTTTTGGTGACTCTCCAAAGTTAATTATTTAAAGCCATTTTATGAATGAGAAAACTGGCTTTCAAAGATATTATGTGTTTAGATCAAGTTCACTCAGTTTGAGTACCAGCATCTAAATTGAGGTCTGACACCTTCTCAAACAAGTACTTCAATAGCATAATGAAATCAGTGTCAATGTAAGGCTGACATAGGTATAGCAGAAGGACCAGTGTGGAGGGAAGGAGAGAAGACTGTAGAAGACACCCCATTGAAGACCTTGTTTCAGACCCCTAAAGTAAAGGAGCAGCTTTACATCTACTTAATCAAAATTAGTTTCTAGAAAAGCATAGTTACCATGTATAAACCTTGGAAGATGAGCTTTGGAGTTTCTGACTTACTAACTGATGAAAGTCACTGTGTTCCTATATAAAGTCACTGTGTTCCTTCATGTTCCCTCAAATATGTAGAAATTTTCTTTTTCTTAAATCCTTGATGTTCTCTGTGAAATCTAAAACTACAGAATTGAGGAAAACTGATCTAGCAAGAACACAAATATTTAAATCAATTTTCTTTGTTTAATTTTCTGCTGCTATGATAAAATACCTGGTAGTAACACACATCTTTAATCCCAGAACATGGGAGGCATAGGCAGATAGATTGTTGTGAGTTCAAGGTCAAATATGGTCTACAAAATGAGTTCCAAAATAGCCAGAGCTTCACAGAGAAGTTCTGTCTTGGAAAAACAAACAAAACCAAAAAACAAACAAGAAAACATCACAAATCAACTTAAGAAAGCAATATTGACAGCTTGTGGCAGCTAGTCACACTGCATCCATATAGTCAGGAAGGGAAACAACAAATGCTTATGCTCAGCTATCTTTCTCCTATTCCTTCATTCTAATGCTCCATCCCAGGGAATGGTGTCCTCCAGTTTTAGAGTGGGTCTCTCTGCTTCACTTAACATGATCAATGTAATCCCTTGCAGACATGTCTAGAGGCTAAACAATCCATTAGGAGTGTGACAGGAGGCTTGTCTTCTAAGTGATTCCAGATTCTGTCAAGTTGGTATTTAACATCAGCCATCACAATACTCAAATGAAGATATAAAATACTGTAATTTTAAACTGTTCCTGGAAAGATGGAGTAATATTATATGCAACACTAATGTAGGCTATGAGAAACAGGTCATGTACCTCAGTTTGGGATTCAAATAAGATTATTACCCACTGCTCTTTTAAAGCTCATTAACTCATTTTATTTCTAAAGGCACGTTTTGTAAAAGAAAAGGGGCAGAGAAATCTAGGTGTCTTCTCTGGCATGAAAAACAGATGTTAAGTCCAAAGCTAATATCAGCTCCCTTTGCTTCTGTGGTTAGAAATGGAATCCTAAAACCTATTTCAGAAGTCCAGACTGTTGACCCTTGAGATTCTCTCAATATCAAGAGGTTACAGACAGAAAGTCATAAACATAAGTAATCTTACATTTTCCCTATGTTCTTTATAAGGTAAGTAAAATATGTGTGGCTGTGGTACAGTAGAACGCCCAAAATTTCTTCTCTAGGTTAAGAAGTTTCTTCCAGAAATTTTTATTTGTGGAGAAATATTTGGGTGTCATATGCTGTAGGTTTTGTAGCTATGGTTATAAAAGCATCAACTGTCAGAGTTAGAGAACATGCAAGAGAACATCTTCATGGACCATAGAGCTAAGTTGAGAAAATCAAAGCCAAATAATAACATTTATTCCCAAAACATAGAGGTCATTATGGGATGGATCTAGACTACATTTCAAAGGCTTTGTGAAAGGCAGAATAATGAAGCTCCATGAGTTTCTTTGTACTTTCCTTGGTTCCTGGGAATATGCTCCCTCACAGTGTAAAAATAACCTTGCAGACGTTCTTTAAGTATTATGAGACTATCCTGGATTATCCACTATGGCAATATGAGGAGATGTGACAACAAGGAGGCTAGTGTGACAGGAGGAAAGGATGAAGCAATGGGCTCTGGATGGCGTACAGCAAAGAATATATTTTACTTACAAAGTACAGAATGCAGCCCATTTTACTAACATCTGGCTTTGAGACCTTTGCAATGAGACCTGGGACTAGACCTGTAAGGCTTTAGTCTGTTTAGAGTTGGCTTGATATCATGCAGCAGTAACTGCTACAGATGTTCATTCTAAAGCAATGCACTTCCATAGCATTCTTTCTTAATCTCTATGCACCTACTTAAGGATATAGATTGTAAAATATGATTAAAGTCTTACTTTTCTCATAGACAGATAAGCATGTTAGTTACATTTCTATTTCTAATTACCCACAGAGTGAAATGAAATTTTTTACACGTTACGTAGATAAACAATTAACTGCTGTGATGCTATTTATGAAAATATGTCTAAATGGAACTGTAAAATAATTTGCTATTCACTCAGTAAGTATTGCGTTTAGCATGGAAAAATGGCTCAGTGAATAAAGTGCTCGCTTATTGAGAATGAGAACATAAGTTATGATGGACATGCAGCATATGCCTATAACACCAGTACAGTAATGAAAGAGACAGGCATAACTCCAGAATGGGCTCCACATGTACTTATTACAAAAATGCACTCCCTTGATTCACATGTATTTGCATGCGTGCGCGCGCGCGCACACACACACACACACACACACACATGCACATTCACAAAGGAGGGAAGTGACTTTTATTGAAAGGCAATGTGAAAACCATCCAATAATATTAAAAAATATTAGGCAATGTATCTTTCAATGAAAATTTTAATAGCTAAATTTTATCATGACAAAGTTGATCACAAATTACTCACAAGAGGTGAATTGGTATTTCCTAACAATGACGTACATAATCCAAAGAACTCCAGTTCTACATTGACAAACCAAATAATTTTGTACCTCACTTCACTTTATATTACATTTACGATGTGTCATCTAAATATAATTATCCTAAAGTGTGCTTATGTTGTGTTTGTTTTATTTCCCTCTGAAAGAAATAACACAAATTATATTCATTTTTCCTTTCAAACAGATACAAAATATCTACAAGAAATGAACTTAGGCATAAATAATGCAGTGAGTAAAAATGTACCTAAAATATAAGATACTTCATCGTCATTACTATCATTGTGTATGCTCCATAGCAAGGTGATCCTCCATAGTGAGAACCCAGCATAAATGCCATGGGACGAAAGAAAACCAGGGAAAGAGATTTACAGTTCTAACATTTATTGGGGGAATTTTACTTACAGAAGCATGATCAAGTGTATCCTAGAACTTGGGTCAGAAGAAGGGCAGATATGTAGTTTGGGACAAAAGTGACCCCATGCTAGATGGAGTGACTTTGTTTGTCTTAAGCTAAAACCAAGGCAGGTATATCTCTATTGCTGGAATCTAGATGTAAAGTTCAAACAGGAATGCTTGTTTGTTTTATCTGCTTATCATTTTCTAGGAAACTGTAAGAAAAATCACCGTAGTATTACTGAGTGCCAACCACAAAAGATATGACTCAATATGTTTACAGTTGTGTCAACAAATACAGTAATAAAAAGAAAAACTGTGCAGTTAATTTTTATAATTAGGCAAAGTGAAGAGGAGTGTTCTGGTTTGTTTTATGTCACTGTAATAAAGTCCTCAACCAAAAGCAAATTAGGAAAAAGGGTCAATCAAGACAGGAATTTCAAACTGCTAATTACATCATATCCATAGTCATAAAAGGAGAGAAACAAATACATACAAGCTCTCTTGCTTGATTGATTGATAGGTCAAGACTTCCTGCCAGTAAAATGGCACTGCTCACAGTGGTAGGGTCTTCACATACTAATTAATTTAATTACGATAATCCCCACAGATGTGTTCACAAGCCAAACTCATGTGGACAACTCCTCACTGAGGTTTTCTCCAGGTAATTCTAGATTGTATAAAATTAACAAAAGTAACCATCACAATGAGAAAACACAGAGAATCTGGGAGTGACTTATTCTTGTTATCAAACAGATTCCATTCTAATTTAGAAATATGTGTTTTCTGAAAAATTAAAAAAGATCATTATTCTAGAGCCAAGCACAGCAGACATTTGAAAAAATGTGGTTTTGTGATTACAATTTAATTTGAAAAATTACAGGTTCCTTGTCAACTGAAAACTCTACTAATTTATGCGATGTTAGAGTATTATATATCAGAACTTTCATAATCTCATGGTTCTTAGACTCAAACATTATGTAAATTGGATCTCCAAGCATCTTGAATTTCCTCCTGAATAAAAATGAATCAAACCTGCATTATCAGAAAAAGAATCCACTGGTATAACTAATGGAGAAATCCATGGATAAGCCACCATCAGCAGATCTGATTCTAAGAACATAAAGGAAATAATTAGACTACCTTCCTAAATGCTCTTTATTTTAAAACTCTTCTTAAATTGGGCACTATAGTCCTATCCTGCCTCACATCTCATTAAATCAAATCACAAAACTGCTCTGTGGATAGTAAACACAAACTACAGAAACAAGCTAACTTTGTTTGTGTCCTACTACCATAGCTTGGTAGTTTTATATACTGATTCTGCAAAAAGGCAGGGAAGGGGATTATAACATCTATCAGCTGCATTTTTCACACAACTAAAGCACTTTGAAATGCCTCTCTCCCATTTACAACATAATTTAATAACATCCTCCTCTTGGTTTTACATAAAATCTATCAAAGCTGTAGGCAAAATTTATACGGTGTATTGCACATAAATATAAATCAAATAAGTATAAAGAGGAATCTTTGTGATGAAATCCCACAAGATAAGATGTCTAGAAAATTTTTCTTTGTGTAGTAAGTACTAGCTGCTTCCAACTTTTAACATAGTAGCACAAGTGGTAGTTTCTACAACAGCATTTCATATGCACTGAAAATAAAATTGAACATAATTTGTTCCTAAACTTATCATATTCAGTAATTCACAAACTGAAAAATGTGGTATAGGCATATTAACCTGAGTGTTTCTAGTGAGATACATTTTAAAAATATCTGGGATAGTAGTCTAAATAGATAAAAGCTACTCTAGAATTTGTTTAGTTTGCTACATAATTAGATACTCCTGAACTCTCTGACCCAGGAAAGTAACTGAAAAGTAATGAATACTTGAAATAACAACTTTTCATTTTTTTAATAATTTCAAGTTCATTCCCCAAACAAATAGTAATAATAAAAATAGCAACAATAATATTAATGGATACCTCTTAAAATTCCTGAACATTAAGGTTTTTGAATCTTTAACATTAGAAGATGATTGAATTAGATGATGTGTACCATTATGGCATTCTGTATCATTAGCAAGTAATCCCATGTTAATCTCATTACTTCCAGGAGAATTCCAGTAGGATTCTGTGATGCTAGTAGAAAGCATTCTAAAAGAAAAGCTCATCATAATAATCAAATTTAATAAATTTAAATAAATATTTGGAAAAGCTAAGAATCTATATTTAAATGTTGAATGTTTGTATCAATGGCAAAGTGTACTACAATATTAATAAACATATTTAATATTAAAATGTGAACTTTCTTATTTTCTAATTTTGACCTTCTTTGCAACTCTTCCTTAAAAGAAGCTCCAAGAAGTGGATGCTATCCCTCTGTTATCTGACCAATTTGCTTTCAACTAGTCTTTACCACACTGAACTCATGAATAATTTTTGGTACAAATATATTTCATTGATATTTGCATAGAATATAAATGTTTTGAAATTCAATAAGGCAAATTCTGTAAATTGATTGAGTTAAACTATAATTACAAATGCTGTATCATAAGTATCAAATGCTGTAAATTATTCACATAAATGTATGATATCTAAATCTTTGGATTATAATATAATCTTTATGCTCTTAGAAAATGAATATTGATATTAAATTTTATACATTGATGGCCTGAGGAAAAGTGAGCAACACATTATTCATAAATGACTGCATTCAATTCTTAGGCTTTGACAAAGATCAGTTTTTTATATTTCTAAATAAGTATTTATTTTCAACTTTTGAAAAACTAAATATTACATAGTCATATTGAAGACAAATTGAGTATAATTATATACTATGAATAAATTTTCTATATTCTTAAACATCAGAGATACTTATAGTTTCACAATTTGGGAATTCTCTTAATGTATATTTTTGTAAATATCACATAGTAATTTCAAATAAATTTATATTGAAAACTTAGGTTCATAGACTACTACAGAAAGATGAACCAAACTTGGCTAATACATTGATGACTAGAGGAGCGAAAACAGCCTAGCAATGAGTTATCCAGGCTACTGCTGTTGTTTACAACTTTATGTACCCCAGCATCATTGCTTGAGAGACTTGCAGCCAGAAAGCACAACCAGGTAAAAGCAGAGTCTGAAGGAAAGTCCTCTTCTAGCAAAATGGAATTAAATATTAAAGCATAAGGAGACAAAGTTATTTTGACCACAACTACCTATTGCTGAAAAAGCAACTTCAAAGACAGTTTTAATCCCTTCACAGGCCATTGGGTACAAAGATACTGGAGATAGAAGGCAGAGATGCCCTAATACCATCCCTGCAGTCTCAAGGTAGACCCATTGCTTTCTCTCACTACAACTTTGGAACCAGGGCTAGGATGAGATTCACCACTCCTATGCTAAATATGAGGCAATCTGCTTTTGCCCTACCCATTGTGCAGTATTGAAAACAAAACAATAGGATATCATTTTAACAGTAATGCTAAATTTTGTATTAAGTACTTTGCAGAAGTATGAACAATTTGATTTGTTTAAGAAAAAATCCAGCCATGCATAGAAAAGCTTTAAATGTTTGAAGACTGAAGTCAAGAGTTGAAAACATTTTTATTTATTGTTAGAATATGGGTAGTATTCCATTAGGACAGAGTAATGTAACAATCCTGTAGAGTACTGAAAAACCAAGTCTCCTTCTGCACATTGATCTGTAAAGGTGACCATAAAGGATAATCTGAATTTAAGTTGGTGGCTATCAGGAAAAATGGAATATTGTAATGTCTCAAAAATATATCTTTGTTTTATAAAAAATATTTTTTTACTTTTAAAAATTAGTTAATTTTACATAAAAATATTTCATTTGGAGCTCACAATTCCATAGGATTACAATCTACAACTATCATGTCAGGGAGCATAGCATCAGTCTAGCATGGCATTTGAGTAAGAGCAAGAGGCAAGGAGAAAGAAAGGGAAAGACAGAGAGACAGAAAGACTGAGAAAGAGACAAAGAGTGAGAGAGAGACAGAGACAGAAAAAGAGAAAGAGACAAAATGGTTAGAGCATTTGAAATCTGAATGTCCAGCCCAGTGACACACAAGGTCTAACAAGTCCACACTTTCTAATGCTTTCTAAACAGTTCTCCTTTGGGGACTAAGAATATTGGGGTTTTGTTTTTTGAGATAGTACTTCAAGTTGGGTGGGTAGGGAGAAGAAAAGGGTCTGAAGGACTTGAGGAAGGAAAAGAATACAATCAAAATTGTTTTAGGAGATAGAGATAGAGATAGAGATAGAGATAGAGATAGATAGAGATAGAGATAGAGATATAAGAAAGATATCTCAAATAAGCAACTTAACTATGCAGCTTAAGACCATGGCCAAACAGATTAAAGCAAATCTCAGATCAACACAATGAAACAATTAAGATCATAACATTAGGGAAATATTTAATGAAAATAATCTAAAAAAAAAAAAAAAAGCCGATGAAATGAAACATTTTTCTTTCCAGGTAAAGAGAATTGTCAAACTCTTATCCAAACTAGAAAGCCAGGGATGGGAGTAGAGTGTGGGGGGGGGGGGTGGAGAAGAAACAAATACATTTAAACAGTAAAAGAATATATTGTAGATAGAAGTACATTTGAGAAGAGCATTAGTACCTATCTAACTAGATTTTCCACTAAATTGAAAATTATAAAAGAAATTAATATATTTTGGATACCTGTCTTATCAGAGTAACCAGATATGATAAGCAACTTAAAGAGTTCTATAGTAAACAAGATTTGAGATTTAAAAATATCTTACTCAAGAAAAGCAGAGAGTCAGATGAATTCACTGCTGAAATACACCAGACTATTCCAAAAGTACTAAGAATACTCCTTTAGAAGCTATTCCATAAAATCAATCAGGAAAGAAAACTTATTATGGTAATAAAAACCTGGCTAAGACAGAACAAATAACAAAATTTACAGGCTAATTTTCCTGGTAAAGTTAGAAAAAATCTTCATAAACTAAAAAACCTAATTTAAGAACGAAACAGAAATATCATTCACCAAAGCAAAGATGATTTCATACAAGTAATGTGGAGAGGGTTTAACATATAAGAACCAACAAACATTATACATATATAAATGTATTCTAGAGCAGAAGTTACATGAGTGTATCAACAAATTTAGAAAATGCCTTTGATGAAACTGAGCATTCTGCCCTGGTTTATCATGACAGTATTATGAGATAGAAGAACTTATTCAAAATAATAAAGGCTGCCTATGAGAATTTGATAATAAACATCACAGTAATGGAGCAAAAATTAAAGCAATTGTTTCTAGAATATTACACAAGAACTTCCACAATTGCTCTCCTACCAATATATCTCTTGAAATTGTGCTGAATAGAGATGAGAGAAAGGAAATAATAGGAATACAAATAGGAAAAGAATAAAACTATCCTTCTATTTTGCCAATGTCCAGACTCAGCTTGGTCAGGAGTTCTAAGGAAGGAGTGTTTGGGAGCCATGAAAGAAACAACTTGAAGTTATCATGGATTTCAAGCTGACAGCCTTGTAGTCTGCTCCATATGGCTCTCTAGATAGCTCTTTGGTCGGTAGTCTGCTCAAGACTGCTCTCTGCTCAAGACAGAAAAAATTCTGAAAGCTCTCTGGATAGATCATGAGCTTTTCAACCAAAATCAGAAAAGCTGCTAGAAAAAATTCCCTACAAAAATCAACATCAAATTGATCAGAGACCTTAATGTAAGACTTGGAAAAGTAGGAGGAAAGATGAAAAACATTACAAGATATAGGTGTGGACAGGGAGTTTCTTAACAAGACTTAAGTTATTCAAGAAATAATGCTAACCATTGGCAAATAAGACCTTGTGTAATTAAAGCATTTCTATATGGCTAAGGAAACATTTCACCCAGTGAATATACAATCTATAAGATAGAAAACATATGATAGATGATTAATATGCAAATATATAAGGACTGAAAAAATTAAACAATGAAAAATAATCAAAGAATGCAATCAACCAATGGGATTATGAAATGACAATTTTCAAAAGATAAAGTATAAATAGCCAATAACATGAAAAAATACCTAACCTGATTAGCCATCACAGAAATGAAAATCAAAACTACATTGAGACTTTTTTTCTTACCCCAATCAAAACAGCATTCATTCAGAAAATAAACAAGTGTTAGCAAGCAGGTGAAGAAAATGAAGTCCTTCTGTACTGTTGGCAGAAATGCCAACTACTTCAGCCATTATGGAAGTCAGCATGAAAGGTTGTTAAAATATTAGAACTATAACTACCATTAAACACAGTTATTTTTATTCTGGGTATTTTTCCAAGGGATTCTAAATCAGAGATACTTAAACATCAGTGTGTCTATGATATATATATATATATATATATATATATATATATATATATATATATATATATATATATATATATATAGCTATATACAACTATAGCTATGCTATTCAAGCAACCTAAGTGTTGGATCAGAAAATGTGATGTAGATATGCAAGGTTTCTTTCCATCCATAAAGAGCAAAGTAATGTTATTTTTAGGAAAACTAGTTGCAACTGGATGTAATAACGTTATGTATATTAAGGCAATTTTAGTAATTCAAGTGTTATGTGTTTTCTCTCATTTGTGATTCCCAGATTTTATGTAGACTATTGGCTAATATTGATTATCTATATGAGAGGGTCTAAAATCACCTAGAAGATATGCCTCTAGGATAACTAGAAGATACTTATGAGGGATTATTCATATTAGACTCTAGAAATGCCTGTAGGAGATTATCTTGATTATGTTAATTGAGATTTGCCTACTGTAGGTAGCACTATTCATTGATTGAGATCCTGGACTAGATATAAAAGACAAAGTGAACTGAATATACACATTAATTACATTCTGCTTCTTGACTATGGATGCAGTGTGATCATCTACTTCGAACTCTGGTGGATGTGACTTTTTCACCATGATAGACTGTGAGCCAGCATAAACCTGATCTTTATTAATGTGCTGTTAGAAAGTATCTTGTTTTGTCAGTGTATATAGTAATTAAAATAGAATCTTTGTACCACAAGTGGGGGGTTGTTGCCATGACAAGCCTGATCATGTAGTTCCTAGTCTGTTGTTTTAATTTCTTTTCTACATGCTATATGTGCTACTCAGAAAATGTCTTTATCAGATTGTCTTATGTGCAAGACTATGAAGGAATTTTATTGATTAATAATGTGGATTAATGTGGAAGGTCCTAGCACACTAGGGACAGTGGCATTCCTGTGCAGGTAGTCATAGGTTGTATGAGAAAGCAGGCTAAGGAAATCCATAAGAAACATTCTTTTATGGCCTCTACTTTGGTTCCTTTCCAGGTTCCTGGCTTGAGTTCCTGTTCTGACTTCCCTAAATCTGTGTGGTGAAATAAAGCCCTTCTTCTCTAAGTTGCATATAGTCATTGCCTTTGTCACAGGAATAGCCACCTAATGATAAAATACTTTGACAAAATAATTTAAGGAAGAAAGGGTATATTTTAGTTCTCAGGTCAGATTTCTGTCCATTATAGTGCAGTCAAAGTATCAAGGACTTGAAAACCTTTGGTTATATCACACACACACACACACACACACACACACACACACACATACACACACACACACGTACACACACACACAGAGAGAGAGAGAGAGAGAGAGAGAGAGAGAGAGAGAGAGAGAGAAAGAGAAGAGAAGAAATGAAATCAAGCCAGCTGTCAACTCACTTTTTCCATTTTATATACATTAGCATGCCCTACAAAGAATGGTGACACCCACAGTTTAGTGGTATTTAATGTAATCTTGCTTATTTCTGTCTTGGTTAGGGTTTTATCACTGGGAAGAGACATCATGACCAAGGAAACTCTTATAAAGTACAAATTTTAATTGGTGCTGGCTTACAGTTTCAGATGCTCAGTCCATTATCATCATGGAGGAAAATGCTACAACAGGCAGGCAGACAGGGCTGGAAAAGGGTCTGAGAGTTCTACATCTTGATCATAGGACATCCTGAAGAAAACTGGCTTCTATATTAGGTGGGTGAGCATAGGACATCGAAGCCCACCCACACAGTGACACACTTCCTCCAACAAGAAACAATTATTCCAACAAGGACACACCTCCTAATCGTGTCACTCTCTGTTGGCCAAGCATTTAAACAAATGAGTATAAGGGGCCAAACTTATTAAAACCAACACAATTTTTCCAAGCTATTCCTGGAGGCCTGTCTCCCAGATAATTCTAGGTCATGTTCAATTAGCAGTAACCATCACAACTTTAGAACTGTTTTGTAGATAAGATGTATAAGAGTTTTATATTTAAGTCTAGAAACACCTTATTACAGTGAAAAACAGACAAAATAGGTTATTCTGGTGGAAACTTGGAATGCAGAAGGAAATGTGAACAGTGGAGGTAGAAACAAGAACACAATCAGGGCTGGACCAATAATATTTTGGGCAAGAGTCTGACTTTATTCTGCCTATATCCTGAGAATTGGAGTAAAGTTAGATACATAGGTTAAGAAAATAATCTGGTTGATATTGGAAATTTCAAGACAGAAGAACATTTGAGCTGGTGCTGCTAAAGCAGCTAAATTTCTAATGAGATTCATGCCCCTGAAGAGAAATTTCCTGGGGGTTACAGGGAAAGTGGAAAGGATCCCGAGTGTACGCCTCCACCCATTGGAAGCTCTATCTTGTGAGATCCAAATTATTTTTTTTTTAAGAAAAGAGCCTAAATTGCAGGAATCCCTGTGCTTAATGTCCTAGGGCCAACATGGAGAAGTGAAGGCATCTGTAGGCACATCTCCCGCTGGCAGAAGAACTTGGTAATATTGTCTTCATGGTACTGGTTTTGCATGCATGGAAGATGAAAGAGTTAGTGTGTTACCTTAATTAGGGTTTCTCTTTTAGTGATAAAGCACCACTATCAAGAACATCTTGGGAGAAAAAGGTTCAGCTTAGGGTTCCACAGCCCAGTCTGTTGTATTACCGAATTTGGCTACCAGCACAAAGTATAAACTTGGCACCCTCTGGAACATAGTTTCCATGCTCTAACCTTGAGAAAACACTTCCAAGATGTTTTTACGCCAATAATGGTGGTCTCTTCTTAATCACAACTGATTCTTCAGCCCCAGCTGACCAATGTCAATTGTCCCAATAAGACAAAAGTTTCACTTTTGTAGTTCTTAACTCCAAATTTTGAACATTCCGAATATACTCTTAAAGGAACTCTAAAACTTCCCTCTGAAACATCATGACAGGCCACCATTTTCTGCACTGCTCTCAATATTAATTTTACACAACATAGTACACTGAGCTTTAAATACTCGAAGACTTTTCTAGCCTAAAATTCCAAACACCTACAGTCATCCCACAAATAACCCGGCCAGGTGTATAACAGTAATAATACATTCTCTGTACCAGTTTTCCTATAAAGAGGTTCTGGTAGGCAATTGTGTGAGACTGTGAGTGTGAGGGCCAAGTAGCAATGGAGTCGCAGGATTTTAGCAATGTTAGAACTTGGAGATGTCCAACAAAGAAATTTGTAGACAAGAAGTAGAACCCAGCCTAAGAGAGAAGATACATGTGTTGTACTCAACAGATTTGGAAGGGTAAGAACACAATCCATTTGGAGCTCAGCAACTTTTATCACAAGGCACAGATATGCATATAGAAGTGTCTGTCCTACTTGACTTTGGTTGTGCTTTGGTCCAGTCATTCCTTGCTATACTTCGATTTTCTACACCAGAATGGGAATGCTTGTTCAATGACAGTGTATTTGACAAGTTGTAACTTGCTTTTAATTTTGTAAGAGTTTACTCTTAAGAGATTATCTTGAACTCTGGAAAGGTGGACTTTGGGTTTTTAAACTTCAAATCATTAAAAACTGTGGGAACTTTTGAAGTTGGGTTATACTTTACATTATAAAATGAACATAAGACTTTGGGCATAAAGGCTAGAAGGTTATAATTTCATTGTATTAGGGTAGCAAGATGATCAGTAGTTAGGCCGTGATGATTAACAGTGATGATCAACTTAACAAGATTTAGAACCAGATAGAAAACTAAGCTGTGACAAATTATTTTGATTAGGTTAATTGAAGTAGGATCCTGAAGACTGGCTTCAAGGCAGCATTAAAAAAGGAGAAAGTGAAAAAAATAAATACAATATTTAAAGGGCCAGTAAGCAAAATGGCACAACTGGCACTTAGTGCTTGCCACTAAGACTACGAATTAACATTCAATCTCCAAAGACCTGATGGGAAGAAGGGATCCCAATTCTGCAACCTGTCCTTTGACCAAATACATCTACATACAACAAGTGCTGACAAGGAGGTGGAGAGAACAGAGTCCTTCTGTACTGTTGGCAGGGATGCCAACTACTTCAACCACTATGGAAGTCAGCATGAGGGTTGTCAAAATATTAGACACATATACACACTAATGAGGGAGTACACATACATGCAAAATAAATAGATAAATAAATGTTAATAAAATGAAATGAAAAGGGAGAAAGTAAGCTGCCTGCTTCCATTTCCTTAGCCATGATGATGATTGACTGACTAAATAAACCTTTCTTTCTAAAAGTTGTTTTGGTCATGGTATTTTATCACAGCAACAGAAAAGTAACTAAAACAACCATATTGTACAAAGATGTCTTTTCATCTTATTTGATAAGAAACAATTCTGAATTCAAAATTTGTGGGGTTTTTGTAGAAGTATAGTTTCTACAAACTTTTAAAACATATGATTATAATGGTACTAAAATAATAATAAGTTTTCTTCCCAGGATCCTGTCTTTAATAGTAGTTTTCAATTCTCAAATACATTTAAAAAAATAAATCTGAAGGTTTTATTGCTTACATGCTTATCAAATATAACAGTACCTAGTTTCAAGCACCTAAAGCAAAAAAAATACCATTTTTTCTTCCTTAAGGAACACACTTGTTACTTATTTACAACAGTGTTAATATAGCACAACATCCTGGTACTATATTAAAATATATGGTCAATTACATCAAGTAATCTGAAATATTCAGATGGAAATTGTTACATAAAGTATCATCCATTCTATGGTGCAGTATCAGGTTTACACACAGAGTACTGTTTTGTAACATAATTCCAAAAGATGACAAAGATATTTCATAAATTTTATCATACTCTAACATTATAATGATGTAGGAACTGTGCCAACATTTTTTATGTCAATTAAAATTGAAAATGTTCAAGTTCCTCAAATAATTGATATTTTCATGAAAATGGAATGATAAACATGTGAATTGATGCATTTAGGTAATTATTGTTTAGAAAGATTAATAAACATAAAACTTACCTTGACATTTAAAGAATTTTATATAATTTTATATAATTGAAAAAGATGTTTAAATAATAATTTCATACCATTTAGGGGGATATTTACAGTATTTATTCAATTAGTTCTTCTGAATAATCAATTTAGAATATTATCCAACTCAGTAATAATGAAAAATGAATATTTCACCAACTATAATAGGAAAATATAAGTGATATCAAGAGATGCTTCAAATACAAATAGAAGCTGATATCCACAATGTAAAACTAAGGTCTTAAATGGTAAATCAATAAGAAATTAATAATTAAGAATATAATGCAGTCAACAATGATCACATACTAGTAAGACTGTGGATGACATTTTCTCCCAGACTACATGGTGTCTTATAATTCTATGAAAGCTAGCCAGCAGGAAGAAAGATTTCTGCTTAGCATGAACTTGGTTTCTTCATAACTTGTGACCCAAGTGTGTATTATTTTCAGTAAAATGGTCTTTTGATTCAATACTGACTAGTAAAAAGGAAATCAGACGTGTAAGGTCAAATATCTGTATGGTTTTGGAGGTCTCTAGGACACTTCCTACCAATTACTTAAGAGAAGGTGTCCCACATAGGGTCCTGGACTTTATAGTAGGCAACATAAGACTTTTGGGAGTTCTGGGTAGGCTTACTCCTATTAAATTTCTCTCTCTCTCTCTCTCTCTCTGTCTCTCTCTCTCTCTCTCTCTCTCTCTCTCTCTCTCTCTCTCTCTCTCCCTCCCTCTCTCTCTCTCTCTCTGAGTATCTGTGTCATAGCTTATAAAATTGTACAATTCCATATGATTTTTCAAAAGTACTTAGTATTAGTTATTCTGCACTTACTACTTTACCTAGCCTATTTCTCATCCCTTTCCTAATGTAAACCTCTTTACTCACTACTCCTCTTTATCAAGTTGTGAATGCTGTGAACTTCCACAAGTACCAAAAAGGCAAGATGTGCTCATGTGTGCAATGGTGGTACAAATGTTACAGGAGTAACCAATTCATTTTTTATTTAATGTAAGGCCTACTCGACAAGAGGAAACACAGACCTGGTATTGCAAATCTTGCCAAGAACTCATGGCTAAGGAACTTACAGGCCCCAATGGTAGACTATTATTATTTTGTTAAATGAACATAGTATCTTTTAGCCCTTTAAATTTTTCTCTAATACAATTAACATGTCTTAGGCCTTGTCAGAGAAGTTTAGCACAAAAAAAGCAATGCCCTTTTCTGACTTCTGCAGACTCCTACAGTCCTGCAGTGCATATAAGCCACAGAAATCTCACACTCATACACACTTTTTTTAAAAATATTATTTTAAAATAGGAAGAAATGATCTGGTAACTCAGAATGAGGTCTAAGGACTGATAATGAAGAGGAATGTTGCTCAGTCTTATTAATAGCAGGAAAGTGTTATTTAAGGTAATACAACTTCTAAACCATTTCTAATCCTTACAGGCCTTACCCTATTCAAGCTGTTTTAATCCCACACACTCAGATTTGGCCATCATTTAATATATTATCTATAAATGATTTAAAGTATAAATATATAAGATTTAGAATTTGGTTAAAAAACATGGTTTTGTTGTTGTTGTTGTTGTTTTTCTACAAAGAGGACAAAAATCAAATATTCTCCCATTGGTATAAACAATTTTAAGAGAAAGTATTACCTACTGAGAAAAGATTGCAAACATTTTTTTGTTTTGTTGTCCCCTCCACCACCCCATCAGCTTTTTTTTTTCACTGCAGTATCACTGATGGGAGAGTGTCACTGAGAGAGAGAACCCTGTCCAATCACTCAAGGAAACAGCATACTGTCTCAGCAGAAGCTGATATAAACCTGGGAATGCAGCTTCATGCCTGCCATTCCTTGACCATTCTATGTCACCACTTATATCTCCTTTGAGTCTTTAGTTTACTGAGAACATTTAGAATAGGTACTATGCTTTTATAAGATATTCATCAAATAATTCTGGCAGTTGCAGTAGTCCACTTATATCCAAACTATTCAAAACTAAGACACTTTTTCCTTTAGATGCAAAGAACACAGATTCTATATCATCATCATCATCATCATCATCATCATCATCATCATCACCATCAATCATCTCATCATCATCTAGAAGGCATTACCTAGGTGTTGGAGAACCGTGCTGTTGAGTCAAATTCTCCCATGACTAGACAGTTCTCTGAGTATGGCCAAAAATGGAGGACTCTCTATCTCAGCAAGGCCTCCCTTTCACTTCCTGAGTGTAGATTATCCCTCAACACATGTTCCTGGCCTTGTTTAAACTTCCCTTTTCTGCCTGACTTTGTCTCTGAACACAAGTACTTGGCCTCATCTGAAGAATGACCTTGTTCAGAACTGCTTAATTCAGTACCCACTCTGGCTTCTCACCCGCATGATAATCAGGTACTGTATTATGACCAATTAGATCTTTCTACCATACACCTAAAAGTCTTTATATACCCTATTCATGGAACAATAGAGGTGATTGTCTCACCAAAGTTGATCCCAGAAGTTAATCTGTTGATACTGATGGCCAGTTTCAAAGAAACCCAGTTTCTTTGTCCTCATGGGCTGTTGAGCAATGTTCCCTGAAGAGAAGGGAGACCCACTGTACTGGCTGGCTTTGTGTCAACTTGAAACAAGCTGGAGTTATTAAAGAGAAAGGAGCTTTAGTTGATAAAATGCCTCCATGAGATCAATGCAGCTGTTCTCAATTAGTGATCAAGGGGGGAAGGGCTCTTGTGGGTGGTGCCATCCTTGGGCTGGTAGTCTTGGGTTCTATAACAGAGCAAGCTGAGCAAGCCAGGGGAAGCATGCCAGTAAGTAACATCCCTCCATGGCTTCTGCATCAGCTCTTGCTTCCTGACCTGCTTGAGTTCCAGTCCCAACTTCTTTTGATAATGAACAGCAACATGGAAGTGTAAGCTAAAAAAACCTTTGCCTCCTCAACTTGCTTCTTGGTCATGATGTTTGTGCAGGAATAGAAACCCTGACTAAGACACCCACTGTTGGGAACCTATAGACTACTCTGGCCAGAAAATCAAATAGCCCAACTGTGGGTATTCACCTCCCCCCTCTTCCAAATTTAATCCTGCATTCTCACCCCCAGATCTGTAGCAGACCACATACTGGAGCCTTCACATATTCTATCTTTTTATACTCAGTGGATGATGCAGTTCTCTAGATCTTCTTCCTAAAACTGATTTTAAATGAATACACAAAATACCCAAACTTATGAAGACACAAAGAAGGATTGTTTTAAGGTTTATATTAAGAAGCAAGTTAATAGTATTAAGTGCCTACATTTAAAAAAAAGGGATAGATTTCATACTAGAAACTTAACAGCACACATGAAAGATCTAGAACAAAGAGAAGAAGTTATATATAAAAGAAGTAGGTGACAAAAAAATAATCATACCCAGGGCTTCTGAAAGAGTAGCCAGTGTTTTTAACTATTGACCCATAGCACCAGCCTCAGATAAGAAATTCAAATAGACAAGTAATCTCTAGTAAAATAGAAATATTTAAAATCTCCCAAGCATGAAACAGTCCAGAGTTATATGGTGTTAGCACAGAATTCAAGCAAACTTCAAAGAAGGTTTAATACCAATACTCATTAATTTATTGCACAAAATAGAAATGTTAGGAACATTGCCCAATACATTTTATGAGACCACAGTTATGCTTATTCCAAAACTACAGAGAGATCCAACAAAGTAAAAGTATTGCAGAACAATTTCTGTTATGAACATAGATGCGAAAAAATCTCAAAAAAGTACCCACAAACTGAATCCAAGAATACATCCAAAAGATTATCCACCAGGATCAAGTTGGCTTCATCCTAGAGATACAGAGATGGTTCAACATATGTAAATTGATTAATATAAACAAACTAAAGACAAAACACATGAAGATCTCATTAGATATAGAAAAGTTCTTTGACAAAATACAATACCTCTTTATGATAAATGTTCTGGAGTGATTAGGTATACAAGGGACATAACTTAACATAATAAAAGCAATTGACAGGAAGCCCATAGCCAATATCAACTCAGGGAAACTCAAAACATTTTCACAAAAATCAGGAATAAGACAAAACTTTCTACTCTTTCTATTTAATCAATGTAGTAATTTAAGTCTTAGGAGACAGCTGATGGAGATCAACACAATAGAAATAGGAAGGGAAGAAGTCAAAGCATCCTTATTGGCAGATGTTATGATAGTATACTTTTATGATCCTAACAATTCCACCAGGAAACAACGGATAAACATTTTCATCAATATCATAGTAGTAGTTGTATACAAAATTAACTCAAAATAATCAATAGCCGTCCTATATGCAAGTAGCAAATATTCTAAGAATGGTATCAGGGATTTATCACATTTTACGTTACCCTCAAACAATATGAAACATTTTTGGGGTGAATTTAATCAAGAAACTGAAAGACTTGCATGATATAAACATTAACACTGGATAAAAAATTGAAGAAGATATCAGAAGATGGAAAGCTCTCTCATACTCATGAATCAGTAGAATTAATATAGTGAAAATGACAATCCTCTCAAAAGCAATCTACAGGTTCAATAAAATTTCCCATCAAATTGAATTCTCCCCAAAATTCCAGTACAGTTCTTCACACTTCACAATGGGAGAGTTTTCAACTTCATAAGAAAAAGCCCAAGATAGCTAAAAGAATCCTAAATAATCAAAGCATTGCTGGAGGTATCACAATCCAGAAATAAATCTCATTTTATATGCTAAAGTTATTGCCCCATTCTGTAATAAAAGCTATAAAATAATTATTTAACAATTGTATAATCTAAACATTATTCTTCATCAGGGTAACATCCTGGCAAATAACAACTGTTGTCCCTCTTTAATTTGAATGATTATTGTGAACAATATCAGTTATATATACCAATTCTTTTTTATTAATTTAGTACATTGCTTAATATGATAGGCCATTACCTCTTTATTATTTTC
Source organism: Uromys caudimaculatus (assembly GCA_028551405.1). Taxonomy (NCBI): domain Eukaryota; kingdom Metazoa; phylum Chordata; class Mammalia; order Rodentia; family Muridae; genus Uromys; species Uromys caudimaculatus. The sequence continues at coordinate 68,351,830 of CM052702.1, read as the reverse complement.
TTTCTTATTTATTCTCTCTCTTCCTCTCTCTCTCTCTCTCTCTCTCTCTCTCTCTCTCTCTCTCTCTCTGTGTGTGTGTGTGTGTGTGTGTGAATGAGGGGGGGTTGTGGTAGTATGGAGAGACCAGATCACAAGACATGTGTGTATGTGTGTGTGTATGTATGTAGAATCACAGAATCAGTTTGCAAAATCAATTCTTTCTTTCTATCATATGATCAAACTGACCCAGAGATCAACCTCAGATTGTCGGGCTTAGAAGCAAGCACTGTCACTCATTGAGCTATCTCCTCTACCCTCCAATGCAGAATTATTTTGGCTGAATTTTAATTGAGGTAACAAGACCCTTTCACTATGGGTGAGACCATTCCCTGAGCAGAGGGATTCAGGACTGTGTAAATGGAGGAAGCTAGTTGAGCACTAGCTCGCACGTATTCAATGCTCTTTCTGGCTTAAGAGCCTGTCACTGTTACCCACATTTTTTGCAATGATGGTCTGTAACCTTGTGAGCTGAAATAAATCTCCCTTGAGTCACTTTTGTGTGGGTATTTTATCAGCTGCAAGAGAAAAAACACGAAGATAACATTAAACAGAAAACTCAACAAGTCGTTCAACATTGTGCCCAAGTACAACAATTCACTTGTGATGCTTTACACAGAAGTTCTGTTTTGCCTGTCCTCAACATTCCATATGGAATTATGCACTATGCACTATTTTGTGGGTACCATTTTTTCTCACCTGGCTTCCATTCTGATACAACACTTATGACTATGGATTATTGTAGTTCTATTTATGTGTAGTATTGTGTATGAATTCATCATGATTTCTTTACACATGCCACGTTTTATAAATATTCTTATAGACTTATCATTACCAGGATTATATTCAGATCCAATTACTGGATTAAGTTTGGGGTGAACATACTTATCACGTTGTTCTTTTGCTCCCATTGGTAATCATCAGATTTCTTCCCATTTGGCTGTATCATTAATATGATAAGAGGATTTAGACTTGAGTCTTCATTCTGAACTTCATAACTCTGGTAATTCTTTTCAGTTTCTTTTATCTGCAAACTTTTAAATAAACTTTTTATTTTGTCTGTCAAATCACTTTAGAACATTAAATATTTTTGAAGTCAAGTATAAAATATTACATTAGCCTATTCACCTCTTGCCCTGGAAAGAATGTGGAAAATACTAAAAATTGTTTTTGCCAAATGGCCAGAGAATTAAAAACTAAAATGTTCCCAATATTCAGTTGTTTGCTTTCCACTTGCATTTTGCACATAATCTGTAGAGTGACTTAAACAAACTCAGAATTTTGAGGACAAAATAGCTACTTCATATTATAGTAAGTTAAGATTATGCAATGTCTTTCCTGGGTAAATGTAGTAAACAATCAAAGAATTTCCTGCAAGGAACTTTCCAAAGGGTTAAGTCACCACAGGTGGGGAGATGGCACCTTGACAGGAGTTACATATAGATTCTATGGTGCGGAGAAAGCTCTAGACCTCCTGAGTTCTTGCTGTTGGTATTTATAACTACAGTATTAGGGTTGGTCCCTAAGCATTAGTTTACCACAGGCTCATGCTTCCTTTAGAATTACTTCCTCATCATAGTAAATACTTTTTATTTATTTATTTACACCCCAGATTTTATTCCCCACCTGCTACTCTCCCATTGTTCCACATCCCATGCCTCCACCCCACCCCACCCTGTTTCCACGAGGATGACACCACTCCCATCCCCCACTCCCCACCCCACCTGACCTCTAAACTCCCTGGTGCCTCCAGTCTCTTGAGAGTTAAGTGCATCATCACTGATTGAATCCAAACCCGGCAGTCCTCTGCTGTATATGTGTTGGGGCCTGCATATCAGCTAGTGTATGCTGCCTGTTTGGTGTCCAGTGTTTGAGAGATCTTGGGCATCCAGATTAATTGAGTCTGTTGGTCCTCCTACAGGGTTGCCCTCCTCCTCAACTTCTTCCAGCTTTCCCTAATTCAACAACAGTGGTCAGCAGCTTCGGTCCATTGGTACAAATATCTGCATCTGACTCTTTCAGCTGTTTGTTGGGTCTACCTGAGTGCCGTTATGCTAGGTTCCTTTTTGTGAGCACACCAAAGCCTCAGTAATAATGTCAGGCCTTGGGACCTCCCTTTGGGCTGGATCCAACTTTGGGCCAGTCGCTGGACCTTCTTTTCCTCAGGCTTCTCACAATTTCCATTCCTGTAGTTCTTTCAGACAGGAGCAATTATGGGTCAGAGTTTTGAGTGTGGGATGGCAACCCCCCCCCCTCATTTGATGCCCTGTCTTCCTGCTGGATATGAGCTCTATAAGTTCCCTCTCCCTACTCTCAGGCATTTCATCTAAGGTCCCTCCCGTTGAGTCCTGAGAGTTTCTCACCTCCCAGGTCTCTGGTGCATTCTGGAGGGTCCCCCCATTCTCCTACTTCCTGAGGTTGCTGTTTCCATTCTTTCTGCTGGCCCTCAGGGCTTCAGTCTTTTTCCCTCACCCAATACCAGATCAGGTTTATCTCTTACCCCAGCCCCCCGTCCACTTTCTCTCCTAGGTCCCTCCCTCCCTACCCACTTGTGATTGCTTTCTTCCAAAAGATGCCCACCATGCCACAGGGACACATGTTCCACTATGTTCATAGCAGCTTTGTTTGTGATAGCCAGAAGTTGGAAACAACCCAGATGTCCCAAAATGGAAGAATAGAAACAGAAAATGTGGTTCATTTACACAACTGAGTACTATTCAGCTATTAAAAATGAGGACATCATGAGTTTTGCAGGCAAATGGATGGAACTAGAAAATATCATTCTGAGTGAGGTAACTCAGACCCAAATGGACATGCATGGTATGTACACACTAGTAAGTGGATATTAGCCAAATAGTACAGAATAGCGAGGATATAATCCAGGAACTCAGGAAGGTTAATAAGCAGAAGGGCCCAAGTGAGGATACCACTCAGGAGGGAGGAGAAAGTAACCAACAACAGAAGGCAGAGGGAAGGAAGAACCTGGCTAGGAGAGGGGAAGAGGGAAGAAAAGGGGAACATGACCAGGTATGGTAGAGGGGGAGAAGGGGACAGGAGAGAAGCCCTGAGGGCCAGCAGAATAAATTGAAATATGCAACCTTGAGTGGTAGGAAGTGGGGGGGGACCCTCTAGAAAGTACCAGAGACTGGGGAGCCTAGAGACTTTCTACTCAATCAAGGTGACATTAGTTGAAATGCCCAAGAGTGGGGAGAGCAAACTCAAAGAGTCCATCTTTAGTAGATAGACAGGACCCCGATTAAAGGGATGGAGTTACCAACCCATAGTCAAAATTTCTGTCCCAGAATTGTTCCTGCCTAAAAGATCTGCAGGGACAAAATTGGAGAGGAGACTGAAGGAAAGATGGTCCACTGACAAGCCCAACTTTGGGTCCATCTCAAGCATAGGCTCCAAGGCCTGACACTATTATTGCTGCTATGGTGTGCTTACAGACAAGAGCCCAATAGCTGACTGAGACAGAGCAGATACTTATACCTAAGCAAAGAACTGAAGTCAGGGACCCCTGTGGTTGAATTTGGGGAAAGCTGGAAGAAACTGAGGAGGAGGGAAACCCCATAGGAAGGCCAACATTCTTGACTAAGCGGAACCCTTGAGATCTCTCAGACACTGAGCCACCAAACAGGCAGCATACATTAGCTGGTCTGAGGCCCCTAACACATATACAGCAGAGCAGTGCCTGGTCTGGCCTCAGTGGGAAAAAACACATCTAACGCTCAAGAGACTTGGGGCCCCAGGGATTGGGAAAGCCTAGTGAAGGTGTGTAAGGTGGGGACAGACTCTTGGAAACAGGGGGGAGGAGAAATGGGATGAGAAACAGTGGGAGGGTGGACCAGGAAAAGGGTGATGACTGGACTGTTTATATATATATATTTATATATATATTTATATATATATATTTATATATATTTATATATATTTTATATATATTTTATATATTTTTATATATTTATATATTTATTTATATTTATATTCATATTCATGTTCATGTTCATGTTCATATTCATATTTATATTTATATTTATATTTATATTTATATTTATATTTATATTTATATTTATATGTAATTTTTTAAAAGATTTATTTATTTATTTATTTATTTATTTAATGTATATGAGTATGCTGTAGCTGTCTTCAGACACACCATAAGAGAGCATCAGATGCCATTCAGATGGTTGTGGGCTACCACATGGTTGCTGGAAATTGAACTCAGTATCTATGGAAGAGCAGTCACTGCTCTTAACTGCTGATCCATCGCTCCATGGATGGAACTAGAAAATATCATCCTGAGTTAGGTAACTCATCCCCAAAAGGACATGCATCGTATGTACTCACTAAGAAGTGGATATTAGCCAATAATAATAATGACGACGATGACGACAATGATGATGATGATGATGATGATGATGATAATAATAATAATAATAAAAGTACAGAATACCCAAGATACACAAAACTCAAAAAGGTCACCAAGCTGAAGGGCCCAAGTGAGGACATTTGAATCCCACTTGGGAGAGAGAAGAAAGCAATCACAAGTGGGGGGGGAGGGACCTAGGTGGGAAAGGGGACAGGGGGTGGAAAGAGGAGAACATGATCTGGTACTGGGTGGGCAAAAAGACCTTGAGAGCCAGCAGAAAGAATGGAAACAGGAAACCTCAGAGGTAGGAGGTTGGAGGACCTGACAGAATATATCAGAGACCTGGGAGGTGAGAGACTCTCAAGACTCAAAGGGAAGAAACTTAGATGAAATGCCCTACAGTGGGGAGAAGGAACTTACAGAGCCTACCTCCAGTAGAAAGACAGGGCATCAAGTGAGGGATGGGGTTGCCATCTCACAGTCAAAACTCTGATCTAATTGTTCCTGTCCAAAAGAACTGCAGTGATGGAAATGAAGAGGAGCCTATCCAGCTCATGGGGAGGCTCTAAGGCCTTACACTATCACTGAGGTAATGGAGTGCTCACAAAAATGGACCTATCATGACTGCCCTTCAAAAGACCCAACAAACAGCTAAAAGAGTCAGATGCAGATATTTGTACCCAACCAATGAACAGAAGCTGCTGACCCCTGTGGTTGAATTAGGAAAAAGCTGGAAGAAGCTGAGGAGTAGGGTGACCCTGTAAGAGGAGCAGCAGTCTCAATTAACCTGGACCACCAAGATCTCTTAGACAATGGACCACCACCCACCAGGTAGCATACATCAGCGGATATGAGGCCCTCAACACAAATACAGCAGAGGACTGCCTGGTCTGGGTTCAGCCAAAGAAGATGCACCTAACCCTCAAGAGACTGGAGGCCCCAGGGAGTTTAGAGGTCTAGTGGGGTGGGGTTGGGGGTTGGGAACATGCTCATGGAGACAAGGGCTGGGGAGGAGGTATAAGATGGGGAACAGTCAGAGGGTGGACCAGGAAGGGGATAAAATATGGAGTGTAAAAAAAAAAAAAAAGATAAATTTGTTTTGAAATGCAAAATGAAAAGTTTAAAACAAGTCAAAGTTTAATATTCATTTAATTAAAATAATGAATGAAGAATGAATATTTTATTTTCTCTTTCTGAACAGGTTTTGTTGTGGAAAAGAAACATTATAGCTTGTGTTTTAATTAATGGGTTACTGCAATATTCTATAATGCTTAGCATTTATTGTTACAGAAAGTACTTTATAGCTTAAAGCCCCAATATAAAAACTGTGGACCTGTTACTGCCATCAGTCCTCTCCTCTGGTGCAATGATTTTTCATATGCATTTATTAGTTCTTTGCTCCTATACACAGAGAGCTCAGATCCTATAGCATAAAACTCAAAGTAAAGAGAAAAGAAGACATAGTTGTGTCAGTTATTCAAGTTTAGGAAAAGCTTTCTCCAAGAGATAGTGACTATGCACTTTTGCAGGATATTTGATCACATTGTGAACCCTGAGATTTAGTTATTTATTCAGAAAAACCTGTTTCTAGTTGTGGGGTAGCTCAGCCCTTAACACACACCTTTAATCTCTCTGGCTGGAGACACAACCATAGTACACACCTTTAATCCCAAATAAACATAAATTTGATTGTAGAAGTAAGCCTCATGTTTGAATGTGATGTTTAGTTGAGTGTTGGGCAAAGTGATGAATCAGAGGAAGGTTTGAAAGAATAGGATTTCTTCTTTCAACAAACCCCAAAGAGGATAGCCACACAAACATAATTCTGCCTCTAACAACAAAAATATTAGATAGCAACAATCACTTTTCCTTAATATCTCTTCACATCAATGGACTCAATTACACAATAAAAAAACATAGACTAACAGACTGCATAAAAAAACAGCACCCAGCATTTTCTGCATTCAGGAAATGTACCTCAGTGACACAGACAGACACTACCTCAGAGTAAAAGGCTGGAAAAAAAATTCCAAGCAAATGGTCCCAAGAAACAAGCTGTAGTAACCATTCTAATATCGAATAAAATCGACTTTTGACCAAAAAGTTATCAAAAAAGATAACAAAGGACACTTCATACATGTCAAAGGAAAACCACACATAGCTACCAAGATGACCTCTCAATTATGAACATCTATGCTCCAAATGCAAGGGCAACCACATTCAAAAAAGAAAGTTTACTAAAGCTCAAAGTGTACATTGCACCTCACAAAATAATAGTGGAACACTTCAACACCCAACTCTTATCAATGGACAGATCATGGAAACACAAACTAAACAGAGACCCAGTGAAACTAACAGAAGTTATGAACCAAATGGAATTAGCAGATCTGTAGAAATTGAATCTTTCATCCTAAAATGAAAGAATATATCTTCTTATAAGTAGCTCATGGTTCCTTCTCCAAAATTGACCATATAATTGGTCACAAAACAGGCCTCAACAGATACAAGAAGACTGAAATAATCCCATGCATCCTATCAGATCATCAAGGACTAATGCTGGTCTTCAATAACAACAAAAACAAAGCTCACATACATATGGAAGCTGAACAATGATAACTTGATCATGGAAGAAATAAAGAAATAAATTAAAAACTTAACATTTAATAAAAATGAAGGCCCAACATACCCAAACTTATGGGTATGAAAGCAGTGCTAAGAGGAGAATGCATAGCTCTGAGCGCCTCCAAAAAGAAACTGGAGAGAGCATACACAAGCAGCTTGACAGCACACCTGAAAGCTCTAGATCAAAATGAAGCAAATACACCCAAGAGGGTGTAGACATCAAGGAATAATCAAACTCATGGCTGAAATCATCTAAGTAGAAACAAAAAGAACTATACAAAGAATCAACAAAACCAGGAGCTGGTTCTTTGAGAAAATCAACAAGATAGATAAACCAAAAGCCAGTCTGAAAAGAGAGCAGAGAGATAGTAGTCAAATTAACGAAATCAAAAATGAAAAGGAAGGCATAACAACAGAAATCAAGGAAATCCAAAAAATCATCAAATCCTATGACAAAAGCCTATACTCAACAAAACAGGAAATTCTGGATAAAATGAATGATTTTCTAAACAGATACAAGGTACCAAAGTTAAATCAGGATCAGATAGACCAGCTAAACCCATAACCCCTAAAGAAATAGAAGTAGTCATTAAAAGTGTTCCAACAAAGAAAAGCCCAGGACCAGATGGGTTTAGTGTAGAATTCTATCAGATCTTCAAAAAAGACCTAATACCAATACTCTTCAAACTATTTCATAAAATAGAAACAGAAGGAACACTACCCAATTCGTTCTATGGAGCCACAATTAAGTTTATACTTAAACCACGCAAAAACCCATCAAAGAAAGATAGCTTCAGACCAATTTCCTTTATGAATATTGATAGAAAATACTCAATAAAATTCTCTCAAACCCAATCCAAGAACACATCAAAAATCATTCACCACCGTCAAGTAGGCTTTATCCCAGCAATATAGGGATATGGTTTAATATTCAGAACTCCATTAATGTAGTCCACTATATAAACAAACTCAAAGAAAGAAAACCACATGGTCATTTCCTTAGATGCTGAAAAAGCATTTGACAAAATTCAACACCCCTTCATGGTAAAAGTCTTGGAAAGGTTAGGAATTCAAGGCCCATACCTAAACATAGTAAAATCAATATACAGCAAACCAGTAGCCAATATCAAACTAAATAGAGAGAAACTTGAAGTAGTCACACTAAAATCAGGGACTATACAAGGATGTCCACTCTCTCCCTACCTATACAGTATAGTACTTGAAGTTATAGCCAGAGCAATTAAACAACAAAATAAGGTCAAAAGGATAAAAATTGGAAAGAAAGAAGTCAAAATGTCACTATTTGCAGTTGATATGAGAATGTACTTATGTGACCCCCCAAATTCCAGCAGAGAACACCTAAACCTGATAACCAACTTCAGCAAAGTAGCTGGATATAAAATTAACTCAAACAAATCAGTAGCCTACCTCTACCAGCTGAGAAAAAAAAATCGAGAAACAACACCTTTCACCACAATCACAAATAATATAAAATACCTTGGTGTGTCTCTAGCCAAGCAAGTGAGAGATCTGTACGAAGTCTCTGAAGAAAGTAATCAAAGAACTCAGAAGATGGAAACATCTCCCATGCTCATATATTGGCAGGATTAATATAGTAAAACTGGCCATCTTACCCCTAAAGATTCACTGTAATCTCCATCAAAAATCTAACTCACTTCTTCATAGAGTTAGGAAGAGCAATTCTCAAATTTATCAGGAATAACAAAAAACCCAGGATAGATAGCGAAACTATTCTCAACAATAAAAGAACTCCTGGTAGAATCACCAACTCTGACCTCAGGCTGTACTATAGAACAATAGTGGTAAAAAACTGTATTGTATTGTTGCCAAAACAGTCAGATAGATCAATGGAATAGAATTGAAGACCCAAAAATGAACTCATACACCTATGATTACTTGATCTTCGACCAAAGAGCTAAACCATCCAGCGGAAACAAAATAGCATTTTCAACAAATGGTGCTGGTTCAACTGCCAGTCAGCATGTGGAAGAATGCAAATTGACACATTCTTATCTCCTAGTACAAAGCTCAAGTCCAAGTGGATCAAGGACCTCTACTTAAAGCCAGATACACTGAAACTAATAGAAAAGGAAGTGGAGAAGAGCCTCAAATACATGGGCACAGGGGAAAATTTCCTGAACAGAACACCAATGGTTTATGCTCTAAGATCAAGAATCAACATATGGGACCTCATAAAATTGCAAAGTTTCTGTAAGGCAAAGGACACTGTCATTAGGACAAAACAGCAACCAACAGATTTGGAAAAGATCTTTACCAATCCTTTATCTGATAGACGGCTAATATCCAATATATACAAAGAACTCAAGAATTTAGACTTCAGAGTACCAAATAACCCTATTAATAAATGGGGCACAGATCTAAACAAAGAATGCTCATCTGAGGAATATCGAATGCCCAAGAAGCACCTAAAGAAACGTTCAACATCCCTTGTAATCAGGGAAATGCAAACCCAAAAACCTTGAGATTACACCTCACACCAATCAGAATGGCTAAGAACAAAAACTCAGAAGACAGCAGATACTGCTCAGTATGTGGAGAAAGTGGAACACTCTTCCATTGTTGATGGGATTACAAGCTATTACAATCACTCTGGAAACCAGTCAGGTGGTTCCTCAAAAAACTGAATATAGTACTATGTAAAGATCCAGCTATACCACTCCTGGGCATATCCCCAGAGGATGCTCCAATATATAACAAGGACACATGCTCCACTATGTTCATAGCAACCTTATTTATAATACCCAGAATCTGTAAAGAACCCAGATTTCCTTTTAAAGAGGAATGAATACAGAAAATGTGGTACATTTACATAATGGAGTACTACTCAGCTATTAAAACCAATGACATCATGAAATTCTTAGGCAAATGGATGGAACTAGAAAATACCATCCTGAGTTAGATAACCCAGTCACAAAAAAACACATATGATATGCACTCACTGATAAGTGGATATTTGTCCAAAAGCTCTCAGAATACCCATGATACAATTCACAGACCACATGAAGCTCAAGAAGAAGAAAGACCAAAGTGTGGATGGTTCAGTCCTTATTGGTAGGAGAAACAAAATACTCATTGGAGGAAATATGGTGACAAAGTTTGGAGGAGAAACTGAAGCAAAGGCCACTCGGTGAATTCCTGATCTGAGGATCCAACCCGTATACAGACACCAAACCCAGACACTATTGCAGATGCCAAGAAATACTTGCTGACAGGAGCCTGATATAGCTATATCCTGAGAGGTTCTACCACATTATGAACAATACAGAGGCAGATGCTCACAGCCTACCATTAGACTGAGCACTGGGTTCCCAATGGAGGAGTTAGATAGAGGACTGAAGGAGCCGAAGGGGTTTGCAATCTCATAGGAAGAACAACAATGTCAACTAATGAGACACCCCAGAGCTCCCAGGGACTAAACCACCAAAAAAAGTGTACACATGTAGGGACCCATGGCTCCATCTGTATATGTAGCAGAGGATGGCCTTGTCAGGCATCACTGGCAGCACAGGCCCTTGGTCCTGTGAAGGCTTGATGCCCCAGTGTAGGGGAATCCCAGGGTGGAGATGCAGGAGTGGGTGGGTGGAAGAGCACCCTCACAGAAGAAGGGGGGGTGGATGGGATAGGGGGATTCTGGAGGGGAAACTGGGAAAGGTAATAACATTTGAACTGTAAATTAATAAGATAATCAATAAAAATGATAAATAAAAATAGAAAGAATAGGATTTGCCCATCTCTCAGGAGTAGAGTAAAGGGATGCTACTTAAGAGAGCAGTGGGGGGGGAGAGAGAGACAGAGACAGAGAGAGAGAGAGAGAGAGAGAGAGAGAGAGAGAGAGAGAGAGAGAGAGAGAGAGAGAGTTTTTTCAGGACATTTTTACAGAGACAAGTTGCAGAGAAAGAACAAGCTAGACCAGGTGAAGACAGAATGAGCTGGAGAGTGAGAAGGAGCCAGAAAATCAGAATATATTGCCAAATTTAGTAGGAGGCCAAGCAGAGCAATTCAGGAGAAGTCAAGAGAAGTTAAATTGGATCAGGAGAGGAGTTTGAGCCAGAACAGATTAGTTGAATCAGCCAGGAAGAGTTCAGAAAGATCTAGAAAAGGCGAGTCTATTGAACAATTAAGTCTCAGAGGCTCAAAGCATTCTAGGCCTAGATTAGATTATATACAAGCAGTAAGCCTCAGAAGTGACAATGACAACAGGCTTCAATAGTGCACCAGCCACATTAAGGAGATCTAGGTATAATGTGGCACACCATGATTTACCTTGTTTAGTAGGCTTTGGGTAATTAACAAACACCATTGCAGTTTTCTGAGCTCTTGAATTTTCTTGGTTCTCTAACACTGACTACTCAAAATGTTTAGTTAACACTTTTTTTTACAAGTCTTGACATTTACTTTTAGTGCAAGGTGGCTTGCTTTCAGTATGGTTGCTATCCATAGGAAAAGGAAAAAAATATTTTGAAGGAGATTTTATGTATCATTTGCTTAAAAAATGAAGATGGAATAATTGTGACTTTTATGTTGGTGTCACTTCATACTTGAAATCTACTCTGTGTGCCATTTGGGGTACAGTGAGTTAATGTCAGTGGTAATTTCAAAGTATATGCTCTCAAAGAATTTTCTGAGAGGATAGACAGGCTAGTTTGTCATTTTGTTCATGTAATTCTGCTAATATGTAGGAGGGTTCCATGAGATGGCACAACACTTGGGTAATAATTAAAGAATGCTCTTAGATACTCATGGAGTTCACAAAAATATGAAGAAATAACCCAACATTTCAGTGTGACCATTGATTGTTGAATGTGCAAAATGTTACTACCAATTAGTATCTGAAGGCTGAATCTATTTAAATGCAATCACTGGCAGATTTTGAAAAAAACACTTAACACCAAGTAGAAAGAGTGAGAAAGAAAAACCTTACACCAAGAAAATGCAGAAATTACCTGAGATATAAGCTCTCTCCTTGCACCTCCATAAGAGTGAAGATGATATTGCCATGACAGGAAATCAATATAAAATCTCTTAAAACTCTGTAAACATAGAATGGCCCTTGTGTTTGGGGATAATAGTTGTGTTCCTGGGAAATAAATCTCTTTCACATCTCCACAGTTCCATGGTAAAGATAGCTTGTTTTTCAACCAGTCACTCCTCAAATACCTGTTTGTTTCCAATTGTTGTACATCATATCACACAGACAGGGAACTGATAAGTCTGTTTGCTTCTGACTTCAGAGAACATAGGAACTTTATCTAGGTGGGAGGCAGGAAAATTCTTCATTGTTATTGCTTAATGGGTGGATTGACCAGGCATCAAGCTGTCTTTAAAGTTCAAGAAGTTTATGACAAATTCTGTGTCTGAAACAAATTCCAGACAGTCAAACATAAGCAGTTTATTGGAAATAGTTTGGTTTTATTCGAAATATGTCCTTAGGATTATTGATTCAGTGTTTTTCCTCCTCAAATTCTATAACTTAGTTTTCTATTTCCATCATTATGATAGCAAAAAATTGATATTCACCTGTCCAAATGTAAGACATACAAAGGTGGCTGTAAGTGTGGAACAACACCTTGCTTACTGTAGTGCCAACCTCTTCCTTCTTTAGCAGATATTGGGCCTCATTAAGATATATGACTTCTAAGCTTGGTGGATGTGCATACAACATAACCTATCATACTTATGTATCTACCCTTGAAACATGAAAAGAATTTCCAGCTTTAATTAAACCCTCTAAAATAGTGAAGGTCATAGGTCATGTCATGGTTGAGTAGCTTAAGTATTTTATCATGCCTTCCAATTCTTCTATACTTTACAATATCACTATTTTCTGTGCTTGGAATCACTTCATTTGGTATATCTTTAATTACCATCCCATTGCTTGCTACATTTTATTGTGCTCCATTGCTCTCTACAGTTCCAGACAACCATTCCCCTTTGCTATAGCCAAGGAGAGAGTAATATTAAAGTCTGGGAATGAGTTGCTCTGTCCTAGGTGTTATTTGTGAGTTAAATATTACAAACCCCTACTTTAGTATCAGACAACTCTACAAGATGTTCTCTCCCCATGATCCCTCCAAACATTCCTTTTGCAACCCTGGAATGATGAAGACATTTTTGCTTCTAAAATGCTTTCCCTTTTGGATTTCTTATGAAGATGTACATAGACTTAAAAATAACTTTGTAACGTATATCTTATTCAGTTTTTCTTCACAGAACCTACTTTTAAAATATTCCTTTTGATTACTCTGTCTGATTACCATGGTCCTCTAGGAAATCATGTGGGAACAGAGGCTTTCCCATAGAGATTGCTGGACTGAAGTGAGTCAGTGAATGCAAAAGAAAACATTAAAGAATAATGTGCATGTACATGTGTATACACATGCTTGTGCAAAATAAAAACAAGTGGCAGAATAGATTTGAACTCCACCACAAATGCAAATTGCCCTGGTTACTTTCACTGCAAGTCCCAACAGCATGTATCTATTCATATCATCATTTTCATATCTGAAATTCTCATGTGCCCTATCATGAGATGACTGGATTGTGGACCTGAGAAATGAAGAAACAACAGATACATGTACAGAATAGCTGAGATCTCATGAGCTGTGTGCTCTGATGGAGATGTACTAGCTGCCTGGGAACTCAATACATTTATTGCATACAACTGAATGAGGGTCAGGTTAACTAACTTTGATAAGGAGTTTATGTAGGGAAACAGTCTTAGGCTTCAGTCATCAGGAAGGAGGCCACTATCCTTATACTTTCTGCACACATTGCCAGCATTTGTTCTTGGACCAGATGAGAGCCTTGACATTCTCCTGTTCCTGACCCAGGGAAGACCTTGCTATTCCCACAGGTCTGATGCACTAGTGTCCTTAACATGACCGTACTCAGGTCACAAATTCTTATTCATACATATGTACACTTGCTCTCCATAAAGACCATCCAATGAATTGTGCCTTTTGGGCAATCATGATTTTTTTGTTTTTAACATGAAATGTAGAGTTTTTCATAGTAGTTACCTCGAACTGCTTGTAGTTATCACAAAGGAAAACTTACTAAAATGGAAATCTGTTCCTCCATTGTTAAGGAGGCCAGAAATTCAAAATCAAGGCATTGGCATGGTTGGTTCATTCTTAGGCCTCTTCAGAAGGGTGGTTCTCAGCAAACTCTGGATTGTAGCCAAACTACTGCAGTCTACAATCTATGATGGGTCGTCACAACCTTCTATCCAGTGTGCACCTCTGTTCTCGTATGGACACCAATCATTGGGTGACTCGGGACTATCATTAATTTATTAGGATTGTCAACTTAAATAATTAAATTTATGAAGATATTTCCAAACAAAATCATATTCTGAGGTTCTTGGATTGACATGAGTTTAGGGGAGACTACCTCATTAGTAAACAAAAGTTTTGATATTTACTGTTATACTGAAATGCATTCCTTAATAAGAAAAAGATGTAATTGTATTTGTAAGAGTTAAGTCAAAAAAACTCTGACAAGAATGAAGCTTTATTAGGTTCATTATATTAATGACATTTTCTACATCATTACTGTTGTATTAATCTAATTTTCCATAAACATATTTATTCAGTCGTTATAGCCATAGTATCTGCTTTATCCTGAAATAGTATTTTATAAACTAAAGGTGAAACAAACTTTTGAGACTAGAAAAAACTGCTGGTGTCTACTCCACACTCTCAATTCTGAAAATTAATGAGTACTTGTTGGAATAATTTAAAATTCAGTGTTCTGATATTTAAAATCAGATATATCTCAATGAACTTAGCTCTTAGTAATTTCCAGCATGATTCCCATATATTTCTCTCCACCCAATTTTAAGTGTGTTCACGTGTTACCACTTTTAAACTGCAAATGATTTCAGATGCAGGTTGTCCAGTATGTGGTTCCGAAAGACATGTTTGACCCTTTGTAATGAGGACAGAGTTCTGCACTGCAAAGGACTAGAATTGCAGGATGTTCATCATATCCACGTAACCTTTCTCTCTCCCTAACTTCGCTTGACTTTATCTCTGTTCATCCTTCTTTTTCCCTCCTTGTTCCTTCTCATCTCCTTTCCTCCCTCATTATTGTCCTCCTTCCCCTTTTCTCTCCCTTTTTCTCCTATCGTTCTTTCCTTCTCTCATCCCCCTTTTCTCTATCTTCCTTTTCTCAGTTATTTTATATTGGACTTACTACTATGTTGAATTCACATGATCTGTACTATTTACATTATTTTGTACAAATGAAGTGCTTCCTTGCTGTGTTGAGATTCCACTTCAACCTTCCATTTATAAAATAAACTCTAGAGAAATAGTGACTTCTGTAATAAATTGGGTATTGTGGTTATGACTGAAATATAACTAAGAAAATGAATTTAGCATACAAGGATATTCATGCAGTCATTGTAAATAAATTTATAAAAAGCAATACAATGTGCATAAAAATCTGTCATATTACACTAGGGATTCTCTAATGTATTTAGATGACTATTGTTTTATCCTAACAGATGTGTGTGACTATGGAGTCTCAACACCCAAGTTCTAGGTGACGTTGAGCTCTAAGACTCTCACCATGCTGCCTCCTTCTGATGCTCCCTGCCTTGTTTATGAAACCTTTCTCTATTTCTAAGCAGCAGATATGTGAGTTGCATGAGTCTTCTAGAATGAATCAGTTTTTGCCTATGTTGTAGTTCTTGGGAGATAGGGTTCATTTTGTGTAGTGACAACTTTCTTAATATTCAACTCCTTTCTTATTTGTTTATACTTTCTCTGGCCTAAAACAGTTTTGTGACATAAAAGCAATAAATATTTGGGCAAGTAAGAAAGTAGGCTAACAGTTTCCAAAGGCATGAAAACTTGTACTATTTTTCATGTTTCTTTGGTTTCTGGTTGTATTTATTTTTAAATCAATTTTATGCATCTACCTTGGAATAAAAGTGCTTTTTGTTTTCTCACAGAATCTTTCAAAAGTAAAAGTATGAATGAGTGGTTCTAATTTTCATCTTGTATCAGCAAATATTTTGTCATGGGAATTATAAAAAAAATCATTTTAACTTTCCCAAGCATGGGTTCATAATTCTTGTGCTGACTCTCCATTAGTTGATTTCCTATGTTTTTTACATGTACACTTTGAAAGTCAATCTGGCTCTTATTGTATGCAACAATATTAAGACTGACTATCTTTTGTCTACTCAAAATATGTTACTAGTTCCTTAAACATACTCTTTGAGAATTTCTGCCTTATGTTTTTATACTATTTTTAATTTTCTTTCTGGCACCAGCATTGTTCCTCCTTGGCAATGACACCATCATAAACAATACTAAACAATGTTTTTTTTTTTTTTTTTTTTTTTGGTTTTTCGAGACAGGATTTCTCTGTGTAGCCCTGGCTGTCCTGGAACTCACTCTGTAGACCAGGTTGGCCTAGCACTCAGATATCCAACCTGCCTCTGCCTCCCAAGTGCTGGGATTAAAGACGTGCGCCACCACTGCCCGGCAATACTAAACAATGTTACTACCGTCCAAAGTCCCACAGTTTATCAGTCTAAACTAAATTATTGTTCAACATTAATAAGAACAATATCTTGGGGAAGCCTATATACCAAATTTTAAAATTTGTGCCATATCAGCTTATGACCAAACAGCTCTCTTCCACTGTGAATTTGGGGAACTTCCATAAGTCTTTCTTTGAGAATGCCCAATCGATCCATGAAACCACTGAAACTCTCATTTGTTTATGTCACAGAGTTCCCTGATTCTAGTATTTCCTGCAAATTCTTCACATTTCTGTCTGCCTGTTAACTTTGCTGCTCACCTGTCCTGATAGAAGCTCTGCTTTTTCCACTAGTGGGCCTTAGAAAAATAATCATGGGCAGTAATAACTAATAATTATGAAATACCTTATATATCATGTGATATGATCCAATGTTTGTCATCTTAACTTAGTCTGATGTGTGTCTCCAGTTTTCAGAAAGTGTCTTCCTTGTCTTTTGCATGCATTGGAATCTCTATATATTTCTTCTTGGGTAGGACTTTTTCTATTGAGGATAGATTATCAAGAAAGAAAACAACATTGTTTGTCTGTTTACCCTGATTTCAATGATTAGGTAGCCTCCCCTACGATCTACCATAGACTGGCTTATCAACACACAACACAGCCTACAGTAATTCATAAAAGTTACCATTATGTGAACACACCAGAGCTAGGCTCTAGCTTAGTGGTTTCCATGGTGGTGACCCTTTTCCCAGACACAATAGACTGTAGCATGCTGGTCAGCTTCACAGATTTAGTTTTGGTGAATCTATCAAAAGCTGTTAATACTCAGCTTTTTCTAGAGAATCACAAAAAATTTCAGGTTCTTTGCAATTTAGAGAAAAATGTGAAAGTAACTTAATACAAATATCTATATATTCATTTATTCATCTGTATAGACACTATCAGTGCCAATTCGTCATAAATAAATCCAAATTTCATGCATTTCAAACAGTAAGACCAAGTAGGTATGATTTGTGAAATGAATAGACTTCTAAATTTTACATTAAAATGCACCAAAGAAGAATAATTTTCAGGGATCTGAAGGTGGTACAAATATTTATATATCTGCACCTTTGAATATTCGAATAATAAGCTAGGGAACAATAAATCAGAGTTAGTCCAAATAAACTGATGTTAATGCATTCAATAAAAATCCAATATCCATCTGCAACATTCAAATGTCATTCTTTCTAGTAATTTGAAATGAGGCAGTATAAAAACCAGAAAACAAACAAAAATATTTTCCTTAATGGAACTTATCTTCTAGTGTGGGGAGACTGATAATAAAATATCAAAATGTAAATGAATAAATGCTGACACATTGGTAAATTCAGTGAAGAACAACATAACCCAGGAGAGCGAATGTGAGTCACTAAAGAGGACGCTACATAGAAAAAGTGGGATGAAGAAACATTTATTGGTGAAGTGGCATTTGGGCACAAATACAAAAGGAAACTAAATTATGCTACACATATACTTTGGAATATCTTTTAATTTCTGTTTTTATCCTTAAAATTATTTTTATTAAACTTTTTATTTCAATTTTGAGAATTTTATGCATAAGTCTTTTATTTACATAACTCTTACCACTCCCTAACCTCTTTGTAACTCTCTTTATGTCCTCACCTCTCTCTCATAATATTGACTTCTTTTTTAATTACTGTTGTTTTACACACACACACACACACACACACACACACACACGCACACCAGATGGATTCACTCACACAACCTTATAAGTGCATTTAGTGTTGTTCATATGAATATGTGTTCAGAGCTGACATCTTGAGATCACAAGTTGTGATCTCAACTTGTTGTTATCAGGTTGCCTGTCCTTGAACAAGTATTTCCTCTTTCAGCATTCAGTACTTTCCTGTAGTTCTTCATCTAGAACTAGAGTTATGTGTGATTTTCTCAATTCTACCTTGGCATGTCCATTTGTGTTGTCATTATTTAGATGTTGTTCTGGCAACAATATTGTTGAAATCTCATGAATATAGCTTCCTCATCGTATATAAAAGACCCAATCTCATAGCAAATATCCTGATCTGATTCTTTGCTTAAATGATTTCTTTCCTTCTTCTTCCTTGGTGCCACTTGAGTCTAATGTATAGGAGTTATGTTGTATATGTATCACCTGTGGGTATTCCACTGCACATTGGTGAGTTTTGGGTATATGTATTGGTCTTCATCTGATGCAAAAATAAATAAATAAACAAACAAACAAACAAACAAACAAATAAATTCTTCTTTGATGGGGGGGGAGCTACATTTAACTATGGGTATGAGAATCCATTTTTATAGCTGTTAGAACTTCTATTGGTTCTCCTCCAGAAGAGAGAGAAGAATCTCTCTCAAGTCATCTGTAGTTGGCTATATTTATAGTACAAGACATAAGTACAAGACATGAATTCCTTCCTATTGAGAAGTCTAATTAGACAGATATTGATTTCTCATGTGATAAAAGTGTCATTTTTCACTCTTGTAAATAACTTTCTACACTGGTCATTGTTTTCTAAGCATAGGAAGCATGTGAAAGGATGTTAGGAAGATGATGAATAACTTTTGCAGTTACCTGAAGGAGAATTATAGTTAGATAACTAAGCACCGAAGTGAGAGAATACACACACACGCACACACACACAGGCTTTCTAGGACATTGTAAAGATCTTGGCTGGGTTTTTTTTTTGTTTTTTTTTTCTACTTTGATGGGAATTCAGTGAAAATCTTTCAGCAGGATAATGACATAATCAAGTAAGAATGAAAGGGACTCATTTGCATTCTGTGTTGTAAATACATTGTTGGAAGAGAAAGAAGAAAGAAGCAAGGGGATAAATAAGATTAGTATTACTTAAATAAAATGAACTATGATTTAGTATTTTATAGTAAGAACTGAAGGAGAAAATGTAGATTTATGAACAAGTAGAGTATGTTCATGGGAAAAGATTAGAACTGAATTCTGGAGCTTGTAAAGTCTGAGATGTACATTAGACATAACAAGTCAAGTGTCGTGTAAGTACTTTGCTGTGTGGTTGTAGATTCAAAGAAAGTCTGGGCTACACAGTGAAATCCTGTAATGTTTCAGTTAGAAAATCATAATTTAACACATAAAACTGGTAAGATAACTGTGGAGTAGTGAGAGGAACAGGACTAAATCCTGCAATAACAGACAGTGAGAAACTACCCAGTCAAAAAAGAGAAAAAGCAGGAGCAGGTGAAGTCTGATTATTGTTCATTTGTTCCCAGTTCCTGAGAAGTAGTAGGATAATCCCAGGAATTTCCTAAGTGATAAGGAAGCACCTTTGCCATGGTAACTCCATAAGCTGTTTATGCCCCAAGATGATTCAAGATGGGAATTGGCTAGCCCAGAAACATCAGAAGGAGGAGAAAAGGATTGGGGAAATTTGAGTCATGTGATGCCAAGCTGAACATTGATGGGGAATGAGGACTAAAAACCTGTGTATATCTCAGCAGCCAGTAATTTAAGCAATTATGTATATGTGAAAAAAAGCTCCACAAAAAGTTTGAGTGTAGAAGTTAGTGAAATTTTCCCTGTTGGTAATATTTTGCATATTGATGCATATTTATGCCTGGTCATTCATTAGTACTGAGACAAGGAAGCTTTGCTTGAATTTTTTCAGATTTCTCACAATGTACATTAAAGTTACTGATTTTTATCCTTTTGTTATTAAAATTACAATGATAAAGAGGGCTTGTTCCTGACTTTTGTGAGTCATAATAGCAAATTATTTAACAGTAAGTTATTATTGGAACCTCCAATTTTGTAGACTGGCAGCTCAGGAGTGATCAAAATGGGTAGTTTATATATGGAGTGAAGACAGATTTACAGAAGAAGGTGATATAAACTTGTGAAACACGACTTAGTTGTTTGGCCCCATTTTGGTCCTGGCTTGGGCCTTGAGGACAAATCTGAGCCTGGTTCAAATTTATGCAGCCTTGTGGGAAAGCCTAATCCTGGCTCAAATTTTTGATACTTCATTTACATTTCAAATGTTCCCCCTTTTCAGGTCTCCCCTTTAGAAACTCCCTATCCTCTACCCCTACCCCTGCCTTTATGAGGGTATTTACCAACCCACCCAACTACTCTCATCTTCCCTCCCTGGCATTCCCCTATACTGGGGCATCTAACACCCTCAGGCCAAAGAGCCTCTCCTCATCCTGATGGCCAACAAGGCCCTCTTCTGCCACATATGTGGCCCAAACCATGGGTCCCTCCATTCTATGGTTGGTGGTCCAGTCTCTGGGAGAAGCGGGGGTCAGGCCAGTTGAAACTGTTGCTCCCTCCATGGGGCTGCAAACTCCCTCAGCTCCTTGAGTCCCTTATCCAACTCCTCCATCTGGAACCGCACTCTCAGTCCAGTGGTTACTGTAAAGTGAAACTTGAGTATTCTGAACTTTGGGCTAATATCCACTTATCAGTGAGTACATACCATGTTCGTTCTTTTGAGACTGAGTTACCTCACTCAGGATGATACTTTTCAAGTTACATCCATTTGCCTGTGAATTTTATGAAGACATTGCTTTAAATAGCTGAGTAGTTATCCATTGTGTAAATGTACCACATTTTCTGTATCCATTCCTCTGCTAAGGGACATCTGGGTTGTTTCCAGCTTCAGGCTATTATAAACATGGCTGCTATGAACATAGTGGAGCATGTATCTTTATTACATGTTGGAGCATCTTCTGGATATATGCCCAGGAGTGGTATAGTTGGGTCCTCAGGTAATATTATGTCCATTTTTCTGAGGGTCCTTCAAACTGATTTCCAGAGTGGTTATACCAACTTGCAATCTCACCAGCAATGGAGCAGTGTTCCTCTTTCTCCACATCCTTGCCAGCATCTGCTGTCACCTGCGTTTTTGATCTTAGCCATTCTGACTGGTGTGAGATGGAATCTCAGGGTTGTTTTGATTTGCATTTCCCTGATGACTAAAGATGTTGAATATTTCTTTAGGTGCTTCTCAGTCCTTAGAGTTTCCTCAGTTGAGAATTCTCTGTTTAGCTCTGTTCCCCATTTTTTGATAGAGTTATTTGTTTCTCTGGAGTCTAACTTCTTGAGTTCTTTGTATATATTGAATATTAGCCCTCTATTGGACATAGGATTGGTTAAGATCTTTTCCCAATATGTTGGTTGCCATTTTGTCCTATTGACAGTGTCCTTTGCCTTACAGAAGCTTTGCAATTTCATGAGGTCTCATTTGTCGATTCTTGATATTAGAGCATAAACCATTGGTGTTCTGATCAGGAACTTTCCCCCTATGCCCATGTGTTTGAGAATTTTCCCCACTTTCTCTTCTATTAGATTCAGTGTATCTGGTTTTATGAGGAGGTCCTTGATCTACATGGACTTGAGCTTTGTACAGGGAGATAGGAATGAATCAATTTGCATTCTTCTACATGTAGGCCACCAATTGAACCAGCACCATTTGTTGAAAATTCTGTCTTTTTTCTACTGGATGGTTTTAGCTCCTTTGTCAAAGATCAAGTGACCATAAGTGTATGGGTTCATTTTTGTGTCTTCAGTTCTATTCCATTGATCTATCTGCGTGTCAAGGTACCAATACCATGCAGTTTTTATCACTACTCTTCTGTAGTACAGCTTGAGCTCAGGGATGCTGATTCCACCAGAAGTTATTTTGTTGTTGAGAATAGATTTTGCTATCCTGGGTTCTTTTTTATTTCATATGAATTTGAGAAGCGTTCTTTCTAAGTCTATGAAGAAGTGAGTTGGAATTTTGATGGGGATTGCATTGAATCTGTAGATTGCTTTCAGCAATATGGCCATTTTTACTATATTAATCCTGCCAGTCCATGAGCATGGGAGATCTTTGCATCTTCTGAGGTCTTCTTCTATTTCTTTCTTCATAGACTTGAAGTTCTTGTCATACAAATCTTTCACTTGTTTGGTTAGAGTTACACCAAGATACTTTATATTGTTTGTGACAATTGTGAAGGGTGTCATTTCCCTAATTCCTTTCTCAGCCTATTCATCCGTCGAGTATAGGAAGGCTACTGATTTGTTTGAGTTGATTTTATATCTGGCCACTTTGCGGAAGTTGTTTATCAGCTGTAGCAGTTCTCTGTTGGAGTTTTTTTGGGTCAATTAAGTATAAGATCATATCATCTGCAAATAGTGATATTTTGATTTCTTCCTTTCTAATTTTTATCCCTTTGACTTCCTTTTGTTGTCTAATTGCTCTAGCTAGAACTTTAAGTACTATATTGAATATATAGGGAGAGAGAGGGCAGCCTTGTCTATTCCCTAATTTTCAAATTAAGGGCTGAAATCAATCAAGTAGAAACAAAAAGAACTATACAAAGGATCAACAAAACCAGGAGCTGGTTCTTTGAGAAAATCAGCATGATAGATAAACCCTTAGCCAGACTTACCAGAAGGCACAAGAGACAGTATCCAAATTAACAAAATTAGAAATGAAAAGGGAGATATTACAACAGAATTTGAGGAAATAAAAAAAAACATCAGATCCTACTACAAAAGCCTATAATCAACAAAATTGGAAAATCTGGATGAAGTGGACAATTTTCTAGACAGATACCAAATACCAAATTTAAATCAGGATCAGATAAACCATCTTAAAGAGTCCCACAATGCCTAAATAAATAGAAGCAGTCATTAACAGTCTCCCAACCAAAAAAAAGCCCAGGACCAGATGGGTTCAGTGCAGAATTCTATCAAACCTTCAAAGAAGACCTAATACCAATACTCTTCAAACTATTCCATAAAATAGAAACAGAAGGAACACTACCCAATTCATTCTATGAGGCTACAGTTACACTGATACCAAATCCTCACAAAGACCCAACAAAGTAAGAAAACTTCAGACCAATTTCCCTTATGAATATCGATGCAAAAATACTGAATAAAATTCTCACAAACCGAATCCAAGAACACATCAAAACAATCATTCACCACGATCAAGTAGGCTTCATCCCAGGGATACAGGGATGGTTCAATACCCAGAAATCCATCAATGTAATCCACTACATAAACAAATTCAAAGAAAAAACCACATGGTCATTTCATTAGATGCTGAAAAAGCATTTGACAAATTCAACATCCCTTCATGATAAAAGTATTGGAAAGATCAGGAATTCAAGCCCCATACCTAAACATAGTAAAAGCAATATACAGCAAATGAGTAGCCAACATCAAACTAAATGGAGAGAAACTGGCTTGATTTTTAAGACCTGTCTCTCTTGCTTGCTTCCT
Organism: Uromys caudimaculatus; assembly: GCA_028551405.1. Lineage (NCBI taxonomy): Eukaryota > Metazoa > Chordata > Mammalia > Rodentia > Muridae > Uromys > Uromys caudimaculatus. The sequence goes on along the minus strand of CM052702.1, from coordinate 68,327,969 downwards.
TCTGGGATAACTCAGGACAACCTGCACCAGCCCTTGCCTGCCTAGCTACCACTGGAGTAAAATGAACTTATTGGCCCTGCCAGCTACTCCTTATCCTCCATCACCCTTCCCTACCTCCTAAGTCTTCCCTTCTCATACCTAAGTGCCCACCTCATTGCCTTCTCTATATAAGCAAGCACCTAGTTTAATAAAGTGAGTTCCTACTTTGACAAGACTCCCAGCCTGGCGTGTTTCTTTTGGCCATTGACACTCTGTCATCCCGCTCAGCCCTGGATAGACCCAGATGGATCAGGTTCTCTTCTCTCACCTGTACTTGCTGGCAAGGGAGCTGACATTTACTGGCAGAATTTATTGAAGAATTGAGGAAGAGATAAACTTCATGATGTAAGCAGAAGTATTCTTCACCTAGACTTATGATAGAAATTTGTTTGCCAACATAGAAAATCTGAGTAGATTTCACTATTCTATACATTTAAGATAATAAAACCTCAACAGTCTTCTATCTAGACAGAACAAAATTTGGAGACAATACGTATAGTCTGTGGAAAGTGGCAAATTTATTTTAATATGGAATATTTTTCTTTATTCCTTATGCATATAATGAATGTTGATCATGTCCACCATTCATTCCTCTCACATTATTTCTCAATATTATTTTCCAATATAATTTAATGCTTTTTATTTATTTTATAATCCATTGAGTCTAGTGAGTCCAATTTTGTTGCCCATATAAACACAAATGTGGTGGTATCCATTGGGTCATGTTGATCTAAAAAGGAATGCACTTTTAAAGAAAACAAATTCTCCCTCCATTGGTAACCAATATTTATCAAATAGTTCTTTAGCTGTGATTTGGGGCAAATGTGGCCCTTTCTCATCTCTATAGGAGTGTGGACTCCCTCATCATTGTGTAGGTCTTCTGAAGCAAATCCTATCATGTCCCAAAGACACTGTCACACTAGTCTTTCCCTATCTCTGACTCTTAAAATATTACTACCTTCTCTCTCACAGAATATTCTTTGAGCATTATCAGGAGGGGTGTGTGATGTAGATGCCTCAGTTTTGGCTGAGATATCCACAGACCTTTATTCTTACCTCTTTGCCAGTTGTGAGTATTAACTGTCATTATTCATTATGATGCTTCTCAATGAGAGAAAAGAACTGACCTAATATATAGGGATATATATATACACATTTAGAATGAAATTTGATACTACATCCATTTATAAATGTGATAATCTGTTTACTTGTAGATCCTTTGAGTTCCCCAGCCATGTGTCCTTGGCTAGATTTGGAGTACCATGCATGAGTTTTTCCTGTGTACTGCCTTAGTCATGGCTTCTATTTCTGCATAAAACATCATGACCAAGAAGCAAGTTGGTCAGGAAAGGATTTATTCAGCTTACACTTCCATATTGGTTTTCATCATCAAAGGAAGTCAGGACCAGAACTCAAGCAGAGCAGGAAACAGGAGCTGATGCAGAGGTCATGAAGGGATGTAACTTACTGGCTTGCTTCTTCTGGCTTGCTCAGCTTGCATTTTTATAGAACCCAGGACTACCAGCCCATGGATGGCACCCTCCACAATAGGCCTTCCTAGCCTTGATCACTAATTAAGAAAATGCCTTACAGCTGGAGCTTATGGAGGCATTTCCTCAAGGGAGGGTCCTTACTCTGTGATAACTCCAGCTGTGTCAAGTTGACACACAAAACCAGCCAGTATAGAGTAGACCTTAAATTCAATCATTAAGTATCTGGTTACGCCCATAATAATCATGCTGCACTTGCCAACTGATCATTATTTTATCTTACGGTTCCACAGCTACACAATATTGCTGATGAGTTTTCTTTTCTAAAAGGCCTAAAAGTCACATATCCATATTATGAAAAGTAATTTTAAAAGAGGATGCTTCCAGGTCAGTACTAGTTTGCTTTCTTCAAGCCCTGTGGCCAAAGTTTGTGTTGTATTCAGCAATAGAATCCTACCATCAAGTAAGCAACCAAGAGCAACAGCAATAGCCTATATGGTTTGAGAAGGATGGTTCTGGGACTTTCCTTACAATTCAAAATGATATATTTCACACTTTTCGGTAGGCTTTTCATTTTGTAACATATGTTTCTGGGAAGAAGGAACATTATCCTCAGTGGAGAATAATTCCATTTAATCTCATGTGTGTGTGTGAGTGTGTGTGTGTGTGTGTGAGTGTGTGTGTGTGTGTCTGTGTGTGTGTGTGTCTGTGTGTCTGTGTCTGTGTGTGTGGTGTTTTATAGCAATTTTTAAAACAGTAGGTTTTCACACAGAGGGCAGAAATGGTATGATTTAAGGATTTGTTCTTTTTTACATGGAGAATTTCAAAGTGCATCATAACAATGTTTATAATTGTTTAGAATGCAACATAGATGACGTAAAAGAATAATTTCTCTGTGAACGTTGTTATATACTTGAAAGGGAATGGATTAAGTAAGTAGCTCAAAGTTTGGCTGTAGAATGAGAACACAGTCAGAGCTTCGATAGTAACACAGTGTAAACAAAGAAATAAAGGATAGATGTAGCAGTATAAACCTCCAAAGAGTTTCTTTTGACTAATGCTCTTTTTAGTGGAATAGAAAAGGCAATCACAGAGTGTGAGTGAAGACTTGTGCAGGAGTTGAGAAGAGTAGGCAGGAACATTAGGCAATACTAAAATGATGTTAGTAGGGTAAACACCTGAGTTTAAAGGGATATCCTTGTCATGGTGCCACTGAGAAAGAAACCTGGGGAATATCTGCCCCATAGAGAGAGACTGAGTAAGCAAAAGGAGAGCAAAACTCACTTTATTTAGAAGTGTTGTCAAGGAAGATGTGTACTCCTGTGAGAAGCCAGTGCCCAGTGTGAAAGGGGAAAAGTGAATATTTAAGAAAGATTACAGGTTATAAAGTTGTTGGCTAGTAACAAATTAATATAACACAATAAATTAAATTAGACAATTTACAAATAAGTGTTGTGTGTACTGTAATATCAATTGTACTTCACATCAATGAAGAAAACATAAATTATATAGTAAATACATTAGGACAACTTGGAGATTAGATCTCTATATATCTTGCATTTTACACAAAGAAAACTCCATACAATTAAATACTTAAATATGAGAAGGTAAATTAAAAATTGGCTACAATTTAAAATTCGGAAGACATTTCTAAATGGAATAGGATACTCATTTGAAAATGTACTAACCACTTTTATTACCTACAGTTCAAAAACTTTATTATAAAATTGTAAAAGCTAAAGACAAATGATTAAATGAAAAGTTATACTACTGCTTATTTTATAGAATACTGAGAAATCATTAGTTGGCACCACTATCTGTTACTAGATGAATGCCCCATATAAAATGGGAAAAATGAACATTTTTCATAAAAGAAAAAATAACTTTTAGGCCTATTGTAAAATGCCCTGTATTATTCATATTATAAATATGAATTGAATTTAAAATTACTAGTTTTGCCAATCATACAAGCCAAGGTCAGGATATTTGACACAGTATTGTCAGGGAGCAAATGTCATTTTGTAGCATATGAGCATACCATGAAAATAAATGCAAGGTGTACTGATAATGTGCTATATCTGTAAAACAAGTTTAGTCTCTGTAATGGAATGGGAACTTCTTTTCAATCGAACCTATAAATAATTTTGTATGCTGGCTTGGAATAGGCATATAGAAAATGTTATGATAATAATTTAAATCATGAAGATATGCACTTTACTTTCCAGCACTGATGTACAAAGCCAGGTATGAAGCTGAAGAGATTGTTGAACAGTGAACCCTTGTTCCTCTTGTAGAGGATGCAGGTTCTCTTCATAGAACACCTTGGTAAGTCATAGTCATCAATAAGTAACTCTAGTTTCAGTATCTAAACCCTCCTCAGACCTCTGTGGGCATCAGGCATGCCTGTGGTATGTATAAATACATGTAGGCATAACACTCATACACATGAAATAAAATAAAATAATCAGAAATTTAAATCAAGGTACTGTGAGGTATATCTATAATTCCAGGGCTACAGAGATTGAGACAGGAGGATTCCCTAGAACTCATTTGCCAGCCAGCGTAGATGACTCTATGAATCTCAGGTTGAGATGGACACCATGACTGAAAACCTAAGCTAAAAGAGCAGTTTAAGAATCCACCTAAGTCCACATGCAGAGGCAAACATGTACATATATGTGCATGTGCATGCATGTGCATGCATATGCATGTGCGTGCATGTGCACACACACACACACACACACACCATATACATAAAGAATAATACTATTAAACTACTAGTCTAAAATTAGAACGTAAATATTTCACTTTCATTATTAATGAGTCAAAGAGAAAAGTTTATACACAAACACATGTGCAAAACAGATGTGAACACATATGTGTCTAATAAAACAGAAAAGAACATAGATTGAAGTTCCCTAATGTGAAATCCAGAATTAAAACATTTTAAAATGTTCAAAGATGCCATTTGGTAAAAAAGTCCATGTCTTACCACACAATGAAAATGGAAGTGTATGAAAGCAGTACACAAATTTACCTTTAGGCTATGTATACAATTACCAAATGGATTTCATGTTCATATTCAGAACCCTCCCCAAGATTTCTGATATAGATACAATAGTCAAAAATCCATACTCAAAAGCCTTTCTAATCCCAAGTACTTCAGAGAAAACATACTCAACTGGTATAAATGTGACAATCGCCAACTTAACCACAGCATTTGGAAGGCTGAGGCAGGAAGATTGTGTGTTAAGCACCATAGTGCAACCAAGTTAAATATAAAAGTTTAAGGGAGTCAACCCATACATAAATATTACAGAAACATGTTTGCTTTTGAAGTGGGGCTTTATTTCTATAGCAGGATAATGCAAGACATCATTTAGAAGATTTGTGCATTTTGTAATGTGCGTGTCATGTATACCACATTCATATTTTCTTTGAAGATTTAAAAAAAAAAGTTAACAGTTACTAATATAATTGTAAGTGTCTTAAGGATTTACTGCTGTGATCAGACACCATGACCAAGGCAACTCTTAAAAGAACAACATTTAATTGGGGCTGGCTTATACATTCCAAGGTTCAGTCCATTTTCATCAAGATAGGTACATGGCAGCATCCAGGCAGGCATGGTGCAGGCAGAGCTGAGAGTTCTACATCTTCATCTGAAGGCGACTAGCAGAATATTGGCTTCTAGGCAGCTAGGATGAGAGTCTTAAAGCCCACCCCCACAATGACACACCTACTCCAACAAGGCCACACATACTCCAACAGGGCCACAACATCGAATAGTGCCACTCCCTCCCTGGGCCAAGCATGTACAAACCATAACAGTAATCTAGTGACACATTTAAAGCAGCATAAATTCAGCAACCAGCACTGACTGAAAATAAAAAACTTGACATCTACCTAAAAGCAAAATGTAGGTAAATATTATAAAATTAAAAACACTAAAGAGAGAACCACTTCACCAGAATGCTGGAGGAAATTGAAGTGAAATTTTACAAACATGTGATTTTTAAAATGTTTACTCTGGTTGAAATAGTAGGATAAGTATTATTGTTTTAAATTTTCAGACTGTAAAAAGTAAATAAAAATAAAGTTAGTGTACTCCATCAAAATGAGAGAAAAACAAAACAGAAATACTGTTAATATTGGCCATGAAGAAAATTAATAATTATGACAAATAAAATTAAGGTTTATGTTAATAGGAAATTATCCACATGTGTTACTTTAGTTAAGGTCTCTTTTAAGGTTCTATTCATCCTCTCAACCTGTCCTGAACTATGAGGTCTGTGTGGACAATGAAATTTCCAGTTAATTCCCAGAGTATTAGCTAATCCCTGACTTATCTGGGACACAAATGCAGGTCCATTTTCTGACCCCATAAGCCTAGAAAACCAATACCTTGGAAGAATTTCTTCTAATAGTTTCTTTGCTACTGTCTGAGTACTTTCATGCTCTGTTGGGAAAGCCTCAGTCCACCCTGAACATGTATCTATGAATACCAGTAAATATCTGTATCCACATTTTCCTAGTTTTACCTCCATGAAGTCCATATCCCAGCAGACTCCTGGTTTGGTGCCCTGGTATCGATTATCAGGGTTCTTTTGGCTGGCAACCTCATCGGTCAATTGACAGGCATTATGGTACTTAACAATTTTAGCTATCTTCAAGTTGTCATCTCTAATTTTGAAGTGAGAATGACAGATTAAGTCCTGCTTTTTTTTTTTTTTTTTTTTTTTGGACACCAGTGTGTGAATGATGGATCCTTTGCTACATGTGTAAACCCATTTTCTCTGGTATAATTAGTTTGCAGTCTGCTGTCCTTCACCATCCCTTATGACACTGAGACATAGGTAGGTTCCTGGCCCAGATCACATCCTCTGTAGTATATTTGAGCTGATCAGGGAATGTGGGGTCTCCTGGGACTAAAGCAACAAGAGGCATGAGAGGCCCAATTCCTAGGGCCATTTTCCAAGCTGTTTCATCTATTTTGTTATTGCCCTCTGAGATGGGTTCTTTTTCTTTTCGATGTCCTGGACAGTGGATATTAGCCAACTCTTTAGGCCCCTATAGCACCCTTAATAGGGTAAGGATTTCCTCTTTATTTTTGATAGTCTTTCCTTCTGCCATAAGAAGGCCTCTCTCCCTGTAAATATCCCCATGGATATGAGCAGTAGCAAAGGCATACCAGCTATTCATGTAAACTTTAAGTCTCTTGTTTTTTCCCAATTCTAATGCCTTGGTCAGAAATATTAGTTCAGCTTTCTAGGCAGATGTTCCAGCTGGGAGTGGCTTGCCCATATGAACTCAGTGTTTGAGACTACCGTTGCCACAGCATACCTAAATGAAGCTACTACCATATTATCTCTGCATCCATCGAAGGGGTGGCTTGAAGATCTGGTCTGGTCCCCTGTATGTGGGCCAGAATGTCTGAGCAGTCATGTAGGGGCCCATCAAGGTCTGGCTCAGGCAGTAGGGTAGCTGGGTTTAAAGCATTTGGTGCCTGAAAGGTTATCCTAGGGGGTCTTAAGAAGAGAGATTGTTAACGAGTTGTTCTTGCATTGGTGAGTCATCAGTCTAGGGACTGATTAAGTACCCCTTCTATAGAATGAGGTGTGGTGATGGTCAGACTCTGACTCAATGACAGTTTGTCAGCGATGATACATGGGGGTAGGGGGGTCTGGCTACTGGGTCTAATTTTGTTAGAGGTAGGCAACTGGTCAATGCGATGGCCCAAGAGTATGAGTAAATGCCCCTTTTGCTATCCCAGATCTCTCATTCAAGAGGAGATGACAGGGCTTAGTTACATCTGGCAAACCCAAGGTGGGTGCAGAAATTATGGCCTTCTTTAAGGCACCAAAGGTTTTCTGATGTCCCTACATCCATATAAAGCTCTCAGGAGGCCGTTTTTTGACATCATATGGTGGCTTGGCTATTTTTGCAAACCATGGTATCCAAATTCTACAGAATCCAGTGGACCCCAAGAATTTCTTTACCTGTTGGAGAGTTTTGGGTATTGGAAGGTGCAGGACAGTTTCCTTCGCCTTAGAGAGTCATCTCTGATCTTCTTTTAATGTGTACCCTGGATAGGTCACTTGTAATTGGCAGAGTTGAGCTTTCTTAGTGGAGGCTCAGCAGCCACAATTTCTCAGGACCTCCGAGAGGTTCTGGGTTCTCTTTAGATATACTTGCTTGGACTCTGATGCCACCAGGAGATCATTTACATACAGTAAAAGAGTCAGGTTAGGGTTCTGGATTCTGTATTCATTCAGTTCTTCATGAAAAGCCTCATCAAAGATGATGGGTGAGTTACTAAATCGCTGAGGCAAATGGTTCAAATCATCTCTCCACTAATCCCAAGTTCTGGATTGTGCCATTCAAAGGCAAAGAGGTCTTGCCTCTTGGGTGCCAATGGTAAACTAAAGAAAATGTCCCTTAAATCCAGCACCATATACCACTGGCACTGAAGAGGAACAGCATTCAAGAGTGTGTAGGGATTAAGGACTGTTGGTTACATATCTATAACCTGTTTATTTACCTCTCTTAAGTCTTGTACTAGTCTATAATCATTGGTTCTGTGCTTCTTGACTGGAAGGAAGGGGTGTTCTAGGCCATTGACATGGTCTCAGGATCCCCACATTTAATAGCCTCCTGATAAGGTGGGCCGTTATATCTTCCCTGGCAATCAGAGGCATGTGGTGCTGTGAGACACATTCAGGCTTAGCCCCTGGATTGAGCTCAATAGAGTGGAGTCTTATATTTAGCTACCCTGTCTCCTCCTGCCTCTGCTCATGGGTTGGGGAAGCAATGCAGGCAAGTAGTGCTTTTATCCTCTCGGGTGGGGAGAGGCTCAAACAACTGGTATTCTTCAGCCAGAGTGGGGGTCAGAATGTGAATAGGTTTCCCATCTGAATCTAGGAGTTTGGCTCCTTTTGGAGAGAAATGTAGTTGTACCCTCCTTTTGTCAACAAATCTCTCCCCAGTAGAGGGTATGGGTATTAAAGTACAACAAGGAAGGAGTGGGTTACCTTACCACTCCCAAGTCCACTGTTCTTCGCATAGTCCGTGAGTATTGTTGAATTCCTGTTGCCCCTTTGACATGGGATTTGTTTAAAGAAACTTTACCTTCAAGCTTCAGCAACACAGAATGTTGAGCTCTACTATCTACAAGGATACTGGTGGGTTTTACCTCCACTTTTATAGTTATCCTGGGGTTGGCAGGGAGTCCAAACCCCATCCCCCTATTCTTCATCTTTAGTTTCATCTTCTAAGCCTAGACTTCTTCTTCTTGGGGCATTCCCTGGCCCAATGGCCCTCCTTATAATAACCATATTGGTATTTTCCCAAGCAGGGACGTTCTTGATCCTTAAGGCCCCCCTTACCTCCTTCTTTGGAAGCCATCTGTTTTAGGTATCTCCTATGGTCTTCTAGTTTGGCCATGGCTGCCAACAGGTTCTTGCCGGATCATGAGTCTGTTGCCTCTCTCCTTTCACCTGTCTTTTCCCCCATTCATTTCTCTGTCTTCATCTGCTTCTCCTCTGCACAGTCTCTCCCATTAGACACTTTCTCTGCTACTATCACTAACTCTCTCAGATTCTTTTCTCCTAACCTCTAAACCCTCTGGACCTTTTTCTTGATATATAGTGCTGCCTGATTAATAAAGGCTAGAGTTATTGTTTCTTTTGCTTCTGGCAATTCAGGGTCCATGGGAGTATATTGTCATAATAACTCGAAGAAAGCTGCAGGGCTCTCATTATCTCCTTGACTAATGTCATACACTTTGACTAGGTTAGTGGACTGTTCTGCCACCTTGAGATCTGCTAACAGAGCTTGATGGTAATCCAAGAGTCTCCCCTTACCTTCAACGGTGTTCCAATTTGGGCAGAATAAGGAAAGGCCAGCATCATTAGCTGCTTGCTTATTAGTAGGTTCCCCTGCAGGGCCAGGAATCAGCTTCCTGGCCTCTATCTGGATTCTCTTTCTCTCTTCTGTCGTGAAGAGCACCTACAAAAGCTGTTGGTAATCATCCCAAGTGGGCTAGGGGAGGAAGAGGACTGTCTCTGAGAGATTAATTAAACCTCAGGGGTTGTCTGAAAGGGGGAGCTCTGAGTTCTGCAGTTATAAAGGTCACTAGCGGCAAAGGGCCAATAGTGATGAGGTTCATTTCCTTGGTCACATCAACCAGCCCATGGCGCACAAAGGTAGGATGACAGACTCAAGCTTAGCAGGCAGCCCACCTCAGATTCGTGTCCCTACAGCAGGCCTCCCCTCCCCTGCCTGTGGCAGAGCTGCCTGTGAAGGCTACTGTTCTACCTGAGGATTTAAATAAGGTTGGGATGGAAAGATAGCATCCTCCTCCCTTCCTACTTGTAGGACCAGGAAGAGGGATGGTCCAGAAGGAGATGGATAGTCTCGTGTCTCTTCCATTGTATCTTTGGGCTTTTTGTTAGCCAAGGCAAGAACTTCTGCCTGCAGTGGGGCTGCCTGTTGTCAGGGGAGAAAAGTTTAAGCCAAAAGGGCAAGTCCGCTAGGACGTTTTGTCAAACAATCACATAAGGTATTTGGATAGGTGGCCAAATTTGGGGTTGAAAATGCCTTTCTCTATTTCTTGACCAATCCCAGGTCAAAGAATACTTCAGGGGGCCATCCAGTGTTGAAAGTGGGCCATTCTGACCTGCAAAATGTGGTTAATTATGATTTTAAATATTGACAGAAAGATTCTCCCTAGTTTTAACACCTTTAAAATAGTTGAGAAGCAATTCTAGTGGGGTTGAAGGCTTCTGTCCCATGTTAAATGTCCATCAAAGTCATTCCATAATGAGTAGCACAAACACAAACAATTAGTCACAACACACAAAACATGCAAGAAAAGTTTTTCCTCTCTTCTCTATCAGGCAAGAAAGATAAATAACCAGAAGGTGATGCTCACACACACACAAAAAAGAAACTAGTCCCTTCCTCTCTGTCAGGGAGGAACAGGAAACTACCAGAAGGTGGTCCTAATGGCTCTGAGTCCAGCGTTCGACTCCAGATTGAAACACTGAGGTCTCTAGATCAGGACTTAGCCCCAAACTCTAAATGGGATAAGGTTTTATAGGAAATGAGAGCAAGTGAGGGGGAGTCCATCCTGGCAAGCATCCAATTGAATGACTATTGTAAGCTGACAGGTAGGTGCTCTGAAGCAAGACTGTGAACAATGACAAATGGTCTAAAGTACATCTAAAACAATCAGACTAATCTTTGATTAACTGTTGCTAGGAAGTAGAGAGTAATTCTGGGGTATGGGTCAAAGTCCTTCCTGATACTTGGGTGCAGATTGTGTTCAACTGCAGGTCAAGTTCTCTGCCTTTTTTTTTTTTCTTTTAAGATGGAGGTCAGTTTCATGATGGAGTAAGTTAGGTTTGGCCTCTCACTAGATGCTGTCAAGTTATCCTCTGTTTCTCCCCCTCAGGATCTCCCTTTGAAACTTTCTTGTTTCTTTTTGCTACTTTTTTTTTTTACTCATTTAAACAAAATTTCTCTCCTCCTTTGAACTCCTGCAATGCTCACTCTCTATCAAATCTATACTTTCTTACTTTTTAATCATTATCGGATAGGTATGTGATAAATAAATTAGCATAACCTGCTTAATCCAGATAGTATTGTTGGTATGTGTGCTTTTAAGGCTCACTACTTGGGACTGGATAACCATTTGGGTGGCACATTCCTGGAGAAAACTAATTCTTCCTCTCTCAACAATCTCTAATTGCTTATAGCTTTTCATCTAGCAATGTGACCTGTGATATTTCTCTCCCACACATTGGCATGTCAACTAGTATTTTCCTTGTGCAGATTTGTTAATCAGTCATTTTGATGAGATTCCCTGGATGCAGATTCTCTGTTACATATAGAAGACATAATCTTGCAGCAGACTTCCTGCCACTTTCTCTTTTACAATCTTTCTACCATCATCCTTTTCAGTGATGTTCACTGAGCTTGTAGTTATATCCATTGGTGCTGGGAATACTGCATTCAGATGTTCTCTGCATTTTAACTAGTTGTGATTTTCTGTAATTTTTTCCTGGTGCTGTACTTGAAGATCTTTAGGAAAAGTTATATTTATTCAATACTCATATGTTGAGTTGAATTTTGACATAAAGACTGGCAAAAATGAAATAGATGGGTGATATTTTCCAGCCTTTTAAAGCGATAAAACTTACATGAAGATAGTAGATGATGAATAAAAATGACAGTTGAGGGATAAGGACACAAACCCATTCACAACTTATGACCCAAGATTTGTACTGAATACAAGAAATATGGGGACAAAGATGGAGCAGAGACTGAGGGAATGGCCAACCAATAGCTTGCCCAACTTGAGACCCATCTCATGGGCAAGCACCAATCCCTGACACTATTACACTGTTATGCTTGCAAACCGGAGTCTAGCATAACTGTCTCTAAGATGCACCACCTGGCAATTGACTGAAACAGATACAAAAACAGCCAGACATTGAATGGAGCTCAGAGAGTCTTATAGAAGAGTTGGAGCAAGGATTGAGGACCCTAAAGAGGATAGGAACTCCACAGGAAAACCTACAGAGGAAACTAACCTGGAACCTTGGGTTCTCTTAGAGACTTAGCCACCAACCAAAGGTCATACATGAACTGGCTGGATTGAGGCCCCCAGCACATAGGTAGCAGTTATGCAGCTCAAAATCCATGTGGGTCCCCGAACACCTAGAGCAGAGTTGTCCCTAAAGCTGTTGCCTTTCTGTGGAATTCTTTCCACAGATGGGCTTCCTTGTCTGGTCTCAGTGGATGAAGGTGCACCTAAACCTGCAGAAAGTTGACGTTCCAGGGTGGGAGGATATGTGGGGGGAACGCCCTCTCAGAGGAGAAGAGAGTGGGGAAGGGAGTCTGTAAGGGGGGACCTGGAGGGTGGGTAGTAATATAAAAACAATTAATTAATTAATTAATGGGGACAAATAAAACAAAATTGCACAATTTAAAAAATAATAAAAACATGAAATGCATTTATTGATTTGGAGCTTTAATTGTAATCACATAACATATAACACATACCATTCTGTTACATTCTGTTGTTCTTTGGTCCTTGATCAAGATGACCCAAACAATTATTAAGGGTGATTTTGGTGTGCTGATGCTGAAAGAACATGAAGAATCATTTATTTCTGGCATTTTCTATGATGCATCAAGAAATGTCAAGATTATGGCTCCCTTTCTATGTGATTCATTTCAAAAGCCCAAATTCCAGAATTTTAATTTATATGGTTAGACAGGAGCCTTATATAGTTGTCTCCTGAGAGGCTCTGCCAGAGTCTGACAAATACCGAAGCAGATGATCACAGCCAAGCATTGGACTGAGCACAGGATCCCCAATGGAGGAATTAGAGAAAGTACTAAAGGAGCTGAAAGGGTTAGCAAGCCCATAGGAAGAACAACAATATCAACCAACCAAACGCTCCAGAACTTCTAGGGACTAAACCACCAACCAAAGAGTACACATGGAGGGATCCACGGCTCTAGCCGCATATGTAGCAGAAGATGGCCTTGTCAGGCATCAATGGGAGGAGAGGCCCTTGGTCCTGTGAAGGCTTGATACCCCAGTGTAGGGGAATGCCAGGGCAGTGAGGTGGGAGTGGGTTGGTGGGAGGGGGAGCACCCTCATAGAAACAGGGGGAGAGCAGATGGGATAGGGGGTTTCCAGAGGGGAAACCCAGAAAGGGGGTAACATTTGAAATGTAAATAAATAAGATATCCAATACAAAAAGGAAAAAAAATTTAAAATAAAATAAAGTAGAGTAGCACGCAAATCCGAATCTCATTGTTCCATGATACTTTTGCTGTTTCCTTTGTTATTTTATCACGTTAACCAAAGCACACTGTGCTGCAGTGGTGGCTGCCTTCCAGCAGACGATGATGACTCACGTTTGAAAGCTGCTATCATGGACTCATGTTTTTTTTATTTTAAAGACTTTCATTCTCTCTCTCTCTCTCTCTCTCTCTCTCTCTCTCTCTCTCTCTCTCTCTCTGTGTGTGTGTGTGTGTGTGTGTGTGTGTGTGTGTGTGTGTGTGTGTGTGTGTGTGTAGCTATGTGCACATACAAAGAAGTGCCTGTGGAGGCCACAAGTTTTCCGATGCTGTGCAACTGGAGTTTAGGTGGTTGGGAACAAAACTTAGGTTCTGTGAATGAACTGTACAAGCTTTGCCTCTCTACAGCTCTACAATTCTTCCTGCATGATGGCAAAGTAGCTACTGGTGGAAGTTGCTTATGTTGCTTTTGTTACAACACAAAAAAAGTAAAATGTACAACAGAAACAACTTCAAAGGGGACAGTTGTGTTTCACTTTACAGTTTCAGAGAGCTTCTAAACTGTCATGGCTGATGAGGTATAGTGGAGTTTATGACAGGAACATGTAGCAGAGGTTTATTTACACCGTGACAACCTGAATACATAAACTTTGTATGAAAACAGGAGTGTGAAGAACCTACAAAGGCCCAAAACAAGTGGCATGTATCTGCCCATTGGGCCCTAATACCAAGCCTCCAAGACTTTCAAATAATCAACTTAAGCTGGGAACCAACTCTCTAAAACTCCAACTGTAAGAGATGTAAGAAATGGATAAGACGTACATCATAGCAGTGAGATGAAGTTCTTCAAAAGACTTCTAGGAAACAATGGTTACAGTCAGAAAGCACACTTTATTTCTTCATCAGTTCTCTATAGAATTTTGCTGCTAGTAAGTAAGTTCCCAGGTAGAGTCTGAATCTCCAATGCTGACTTCTCCAGATGATTGAACTCAAGTTGGATTTTGTCTGCCCTAAGGATCGTGCATGGCTTCTTTCCTTTCAGCATCACAACTTCGTACAACTCACCAGCTATTTCAGGCAACACTTCCTATCAAATTACTGACATAAATTTTCATCTCAGGATCTTATTCTTGTGAATCTAAACTATGCTAAACAAATCATAAATGTATAAATGTGTAGTTAGCAAGATAATCAAGTGGAACTTTGTCAATCACCTATTTTCTTTGGTACTGCCAAGATGCAGTGTGGTACTTTTATATTCCCTTCATTGAATTTCCATATGTCTATTATATGTATATCTCTTATGCACTTATTTTAAGCGGGCAATACATATAATCAAATATTTAACATTTCTGAACTTTTGCAACTAGTTTTTTCAGAATTTCAATGCTTTCATAGATGACTGAAGAGAAGTTAAGCATCCTGACTACAATGTACTACTTGTTCTTAGGAAACACTGGAGTTAGAAGCTTCTTCACTGCTTTTCCTTGAGTAAAAGAGTGGGATTTTCCTGATGGATTATGAACATGTTTCCCCCTTTATCTGACTTTAAAGAGGATATAGTAGAGTTGGTGATAATACTTCTATTTGGATAAAGTCTACAAGAGTGAGTTATTAAGGAAACCACTTCCTTCCCTCCAGCCTGCTAGGTGATGACTAAACTTAAGAGAAGGCACAGTAGAGGAGAGACTTCAGTGCTACTGGCCTGGATCCACATTGTCTGGACAATAGAGCCCTTTGATGTCTGGTACATTCTTAACCACCAAATTCAGCTTTTTCAGTCAACAGTAAAGCTATTTTACACTACTTTTGATGTGATGAAATAACTGAACTAGATGTAGTTAATCACATTGCTGGAAATTATTATACTATGCAACAAAAGATCACTAAAAAGCCATGTGGTTCTAAGAACAAAGGAAGAATTCCTAAGAGACATGTATAGACTGCTCATGTACCGACTCATGTGCCCTGGCATGACTCAGTTTTTACCATCCAGACCAGCAGGCTATTTTTATGTCATGAAAAACACTCATCGCTGTGTCTCTAAGGATTGCACATGCCTGACTGGCCTTTTTTTTTTTTTTTTTTTACTCATTCAGGTTGGCAGTCCCCTGATTTTGATCATACCACCAGGCTAGCACCAAGGTTTTGGAAAGAAGCAGATCTATGAATGCTTACTCCCATTTAGGTCATCTATGTGTTGCTTTCCAAAATATAGATTTCAAATGATTTGGTTGATTAATGTCTACAAATTGTATTCTGAATGAGTTTGGCTGATTGTGAGCTGCATTTCTGGGAGCTTGTTCCTGGAAGAACAGGCTGGACATGTTTTACTAGATCATCTGCTTCAAGTGTACAGTGGATGCTCAGCTATAGCATGAAAATAGATAAGATCTAGCGGAGTGAAAGGCTTCTATGTAGACAAAACTGTAAATTCTAAACATCTAATTGAATTGAGAATTAATGAAATTATATATACATATACATATACATATATGTGTGTGTGTATATATATATATATATATATATATATATATATATATATCAAAAACTTGTTAAAGATTAACACTCTTGATAATATTGTCCATAATGTATGATCCCAAAATTTATTTAACCATAGACTTAAAGAAAAGTGATTTAAATTTAAGTAAATTTCCAAAAACTTTCTTATGGGATATCTCATGTTGAATCTGCATACAGGGTACTTTAAATCTAAAATACATCTTCCTGACCTCTAACAGGTACCTAAGAAACTAAAAATTTTTAAACAAAGGCTTTAAGTCTTTTATTTTTTTACTAGATATTTTATTTATTCACATTTCAAATGTTATCCCCTTTCCTGGTTTCCCCTCCAGAAAACCCCTATCCCATCCTCCCTCCCCTGCTTCTGTGAGGCTGCTCCCCCACCCACCCATCCACTCCCACCTCACTGCTCTGGCCCTACACTGGGGCATCAAACCTTCACAGGACCAAGGGCCTCTCTTCCCATTGATGCCCAATCCTCTGCTACATAGGAAGCTGGAGCCATGTGTATTCTTTTTTGGTGGTTTAGTCTCTTGGAGCTCTGGAGCGTCTGGATGGTTGATATTGTTACTCTTCCCATAGGGTTGCAAACCCTTTCAGCTCCGTCAGTCCTTTCTCTAACTCCTCCATTGGGGTCCCCATAATTAGTACAATTGTTAGCTGCAAACATCCACTTCTGTATTTGTCAGGCTCTGGCAAATCCTCTCAGGAAACAGCTATATCATGCTCCTGTCAGCAAGCAATTCTTGGCATCCCCAATAGTGTCTGGGTTTGGGGTCCGTATATAGGATGGATCCCCAGGGGGAGCAGTCTCTGGACAGCCTTTCTATTGGTATCTGCTCCACACTTTGTCCCCATATTTTCTTTAGACAGGAGCAATTCTGGGATAAAAATTTGGAGATGAGTGTGTGGCCTCATCGCCCAAATGAGGGTCTGGCCTAAACTCTGGGTATGGTCTCTATAGGTTCTCCCTCCCCTTTGTTGGACACTTCAGCTAATCTCATCCCTGTTGGGTCCTGGGAGCCTCTTGCTTTTCTGACATCTGGAAGTTGCTGGTCGCTACCCTCAGTTCCCCATTTTCCATTGATATACACCTCTGTTCAAATTCCTGACCCTCTGTATTATCATCCCTGTCTCCTCCCAGACCTGACCCTGACTCCCTTTTATCCCCCTCCCCTCCTCTCTTTCACCCAAGTCCCTCCCACTCTCTACATCCCAACAATATATTGTTCCACCTTCTAAGAAGGACTGAAGCATAAAATCTTTGGTTTATCTTCTTGAAGTTCATATGGTCTATGAATTGTATCTTGGGTATTCTGAGCTTTGGGGCTAAAATCCACTTATCAGTGACTATTCTTTTGTGACTGAGTTACCTCACTCAGGATATTTTCTAGTTCCATTCATTTGGCTCTGAATTTCATGAAGTCATTGTTTTTAATAGCTGAGTAGTACTCCACTGTGTAAATGTATCACATTTTTTATATCCATTCTTCTGTTGAAGGACATCTGAGTGTTTCCCAGCTTCTGGCTATTATAAATATGGCTGCTATGAACATAGTGGAGCATGCGTCTTTGTTATATATTGGAGCATCTATTGGGTATATGCCCAGGAGTGGTACAGCTGGGTCCTCAGGTAATACTATGTCTAGTTTTCTGAGGAACCACCAGACTGATTTCCAGAGTATTTGTACCAGCTTGCAATCCCACCAACAATGGAGGAATGTTCCTCTTTCTCTACATTCTCACCAGCATCTGCTGTCACCTGAGTTTTTGATCTTAACCATTTTGACTGGTGTGAGGTAGAATCTCAGGGTTGTTTTGATTTACATTTCCCTGATGACTAATAGTATTGAACATTTCTTTATGTACTTTTCTGCCATTCCATATCCTTCAGGTGAGAATTCTCTGTTTAGCTCTGTAACCCATTTTTAATAGGGTTATTTTGTTCATTGGAGTCAAACTTCTTGAGTCCTTTATATGTATATGTATGGATATTAGCCCTCTATCAGAGGTAGTATTGGTAAAGATTTTTTTCCTTGTCAGTTGGTTGCCATTTTGTCCTATTGACAGTGTCCTTTGCCTTATAGAAGCTTTGCAATTTTATGAAGTCCTAGTTGTTGATTTTTGATCTTAGAGCATAAGCCATTGGTATTCTGTTCTGGATATTTTCCCCTGTGCCCATGTGTTTGAGACTCTTCCCCACTTTCTCTTCTATTAGATTTAGTGTATCTTGTTTTATGTGGAGGTCCTTTATACACTTGGACTTGAGCTTTGTACAATGAGATAAGAGTGGATCGATGTGTATCCCTCTACATGTTGACCGCTATTTGAACCAGTACCATTTGTTGAAAATGCTGTCTTTTGTCCTCTGGATGGTTTTATCTCCTTTGTCAAACATCAAGTGACCATAGGTATGTGGGTTCATTTCTGGGTCTTCAATTCTTTTCCATTTATCTACCTGCCTGTCTCTGTACCAATACCATGCAGTTTTTTTTGGTGGTTTGTTTGTTTATTATTTTATTTTATTTTTTTTTAATATTTATTTTTGATACTTTTTTTACATTTCCGATGATTCCCCTTTTCTTTGGAAACCCCGTGGACCCTCCCCCTCCCCGCCTCTGTGAGGGAATTCCTCCTCCCACCTACCCCCCCACCCATTCCCATATTCCCACCTTGACATTCCCTTTTACTGGGGCCACTAGCACCCTCAGGCCCAAAGTCCCCTCCTTTCTCCCTGATGGCCATCGAGGTGATTCTTCTGCCTCATATGTAGTCCAAACCATGGATCAATAGATGTGTATTCTTTGGTTAGTGGTCTGAACTAGAGGACAACCAAGGGAAGCGTCAGGCCCATTGACGCTCTTGCTCCCTCCATGGGGCTGCCAATTCCCTCCGCTCCTTCAGACTTTTCTCCAATCCCTCCATCTGGTACCTCACTCTCAGTCGAGTGGTTACTGTTAAGTGAAACTTGGACATTCTGAACTTGTGGGCTAATATCCGCTTATCAGTGAGTACATACCATGTTCGTTCTTTTATGACTGAGTTACCTCGCTCAGGATGATATTTTCAAGTTCCATCCATTTGCCTGCAAATTTCATTAAGTCATTGTTTTTTATAGCTGAGTAGTACTCCATTGTGTAAATGTACCACATTTTCTAATTCATTCCTCTGATGAGGGACATCTGGGTTGTTTCCAGCTTCTGGCTATTATAAATATGGCTGCTATGAACATAGTGGAGCATGTATCTTTGTTA
>CM052702.1:68297514-68308346 GCA_028551405.1 Uromys caudimaculatus | reverse complement strand
TTCTTTATGTTCTTGCCCTTGCCTTTTGCCATCTTGTTGACTCTGTTGTTAGCTGATCTTACTCTGTCTGGTTGTGGCTTGCCCCTCCTGCAGGTCTCTGTGTCAGTACTCCTTGAAGACCAGCTCTCTCTGAGAGGTGTTTGGGTTTGGAGAGCTGTGGCACCAGGTCTGATCTTGGTCCTGGAAGTTGCTGACCTTCGGTCTCTGTGGCCCGCAGAAACCAGGCGGAGTCAGTGAGCTCTGGGGCTCTTGTTGCCCCTGCTAGGGGCTTTTCCTCGTTCCTGGGAGAGAGAATGTTCTCCCAGAGCTGCTTGTCTATGGAATCCTAGTGTCCCAGGCAGAAGTTTCCTGCCACAGCTGCCCGCTTTTGGGATCCAGGGGGTTTCTAGGCCCGCCTACCTCGTACCATGCAGTTTTATCATTATTGTTCTGTAATACAGCTTGAGGTCCGGAATTGTGATTCCCCTAGAAGTTTTTTTATTGTTGAAAACAGTTTTTGCTATCCTGGGTTTTTGGTTATTCCAAATGAATTTTCAAATTGCTCTTTCTAAATCTATGAAGAATTGAGTTGGAATTTTGATGGGAATTGCATTGAATCTGTAGATTGCATTCACCAAGATGGCCATTTTTACTATATTAACCATGCCAATCCATGAACAATGGAGAGTTTTCCATCTTCTGAAATCTTTGATTTCTTTCTTCAGAGACTTGAAATTCTTGTCATACAGATCTTTCACTTGCTTGGTTAGAGTCACACCAAGGTATTTTATATTATTTGTGACTATTATGACGGGTTTTATTTCCCTAATTTCTTTCTTAGCCTGTTTATCTTTTGACCCCTAATGTTCCACCAGAGAAACCCTAAACCTGATTAACAACTTCAGCAAAGTGGCTGGATATAAAATTAACTCAAATAAATCAACAGCCTTCGTCTATGCAGAGGCTTTAACTTTAGACAAATTTTAAGGAAAAGCTAAAATCGTTTTAAAATTACTTTTCTGTTTAGATCTGTTATGAGTTAATTTGACAAATCACCTACTACTCATTTAATACAAATGAGTTGTATTTTTAAATAATGGACAATTTATTTAACGGTTTAATTGTCCATCAATATCTGTGGAAAATTGTTTCCATGTAACCTATTTTTCAAGATACGTAAATCTGTATCAGTCCTGGACTCCCATAGTAGAACATGACATATTATTCACAGTGTACATTTTTCGATGTAATGCAATCATCTCTGTACTATAACTCTGTATATTTCTCTGTACATAGTGCCTGTGTAACACTTCTTGAGGGCAAAGACAGCCAAGATCCTAGTGCAGGAACAACTTTTTTCCTGAAATATTTTTCTGTCTGTGCCTAAGTAAGCCCAAGAATATAGAGCCCATCCACAAGCCAACTGTATCTAAAGTTAAAATGCTAACAGGCCATTGAGAGTTTAATCATAGGTATTTTCAACATTCATGTCACTTCTGGTTAAAGAATGAGTCTTATTTTGCATACTGTAATCTAGTTTTCTCATCATTAAAATGCTAAGGCTCATTTCCTCAGTCAGAAACATTTATAAGCTTTCTACTGTGTGCCACAGGATTTAAAGCAGTGAACTAAACAAATTATTTGCCCTCTTGGAATTTATATGGCAGAATAAGATAAGATAATAAATATGTAAATAGATATGTTACTTAGTAATGTTTGGTAATGGAAAGAATTCATAAGCAAAATACACAAGATTCACTGATAATAACTCAGGGGAAAAGAACTCCATTAGTTGCAGTATACAGTGACAAGTTTAGGCAGTCTTCTTTGAGTGAGACAGAAAAAAATAAACAAAGCATACAAAGATAGATGTGGAGCCATGGCTAGAGAACAAAATTTCAGCCTGCATTTAGAATCAAAGCCAAACCAAAGGCCTTCAGTGGTATTTAACACAATGAGACAGCTTAAAAGAAAGCCAGAACTGTGGTAAGCAAAGGAAAATTTGAGACACGAACAGTGTCAGAAGAACTGGGAGGAGAAACAAGCAGAATAACATGATGGTTGAGCTGTAGAATTTTACCTCGAACTTTTTTTTTTCTAGAAACTATAAAATGACTTTGAGTGCAAAGAGCACTTATGTATTCCAAAGACACACTTGGTATTTGAGTACATAGTGGATGATAGGAAAAATAAGAATTAATATAGAGCAATTATGATGATAATTGTCACCTAGGAGGGGAATAGTTTAGATTACATCACTAAAATTGTATCAGAAATTATCAGCTTTTCTTGTGAAATACATTATTTTCTCAATGGTAGACATCTCAAACTATGTTTTTCAATACAAAAAATGTGGGGAATTAAAAGGAAAACTAGGGGTAGGAAGATAGCATCAGTCAGGAAAGCACAGGAACTGAAGTTTGAATTTTAAATTAAAAAAACAAAAGTGCTCCTCTGTAACACATTTGAAATGTAAATAAAGTATCAAAAAATTAAAATTAAAAAAAAAACTCAAGAAGTTAGACTCCAGAGAACCAAATAACTCTATCAAAAATGGGGAACAGAGCTAAATAGAGAATTCTCAACTGAGGAAATTCATAGAGCTGAGAAGCACCTAAAGAAATGCTCAACATCCTTAGTCATCAGAGAAATTCAAATCAAAACAACACTGAGATTCCACCTCAGAATGACTAAGATCAAAAACTCAGGTGACAGCAGATGCTGGCAAGGATGTGGAGAAAGAGGAACACTCCTCTATTGCTGGTGGGATTGCAAGCTGCTACAATCACTCTGGAAATCAGTTTGGCGGACCCTCTGAAAAATGGACATAATACTACCTGAGGACCCAGCTATACCATTCATGGGCATATACCCAGAAGATGCTCCAACATGTAATAAAGACACATGCTCCATTATGTTCATAGCAGCCATATTTATAATAGCCAGAAGCAGGAAACAACCCAGTTGTCCCTCATCAGAGGAATGGATACAGAAAATGCGCTACATTTACACAATCGAATAATACTCAGCTATTAAAAACAATGACTTCATGAAATTCACGGGCAAATGGATGGAATTTGAAAATATCATCCTGAGCAAGGTAACTCAGTCACAAAAGAACGAACATGGTATGTACTCACTGATAAGTAGATATTAGCTCAAAAGTTCGGAATACTCAAGTTTCACTTCACAGTAACTGTTGGACTGAGTGTGAGATCCCTGATGGAGGAGTCGGAGAAGGGACTGAAGGAGCTGAGGGAGTTTGCAGCCCCTCCCATGGAGGGAGCAACATTATCAACTTTCCAACCCTCCAGTGCTCCTGGAGACTTGACCACCAACCAAAGAATACACATGGAGGGACCCATGTTTTGGACCACATATGTGGCAGAGGAGGGCCTTGATGGCCATCAGGAGGAGGAAAGGCCCTTGGGCTTGAGGGTGTTAGAAGCCCCAGTATAGGGGAATGCCAAGGTAGGAAGATGGGAGTGGGTGAGTGGGTGGGGAATACCCTCATATAGGCAGAGAGGGGGGAGGGGATGGGGGTTACCAAAGTGGAGACCTGGAAAGGGGGAAACATTTGAAATGTAAATAAAGTATCAAAAAATAAAAATTAAAAAAAAAACTGCCGGACTTGGTGGCACATGCCTTAAAGCCAGTCTTGTGGGGCAAGAAGACAGATGGTCTTTGGTTCCTTTTCACCATATAATCTAGCCTACTTACCTAATTCCAGACCAGTTAAAGAACCTTTCTCAAAACACACAAAAAGATAGACAGTGTTGGAACAACAACACCTAAATGTTACCTCTGCCTACTATGTGCATGATCACAAATGTGGATTTGCACCTGAACACAAATCATACTTGAACATACGTGTGCATACACACAAACACACACAAAAATAAACTAGTATACAAAAATGTAATTATCAAACTCTTTAAAGAAATACATTGATTGCATTAAATAACAAGTTAATTTAGATATTATGAAATTGCTCAACAAGTTATAATTAATGATATAAAATACATGGCTTATCAATGCAAAGCATTATTAATATTAATATTATTAGCCCTATAGCTTTGATTAATCAGAAAGCTACATTTCAGTTGAAGGAATATGAAAATAAGGGTACATGTTTTTCTCATTTGAGTTTCAAACTCAGTCTTTGACCCTTGGTAAATGATTTGTATAAAAAATTTTCACTTTTTCACTTACTCACTAGAAAACTTCCTCATTAACTTGAAAAGTAAACTGTAGGGCCCGGCAGTGGTGGCACATGCCTTTAATCCCAGCACTTGGGAGGCAGAGGCAGGCGGATTTCTGAGTTTGAGGCCAGCCTGGTCTACAGAGTGAGTTTTGAGACAAGGTTTCTCAGTATAGCCCTGGCTGTCCTGGGATGACAAACCAACCCTCCACTTGATGCCGTTTTTCTACTGGAGGTGGGCTCTACAAGTTCCCTCACCTCACTGTAGGGCATTTCATCTAAGTTTTCTGCCCTTTTAGTCAGAGAGTCTCTTACCTCCTAGGTTTCTGGTACAGTCTAGAGGGTCCCCCCACCTCCTATCTTCCGAGGTTGCCTGTTTCAATTCTTTCTGCTGGCTCTCATGGCTTCAGTCCTGTCTCCCCCAATACCTGATCATGTTTCCCTTTTCCCCTCCCTGTTGCCTTTCCCACCCAGGTCCACCCTTCCCCTGTGGGACTGAGACATTCTCTGTCCTTGATGAACACTTACTATGGATCTTTGAATGTTCCTCTCTGTTCCATGGGTAAAGGCAGGAGTCCTTTTTTTTTATTTTCTCAGGAATATGCCACCCTTTGTCTTCTTTGTACCTGTCCTTCAGGCTTCAAGACTTACAAATAATATTCCCTTCATTTGAAGTAAACTTCACCTTGCTAATTTTTTTTTGTTTGTTTCTTCCAGTGTTTGTAACTCATGACATCCTTTCATTATGATGAGACATATTCTACTATGCTATCCTGGTAGATAACCATTAAGCAATTTCTATTTTAAATTTGGGGTTTCAATTATTTGAAATGATCCAGCTCTATTAAGAAAGATTCAATATAGCATGCATGCTTATTTGTTTGGTTTGTAAAGTTTCCAATGCTTTCCAATACAGCCATAGCCAAAGACCACGCCTTTATCAGAACATCATTAGGAGACATTTCATACCCAAGGCATATAGCATCTACTTAATATTCCAAATTCTGGCCTTTCTTCTTACATTTCTTGCCCATATTTCATTATGGGGACTTCTTTCTTCTGAAAAAGCCCCAGTCTCTATAATGTTCCTTCAATTGTGTTATATAGAAATTATATGAATAAGTTCTATTCACTATATACTTGATCATAATGCTTTGAAAAATATAAAGTAATATGTAGAATAATGGAATGCTTAAAGACTATATAACATTTTATAGTATGCAAACATTTAAGAATTAATGTGGCAAAATTTATCAACAGCATGCTGGATGTGCAATAACCCAGGTAACTTCTATATAAGCCTGAGTTGTGACTACAATTAAGATTATGTACACACACACACACTCCAAAATTAAATTTTATGCATTTCAATGATGATAGCTATAGAGTTGTTTTTCCGGAATTGAATGTAAGTCATCTGATTCTAGAGCCATATACTTCTTAAACACCATACCACGGTGCTAAACTTGTAAAAGTTTTGTTTTCACAACACAACTTTTGCTAATTGTATTATATGGTTGTTCTGTGCTCAAGTTTCCTAATTATTTTCTTATAGCAATTAGGAAATATTGTACTTGAGATATTTGACAAATATTTGTGCGTTTGTGTTGTTAAACTGATTTTACAGAATACTAAGTGGTTCAACAAAGCACCTGGAAATGCACATGGTCCTAATTTGTCAAATTTTATAATCACATTGTTATTTCGCTAATTAATTTGACTTCATTCATGTGAGTTTTTATTTACTTTTGGCTGGGTAAAGAGGCCTCAATAGGAAAAAAATTGAATTAAATAATGATCTTGATTATTATTGATGCCCATAATTTTTACTACTAGGACTTGAATATGACCCAGAAATTCCAAATTTTTTTTTAGTTAAAAATATTTTTTTCATATAAAATATTCTGATTTTGGTTTCACCCCCTCCAACTTCTTCCAGATCCTTTCTACTTCTCCAGCTACTCAAATCTACATTCTTACTTTCTCTCATTAGAATACAAACAGGCAATTAAAATAATAATAATAATAATAATAATAATAATAATAATAATAATAATAAAATTAAATAAGATAAGATAAAAAAAGAAAAAAAGATGCCAAACAGAAAATTAAAAAGAATCAAAGGACAATAATGCACAGGTGCTCTCTCTCTCTCTCACTCTCTCTCTCTCTCTCTCTGTCTCTCTCTCTCTCTTACATATACACACACGCACACACACGAGAGAGAGAGAGAATCCACAAAAACAAAATCAAAAACCATAATTTATAAGAAAAATATGTGTAAAGACAAAAATTTTGAGACAAAGCATTATGAGACAAAACCCTCCAAAAATGCAATTGAATTCACTTTGTATTGGTTATTTCCTGCTGGGCATGAGGCCTGTCCTTAGATGTGTTTTGTATAGCCAGTGATATTTCATTATGCAAAATCACCAACACCCCAACTGAAGATATCTTACCACCAAATCAAATTTTCAGTGCCAGAAGTGGTTTATATCTAATCGAATCCTCAGTCAAATGAGCCTCATAGACACCCTTAGTCAACTAAGGCTATTGCCAAAGATATTAGTTCCTTGGTCCTAGGTCCTTGGAAGGCAAACCATTGGCGAGGAGAACATGTGCAGTGAGCAGGTACATTTCCAGCATCTTTGCTTGCAAATAGATGGACAGGTTTACTATAGATAGGTTTACTCTCTACAAACTAATAGAAAAGTCCTATTTGTGAAGACAAAACCTCCATAACTCATTGAATATGGAGATAATGAGCTGGTACATACCTAGAGTTTCACCCTTCTTGACTTGTGTTTATCCCATGAAGGTACTCTCCATACTACAGAAGAAAATGGAAAACGCCAACACAGCTACAGCACCTTCAATCTATAATGGTAATCTGTCTGCAATTCTGTGCAATACTGGCACAGAAGTTGTGGAAGTTACCAACCAATATATGAATAGATTTAAGTCTCACTCCATGAGATAGACCCCATCCCTGACACTATTTGGGAAGCTAAGAACCTAAGACTAAGTAGGCCATTAACCTAGAAGAAAACTACATATCATTTTTCTGCTAAAGGAACACAGAAATAAAATGACTCCTAAAGACATTCTGCTATACTTATAGATCAGTATTGCTGGGTCATCATAAAAAAAGATTCCTCCTGTAACAGATGAGAGTAAATACAGAAACTCACAACTAGATAGTATTCAGAGAGTCAGAGACCTTGGAACATTAACCCCTAAAAATAGGATTTCTCCATCACATACTCTCCTCATAGCTCAAGGAACTCTGTGGAAGAGGAGGCAGAAATATGGTAAGAGCCAGTGGGGATAGAAATCACAAAGGAGACAAGGCTTTCTAGGTACAACAGGAATGACAAAACAGAATTTACAGACACTTTGGCAGCATGATTCACAAGAGCTCTTCCCAAAGTTATATAAAATTAATAATGGCAACTGGAGAGAGGAAGCTCTCTGATTCATCAAGGTGCTGGCAGGTCAGGCAGAGATAAAAAAATCCAGCTTTCTGTAGTCATTCACGGACTCTGGTGGGGTTATGAAGTCACTATAATTACCTTTGAGATATTTCTGCTCTTTTGGGTAATCCTTTACCTATACTTTGTATATAGCCCCCATAAACTTAGAAGTTCCCCAAGTTTGTACTTGGGATTGGTAATTTAGTCTGTCACTGTTTTCTTTTCTTTTCTTTTCTTTTTTTTTTTTTAATCTGAGGTGAATAGGTGGTTGTTCACATGTTCTCAGAAAAGTTACATATGGTTCATGAGTAGTAATGTTAGTAGGCACTTGATGGGAATTATATTAATATCTGCTAGATAACATGGCCATGATGGTAGCTCTATGCTCTATTCTCAGGCTTTATGGTAACTACTGCCATTTTCAGGTCATGTCAAAACACAGATTGCATAGTAACTATATTATTTTCTAGAAATAAAGAAATTGAAACAAAAAGAATTCAAATCTGCTTTTCCTGATTTTAATGTGGACTCTTGACCTTTGAGACATAGCACTGAAGCCTATGCTCAAGGACACATTTGCACAGTGGAATTCCAAAGTGTGGCAAAACCTATACACTACCTTGACTAGTGTTATTGATGAAACCATTCTGCTCAATGAGTAAGGATAAATGCTGAATGGCTGCATTGAGTATGAAAGGTGCTAGAGTAAATTTTGGTACAAATAATACTTGTTTGACACTAAGCTCTGAGGTCTTCAGAAATCATAGAACTAATTATCCTCCCTCTCTCTATATACCTGGGATAAAAGCTCTTTGAAGGAATAGTAAGATTTAAACTTTAGCTAATTTCATAGCTAATTATAAATGAAGAAACATCTAATTTATATGTTTTAAATATTAATCACCCATTGCCTACTCAATTATTAGAAGAAAAATATGTACTAACTTTTTTTACATACACTAGTGTAATGCTATGGTAATATACACAAATATGAAAAATGTTATATGTACTGAGTCCCCAGTGCTAAAAATAAGATGATTGTTAACAATCACATGCCCAACAGCACATACTTACCCCAGGTTTTCATTCTCTGTCTATGGATAAATCTAGGAAATCATTTGAAAAATAATATCCTGGGTAGTGGCCCAAAAAAATGGAGCTTCAATGTGTAGACATAATAATTACCTGATTCTTTTCTCTTTTGTTGGCGATCATTTTTGTGAGCTCCTTTCTTTACTCAATGATGCCTTTTTTCTGATTCACTATTAGGAACAACATGAAGCCATGTAAATTTTTCAGAGAATGTGAAAACTTGCTTAATTTAGCCAAGAAGAGCCAAGTTAAATTAAACATGAAATATAAAAATATATCGAATTCAGTGAAAGATTAGTCCATGAAGCAAAATTCTTTGAGAAATTGCCATCTAAGTCTGGTGTGAGTGTTGACTGCCAGATATGACTAGGCAATGGCACAATCTTCATGGCTATGGGTCCAGGGACTCTCAAATACGCATCAATATTTCAGAATTCCTTTTCTTATTTTCTTTTATCTTATTTCTTGACATATCATTTTATACACTCTAGGCTTGCCTCCAATTTTCTATGTAGCCAAACCTTTTCTTGAACCCTTGTTACTGCTGTGTCCAATACTCACTAGTAGACAACACTAAGTTCAGCAACTTCAATTTTCTTAATAACTTTTCTCTTACTATTTTCAAGTTTATACTTCCTTATGGACTATCCATTCACTAATAATGCTACTGTTTGATTAAAATTATCTGGCTTCCACAGAAGCACTAATCTCCATGATCCAAGGTTGCTATGTGGTCTGATCTGCTCTCCCATAAAGTTAATTTTGATATTTTGTCTTCATTTCCTCCAGGGAATGGATTTTCAAGCATAATGTTGCTAGTATTTTAAAATAATATTCCAAATATATTAACATTTACCATTTATTATTGAATCACTTCTTAGAGCTGGAGGACAGGAGTCTAGGAGAAGGAGGGTAGTGATTGTATCTTTTAATGATTACAAAACTTTCTTGCCATGAGAAAAATATAAGCCTTGTTAATTTCTCCAAAGAACTAATCCTCTATGGTTACAGAGACAACTACCTTTTCCACATGAAGGGAGTTACAACTCTCAAGAATATTGACTAGTAAAGAAGCTTTGAGGAAGAAAGGAAAGGATTAATCTTTTGTGATCTTAAAGTATACTACTTTAAGAATAAACATGCTTGGCATACAAGTGTCACCATGGTAAAGACTATCAGAAAGCTAAAGTTCTTGAACAGATGGAAATTTGTCTCTTATTCTAAGTGCCTTTGATAGAGTAATCTGTCATCTTTTAACAAGCTCTATAAAACAGCTCTGGCTTTTCCTTTCTCCAAATTTTCTGGTTTTTATAACCAAAGTTAACTTGAGCTTCTTCTCAGGGAAAGAAAATGCTTAAACTTTGTATGGGCTTGTATTATTTTCTTCTTCTTCTTCTCCTTCTTCTCCTTCTCCTTCTTCTTCTTCTTCTTCTTCTTCTTCTTCTTCTTCTTCTTCTTCTTCTTCTTCTTCTTCTTCTTCTTCTTCTTCTTCTTCTTCTTCATAATCATCACCACCCACCATCACCATTCTACACCTTCTCTCTTCTCTCAGTCTGTGAATTATATTACACTCTTCATTTGGCTCCTCAGCAACATCTCATTCTTCCCTTTCTCAAGTCTTGGTATATATAGTTTCTCCCTAAAATGATTTTATTTATACGCTTATAAAAGCAATCTTTCACAGAAGTGAATTCTCTTTGATGTAGGTAAACATTTAGTTCCTTTTCTGTACCTCACATCTATAACTATGTGCTAGATAGTTCATTACCTGGACTTTAGTGGTTCATCTTGGTATTGAATGAGAAGCTTTAACAAGAGATTATATAGGTGTGGGTCTGCAAGAAAGACACGAAACTGAGCATGCGAAACTTCAAATTCAACCTACTGCTTCCTAATAGAGGCAGAAGTAAAATATAGCATTTTAAATCCATGGAGTATGTGAGTCAGGGGTTGCGGAATCAGTGGTAGAAGGAGTATAGCGTGTGTAAGATCCTGGCTGTAATCTCTAACAACACACATACACAGAGAGAGAGAGAGAGGGAGAGAGAGAGAGAGAGAGAGAGAGAGAGAGAGAGAGAGAGAGAGAG
>CM052702.1:68252681-68297414 GCA_028551405.1 Uromys caudimaculatus | reverse complement strand
TTATGTGTGATTTTCCTAAAAACTCCAGATGGTTTTGGAATTGGAATTATAGATAATACCACATAAGCATTCCTAATGCTGCAAGCTTTGCTGGTATAACATGTCTTACCCCAGTCCCTCAGATGGTCAATCAAGACTCAAATCCTCTTTAAAGCTCGCTTAAGTCTCCATAATTCTAATGTCAATTGTGCAATTACAAGTCAGATTTCAAATATCTCAGAGTTTTGCACATTGAAGAAGTAAAAGGAAAAAAATAACTTGAGAGTGAGGGAGGATCAGATCAATTTGGACTTACATTAACTGCATTTAATTAACACAGAACAGATGTCCCCAATTTATTGTGCTGGCTTACGACCCAGGAAAGTCTTTACTGACTCATGGACAGAAATTAGCAGAAAGAAAACACTCATAGAATCAATACATAGACAATAATAATTTTCATTTTGTTACTATTCTATTTTACATGCCTTTATACATATTATAGAATTAAATATGGCAAATAGTTATTTAAACAAAGGTTTGTCTTTATTTGCACATGAATATCTCAAACTAGAATATATACTTAATTATTTTATTTATTATAAATATTAGATTTTTTTAATTCCAGAAAACAAATTTCAGGTTTCAGGTATGCTAGGCAAATGCTTTGTTACTGATCATATTAACAGATCAATATTTAACAAATACTGTAGATAATGGTATAAGAAAAAATATATATATATAGTGATATGCACAAATTGTATACACATAAATATATTGTCAAAAAGTCTGAAGTAGGACATCATAAATCTTTCTACTCACAACCATCTTTCACTTAAAAAACTTATAGTTGCTCTTAGATATATGATATCTAAATAAACATATCAAATATTTACTGATAACAAATTTTAAACTCTGTCATATATATAATTTTATCATTTACTAAAAACAAAACATATTTGTATATGGTGAACTGGATGTAGTAACTATTTTTACATTGAAAAATGAAATCTTAGTTGAATATTTGATTCTGTAGGATCCAGAGCTTCATCAAAGTTTTTCTGAGTCACAGTGTTTTGATTTTATAATGTGGAGAACATCATTTAACATGAATTTAGAACACAGAAGAGCAAAAATATGTCTTAAATGATGACAGAACTATTCAGACTCTGCCCTAATTCCAAGCCAAACTATATTTAAAGATTGTTTTGTTTTGTTTTTCATGAAAATCAAATCAACAATTGAAACAACTTTAAAACCAAATATGTTAATATAATGCAATCTAAAGACATACTAACTTGATAAATGCTGAGGAACAATGGTAGGAAAATATGAAACCTTTCTGCTTTCTGTAATTAAACTAATGTTGTGTAACATGAGCCAGCACAGTTATTAACTTTATTTTTGATTTTGAATTAGCTTTTAGACCTTATTAATTCAGAACATTTTACTGTTGCCAAAATTTTGTGACCCTCAGATTCAGTTATTCAACCACATGGGATTGTAACCTGCCATTTTGGAATTCGTAATCTAGAGCATTTAGACAAGTGAGGATTACAAACATGGAGTAGCCTTGACGTCATAGCAAATGTTAGGCATACATATTCTAGGAGTAAGATCATAGCTCTATCTAAGTAAGAATTCCAAAAAAAAAATTGTCTTAAAATATGCAGTCATTGTAATGCTCATTATATTAAACTTCTGATAAGAAAATTATTTAATTTTCTTATCCTTCTTAATAACCAGTATTTAAAAATTATTGATTTTATACATCTGTCTCTGTATAATTAAAGTGATAGTATATAATAATGACATAAACATATTTTTTTAAAAAATAGTGATATATCCATATCCTTTATCAGCATATGGTAATTAAAGATGATATAAAATCTTTCATATATATCATGCAAATAAATAAAATGCAAACTAAAAGAGGGATATATATATATACAAATAGATACAGCTTTCTTACTTATTTGAGGAGCCTCATAGATACAAGCTGTCTAGAATATGACAAGGTATTCACAGTAGACCATCAAGACAGTATAATTAAGCCTAGTTTGTTATTGTTGTTGTTGTTCTTTTATTTATTTATTTATTCCACATCCCAACCATAGTTTCTCCTTTCCTCTCCTCCTATTTCCTCTACCCCAACACCTCCCTACTTGCCCCCACCCTGTTCACTCCCCACACCACCTATCCTATGAAGGCTGGACAAGGCAATCTAATAGGAGGAAAGGGTCCCAAAGTTAGGCAACAGAGTCAGAGACAGCTCCTGTTTGGACACCAGAAAACCAAGCTACACAACTTCAATATACATGCAGAGAGCCTGGGTCAGTCGAATACATGTTCCCTGGTTGGCATTTCAGTCTCTGTGAGCCCCTATGAGCTTAGGTTAGTTGATGCTGTGGTTTTTCTTGTGGTACCTTTGACCTGTCTGGCTCCTACAATAGTTCCTCTCCACTTCTGAAGGATTCCTCAAGCTCTGCCTAGTGTTTGGGTATGGATCTCTGCATCCCTTTCCATCAGTTCTTGAGTGAAGCCTCTGTGATGACAATTAGGATAGGCACCAATCTATGACTATAGCATAATATCAGTAAAAACCATTTCATTTACTTTTTTGCCAATAATGTTTGGTTCTATCTTAGGTCTCTGGTCTTTCCAGCCTCTGGATGATGTTTCTTCTAGGTACTGTCAGGGGTAGGCTTACTTTCATGGCGTGGGTCTCAAGGGACCAGTTGTTGGTTGAACACACACAATTTCTGTACCACCTTTATCACAACATATCTTTTAGACAACAAAAATTTTAGGTAAAAGGGTTTGTGACTGAGTTGGTGTCCCAAACCATCAATGGGAAGTCTTTTCTGGTTAGAGGAGAAGGTTGATTCAGGTTTCATATCCCCCATTTCTAGGAATCTTAGCTAGGGTCACCCCCCATCAATTCCTGGGAGTTTCCATTGAATTAGATTCTAGCTTTTCTCAGAGATGCCTCCTGATTCCAATCGTCTGTCTCAGTACTCTCTCCCTCAACATTGTCCTCTCACCAAATCTTTCCTGTTCCCATCCTCTCTTCCCTTAAAGACCCCACCCTCTACCTAACCATAATATCTATTCTCCTTGCCCTTTAGAGTGAGATTCATGTGTCTTCCCTTTAGCGTTCCTTGTTAGTTAGCCTCTCTGAGTCTGTGGATTGTAGCATGATCATTCTTTAGTTTATGACTAATAGTCAATGATAAATTAGTACATACCAAATCTGTCTTTCTTGGTCTGGGTTACCTCTTTCAGGATTATCTTTTCTAGTTATATCTAATTGCTGGCAAATTTTATGATGTCATTGTAACAGCTAAGTAATTCTTCATTTTGTAAATGTACCACATTTTCTTTATTCATTCTTTAGTTGATGGTCATCTAGATTGTTTCTAGTTTCTCACTATTATGAATCTATTTTGTTCTCCCTTTTTCAATTTTCTATAGCTCAGTACTAGTTCAGCACCTAGCATTTACTGCCTTATATCCTGTGACTTAATTCTGTTTTCATTGGCTAGATGAGTGATTTGTGGATACCCTGAACTAACAAAACTTCAGTGTCATGATTAGTAATAAAAGACATTAACTCCTACCTTATAATACTGGACTTAAAATTTTGTTACATAAAAAGTACAAACAAACAACTTTCAAAGCAATTAGAACTAAGCATAGAATATTTTAGTTATGAAGGCAAGGATAAAGTAGATAATGGTAATTAGGAGTAATAACTAACTTTATAGGTGTAATATAAAGAAGACTTGACTATCTTAAGAACAAGAAAACCTTACTTAATACATAAAACTAGTATTATGCAAGTCATTTAATGCACATCAATCAGTTTTTGGTCCTATGAATTGATAAATGTATCTGCTTTCATCTTAGGCTTAAAAGCTATCTCATAGTAAAGAGAAACTCTATTCATTTCTGTTTATGATTAAACCTCTTTTTCTCAATGATTGGACTATGACTCACCGATAATCTTAACTACATATGGTTCTCTATTACCTGTTTAAGAAGATGGCAACAATGTCTTTGTTTTAAAGCATTGTTATGACCATCTTTCAACTACTTTGTTTCACAAGCAGTTGTTATGACCAACTTGTTACACTTATGTACTGCTTCTGTAATCCTGCCTATTTGCCTGCCAAATTCCCCATTTAGAAATCCCTACCATAGAGCTTTAAATTCCTTATCTACCCTACATCCAATGCCAGTGTCTTGAACCCTGATTTAAGGCCAGGCAGCCCATATACACAAATGTAAAGTGCTAGTTTTAATTAATTTGGCCATGATGATTTGGGTCAGTGGTCTTTCTCCTTTCATCTTTCAGATTAACAAAATAACTATAAACAGAACACTATTAAAAGCTTCACCAGAATTCCAGTGTAAGATATGTACCTATAACACCGTAATCTATACAAAATCTGATTAGCAGGATATTGCTATATTTAGCAAGCCTTTATCATTCTCTGAGCTCTTCAACTTCTTTTTTAGTTTTATTTTTTAAATTATACTAAATATACACATATACACAAACACATATACATAAAACATATATAGGTCTCTATGTACCACAATGCATTTTTAGAGGTCTAAGGACAACAGATTATATGTGTAATTTGGTTCTTACATTCCCTCATGTGGGCACCAAGGAACAAACTCAAATGATCAACCCTGATGGCAAACAAATTTACCTGCTAAACTGTTTCACAAGCCACCATGCTCACCTCTGCTTTCAACTTCTTTAGCCTCTTTCAAGGCTGACCTGGTCTTTTCTACATCAAGTATATAAAAAATGATAAATCTTAGGCATACAACTTCTTCCTGTAAACTTCCATACAATACTAATTGGTATACTTTATTTGTAACTCCAGTACATCACTGAGGAGAGAGAATGTGAAAATACTTCTCTCAATAAATTAGCAAACATTTACTGTGGTGGACAATGGTTACACAAAGTGGAAAAGGCTATACAAATTTGAAAATTTATTTATTCTATAGACAATTGATTTTAACAGGAGAGACACAGCAGAAATAAAATACTACAACCGATGGTGCAAATGCGATGAAATAACAGTAGTTCTCCCATTGAGGAGCCCAAAAGAACCAATGTTGAGTTCTAAAGAATTGGTAGAAATTAATCAAATAAAGCACAAATGCAAAGTATTGAGTAGTATGTTCTCATGCCTGTGGTAAAAAAAGAATATAGTATATTCTGGAACAGAAATGTCATGGAAATGTATGTGAAGGAATTATCTGACAGGGGTACAAAGAATTGGACACAACAACATGGAAGAACTAAAGCATAAGGACAGCGCTACAGTATGTTTGTATGGCATAATCATATGGACAAGTGAGTGACACCTTGTGTGAAGTGGTAACTGACTCTTTGACAAGAGATGACTATGAGGATGGCTCTGGGACATATTACGTGAGGTGACAAGAATAGCTCTTTGACAAGTTTATGTGAGATGATCAAGAGGATATGAAGTAGAAACTTTTAGTTTTTTTGGAAAGTCAGTTGTGTCAAATGAAGTTTTTGCCGAAGCACACAGGCAAAAGGATGTGCAGACATGTGAAAGGATGTTTTCCTGAAACAGACACAGGTGAAAAGATGTTTTGCCATAGCAAACATGTGAAAAGATATGTGATGAAGGAGAATAAATATGACCCCATAGACAATTGCAGAAGGAGCATTTGTCTGGTTTGCTCCAAGTCGTTATTCTTCACTAATGACACATACGTATTGGTTAACCTTACTTAGCACTGTTGAATGACCTCAGGCAGGTTGGAGAATCTTGCAGTTTTTTCAGGATTGAACTGCAACTGTTGGTTTGTGTGTGGTGTCTGCCTGCCGAGAGAACTGAACAGAAGCTTCTGGTTCATGTATGGTGTCCAAGAGTACTGGACTGTAGCTGCTGTTTCATATTTGGTGTTTGGTACGGGACTGAACTGCTGACAAAGAAGATTGAGTTCACCCTCAAAGAACTATTGCTGAACAGGTCCATTTCTCCCCTATCCTAATAACTTTTTTCTTCTACTACCTCTGGTTGGTGGTAGGCAAGAGGAAAGGTTAAACCCTTATTAAAATAGGCCGCAATTTTTTTTTTTTTTTACTACATGGATGGCTCAAGACAAGCTGATTGTAGTGACCATAAAAAATGATTCTATCACAGGTTCATCTGAGGTTACCTTCAAAGTGCCCAACTCTGAGATGAGAGTTGGTATTTATAAACTTCTAAAATAAGATAGAAAGTTTGGAACAGGGTTTGAAAGGAAGATCATGGCATAAAGAGCTTTCTATTGAATTATGAGAACCCTCGTCCAGATCTCCACCATTATAAAAAGTTGAGTGTGGCAGCACAGGTCCACAACATCTGTAGTAGGAGACAGAGACAGTATTTTCTTGGGCTTGATGGTCAACCAGTCTACCCAAAACAATGAGTTCAGATTCAGTGAGAGACCCTATCTCAAAATAATGTGAATAATGAAGAGGAAGAAGCCTAACATGCTCTGTTAGTTATACACAAAGTCATACACAGATACACATATACAAATACATATATACACACACATATGCACATTAAACACATATGCTCAGACATACACATATGTACATGCATATGTATACACACAGAAAGCTTGAAATAATGAAATTTGCTTATCTCTGGACATGTAGTAATCCATTATTGTCATGAGTTAAATGGCTTTAGAACCCTCTGTCCATACAAATCTCTGAATGTCAAAGCCCACTTATAAAAGGGCACACAATTTGAATAGAACCTATGTATAGCCTCCCATTTATTTAAAATAATACCTTATTATTTATTATAATTATGAAAAAATAAGTACTGTGTTATATATAGCTATATATTGTGTGATAAACCAACATGACCATCGCAACTCTTATAAAGCATTTATTTGGGTCTTGCTCAGTTTCAAGCTTGAGTCCATTGTCCTCAGGGGAGGGAGCACTGCAGCACATAGGCAGACATGGATATGGAGAGTAGCTGAGAATTCTACATCCAGATATGTAAGCAGCAGGAAGAGAGAAACATGGGGCCTGGATTGAGCATTTGAAACCTCAAAATCACTTCCTTCAATAATGCCCCAACTGCTCTAGTAAGTCCCCACTCCCTAATCCATGTCAAGGATTAGAATATATAAGCCTATATGGCATATTCCTATTCAACCCATCCAAACTACTATGTAAGTAGATGTTGTTTTGGTAAGATTAATGATAAAAATAGATTACAAATTCAGTTGAGACTATTTGTTCTGAATGTTTTCTACCTGGTTGTTTAAATCCACAGATGGAGAATAAGCACATACAAAGGATTAATGATGCATGTGTGTCAGAGTTCCAAAGAGAAACAGAATATACCCTAAGTGATTCAAAACAAGAGATTTAAATAGAGGATTTTGTGAGGGTTGAATTAGCCCAATACTTATAGTTGAGCATCAGTGACCAGCCAACATTCTTCCTCAAGGAAGCTGAACTAGTCTGGTGGGAATCAAGCTGGATTTGAAACAGTTCTGGCGCTCTGTTGCAGCTCAGAGCTCATATTTTTACAGTGTGACCTAGTGTTTCTCCTGGTGCTACCAGCACCATTTTTATTAAACCATATTTTTTTTATATTTTGAAATGTGTCTTCTTTGTTTGTGGTTCCTTGGAGGCCTGCTCTTTCTGAAGAAGAAATGGGGTGAGGGGTGATCTGAGAGAGTAGGGGTGGGTGGAGATGGCAAGGAGAAATGCAGCAAGTGTTAACAGTGGTAAGCATATATTGTATAAGAGAAGAATTTATTTTCAACTATAATGAATATATATACATATATACATATACATATATATACATATACATACATATATATATACACACACACACACATATATATATATGTATATATATATATATATATATATATATATACATATATATATATATATATTTACATCATTTCCCCCTTTCAGCCCTCCAATTCCTCCCAGGCGCTCTCTCTCAAGTTCATGAACTCTTTTTTTGTTGTTGTTAAAGCTATTTCTCTTTATACCTCTATTGCTCAAGAACATCA
This sequence comes from Uromys caudimaculatus, assembly GCA_028551405.1. Taxonomy (NCBI): domain Eukaryota; kingdom Metazoa; phylum Chordata; class Mammalia; order Rodentia; family Muridae; genus Uromys; species Uromys caudimaculatus. Next base: position 68,289,335 of record CM052702.1, on the reverse strand, counting down.
GCTTTCTAGCTGGTTGATGCTTTTACATTAGCCTGACTGAGTTTTGTAGAAAGTCCAAAAGCAGCCACACTTCCAGCTTTCTTCACCCAGAGGGCAAATTAGAATTTCTGCCAATACAACGCCACATTCATTCCAAATGTTTTTGTTAGCATCTCTAAACATTTAAAAGGAAATACTGTAAATGAAAAAATTCTATTGTTTAAGCTATAGGAATTGTGGATACTAAGTAAGAGATGTAACACACTGGTCTAGGGAACTCATTGTAGAATGTGGTCATGGGGATAAGCAATAGACAAGTTACCAGATGCCCAGGTAGGAGGTTCATTCAAACTTATGAATAATTACAGCGGTTTAGTCAAAGAAAAACAAAGGCCAAAACACAGGGTCAAAACTAATGGAAAACAAGGTAAGAACAAGTCTCAGTAAATTAACTCAGTGTGCCTAGGGAGTTCTTGAGCCTCTACTGCTGTACAATCATCTCTACTGAAAGTGGTCAACTGCCGTAGCATTGAGAACTATGAAGAGACACCAAGTCATCCAGATTTATTTTGACTTCAAAATGGCTCAGATACTCCCTCAGAGAAACATTCCCATTAATGACACATGGTAGAATTTTTATCAAAATGCCACTGTGAACTTTCCTTTCTGTAACAAACAGCTTGAACACTAAGACATCACCACCCACATCCATATGTCTCAATGTGTGTGTTGCCAAGGTGCCTGCTTGCCATTTGCTCTGTCTACACAGTGCCAAAAACCCAGGTGAAAAATAGAAAATCCATTCCGTGTTTCTAACTACTCAGGTGTTTGCTACCACATGTGTAAAACATCTGCATGACAGTTTTTCTTCCCTTGTCTGCTTGTTTGCGTACAAAGAATGTGATCAATTATGCAACAGCTTAAGTGTTTTTAAGACTAAGGTATTATACAGCATTTTCAGGGAATATGGGTTTTTTTCTCTTTAATAATCAGAGATGATTAGCTATGAATCAGGTTGTAGAAAATATCAGTGAAACTGTACTCATTTACTTGTGATATCTCCATAGTCAAACCAAAGGAACCTTGGAAATTTCTTTCTTATATAATAGATGACTTAATTTCCACTTCACGATTTTACATTATTTAGAAAACACTGATTTATTATGTTACGTTTCTGTTGCTGTAATAAAATGTCATAACCAAAAATGACTTATAAATAAAAGAGTTTATTGAGTTCATTTTAGCTTAATGTCCCAGAGGGATGAATCCATCCTGTCAGGCATGTCATAGGCACTTGGCATGGTCAATGGATGTTAAGGCGTCACAAGGTCAACTGCAGGTACTGAGCAGAGAGCAAACTGGAAGTGGGTCAACCTATACACTTTCAAAACTGGCCCTTTAGTGATCTACTTAGGTTCTGTTTTCTAAGGGTTCCATAAACTACCCCAAAAGTACCACTGACAAGGGATCATGTGTTCAAATCTATGAGTCTGTGGGAGTAATTTCTCATTCAAATCATCATACTTAGTGACTTACCTCATCTAATATTGCATCTGAAAAGCCAAATATATCTTCTGGCTCTCCATAGTTCCTACGGGTTCATAAATTGGGATTTTAATCCTTCAGTTGTCCAGAATGGGTCCTTGAAACAAGACATAGTTTATATAAATTAGTAAACTATCTCTTACTTGAGTGAGTCCTTATACAGAATGGTATGAATAACAAGAAAAGTTGACAATTGTAAGAAAGTCTGTCTCTCAGCCACTGTCTCTTCTGTACATATCTGCTTTCTCTTCTTCTTTGCCAATGGTTAGAGCCACACAGAGCCATCACAAAATCTTAATCAGTTATCAATGGGACAGTCTTGAACTATAGCCTCTAGAATAGAGAACCAGACTAAGCATCAAGTACTCTCTTCCAGAACAGAAAATGGACTCAGGCAATGTGCTCTAGATGTTCACATCAAACTCTAAACAGAACAAGTCTGACAGAAGTTGAGAATAAGGAGGAAATAACCTCTATGAATAATATTGAAGATGGTAACTTGAGAGGCATTAAGTAACAATGCATTTGTCAGTGCTTGAGCAGCTCTCAGGCATGGATAGTTATGAGAGTTTAACCAACATAAAATTCAAAGCACAAAGATTTTCTCTGACCTAGACCAACAGGCCAGTCTTCAGTGACAGGATCCTGAGAGGAAGAAAAATAAAGAAGACAGGAGTAATCTTACCAGGAGTTCTTGCATAAGCAGGTGACTTATGTCAAGCAAGTTTATTAAAAAGTGCAGCATCTTATATATACTTTTCAGGAGTGAAATAGCACAAAGTCAGCAGAAAGTTAAACAAGCAATGTTGCACAAAAGGAAAGCAGGATATCTCAAGTATGTCACACACCTAAGGCCTATTGGTTCTAAGACTGATAAACATTTTCCATATTTTACTTTTATGATGATAAAATTAAATCTACCACCTGCCAGTAACTTTAAAATGGTAAATAAAAATAAATTTAATTTTCTATTTTATGGTTTTTTAATTATTTCATTTATTTATATCCCAAATGTTGTTCCCCCTCCAGGTCCTCCCTCCCAGAGTTCTTGACCTCTGAGAGGGAGTTCCCTACCATCCCCTTTTCCTGGGGCATCAAGTCTCTATAGGATTAAGTATATCCTCTCCCAATGAGATGAGACAAGGCAGCCCTCTGCGATATAGGTGCTGTGGGCCTCAGACCAGCTGTGGTTGGTGGTTTAGACTCTGGGAACTCCCAGGGGTCCAAGTTACTTAACACTGTTGCTCTTCCTATGGGGTTGCCATCCCCTTCATTTCATCTCTGTTAATCCTTCCCCTCTTTCATAGGGGTCCATGTCCTCAATCCAATGGTTGACTGTAAGTATCTACATCTGTCTCAGTCAGCTGCTGGTAGAGACTCTCAGAGGGCAGTCATTCTAGGCACCTGTCTGTCTCTCAAATCTCAGGTCTCTGGGACTCTTTATGGGTTCCCTCCACCCCCAGCCCCCACCCCCAGCATCTGCATATTTCTATTCATGTTCCTAGTCCTTTGGGCTTCTCTCCCGTCTCCCTCCCATACCAGATTCTGCCATCTGTGACCTCAAGTTGTACTAAGCAAAAATGATAATAATTTGAACATTTTTAAAAATAAAAAATGTGAAATTTATTTTGTAATAGGAGAATCATGAAAATGTGCACAGTTACATATTATTAGTCAGATTTTTGTTACTGTGATAAACAACCAAGGATCCAAACTATGAGTAAAAGGTCATGTTGATTTCAGAGTAACTGAGTTAATGCATTAGCTCAGTCCTGGTAAGGATGTCATGATAAATGGAGCCATGCTAGGAGTATGTTTCAAAGCACCCAATCATATCACAAACTAGAAAGCAAAACGAGACTGGCATCTTAATATCCCTTCTAAGAGACCCCAGTAAACAAGGTAGGTGTCTCCTAATAGGTGCCACCTCCCACTGTCTCACATTGGTGTCACCCTAGACACCAACATAATTACTATGTTCCCTTGGAAGACACAAACTATATACAGTCTAAAGCAATAACTCTGGCTTTGTTGTATCTATCTTTGTTATTTTAAAAGAGTCATAGAAAGACACTGAACTACTTAGGTAATAGTTTGTGGTCTTTTTAAATCTTCTTGCTCATCTTCTTATATGAGACTCATTGCTATATATTTTCTCTTTGTCTCTGACTTTTACCATGGCAGTTGTTACTTGTGACCTAACTTTTCTCTTGTAAAGATTGAACTCTACAGAGTTAGGAAGGACAGTTTTGAGAGATAGTAGCAGACCAGACTTTATGCACTAATGTTGACTTGACAACATTCAAGTTAGAATACATTACACGGGCTCTGGAAGACTGAAAGGTTCTCATAAGTATCCTAGATCATCTGAATACAGTCTGTCTCTAGTATAGTGAAATAATTTTTAATTTCTGAGTTTGTCAAAAACTTGAAGAAATGATATAATAAAAACAAAAATGAAACAATGTCACACTGTGGTCTCTAATAAAGCTATTGACAAGGATTCTGACTTGATTAAGTTCTGGGGTGAGGGGCAGACAGTAAATAGTATAAATTGTGTGACACTTTTCTTTTGCAAATAAATAATTATAAAACCCCTGGACAGTTCATTTCCTATAGCCACTGCACATTCTTCCTGAGTCTGTGCTGCTAAGTGCATCTTACCCATTGCTTTGTCCAATGCACGGATTATGTTCTCCATAAGAAAATAAGAAGTGTGTATGGAATAATTGTTACCTAGAAAACATCTACTTCCTTCTACACTTTATACTTTGTTTTCAATAAGAAATAATATCCTCTCAATTGTTGGGTGAGTAGTTGGCAATGGCATAGTCTCTAGGATCCTCTCTGTATGATGACACATTAGTATCTGAGCAAAGGAGAAGTTAAAAGGACAAGGATTCCCTAGGGGGCACACTACTGTAAAACCCCTTCCAGAACTCTGTAATCACAGGGGAAGGAACCTGCTATTCAGCTCCCATCCCTCTGTGTCTTATTTGACCCAAGACTGGATTAGCTGATCTAAGGATATACCCCGCTGTGCTCAAAATAGATAAGCAGTGCCATAATTGACAAGGAGAAACATTGGACCTCTAATGACAAGGCACCTCAGAGGATTATCAAATTTATTATCTTGAAAGATTGAATTTTCACAAGACTACTGGGGAGCTAATGGGAAGGAAAAATGGTAGTTAATTGAATTTCAAGACACTGTCAATAAGAAGGAAACCAAGGGAATTCCATTTAAGGACAAAAGATGCCTGTCCTTTACTCCTGGGTATGTGTGTATATATATATATATATATATATATATATATATATATATATATATATGGTGTGTGTCTATCTGTCTGTGTGTGTCCGTGTGTGTGTCCGTGTGTGTGTGTGTGTGTGTGTGTGTGTGTGTGTGTGTGTGTGTGTGTGTGTAAAGGAGAGAGGGGTTTCATGTCATCATTTGGTAATAGCAATTTGCCCAAGACTATCCTTTTTGTGGCTTTACTCGAGTGAGAGAAATACTCAATAGATGTGTACCAAAGTAAAAAGGATACAAGCCTAGAAACTACAGAACCTGGGCCTGCCGCTCACTGGCTGTCAGCTTAGCTGAGTCACTCAAGTACAAAGTGATTTGCATCTGTTCTGCAATGGCTAAGGCATCTTTGCAGTTTGGACTGATCTGGAAGCCAAATACTCATATAGGTGCCAGCTAATATTAAGGTCCAGCTACCAAACCTAACCAGGCCATTTATTTTAGATGTCTGTATTTCTAGAGCAGTGGTTCTCAATCTGTTTGTCATAGAACCTTTGAGGTGTTGAAAGACTCTTTTACATGGGGCACCTAAGACTATCATCATATCAGATATTTACATTACAATTTATAACGCTAGCAAAATTACAGTTATGAAGTATCAATGAAAATGATTATATGTTTGAGGTTACCGCAATATAAGGGATGGTATTAAGTGGTTATAGCATTAGGAGGGTTCATAACCACGATTCTACAGTCCAAACGTGCCTTTACATTTTATCAACATGACTTTTCATTTAAAAGGAAAGTCCAATAGTAACAGGAAGACAGTATTTATGTGTGCGTCTATATGAGATTGAAAGTTTTTAAAGAACTATATTCCAATGCATTAAACTATTTTCCTATTTACTCGTAGCTCTGTGTATAAACTAAATAAATATGTAATTTATATATCATCTATAAATATTTCATCCATTTCTATATATTTGTGCCAATATGTGACAGATGCAAATAGTGACTAATATTTATACACATATAAAATATAAGATGGCTTATTATCTCTTCTCAGTATCTTTAATTAAAACAAAAAATAATTTTGCTTTGAATGATTACTTGAAGAACAGGAAAAGAATGAATGATGACAATAACCCATATGTCCACATGATATGAGCTCAAAAAGGAAGCCACTATTACTGTCCCACCTAAAAGAGTGTATGTACATAGCAATAAAGAAATGAAGGCAAATGTAAGGAATATTAAATATTCTGTTATATATTCATAAGTACAAAGGCTTAGGAAACTTTTGATAGTTTCTGATGTTGGCCTCTAACCTGGTTGGTAATATGTGTACAATTTCTGTTGTGAAATAATGGAGCAAAAATAAATTTTAAACCTCTGTATAAAGCAGGGCTGTCCACAGTAATACACACATTTTCTGTGGGTCTATCATAAAGTCCTGGACAGCAACTGATCTTTAACCTCCCGAGATTGGGCAGCATTCTGAGATAGGCTTCATTCTTTTTGGGAATTAATTTTTCCTCTTTATGCTCTCACTTGAACTGATGGATTCTATGAACATTACCAAGAGTAATATTTATAGTCAACTGATTTTAGAAGTTAACATCTTCACTGTAACGTCAATACTCATAGCTGATATTTGTTTCTATACCGAGCCATCTTTACAAGTACAAATCCTCAAAAGAACATTTAACCACAACTTTATTTGTGAAAGTTTGACTATATTTCTTGATGCTTATCTGCATCCACCACATTTCCAGTGAGATGTTGGAGAAGAGAAGCAGAATGAAATTGTACTGTGTGAACTATAAAATCTGTGTTGAAACATTTTATTTTTTCTCTCAAAAGGAAGTCCAATTCAGCTTCTAATGGATTTATATGAAAAAGGAAATTTGTTATAAAGAAAATCAGACCTCATGTTTACCTATTTACTATCGCTCTAAGTAATCAAATGTAGTCCTGGGACTCTGTCAGTCACAAGATTCATTCAACCCCGATAAGAAACCAAACGTGATTATTTAAATGACAATTGCCTATTGGTGATGTGGTTAAATTTATCGTGATACTAATAGAGGTGAAGAAAGTATTTTTAATTTTATAATATTGGCACATTATTATAAGGTTAAATCCCAAATGACAATGTCAGTGATAATTTTAGAAGTTACCTACTCTGAGCATTTATCCTTCAAACTTAATGTGACATGTTATGAAAGTCAGCCTTAATTTTCTTGAGCTGCATGTGGATCTAATAAAGGAAAATCAACTCCAATATTGTATTTTGCCTGCTTTGCATTAAGCTTGCTCTCATGGGAGTTAAGGACACATCTTGCAAATGGTCTTGAATCAGTTAATAATAAAATCTCTTTCCCTGAAGAAATCAATATACTATTTTGGACACAATTTATTATTACATATTCATTTTAGACAGAACAGCAGTCAGCCACCCAAAGAGATATTCTAATGGTGTCCTCAAATTTCCTGCCTGCGACAGGTCTTCTGAACCTACATTCTTAATTGTTAGTTCACATCAATTAGCTGCACATTTTGAAATAGTTACTGAATGCATTAATTAATTAAACTTAATACCACAATAAAAATAACTAAAATATGACTTAAAATTTGCTTCTAGATGATCTTTTTCTTTACTGTTTGCATTGTTTCATGTAAGAAAAATCTCATATATGCTATTCAACAAATGCCTCGTGTTGGCATTAAAAACCTTATGAAGGACTACCAATTCCTGTAACAATTTCTAATTGTTCAACACAAAACAACTCAGAAAGCATGAAATTGTAGGAAGAAAACTGGACTTATTATCTAAAGAGTTATAAAGTATTACCCAGCTATTCTCAGAGCAGCAGAAAATCAAATGTGTGAGGTTCTACTGACCTACACAAGGTAAGGCCCAGCACTGGGCTGGCTCCTCAGCTGGAGCAAGGTAGGAGATCCAGCCCCTTAAGATGGGTGAATGTTCCCTGACAATATTCCACAGAACACTTCCTCAAAATTTCAGAGAAATGTTTGATAATAAAATAACACCAAAAAAGGCTTTCCATGTGGGAATCAAGTAAGGAGGCAGCCTCAACCCAGATTAGGAGAAAAGCTAGACAGGGTCCAGGAATTGAAGGAAAGATAGTAACAAAATACCACTTACCACCCTTTTATCAGTCTGTCCGAAAACACATCCATAAGCATTAACAACTGCCAAGGAGTAGTGTAGGCCCTGTCAACACCAAGGAAAGGAAGAACAGTGGAGGAGCTCAGAAGGCCACTGATGTCATGACAGGGCTTTGGAGTGAAGGAATTATAGAATATTCATGGATTTCGTAGAGATGTTGCTGAACACTGTTATAGTGGCTGCAGTATACTACTTGGTAGGAATATTTCAGGTCCTTTGTGATCTATTGAACTAGTGTATGTTTTATTATGGGTTGAAATGTCAGTGTGTAGTACATGCATGTGTATATACATACCAGTCTCTGTAAAATGGTTCTTGAATAATTGTCCCAAATAGTAACCAATCACACTGCCAGTCAGAAAACTCCAAAGAATCCACTCATAACATTTAACATGGCTCACCAAAGTGGGTACATCCACTCTCTCAGAGAAACAGAAAATGCTTCTCTTGACACTTATCACTTCATGGATGCTTGCCATAAAGGAAAATAAAACTGAGAAGAAGCTACCACAAGAAATACCAGCCTTGCAAAATTTCAACTCACTGCTTGTGAGATAAAATCTTACAAGGGGGTCCTGCCACCAGCAAAATTCTCCTTTATATCATTCCAAGTCCCCAAACCATCATGGGATTTATGTTCGTTACTTCAGGGGCTCAACAGTCAATATCAACATTAATGAAGCTGGCAGGGGACACAGATGTGCTCTGAGAATAAAATTAGATTCTGTCAAGAAGTAAAGTTTAGGACTCAAGTAAGACTCATATTGTTTGCTTTTGAAAGTCAAATCTCATTAAAATTTTAAATTCTTTATATTCTACCTGTGCTATGCTCTGTTACTAAAACAATTGGATTTCATCATAAACAAACATCTCATCTTCCTAAAGACACATTGCTAGGAGAGATCCCTTGAGAAAAGCTAAATATAACCATGTTGTCACTGGTGATTCAATTCCACTCTTGTGCTATGAGTAATTCTTGTCTCACATCCATTTTGCAGGTCGTACTAGGATGACATGTATCTTTATACTCTGGGCTTGCACCTTCATGAAGGCATAAAAACAACTGTATGGATAAGTCAAGAAGAGCCTACCTCTACAGGAAAGTGAACCTCCTTCAGAAAATGATATTTAAGACAAAGCTCATGTTTGATGTTTGTACATTTAATGTATTCATTCTAATCTTATCAGATACACTTCTTAGTTTTTAATAATATAACACCCTTACTTTGAAATAGCACAAACCCTTTCTCATATAAACAATATGAAATAGAAATATTTGACATAGATATAAGGATATTGGACAGAGTTACAGTTTGGAAAGTTGCCTTTTATATGGAATGTCTAGGATCAACATTTCTCTATCCAGTATTCTACTCACATAAAATATACTGTGTAAACATGGTAACTGTGCAGCATACACAAATAGACATCAGAATAATTTTTTTCTGTTGCCATCTTTCTTTTTTCAAATAAACTAGACATCCAATTTGTTTTCTATGAAGTTACTCCTCTCAAGATTCTTCAAATGTATTCTTCTCAGAGCCATTTTCTTGGAGCCTTCATTTAGCTCTGAAAGCAACAGTTGTCTTATTTGTTGTAACCATCAATGTTTCAGATGTAAATATTCCCAAGGATAAATGTTGAAACATTGATGTGGTTTTATTTGTTGACATGACTGGCTCTTTCATCTTCATTCATGTAGGGCTCAGGCCCAACAGCAGCATTCTCAGTGCCTGCAAGATGCCATTTTGCCTCTGGAAGAACTGTGGGTTATGTTCTCAGACTGTTCTGGAAAGTAGGTTTCTAAAGACAGGAAACCTAGAAATATAGGGTTTTGAAAGTTGGGAAGAAAAAAATTGCTTTGCCACCTTCCAAACACTGTGATCTGATTGCTTTTTGGAAGGGATTATGAATCCTGATGTTCACAGAGTTAAAAGCACATTTTATTTTAATTGAGCCTCATAATTTATTTATTATTAAACTTTTTTTCTCATAGAAACAAAATTTTATACAGTATATTCTGATACCAGTTTTATCTCCCCAAACCCCTCGCAGATACTCCTCATCTCTTTTATTTTTATTTTTATTTTTGGATATTTACTTTATTTACATTTCAAATGGTTTTCTCTTTGGAAACCCCTTATCCCATCCTCCTCCTCTACCTCTATGAGTGTGCTCCCCGACCCACCCATCCATTCTTGTCTTGCCTCCCTAGCATTCCCCTACACTGGGGCCTCTAACAACCTCAGACCCAAGGGCCTCTCCTCCCACTGATGGACAACAAGGCCCTCCTCTAATTACATTCTTTCTTTCTCCCTCTGACTCAGGTGACAGCAGATGCTGGCAAGGATGTGGAGAAAGAGGAACACTCCTCTATTGTTGGTGGGAATGCAAGCTAGTACAGCTACTCTGGAAATCAGTTTGGAGGACCCTCAGAAAAATGGACATAATACTACCTGAGGACCCAGCTATATCACTCCTGGGCATATATCCAGAAGATGCTCCAACATGTAATAAAGACACATGCTCCACTATGTTCATAGCAGCCATATTTATAATAGCCAGAAGCTGGAAACATCCGAGATGTCTCTCATCAGATGAATGGATACAGAAAATGTGGTACATTTACACAATGGAGTACTACTCAGCTATTAAAAACAATGACTTAATGAAATTTGCAGGCAAATGGATGGAACTTGAAAATATCATCCTGAGTGAGGTAACTCAGTCACAAAAGAATGAACTTGGTATGTACTTACTGATAAGCGGATATTAGCCCAAAAGTTCAGAATACCCAAGTTTCACTTTACAGTAACTGCTGGAGTAAGAGTGAGGTCCCAGATGGAGGAGTTGGATAAGGGACTGAAGGAGGTGAGGTATTTTGCAGCCCCATGGAGGGAGCAACAGTGTCAACTGGCCTGACCCCCTGGTCCTCCTGGAGACTGGACCACCAACCAAAGAATACACATCGAGGGACCCATGGTTCGGACCACATATGTGGCAGAGGAGAGCCTTGATGGCCATCAGGGGGAGGAGAGGCCCTTGGGCCTGAGGGTGTTAGAGGCCCCAGTAAAGGGGAATGTCAAGGTGGGAATATGGGAGTGGGTGGGCGGGTGTGTGGGAGGTGGAATACCCTCATAGAGGCGAGGAGGGGGAGGAGATAGGGGGTTTCCAAAGAGGAGACCTAGAAAGGGGGAAACATTGGAAATGTAAATAAAGTATCAAAAAATAAAAATAAATTAAAAAAAGAAAACAAGCAAAAAGATAAAGAGGAATTTAAAAAAAAAAAAACACAGCACCCACACATACTAACAAAACAAAAACAAAAAAATAAACAAACCCTGAAACCATAAAATGACAAATCAGAAATCAAAATATACATAGAAGAGACCAGGAAGGCAAACATTGTCCTAATAAAGTAATATGAGTCAAAAAAGTTGACAAAGTTCCAGTGAGTTCATTTTGTATTGGTCATCGACTTCTGGGCTTTCAGCTTACTGATAAGTATGGTTAATATCACCAATGAGATTCAACTGGAAATGTTTCCTTTGCAAGTGGGTATCAATTACAGATAACTTCTTTGTTAGAAATGGAAGACCCTGTCCACATATTGTTCTCCACACTGGGATCCCATCTGTCTTGAATCTGTATAGGCCCTATGCTTCCTGCCCAAGTATCTATGAGTTCTTATCTGTATGTGGAAAACGTTGTTTCTTTGTTGTCATCTATCCCATTTGACTCTCAAATCTGCCTACCTCCTCTTCCGCATAAATCTTTGAGCCCAGACAAGTACAGCAGGGGATAAGGAGTCAGGATCATTAAGGAAGATACTGCATTTAGGACTGAATGTTCCAAAATCTCTTAGTTTCTTCATGTTTTCCAGCTGTGGGTCTCTGTATTAGTTTTCATCTAGTGCAAGAGAAATCTTTTCTGATTATGGCTTAATAAAAACAGATCTATGGATAGAATATCAAGAGAAGTTATTTTGCTGTTATATTCATTTAGCAGAACAATAGTATTTGGTTTTTCCCCTAGACCCATAGCTTATCCAGTCTGAGATTCACAGACATCAAAGTCATATTAGATAGGGTCCTATCTCATAGAGTTGGCCTTAAATCCAACATGGGAGTTGTTGGTCACTCCCACAACATTGGTGCCACTATTACACTAGTGTCAGGCAGGCAGGTCATTGTTATATATAGTAGGGTTTATAGATGGGTTGATCATTACATTTCTCCTCTGGCAGTATGCAGAGTACCTTTATGTACCATAAACTCTACTCAGTATAGGGGAAACCTCTAGTTTTTTACAATCTCAAACTTTCCTTCTTCAGTTAGGTATGTAAGTGTTCTTACAATCAATTTGTAGAGAGCAATCTTGGCAGTAACTTGTAATGTTTGGGAGTTTCCACAGGACCGCTTGGCAAGTGATAGTTTGATGTAACCCATTCTGGCAAGTAATGGTTTCACTTGGTGGCAAAAGATGTATAGATGGGGCATTGTCTCCCCTATTAATTGGTAACTCCATTTGGACTTATTTCAAACATGTATATACTTTAGGAAGGTTCTACAGTAGTAGATTTTCTTATGATTTCTCAAATGGTCCTTGTTTTGTTAGTTGTCTCTCCCCATATTTCCCCCTTACCCCTGTCTGTTAGTTTCCAACCCAGAAAAGGGATGGCAGAGCATTGCCCATACCCTAGACATCTCTCAGGGAACATCTCAAGAATGGGGCCACTCCCTGTACAAATCAGGCTTAGATATACTCAACTCCACAGAGAAAAAAGCCATGTCATCATAAAGTTAGGTAGGCTTGTGCTTTCTCACCACAGAACTGGCTTCTCAGAAATCATGTGATCAGCAGTTAGTCTAGCTGATAGGCTTGAAAGACTGAAACACTTCCTTTCTTGCCCATTTTCCTCCCCTCATCCCTGATTCACACTACATAAGCTAGCCCCACTATTTCAATAAATGAACTGTCCTCTGAAACAGTCCTGGGTCTCACTGCCACCGGAGACCCAGCTCCCTAGTTCCTTTGCACCACAAGGCCACAGATGTACAAAGTCTGAGTGGGGCAGAGGAACCACACCTCTCTTTTATCCCCTTTCCATTTAATCCTTGTATTCTATTCTTCCACTATCTCTCCATGATGATGTATTTTTATTTACCCTTCCTTGGGAGATCCTCTCTTCCCTACTAGGTAGTCCTTTTAAGCCTATCAAAGGCTTTATTTTCATATAAAAGAAAACACAAGATTTGTCTTTTAGAGTCTTGGTTATGGCACTCAAGAAGAATTTTTCTAGCTCTATCTATTTACCTGCAAATTCATAGTTTCTTTTATTGACAGCTGAATAATATTTCATTGGGAAAATGTACTATTTATTATTGCTATTATTATTATTATTATTATTATTATTATTATTATTATTATTAATCTTTCACCAGTTGACATCTAGGCTATCTCCAAGTTCTGGGTATTTTGAACAGCAATGAACATGGATGAGCAAGTATTTCTGTAGTAGGATTTAGAGTCCTTTGGCTTTGTTTTTTGTATTTTTTTTTTCTTTCTTTTTTTGAGACAGGGTTTCTCTGTGTAGCCCTGGCTGTCCTGGAACTCACTCTGTAGACCAGGCTGGCCTCGAGTCCTTTGGGTTTTTTTGCCCAATAATGTAATAGCTAGATTTTGGGGTAGAGTTATTCTCAGCTTCCCAAAGAATCATCACTTTTACTTTCATGATGGCTATGAAAATTTGCATTCCTACATTCTCACAATAATAAGCTGTAATTTATTTTGTTTATTTTGGCTATTATATTTAATCAGAGTTGTACATAGGTAACTTTCCTGGTCCATAATTCGCTGTATTCATATGCATATGGTGAATGTGTGTGTGAGAGACATGTATATCTATGATTAGGTGGGTTTTGTTTTCTAAGGAAGTTCTACTTAAATGTGATTTGTCTGTGTTTTATATTACACCCTAATAGAAATAAGATGTGGTAAGTCAGTATTTGCTTGGGAGTATGCATTGCCAAACCTTGCAAACCCAATTTTGACTATAATTTTCAAGTAGCTTCCTGCTATTTATATGCCTTAGCAGTTCCTGGAAAACAATGTTTTCCCAATTCAAGATTTTTCTTTGTCTACGCCCATTTTGCTAGCATGTACGACCATGCACTATGTGTAGGTGCAGTGCCTAGAGACCAGAATTGGATGTTAGATCTTCTGCAACTAGAATCGCAGATGGTTATATGCTACAATGGGTGTTTAAACCAACCTCTCTCTCTCTCTCTCTCTCTCTCTCTCTCTCTCTCTCTCTCTCTCTCTCTCTCTCTCTCTCTCTCCTTTGAAAAACTTTTCTTTTGGCTATGTTTGGCTATGAGTTTTTGACAAGTGTTACTTCTTCTGTCCTAAGATCGACTTACAGAAAGTGATGCAATAAAAAGAAGTTAGACAATTATACTTGACATGGTGGCACCTGCCTGTAATCCTAGCTTCTACATGGTGATCTTGGATCTTAGAAATTAAAAATAAAAATGGCAGAGGGAGAAATTTGGCATCTGCTATGCTTTTCTCCTTGGTAGGTCTGAGAAAGCTGTTTAACTTGTTTATACTCTGATTTATTCCTCACTGAATAGGAATAATAGAATGATAAACTAAGTCCATCCAAAAATATCATTAGGATCTCAAGGCTTTATTTATTCCTCACTGAATAGGAATAATAGAATGATAAACTAAGTCCATCCAAAAATATCATTAGGATCTCAAGGCTTTAGTGATCAATACATGTTTGAGAGATTTTGTATTTTATTTTAATTATCAGCCACTTCCAGTTCTACCAGGAAGAAGGAAGGAAAGACCTGGGTGAGAGAAAGGAGAGGGAGAGGAAAAGGGCGACAGGATCAGGTATGGGGATAGACAGGTGAGACGCCAAGAGGCAAGGATAGTAAATGGATATATGCAGCTGCTGGGGATGAAGAGTCTGGGGAACCTCTAGAAAGTTTCAGAGACCTGGAATATGAGAGGATCCCAGGACTCAATGGGGATAACCTTAGCTGAAATTCCCAACAGTGGGGAGATAGAACCTGAAGAGACAACCTCCAGTAAATAGACAAGTCCCCCAATTAGGGGATAGGGCCACATACCTAACTTCATATTTTTGACCCAAAATTGTTCCTGTCTAAAGGAAATGCAGAAACAAAAAAAGAACAGAGACTGTAGGAAAGGCCATCTAATGACCTGAAAACTTGGGATCCATCCTATGGGCAAGCAACAAACCCTTACACTATCTCTGATGCCATGTTGTGCTTGTAGACACTAGCCTACTATGGCTCTCCTCTGAGAGAATTTACCAGCAACTGACCGAGACAGATCCAGATATTTACAGCCAACCATTGGACTGAGGCCAGGAACCCCTATGTATTGCGGGAAGTATTTAAAAAGATGGAAATATATGGCATATTCCAGTGCTGTTCGTTGGTTCTCTCATCCCTGGAGGGCTGACCAGCCATGTACTGGCGGACAGTGGCCAACCTGATTTCATCTCATGGAGCTCTGACTCAGAGCTCCATGATCTCTCCACCCAGCTCACGAGGTTCCCACTGGCAGGTCACTACCACACCAGCCCCATGCTTCAATACCCCCATGGCCTCTGTGATGCACACCAGGCAAACTCACACTTTGCTGCTGTACCTTTCTCTCTGGAACCCAGACGAGCCACTTCATGAAGGAAAACGCAACACAAACTTATTTCAGAAACAATGATAACTCAATCTCTGGGTGCATTAACTGAAACTTAATCTTGTAAACCTTATCAAAGTCTGATTCCTCTGGTGGCGAATCTTTGCTGATCTGCCATGATACCAGGAGGCTCTATTAGTAACATCTTACCTACTACATGCTGTCCCCATTCCAAAAGGCATCTCTCTCTCTCTCTCTCTCTCTCTCTCTCTCTCTCTCCTTCTCTCATCTCCTCTCCAACCCAGAAATCTCTTAAGCACCCAGTGATTAGCTCTTTTGTTCATTAGGGGATTGGTTCACAAGAAGTCACAGGTGTAACTCACTTCTTGTCTGAAGCCTCTCCCAGGAGGGCAGAATTAGCAGAATACCAACAGCCCCAGGGCTATCCACAACACCTATGGAAGAGTTAGGTGAAGGACTGAAGGAGCTGAAGAGGATGGCAACCCTATAGGAAGAAAAACAGTATCAACTAAACTGGACCCCTGGGATCTCAGCATACATGGGCTGGTCTATGGCCCTGGCACATATGTAGTAGAGGACTGCCTCACCTGTCCTCAGTAGGAGAGGATGTGCCTAATCCTGTAGAGACTTGATGCCCCAGGAAAGGGTGATATCAGAGGTGTGAAATGGAGATGGATGGGTGGGTGGTGGAGCACCCTCTCAGAGGCAAAGAAGAGAAAGGATGGGGTGAAGAACTCTGGGAGAGGGACTTGGATGGGGCCAATGTTTAGGGTGTAAATAAATAAAATAATTTATGATAATAATAATAATAATAAAGAGTAGAAGAAAAAAATTATTTAAAAATCAACCACTAAGAAATTCTTTCAGCTAAGCTCAAGACTCATTACCAATCATTTGGCTGTCTACTCTAAATGTATAGTTGTCATCCCAAACTGTATAATTGACAAGTACCATGGTTACTAACTCATCATTTTATGTGAGTACTAAGCAGTTTTCTAAGATAATTTGACCAATTTATATAATTGAATCCATTTTTAACATATGTTATGCTGAGACACTTAATTCACCAATGAAAATCCATTTTCACATGAATTATGTGAATTAGTCACTTGCTTGATGTTTCATTAAATATGTAAGGAACCAAAACTTTTTTATTGGTTATTTTCTTTATTTACATTTCAAATGTTACCCCCTTTCTGTGTTTCCCCTCTGGAAACCCCCTATTCCATCCAATCTCCCCCGTTTCTATGAGGGTGCTCCACACCCACCCACCCACACCTACCTTACTGCCCTGGCATTCCCCTACAATGGGGTACCAAGCCTTCACAGGACCAAAGCCCTCTCCTCCCATTGATGCCCTTACAGGGCCATCTTCTGCTACATATGCGGCTGGAGCCATGGGTCCCTCCTTGTGTTCTCTTTGGTTGGTGATTTAGTCCCTAGGAGTTCTGGAGCATTTGGTTGATTGATATTATTGTTCTTCCTATGGGCTTGCAAACCCCTCCAGCTCCTTCAGTCCTTTCTCTAACTCTTCCATTGGGGACCCCATGCTCAGTCCAATGGATGGCTGCAAACATCCACATTTGTATTGTAAGGCTCTGGCAGAGCTTCTCAGGAGACAGATCTATCAGGTTCCTTTCAACAAGCACTTCTTGGCATTCACAATAGTGTCCGAGTTTGGTGACTGTATATAGGATGGATCCCCAGGTGGGGCAGTCTCTTGATGGCCTTTCCTTCAGTCTCTGCTCTATACTTTGTCTCCACATTTGCTCCCATGAGTATTTTGTTCCCCTTTCTAAGAAGGACTGAAGCAAACACACTTTGGTCTTCCTTCTTCTTGAGCTTCATGTGGTCTTTGAATTTTGTTTTGGGTATTCTGAGCTTTTAGGCTAAAATACACTTATCAGTGAGTGCATACCATGTGTGTTCTTTTGTGATTGGGTTACGTTATTCAAGATAATATGTTCTAGTTTCATCCATTTGTCTAAGAATTTCATGAATTCATTGTATTTAATAACCCTATTTAAAAATGGGGTACAGAGCTAAGCAAAGAATTTTCAACTAAGGAATATAGAATGACTAAGAAGCATCTAAAGAAATGTTCATCATCCTTAGTCATCACAGGAATGCAAATTAAAACAACCCTGAGATTCTACCTCACACCAGTCAGAATAGTTAAGATCAAAAACTCAGGTGACACACATGCTGGTGAGGATGTGGAGAAAGAGGAGCCCTCCTCCATTGTTGGTAGGATTGCAAGCTGGTACAACCTATCTGGAAATCAGTCTGGCAATTCCTCAGAAAATTGGACATAGTATTGAGGACCCAGCTATACCACTTCTGGGCATATACCCAAAAGACTCTCCAACTTATAACAAGGACACATGCTCAACTTTGTTCATAGCAGTCTTATTTATAAGAGCCATAAGCTGGAAAGAACCCAGATTTCTTCAGCAGAGGAGTGGATACAGAAAAATGTGGTACATTTACTCAATGGAACCAAAACTTTTAATGCAGAAGACTATGAACTATGACTTCTGATGTCACACTAGGTTACCGTACATAGGCAGGGTTTTGTTTTGGGTTTGGGTTTGTTGTTCTTGTTGCTGTTTATTTGTTTGGTGTGTATGTGTGTGTTATGTGTATGTGTGAACTAGCAATGGACTGGCAATGAGAGGAAGTGAAGCTGCTGATACATACACTCATGGTTCATGTTATCCTGGAAGATTCTGAAGTAACTTGCCAACATCATAGCACCAAATACCTCAGCTTTTTCTGACTTTCTTTTTCTTGGATCTATTATGATGACTATATAATGTAAACATTCATCTCACATTATGTGTAGACAGACAAATACACATATATGTATATGATGATGTATGTACATGATGTAATATATATATATATATATATATATATATATATATATATATATATAGTCATTCCTTACTAGCTGATAACTGCATTCCTAAGACAATACATAGACCTAAAATTTCTTTTCCCTAAACCAGGTCTTATAGGCGCACGTCTCCTTGCACCACTTGGAGTTGGCCAGAAAGATTTTGTCTGCATATCTCATCTGAAAACAACAAGCATTACCCGATTTTTAAAAGATCTTGCTGCACACCTGGGAGTGTGTAATACTGAAATATCTAAACTGAGTATCTGTTTAAATAAGCTAGTGAACTAAGTTAGTAAATTAATCAAGTCACAGGAAAAGGATTTTGAATTTATTCAAATATGTGTTCAAATTTTGGTCATGCAGAAGCAAAAATAAAACAACCTGGACCCTGTGATTGACCACTGAAGTAATTTAGAAGAGAGGCTTGGGTCTCAACACGTGTATCTGTATTTGAATTTAATAAAATAAGAGGACACATATCAGATTTCTATTGCTGGACTGGTTGATGGTTGTAAGAAGAGATCTGTGTTTTTAGATGATATTAGAAAAGAACTGAAACTTCGTCCTGTTTTTGTATGTTTTTGTTTTTTCTTCAATATCTTCAGATCTCTACTTTCTATTCCTCTCTTCTGTTCAATGGCTGCCTAGGGGGTTTCAACAGCCAGTATAGATTTTAGAAAATTTAATTCTTCCTTGAATCTACCTCTGTAAGTGGTATCTTCCATGTACATTTCTTTTGCAGAAACCATAACTATTGTGTTCTTTTGCCTAGCACAGGGCTCTGGATTTAGCTCCCTAAGGTTTTACAGTATGACAGTTCCACAGTTCTTAAGTGTTCCTCTCAGCACCTGTCCGTGTTTTGCTGTTTATCATTTAGGATTGCAAAGGCAACATATGGGGAGAAGAACTGAAGCAGAACATTCCATACCAGATGTGATGATTTGAATATGCTTGGCCCAGGGAGTGGTACTATTAGGAGATGTGGCCTTCTTGGAGTAGGTGTGGCCTTCTTGGAGGACGCATGTCACTGTGAGTGTGGGCAAGGAGATTCCTCTTACCCACATGAGAGCCAGTCTTCTCCTAACAGCATTTAGACAAAGATATAGAACTCTCAGCTCCTCCTGCACCATGCCTGCCTGTATGCTGTCATGCTCCTGTGTTGATGATAATGGACTGAACCTCTGAACCTGTAAGCCAGCCTCAATTAAATGTTGTCCTTACAAGAGTTGCCTTGGTCATGGTGCCTGCTCACAGCATTAAAACCCTAACTAAGACACCTAAGAAATTAGTTTGGCTCTCTACCGCATGGGCAGTAAACATGGGTAACTCAAAGGGAACATCGCCAGCCCATTCATGTCACAGAACTTTTTTGACTTGACTTTTTAAAAACATATATTGCATGCACATTTATTTAAATTATTTGTGTAATCTACACCCTGAAATAGAACAACCAAAAACTAAAGTAACGGTGCAGTGTGGTTTAAACATACAGAGCTTGTTAAGCAGTTATATTCAAAAAAATAAGTTTGAAACAGCTACTGATGTGTGAAAATATGTTATCTTTGTTACTGCCAATATTAATTGTGTGTCTGTGAGTAGAGGGAAGGAAGTAAACATGGGAGAACTGTGCCCTCTTCACCATCCCATTACCCCACACACTTTGCCAAGCTCAGTAAATCTTAGCTGGATAATTAATCTTTTCTAGGTTTTTCTTTTCCTCAAATTATAATTGATATCAAAACTGTGTCTTCTTGACTTTATTCCTAAACCTGGCTTCAATAGGTCTGGCAAGATAGCATATAGAAACTACTTCCTTCATATGCATAAAGACCTAAGTTTGAAGCTCCAAGATCCATATAAAAGTCTGGTGAGTTACACATATCTGTAACACTAGTTTGCAGAGTCTTGCTGACCAGCCAGTCTATCCAAAATATCCAAGCAAGCCCAAGCATTAGTGAACAAAATGCTATCTCAAAAAAATAAAGTACCCACACACTAATGCATGAATGCACACATAGAGGGGGCAGGGAGTTCAATATCCAATGATAGTATATTCCAGACATTTATTTCATAAGCATAGTGCATAATGGGTAACTTTTTTATAGATTTGTGCATTATAGACTTGTAACTATACATTTACATTGGCTCTTCTACATATTTTGTTGGCATCTAAATATTTGTTTAGGTAAGGGAAGTTTGTGACATAATAACAATGCTTTATATCACTTTGTATTCCACATGTTTTAAATAATATGAAGCAATTCACATGCAACACATTCATTTATTTCATGTGGCTATAGAATATTAAATGTTAATTATTTATTTTTATTTCTATTCATGGTTTGCCATGTGTGAGGGTATCAGATTTTGGAGTTACAGATACTTGTGAGCTGTCATCTGGTTGCTGCGAGTTGAACCTGGGTCCATTGGAAGAACAGTCAGTGCTCTAAACCACTGAAGTATCTTCTCGGCCCTTATTTTTATTTTGAAAATAATATTTTTACTCATTATTTGAGAGTTTCATGCAGTGTATTTTGATCATATATACCTCCCTCCACTGACTCCTTCCAGATCGACCTGCACTTCCCCTCCTATCTACTTCTCTTTTTAACGTATCAAGTGCAAGGTGTAATTCCCAGATACTGTTGGGAGTGGAGTTTACCCTAGAGTATGGTCAACCAACCAAGGATAACAAGCTTAAAGAAAACCAATTTTTCCTCTCTTTGTAGCTATCAAATGACAATGCGTGCGCACGTGCGCGCACACGCACGCGCGCGCACACACACACACACACTGCCCCACACAGCTAAGGGTTAGATTTCATGCCCAAAACTCCCTCAACTCCATACTGGGAATTGAGCACGGAATTGCAAAGACTGTTTCATATAATCAAATATTCTGAGGGGAGATTATTTGTGTTAGTCAAAGAAACCAAAGAAACTTGATGATGCTTTGTTTTTATTTAGAAGATGACATTTCTTTCTTTAAACAGTTAATATTAACTCTCAAATTTAACACAAACTTACCACTGTATGTAACAAAATGCAATTGAATTCAATTTATAAATAGATGATAATGATAGTAACAATATAAAATAAATTACATAAACTAGAAACATTTGAAAAAATCTTATAAAGTTATTCAATATTTTATATATATAATAAGGAAATGTTTTTATATCTACTCCTCAATTTTCCTCCTTCCACCTCTCCCTGGATCCTCCAAATCCACTCCCAACCTCATGTCCTCTTCTTTTTCTTTTACAACCTACTAAACCCAAATGGTGTTGTGCATATATCTTTGATTATGGAGACATCCACTACATCCTCAAAACACAATGGTCCTTCATCTCTCTGCAGCTATAAACTTCCAGTAAATCCTCAGTTATGGGTCAGGACTTAAGAACCCCTCCCCTGTACTCCATAGTTGCTGGAATTTTGACTTCATTAATCTCATGGAGGTAAACAACACTGCTGTTAGAATATGGGTACATGTGTGACTTCTGTGATGTTTAGAGTAATAGAGTAATACCAGAAGAGAACAACATTTTCTAATTCAATTCATAAATAATTTAAAGACTACCAAGATTTGTGAAAAATCATAATTTATCTCAAAATAAGGAAGAAAGAAGTAGATGACATTGAGATAGTACCATCTTCAAATCTAGAACCTAGTATACTGGCTTCTGGATTAAATGCTTGTTTTACTCTATAAAGACAATAATGGTCCTTCTTTAAGTATAATTCTGAATAGTGACTCTATTATGTACATGCAAGTACATATATTTCTTATGAAACTTGTGTTCCACTTACCATCCATTTTCCTGCCTTATGAACAGTCCTGGCATGCCAGCAAGAGCCCAGAAAATTGTTACACTTATGTATGTATATTTGTATGTTATGCTTGTTGTTTTGGGCTAAATTGTCTCTTCAAATACTTGTTAGCTCCATTTTCTTTTATTTGTCATTTTGTTTCTTCATGTATTTCTCTCTTTTGTTCTTATAGCATCTTTGTATATTTTGTGTGGTTTTTATCTGTTAGCTATTAACATAGAGAGCTACATTGTCCTCAAGTAAGCAAGCAGTTATGAGAAGCTGTTCAGTGTATGGTCAGTTCTTTAATGTACAGCCCTCTCATTCACATTTTCTTGCCTTCTTTTAATGTTGAGTATCTCCTAGTACATCTGTTGCATAAATGCTGAGCTTTGTGTCAGTTTGCTTTCAGCACATTTACTTCTTTGGCATTGCAGTGTGAGTTTGCAGCACGTGGAGAGACACAGAGGTTTATGCATCAAGTTGTGTAAGTGTAGGTCAGTCTTTAAGATGAATTACAAGGTATGGAAATTGTTAAGCCTAGGTTTCCAAAGGCTAGACATGAACCCACCAAACCTTCAAATTCTAATTAGTTTTCTCTTTAACCTCAATTTACTTTCCATTTCCATTTTGATAATGTGAAATTTCAAGCTGTTAATAGGATAAAATTGGTTCCACCTTTGTTTGCAAGATATGTCATTTCAAAATTTAATATCTGAGAATATCCAAAGGGGAATTTCATCTGATACTTTCAACTCATTAGGAAAAAGATTATTGAGGTTTTCTGTAGGGCATGGGTTGAAAACAGAGAATATTCTTTTTGTTTCATGTATCTTTTAGTCTATTTCATTCTTGTCTCCTAATCTAGCTATATTTGCAGAGATATAAACAGGTATACTTGATGTAGGATTAAGTCCACTGTTATCTTAATAAAAAAACTGTTCACTTAAACATCTCTGAAATTTATTCTAAC
Source organism: Uromys caudimaculatus (assembly GCA_028551405.1). NCBI lineage: Eukaryota > Metazoa > Chordata > Mammalia > Rodentia > Muridae > Uromys > Uromys caudimaculatus. The sequence continues at coordinate 68,265,986 of CM052702.1, read as the reverse complement.
TTATTATCTTTAGTGAATTAGGCTTGTCTTCATATATTGTTTAATGTGATTTAATAAAGTATCAGAAAAGCTGATTAATGTACTCCAAATTTGTCAATATTTTTATCTATTTATACATGCTTTTAATTTATAAAATATGGAAAATTTGTTTGTTTTGTAATTAAGAAGTTAAAACATGTCTATTATTGAAACATTATCACAGGCTTTTATTAACTATACCTGGGCAATGTAAAGAAATTATTGTTTTATAACATTGGTTACAAAAAACAGTACTTTCCAGTTTAATACTTTGTACTTTACTGAAAATCCAGTCTTACACTTCATTTCCTAAATTTTCTTTTAAATTATTTCAATGTTAAAAACAAAATTTGGCATGCATATATATGTAGTGTGATATTTTGTGTATGTGCACACTGTGTAATGTTTCAAAAACTTTAAACATTTCTTTTCATAAATATGTAATATTTCCCCATAGTTAAAATGTTCGGAATCCACTATCCTAGCTTTGAAGTATGTCTTATTGGTTTTTTCTTTAATCACCATTGGTCAATACCTCACTGAAATTTTAGCCCCCGTTTGACTCGGAAGCTTTAAATAGTCATTGAAAACACTTTTCAAAGGGAAGCAGCTGAAAGAGATGAGGAGCATGAGGGACAGTGGGAAAAAGGAGTGAACATGTGACCAAGGTGTAGTTACATATATGCATACTGGTGTGGCATGAAAATACATCTTATTCTAACCTATACAGATCAATTAAAGAATATATTTAACAAAGAGAGAAAACAGTTTTCATGTTCCTTGCTTTAGTAAATGCTGTAGGTTTAAAACAGATTCAAGGGATTAGAAGACAGTTTTTATAGTATAAAGAAAAAAATAATTTTGCCTTTGTGTCTTCACTTTGGTTTGTTTTCCTCCAAAGTTTCTTAACTGGTAAGCACCATGTGTCAGATCCATAATCCTAGGAAGAGCTTTGCAGGTGAGCAAGCTGCTCAACTGAACTGCATAGTTCAGTGAGCTGTGTGATCTACTCTCCTGTCTGCCCTCTAGCTATTTGCTGATGCAGTAATCATAGGCCTGAGGTGCCTGGGCAAATACATAATTCCTTTGTTAGAATTGTGCAGCTTTCCTGCCTTTCTCAAGGAGCTGTTAGTGTTAAACCTGATAAAACAAGCAGTTTCTTTATTTCCTCATCATTTGAAATATGAAATTCTAACTTACAATATCAGGATTTCTTCCCAGTAGCTCATAACATTGACTATAGGTTATATAAAGGCCTAGTGAAGTCCATTTCTAAAGGAAACATGTTTCTTTAAATTCATGGAAGGCTTTCATCTAGTGTTTTGTATTTGTCTTTTGATCCACAAAGATAACACAGATGGTACAGCTCTTCCCTGAGATCATTTAATAAGTAATTCAGTCTATTTACGAGTCTATATAATAACTAATACAAAATTAAGCTTATCATTGTCTCTACACTTAATTGTCTCATATGTAAGTCCTATTATGTGTTGGCATGTGGAATAGATTAGACATTTTATAGCACTCCAGCATTTTCATATAAAAAAACCAAATCATTTACCTGGATGAAGTTTCATTTTCCCCCTCAAAAGTAAGACACAGGAGGTAAAACTCTATTCCTCTACTATAATATTTGAAAATGTCCAAGTTTTATCTGACATATTCCACCCATTAGCAGAAAGGTTATTAATATCCTCTCTATTATAAGCCAAGACAGTGAATTTACTGTTTATCATGATTCAGTGTTTCTAGAATACAGTCATTTTCTCTCAGTATTCAGCAATGTTCAAAGCATCAAATAAGTTTTTCTATAGATTTTTATGAAAAGAATCTATCCAAAAGTTTCCACTACAGATTATAAACCCAGATTATTTTATCTTGACTAATTCAATGGAAAGGATAATAAATTTTCCTTCCTACATAGCTATGCTTCTCTGCCTAATGCCATTTAGTTATCCTGGTTTGTTCTCTTTAGACATTGTTACATCATATTCGTCCATAATGAATAGGCTAGGAAAAAGTAGCTAAGCGTTGTTTAGATTAGCTTGTGGTAGAAGGTATAGCTGAAAGGCCAAGATGATAGGTGGGAATGTAAATGGTATATAAATAGACAACACTTAGTTACAGATATATGTTAGAGGGATGATAGGTAAAGAGATGATAGATGATGGATAGAAGATAGATAATTGATAATAGAAACATTAGATAAAGATAAATGGATAGATAATAAATGATAGATAGATGATAGACAGACACATACATACTCCTGTACATTAATACATACATACATTCATATATATATATATGTACATATATATACGTATGTGTGTGTATATGTGTGTGTGTGTGTGTGTGTGTGTGTATATATATATGATAGATTAACTGGAATTGAAATAGGATAACAATTAATAGATTCCTAACTGCTGAAACAAGATTCAACTCAACTTTTGACTCAACATAGGTGTGATCCAATTTTACTCTTTTGTAATTTGGACTATCTTCTTCCTGCTGCTCTATCTTTTCATAAGCCAGAAACACAGAGACCAAGTAGAACTAGAAACATAAGTACTCAGATCTTGTTAGAATCACTATTCTAGCAGGTGGAGCCATTAAAGTCTTTATACACAGGAAACAGCATTCAACCCAGAAGCCAGTGTACCTTATTGTAGATGCTTTCAGATTTAAAGATGAGACTAGTTCAGTGTCATTCACCTTCTTACTATACTAAATATATCTATTTAGTTGAAGTGAATAAATAATTAAAACAGCCTTATAAATGCATTAAGAGAAAATAGGAAAGAATGAAAAATATATCAGAAATGTAAATATTGGAACAATGAATGCGGAATCATATAAAATTTAAGAGACTATTATATAGTACATAAGTAAAATGTCTAAATTTTATTATTTTATAGATAGTAAAATTTAAGAGACTATTATATAGTAGATAAGTAAAATGTCTAAATTTTAATCTTTTATAAATGACCTTATGAATAGATTGGTACACTTGGATGAATTGCTAATTAATTTGCATTTGATTTAATATTTAAATTAATAAACTCATAAAATTTAAATCAGATTTCAAAAAGAATAAACTATCAAGTTTTTCCTTACATGCGGATATTTGTGAAACCCTTATTTTCTCTTAAAAACTGATGACTTAGAGAAGGACAGGAGTGATGTATCAATCTCTTTCCTCACAGCCAAAAATTTCTTGAGTAAACTAATTTCACTAGTATAAATTAAATTGCTACTGTGTGCTGTATCTAGACTTATTAATAAGTAACTAGGGCAGAGAATGAATAGACAGGCTTTCTATCTACATGCATATTATCTTTAAGTGAAGAAGCAAAATACTATATAAAACTCTGTGTGTGCACATGCATACGTGCATATGAAAGAAAGAGGGAGGGAGAGATGAAAACTCAAGCAATAAAAAAAAAGAGTGCAAGAGGATGTTTCAGTCTGGAAATGCTTCTTGATGCGTTAATGTTTGAGCAGATCTTTGGAAAATGTGAAGTGACAACTCATCAGGGATAACATATATGTGTTTTCAGAATAAAAGGTGACAGTTATGAAGGCAGGCGAATCAAAGGCATGCATGCTGCATTTAGGAACAAGTAGCTCAGCCTGGATCCAGAGGAGATATCAAGCTTCTGCAGAGCATAGGGGAAGGTAAGAGAATTCAGTTCATAGAATACAGGTCCAAAGGGGCATGGGGAAAAGACTGTATCTTTTACAGCTGGCAGGCTTATAAGGAACCCTTTTGCTCTTACATAAAAGGTAGTATGGAAAAGTTAGAAACCCAAGACCCTAGAGAAAAATAGTCTAGTCAAGTAAGGAGATGTTAGGTCAGGTGATCAAAGTGGAAGCATGTAATGAAAATATAGATGCAATCTTTACACATCACTGACAGGACTGAAGAGCAGATTGAATGCAAGTTAAGACAGATGCTCTCCTCACCCATGTTTCTGCAATATTTTAATAAATTACTTGATTCCTATAATTAATTACTTGGTTACCAAACTAGATTTGGGTGGAAGCATTTCTTTGGCCCATCATTGGTCCCCTAATTAGAGCAAATAGACACTTATTCTTTTCTGGAAAAGTCATATAATGCATGTATACATTACATTCAGGTATGTCTTTTGTTCAATTTAGTGTGTGTGTGCTCACATGTTCACAAGGATGAGAGTATGATAGTGCAAGTGTACATGTGTGTATGGAGGCCAGGGACAGTGTCAGGTCTCATCCCTCAGGTCCCCCTTTACAAAAATTAAATTATATATATATATATATATATATATATATATATATATATATATATATATATATATATATGTGTGTGTGTGTGTGTGTGTCTGTGTGTCTGTGTGTCTGTGTGTGTGTCTGTGTGTGTGTCTGTGTGTGTGTATACATATAAACTCACTATATATACATATATGTACACATGTATAGCAAGTTCTGTGTGTAACTTAACCTGTGGCTATTGAAGATATTAACAGTGAATAATCTTAGTTGCTTATGACTTTTATTTATTGGCAGTGATTAAGTAGAAGTGATTTTAAAAATAAATAAAATCAAAGCAAAAACAAAAACAGAAAAAATGTGTTGCAACAATTAATACATTAACCATGTGTGGAGGAGAATCCTGGGAGACATGCCATGTAATTGTCCGCATTGAGACAATGGAGACTGTGTTCACTCAAATCGGTGTTATTTCTGTCCTATTATACTCTAAGGTTGCTGCTTCTCCTATTTGATCTTTATTTATGCACAAGACTGTTACATATTATTTTACTTCTTTCAGATAATTGTCACCTTGAAGAAAGAATTAAAGAGAACACAATGCAAAGAAAGTAAACATTAAATCTGATGGTTTTTGTCAAATACCCATGTCTGTACACAGGCACCTTGTGCAGCAGTGTTTGAAGCTGTGACAGACTTTACAAGAACATGGTTGGTAAAGGTTGCAATAGAGCTAAACAACTGGGTGGTCTATATAGTCCAGTGGCATAGAAGTTGCTATGTGCTTACACAGTACAGTGTAGCTATGGTCATGTGAGCAACCTCCCATGTATCTGATCATGTAACAGAATAGCATATGTGAACATGTGTGTAGTAATACTGGATAATAATAATCAATCATCTTATAATTTTATGTAGCAACTATGTTATATTGTTATTTGGAGTATATTTTTATTTAGAAAAGTTAGTTAATTATAAATAGTATGTTGTAGAATGTTGGTGGTAACTTCTAAATTTTGTGTTAGCATATCTATGAACAGTATCAAGAAACAGTGAGGTTATATGAGTACTCCATATCATCTAGGTCAATGTCTGTGCCCTATGCTCTTTGTCCAGGGTGACTCACATTATAATAAAGTTTTTGGAGTCACCATGTACCTAGATCAGCTTCCTTAGGATAAGTTTCTAAGAAACATTTCAGATTGTCTTTTGGAGCTTCTTCAGTTAGCCCTAATGCAGGAAAGGCAGTTAGTAGTGTGATTTTTAATATTGTACATTAGGATTTTAAGATTTCTTTCCTCTAGCACATTTTTAAAATTCATCCACTTTGTTTTGTATGTCTTTTATTTACCTATTCTCTTGGGGACTAGTATTCTAGTTATTTCCAATTTCAAGCAGACAATACAGAAAGCTTAAGAAGACAGTCTTGTACAAATGAAATTATTGATAATTTATTTTTAAATGATGCTTCTTCTGTGGAAATCAAGAGAAGAATTAGAATTTTTGCAAAATGAGGCTATTAAATCATCTTATAAAACTGGAATATTTAAAATAAGAATCCTTATGCTTCCCTATAACCAAAAATATCACAAAGGCAGTGAAGAAAACATGGCTGTTTTCCCACATACAACATAAACACACACACACACACACACACACACACACACACACACACCTATGACAGGGTCTCAGGTAGCTGACCTCAACATCTCTATGTAGCCAAGAGTGACACTGAACTTATGATCCTCCAGACTTCACTTCCTAATAGCTGAGATTTCAGACTTTTCCAACATCCTTATTTTATAGAATATAGGAGACTGAATCCTGGGCATCCATCCTTCTAGGCAAGCACTTTTACCAATGAGTTGCATTTCCAGACCTGGGGACATTTGTATTTTATCCACTTTATATCTATGAGTAATAATGTTTCATTTTCATCTTCTATGCAGGACACATTACCATGAAATTTTAATTACTACCACTTTCTCAAAACAGCTTTCAGTGACTGTTCTAAAGTCCTTAACCTCCAATGCAGCTATTTCTAATTTGATGATCTTTGACTCAGGTATTTATTTTAGGGACAATGAGATAGAAAATATGTAATCTTTATCTGTGAATAAATTTTTAGCATCCTCACCATGTTAGAATTTAAGGTCATATATAGTCTATGCTGAATACTCCATTATTTATCAGCCTAATGTTCTCTGAGATCAAATGAAGAAAGATACACAATTTAAGCAATTAACCTTTTCTGGGACAGAATATTTGTTATTATCCTCTAATGACATTATGCTATATAATCACTATTACATTGTTTTATTTTCTCCCTCAGAGTCCATGAAATAATGGATCAAAAAAATTAGTGAGTAAAATATTTTTTAAATAATAAATCCTTGTCGTAATTTAAAGAACTATCCACCCTTTGTGATTTGAGCAGCATGTAGTGGCTAGTGGTTTTAGCAGTAACAGATTTAATCAAATAACTTAACCTGAGCAGAGGGGAACTGAGAAGAGGGAAAGCCTATTTTCAGTGTGGATCTGCAGTGTTGGTGTGTTATTCTGCCTACACTGGAGTAGGCTAGCCTATTTTTGTTTCTTTAGTGACGATGAGGTTCCTCACAGCTGTTGTTGATCAGTCCTGGACAAACTCAAAACTTTACATCAGTGAGGAAAGGCCAGGAGTCAAACATCCTTGGCAGGCCTAGCTAAAGGTTTTTGTAAAATTACTCACAGATACAACTAGATGCCAGTCATTTATCAGCATGATCAAGACTCAGAACTCATTCCTGGGCTGGGAGTGTGCTTTTCAAACTCAATTTAAAAATAAATCACTGCTTAATCTACATAGCTGAAAACATGGGCCTTGAGGGTGAGTGAAGAAAGGAAAGATTAACAAGGGGGAGAAGAAAAACATAAAAGTAGTTAACAGAACACATGAACACATTTTTTAAAAATATCATACTTAAAAGAACATTTATATATGTGTGTTTATATATATACATATATAATATATATGTGTGTGTTATATTTGTATATTATATAGACATTTATATTATATACATAAATAATAAATAAAGATAAATGTTTTACTTTGGCTGCCAAAGGAATAGAAATTTGTTTTTATGGATGTAGATTTATATGTTTTAGTACCTTGTTGCCTGATCTGAAGAAAAAAGAATAACATTTTTAAAGTTTGTATATCACCCCTTTGAATTAAGATTTGAGCCATTGGCAAGAAATATTGATTTGCTTGAGCAAAAGATTAATCTCAAGAAATTAAATGTTCTAACGTTGCTGGGCTGCCAGTGTCTCTACTGACAATCACCCTTTGAAATGAGGAAGTAGTAATTCATAAGAAAATTGCCCTTATGATAGGCATGCCAGATATATTATTGCACTGAGTAAAGAAATTGGTTGCTTACCTATGAAACAAGAAAAAACATCGGGGATGCTTCAAACTTCAGTTTCAAAGAGAGCCTGTGTTGAGTTTCTTTTGTCTGTATTATAGAATAGGATGTCTCATCTACAGACTCAGGGTGTGTAGATTTCTATATATTGCTCTCTTTATTACTCACTTAGCTCACATATCACTGCAGTTTCTACCATTTGAAAAATCCTTTCAAGCAAAAGGTCCATTCTTTATGATTTGGGGTTCCTATGTCTGGGATAATATAGTTGCTCAACAATTAAGAAAAAATTAAAATAGTAATATACAGAAATTGTGATTATGAAAAGATGGCCTCTACTCTGACTGATACTATTGTGATAATTATTTATTTAGACTTTGCCTCAAAGATGTATCAATTCCTTCAGTTGAAAAATCATCATCTGGAAGAGTTCAAAGGTCTGGATTTCCTCGAGGGATAGAAACATCTTTTTCTCTTGTTACATTATTGGAATAAGATAATGACAAACATTTAGAAGTTCTTGTGTCAGTCCTGCTATTGATCTACAATCATGATAGTTGTGGGAATGGGTAAGAGGGAAGATAGAGGCTAAAAGGAGAAGAAAAATGTGAATTTTTCTTATGATAAAAGCATTATATATGTAATTATAATTTTGGTCCCCAATTTTTTTCTTCTCAATGAATTTTCTATTTTAAATAATGCCCAGAGCTGTATTGTAAGATGCCACAGTTGAGCACCACACTTAGAATCTAGCTCAAAAGCCTATTTCTAATTCTCCTGCTTTAGATTCCCTCTGTGCAGGATGGCAGTCACTGATCCTGACAGCGGCCAGTGTGTTCTCTTTCCTTTCTTTCTTAGTTTGTATTTTTAATCATTTAACAAAAATGTTGCAACAATAAGAATAAAAGTACAGTAAAAATAATTTGAAATTTCAATAAAGGCTTAAACATAGTAAACTGAAGACCTTATTTCGTTCTTTTCTAATTTCAATGTTTTATGTGCTTAGAGTGGCCAACCTCAATACACTCTGGTGCAATTATGTTCATGCATGGATCTGCTACAATGCTGTTTCCAGTTCCCAACTACATATCTATGTGGTCTGATTCTGCCATTCAAATTTGTTTTTATTGAATTTGCTTCATTGAAATTTAAAACATAAAAGTGTGCACTTATTCATGGCACTTATTCTGCAATTTGAACCACATTGTAACTAAATTTATAGTTAACTATTTAGAATGATTTTTTAGAATTATAATTTATTACAACATTTCTTCCTTCCTCTTTCCAAGGAAACAGAACCAAAATCGATTTTATTTTATTTTCTCCATCTTCTATTTCTACCACAGAAACAGTTAGCAAACAAATCAGATTCTTGTATGTTGTAAGCAAGAAATACATCTGGATGCTTTTCTATATCCAGGAAAGCATTCAGAAATGTACTGCTGCCCAGTGCTGCTATTATAAACAGCAATGTTCTTATACATGGTGGTTGGAGAAAGGGTAGAATGTTTGTACATGATAAGATTGGCCACTGATTTTTTTTTTCTTTTCACATACAACATTTGTAATCTCTAAAATACCAGTGCTATAGAGAATGGGAAATAAGAAGTTTGTTTTTTCTATTTAACATAAAAATCCATTGGAGCAATCCTAATTTTTATTCTGTTTTAAATATTTTACAAACTTTGGGTAACACCTTCAAGTTTTAACTAAACCTCTTTTTCCCCAGATAGGTCTCCATAAGATGGAATGTAAGGGTGCAAACCTCTGGATCCATTTATTTTTATTGTTCCATTATGGTAGAGTAGAATTTCTGTGGTCTCCTTATACATTTCTGTGGAGTATCTTGAGATAGTCAGACTGTTTCAAATAAATTTCTTCGATATATGCTTTTACTGCTTTGAAACAGTGGGCTATCTAAAACTTGGCTGATTTTGCCAAAATTCCCTTGGAAATGTGGTGTGCCTTTGTGTCTGTGTTGACATTTAATGAGCATTGTAAGAGTACCAAAAGTGGGATCTTAAAAGTCATAAAGGCTCATTCTGTGTGAATGAGGATCCCCTAATTCTAATTCTTTATAGAAGGTGTGTCTTTTTAGAGAATGTGCAGCATAGCTGATGGCACTTGTCGGCAGGTAAAGATATAGAAAGAAGTTCCATCATGGAAGCTGACATCAATCATCAAACACCAAATTTACACACATGGTGGTCTTTGACTTTAACACCCAGAATTTTGAGAATCAAAGTTCTAATCTGTATATATTACCAAGCACTGTATCAAATCATAGCAGCAGAAATGGATTAAGGCATGTTGCAAAATAAATCATACTTCTTGTAAATCCACAGGTAACAAAAATCCCAATATCAGATGTTGGATTTTATGATATATTGACCAATGCCTCAGAAGCTTTCCAAATAATTAACCTATTATTATTATTACTCTTGACCAAGAACTAGATGGTAAGACTTTATTGCTGAAGGCATCACACACTTTTGGAAAAGGACACAGACAAATCAAAGTTGAATTAAGATAGAACTTTCCTCCCTGATGTGAAGCATTCATAATGTCAGAAAGGAATATGTAAGCATCTGGGAAAAAAAGTTATCGATAATTCTAGCCTGAATGCTATAATACTGATTTGCCATGAAATGTGTGCTGATTGGTACAGTGGTGTTATGTCTGCTTATGGGGTTACTCATCACTTTATGCTCATAATTTGGAACCACTTCACGGAAGGAAATTGTGACTGGCACTATAAACTTGGCCAAATCTGGGGATAGAGAGGTCATAGGCCTTAGGGTGAAGCCTACAATTCCTATTTTGGTAAACAGCTATGATGTCAAAACACCTTCTAAATATCTGTGTTTATATCCATAGATTATCACTGTTGTTGGCCTTGGTCAGAGAAACATGTTTTCACTGGATGAGAGTAGATTCAGTGAATCACACATATCAAAAGTGCTGAGAATATGTGACTGTTGAGGGTTTACACAAAAACTATGTATATCACCACCTCTAAGTACCAAGCAAGAGTTCAGAATAAGGGAGGGAAATATTGTAAAAGTCAGAAGATGAGGAGGATTGAAAAAAAAAACACTGTCTTTTGGATATGATATGAGCATTGCAGTCATGAATACACACCAACACAGAATCTACACAAAGAAATACACAAGCACACACAGCACGAAAATACAAAGGGGACTAGTTAACAAGAAAGTCACCAGGAGGTAGATAAAAGAGGGACATGGGAGAAAAATAAGATCATAATATACTATGTAAATGTAAGAAATTATCAACCAATTAAACTAAGTTTAAAGTCATTATTTTAAACTACAGCCTCATTGTGGTTAAATTACTTCTTTTTTTTGATAATTGTTTTCCATTTCTTTGTTAGAATTTGGGGTAGTGCAATGTGAAGAAGTACGCAAATAATAATCATATGATAAATATATTTTAATAAATCATATAACCTTACAAAATTATAACCTACAGTAATCTACTATTCTACACTTACAGTTATTAACCTGAAATTGAGAAAAAAATGGAATGATGCTTTCTCCTTAGCTTGCCATTGATTTGTCTTTACTCAAGTTTAACTTTGACAATATTTCATTGGCTACTTGATCTATTCTGAATAATTACTTGAAATAATATTTTATTAAATTGACACCATATGTTAAATTCAGTTTTTAATCATACACATTTTTGTACTAGAGTGTTTCTGCTGTCAAATATTCTTTGAAAATGTAGTTTTTGAGAGGTTCATAAAAGAGTGCTGTAAGGAAATACCACAACATAGTTAATTTATCTCCTATTGTCAAGCATTTAAATTGTATTCCTTTTTTTACTACTGTGAAAAATGATTACAAAATAGCCTTATATATAAGCATTGGTTGATGTGTGTCTGATAGTGATTTCTTTGTGTTACATTCCTTGAATTTACTGCTTTAAAGTTTATGAATATTTCAAAGCTTTTGAACACCCAGCCAGCTAGCCTTCACAAATGGGCATATTCATTTACCATTTCTTTAATGTTTTTCAAAGCATTGAATTTTTGATCTGAAAAGAGAAGAAAAAAAAAAACCCTGACATTCTTTGTACTTCATCTAGTCTTTGGATATTAAAGAAATTCGGAGTTAAATGGCTCACTTAGAGAATTGTTTACCTGGCTTGTTTCCATGCAGGATACCTAACAAGCAGCGAAGAAATCGCAACATTTTAGTGTTTCTTCTGGATTATTATAAACTGACTTAATCAAAAGATTTCATATAGTTGTGCATGGTGGCATGTGTCTGTGAGCCCTGTACTTGGGTATCTTTCAAGGTCAGTTTTAGGCTATAGAGTATAGACTGTTCAGGACATAATTAATCTGGAAGTGATTATGCCTGGGCAGGGAGACAGCAAGAAATGGTTTGATCCAAGTGTACATTTCAAGCAAGGCAGATAATTAGTGGTGTCTGTGGGATTTGGAAAGGAGGAGCTCTCAAAGCTTGTCTAAATAGAAGTTGCCCTCCCCTCATACAAATCCAGGATCATATGATGTCAAACTTACCTATTTCTACACTCCAGTGTCTATGAATCGAGATCTATGATCAGATCGGTGTCTATGGATCTATGTCCAATGATCTGAGGAGCCTTTCCTCATTTATTTCCATTGCTCAGTGTCTTTAAAAAGAACAGATAAGTACAGAATGTATCAAAGGCAAAACAAGCACCTGGAGAGAAGTGAGGTATGTCCACAAGTACCACATGCTGGACACAAGGATGGATTCGAACCAGGAAAGCCTCCAAAGCTCCCATGTTGCTAGACACATAAGTTCATACTCATTTCCCGCTAAGAGAAGACAACATTCACCCAAATCCACACCTATTCTTGTTCGATATCATTAGAAAATAGACATCTAAAAAAAAGAAGGGGAAAAAAGAAAACATTTCTCTGTTTTGTCCTATTCAGGAATTTAATCCTTATTAAACAAGAAAAGCCATAGGTTATGCATACATATACATAGATTCACTGGTTTTGTTTTGTCTACTTCTATGCACTCAAAATTAAATGTTAGAAATCCATTTGTCTAATAGAAGAGAAAGTGGGGAAAACTCTCGAACACCTGGGTACGGGGTAAAAGTTCCTGAACAGAACACCAGTGGCTTATGCTCTAAGATCAAGAATCGACAAATGGGACCTCATGAAACTGCAAAGCTTCTGTAAGGCAAAGGACACTGTCAATAGGACAAAACGGCAACCAACAGACTGGGAAAAGATCTTAACCAATCCTATGTCCAATAAAGGGCTGATATCCAATATATACAAAGAACTCAAGAAGTTAGACTCCAGAAAACCAAATAACCCTATCAAAAAATGGGGAACAGAACTAAACTGAGAATTCTCAACTGAGGAAATTCACAGGGCTGAGAAGCACCTAAAGAAATGCTCAACATCCCTAGTCATCAGGGAAATGCAAATCAAAACAAGTCTGAGATTCCACCTCACATCAGTCAGAATGGCTAAGATCAAGAACTCAGGTGACAGCAGATGCTGGCAAGGATGTGGAGAAAGAGGAACACTCCTCCACTGTTGGTGGGATTGCAAGCTGGTACAACCACTCTGGAAATCAGTGTGGCGGACCCTCAG
>CM052702.1:68230855-68252181 GCA_028551405.1 Uromys caudimaculatus | reverse complement strand
GGGTGTTTCCAAAGAGGAGACCCAGAAAAGGGGAAACATTGGAAATGTAAATAAAGCATCAAAAAATAATAATAAAATAAATAAATAAATAAATAAATAAATAAATAAATAAATAAATAAATAAATAAATAAATAAAAAAAAAAGAAATCCATTTGTCAACATGAAATAAGGAGAAATGGCTAAGGTCTTGTTAGGATGGCTTTGGACTTCATGGAAAAATGATAAATCAAGGAGTTCTGGCCAAATTGCCCATAACAGAATATGTTTATTTACAGTGTCAGACAAACATCTACCATGCAAACTTGCTGCTCTCAACAATAACAGTGGGTATTAAGAGGATAATGAGTTATAAAGTCATCGAAAAAGCTCTTCAGAGCTTACCCCTAAAATTTCTCATTTTTTTTCTTTTATTTACCTTTTCCATATGTAGGAGGGTGCTGGAAGTATGTCCACTGGAGGAGGAGTGACTTTCCTGGAAACACATCTGTACTTTTCATTCAGACGGAAAAGCCTCACAATAAGCAGAGACTTTCCTGTGTTATTAAAAGTGCCTAATGTAGATTTTCCTCACAGGTTTTTTGAAAAAAAGGAAAGAAAAAAAAAAAATAACCCAGTTGATTTATACAAAAGAACACTGCTCTCTAGTGGAATAAGGAAAAAGAAATCCACTAACTTGCTTGCATTTTTGTTCCTACATGTGAAAGACAGCTGAGCTTTGTCCAAGAGTCCTGACATGCTATGATATATGGCTGCAATTATGGTAATATTATACTGTGAAGTGGCTTTGCTCTTGTAATCAAGTAAAATCTTTTCCTCTCTATGCTGTCTTTTGAAACTTGAAACCAGTAGGTCCTACTAGCCCTTCCTTCCTCACTACTCACTGTAATAACAATAAAAAGTCTGCAACTAATAATTATTTCATTTACACTAGACCTTGAATTGGATCCAACCTAGGTCAGATTGAAAGTGCTTAGTGGGGGCTTTGGGTGTCTGGAAAGTTTTAGCAAGGGATACTTGAAATGTGTAATGCCCTCTGAGTTTGCCAGCTGTCTTCTTGTTTCTATTCTCTGTGTGATGTTCATCTCTCTTTTCTACCCTCCTATGTGGGACAGACTGAAAAAAGTAACTTCACACCTCACATTTTGGTGTCAATGAGAGGAGCCTCACATCTCTGCCAATCAGCTCCAGTAAAGGTTTCTTTCTGCTGCTTCACTCTAGATGATTTCAAAAGCATCCCTTGAAGGAGCAGTGGTCTCCTTGCACCATCTGTCACTATCTTCACACATTTGAGCTAGCCATGTTTTGGATATGACATACAGCTTCCCTCACACTGTGAAGGCACAGGTTTAGGTGAAATGTACAAGACTTATGCATTTAAAACAGATGGGCCTATTTTGAGGGATTATACATGCACCTGCAACTCTCAAATGTCATCTTCGATGGTCTCCATTCCTAGGACTGGGAAAGCTAATGTTAAGGTAACTTTTCTCCCCATCTTTCCCAAGATGGATTTAAGGGTGCCCTGCTTGTCTGCTTTCTCTATGTACAGTGTCTGTGGATCCAGAAATCAAGCATGTGTGCAAAGCTGCAACCTTCCTTTGCCACTTAAACTTTATCCATTTCATGGGGAGCATTAGGATTTCAGAACAAAACTACAAAGCAATGACCAGCTTCAAGGAAGGATGAAGGAAAGAACACAAATTGAAAGCCAGCCTAAGCTACACAATGAGACAAGACCCTTTTTCGAAAAACAGAAAAATCAACAATCAGAAGTGAAAACAAATATAAAAATCGTTAAGTAATCTTTTTAGAAGAAACATTTTGTTTCAGAGATGAAACAATGACTGGGAAGCCTGCAAACCCTTACACTTCTGCAAGTCTATGGACCACCACAACAGAAGTTAGATCTTAATGTCCCCCCAACCCCAGTGTTGAAGACCTGGTAATCTATTTGAAGTGCTAAAATGGAGCTGAAGAAGACATGTAAAATTAGGGTCCAGTGACAGTTTATCTCAGTGGGAAGCATGCTCCTCTGAAGGGGCTACTGGGATCCCAGGTTTCTCCCATTCTCTCTGCTTGCTGGCTGCCATCAAGTGAACAATTTTCCTACTATGACATGCTGCTACCTCACTAGAGACTCCAAGGCAATGGGACCAAGCTGATATGATCTGGAATACCCAAAACCATGATTCAAAATGGCCTTTACCTTGTGTTAATCATCTACCACATATATTTGCCACAGCAACAGAAAGCATCTACACACTCACTGCAGTCCAGTCTACTTATGGCTGGCTATTGCTCAGACTCTGCAGATCACTGTATACAGTGTGCATGACAGATTTCAATAGCAAACCCCGAATATATTTTGTTACAGTGAATAGAACAATTTTCATCTTCATGTTCAATATTTCTACAGTCTCCATGCCTACCACATCTGGTCACATCTAATAAGTTTTTACACAGTTGTGTGCTGTTTGATAGAGGAGGCTCTCCCTTGAAAACGTGTCTCTTCCAAATCACTGAGACAATGCCAAAGTTCAAAATCCTGACTAAAAGCATTCTAGTTTCCATTTTCCATGTGTGAAGTCTTCAGGAAGTTAGTGAACTGTTAGCAGATTAGGGGCCCATAGAGTGGTGAAAAGAATCTGACTGACATGATGACAATGAGATTCTAACCCCATACTCTTTTACCTAATAGTAATATCAACATTCCAGTTGCTGTAAACCAAATCATGCAATGTAAGAGAAAGATTTTAATGAATATGTGATGCCCATACTGATGACTTTGAATATGCCTTGCCTATGTGCAAGCTGTGTGATTAATCTCTCCAAATTTGACTTTTTGTTTCAGTTACACAGGAATGGTCACTCCTTTATTAATTGATTGATTTTTTATGCTTCCATTAATAATATTACTTTATAGTGGTGTGACAACCACATACATTCAGCAGAAGGAACTGACCTGTTCCTTCAGTTGTGATAAAGTTAAGTCCCAAAAAAGTCATTTTTAGGTTGAAAAAGGATAAATCAGAAGCCATATTAATTCACTTAACATACAGACACTGGTGTTGATCACACAGAACACTGAAGGTGTGTTCCACAACTACTCAGAGCCTGCACCTCCTGCTACTGCTGCATACTGAGAGGGAGCCATACATATCTTTGGCTTGGAAAAGTGAAAATTAGAAGATTTCTACTGAATCTTCCCTATCAACAAGGGAAACCAAGGTCAAGTGTACCTGTATTTATAATTTTGAATAATGGTTTTCTTCAGTCTAGGCATGTGTGATGATCCATTGTGATGGAACTGTTATTCACAGTCAGCTCAGGACCACAAGGATAAATGACCACAGCATACAGAGCACTGTGCTCTGAGTAATAGTAAGTGAATAAATTATACATTTTTAAAAATTACTATAGATTGAACTGATATGTGAATATCCCTTCAAAACTGGGGAGCATCTGTACTTAACTCAGACACCCATTCTTGAGGGTAAGAAAGGATCAGCAATAATAAGTAGACAATAGAATGATGGGGAAAATTAGAGACCATGCCTCATAAGCAGCTGGCCTAATTCTGGTTACAGAGTAGGGACATCATACACAGTAGTCAGTATGTCAAAGACAAAACCAAATCATATTAATGCTATTATTGATGACAAAATGATGATTGTAGAAATTATGGAAACAGAGAAAAAATTTTATATTATATTTGTCAATTTTGGGCTTGGAAAACCAGTTGAAACATCCAGTGATGTGGACTGAAAAACTACTGGATTTTTGGACTTTCCATTGGCAAAAAGCCATTCTTAATGATCTAGACCACAGTCTATAAGTTACTCTCTAATAAATCCTCTTTTTATATTTACATATAGATTGATTTCATCATTTCTGTTCATCTAGAGAACCCTGACTAATTCACATCTTCACAGTTGCATTAAAATAAAAAATGAATGAAAAAAAGAGGATTCACAATGATGTTATAACATGAATAACACTAAACTTGAAAAGAAAGTAATTAGAATCATTCTCCTGGAAAAGACATTTTATATGTATACACTTATATATGCACACATGTATGCATATAAGCAAAGAGAAAAATAAAGAATATTTTTATGTTTAGTGACTCATGCCTTCAATCCCAGCAATCAGGATGCACATACAGGTAGATCTCTGTGAGTTCAAGGTCACCCTGGTCTACAGACCAAGTTCTAGCATAGCCAAGGCTACAAGGAGAAACCCTGTCTCAGAAAACAACTACTACTACTACTACTACTACTACTACTACTACTACTATAACAAAAACAAAGTACTTTTGCTGCTTAAAATATAAAAACCAAACAAGCCTAAATAAGAAAAAAGAACTTAGGGGTCATGTAATAAAAAATTAGAATAAAACTATAAACATTGAAAACTGTGACTTAAGAATCATATTTAGCTTTAAGATCTCTGAAAGCTGAGTAGTACTCCATTGTGTAAATGTACCACATTTTCTGTATCCATTCCTCTGATGAGGGACATCTGGGTTGTTTCCAGCTTCTGGCTATTATAAATATGGCTGCTATGAACATAGTGGAGCATGTGTCTTTGTTACATGTTGGGGCATCTTCTGGGTATATGCCCAGGAGAGGTACAGCTGGGTCCTCAGGTAGTATTATGTCCATTTTTCTGAGGGTCTGCCAAACTGATTTCCAGAGTGGTTGTACCAGCTTGCAATCCCACCAACAATGGAGGAGTATTCCTCTTTCTCCACATCCTCGCCAGCATCTGCTGTCACCTGAGTTTTTGATCTTAGCCATTCTGACTGGTGTGAGGTGGAATCTCAGACTTGTTTTGATTTGCATTTCCCTGATGACTAAGGATGTTGAACATTTCTTTAGGTGCTTCTCAGCCCTGTGAATTTACTCAGTTGAGAATTCTCTGTTTAGCTCTGTTCCCTATTTTTTGATAGAGTTATTTGGTTTTCTGGATTCTAACTTCTTGAGTTCTTTGTATATATTGGATATTAGCCCTCTATCAGATGTAGGATTGGTTAAGATCTTTTCCCAATCTGTTGGAGGCTGTTTTGTCCTATTGACAGTGTCCTTTGCCTTACAGAAACTTTGCAATTTCAGGAGGTCCCATTTGTCGATTCTTGATCTTAGAGCACAAGCCATTGGTGTTCTGTTCAGGAACTTTTCTTCTGTACCCAAGTGTTCTAGACTTTTCCCCACTTTTTCTTCTATTAGATTCAGTGTATCTGGTTTTATGAGGAGGTCCTAGATACACTTGGACTTGAGCTTTGTACAGGGAGATAGGAATGGATCAATTTTCATTCTTCTACATGTAGACCGCGAGTTGAATCAGCACCATTTGTTGAAAATGCTGTCTTTTTTCCACTGGATGGTTTTAGCTCCTTTGTCAAAAATCAAGTGACCATAAGTATGTGGGTTCATTTCTGGGTCTTCAATTCTATTCCACTGATTGGCCTGCCTGTCACTGTACCAATATCATGCAGTTAGTACTACTCAGCTATTAAAAACAATGACTTAATGAAATTTGCAGGCAAATGGATGGTACTTGAAAATATCATCCTGAGCAAGGTAACTCAGTCACAAAAGAACGAACATGGTATATACTCTCTGATAAGTGGATATTAGCCCCAAGTCCAGAATACCCAAGTTTCACTTTACAATAACTGTTGGACTGAGAGTGAGGACCCAGATGGAGGAGTTGGAGAAGGAACTGAAGGAGCTGAGGTATTTTGCAGCCCCATGGAGGGAGCAACAGTGTCAACTGGCCTGACCGCCCCCCGGTCCTCCTGGAGGCTGGACCACCAACCAAAGAATACACATGGAGGCACCCATGGCTCGGACCTCATATGAGGCAGAGGAGGACCTTTTGGCCATCATGGAGAGGAGAGGCCTTTGGGCCTGAGGGTGTTAGAGGCCCCAGTAAAGGGGAATGTCAAGGTGGGAATATGGCAGTGGGTGGGCAGGTAGGTGGGAGGTGGAATACCCTCATAGAGTCGGGGAAGGCGGGGGGGATAAGGGGTTTCAAACAGGAGACCTAGAAAGGGGGAAGCATTGGAAATGTAAATAAAGTATAAAAAAAAAAAAAAAGATCTCTGAAAGCACAGACAATTGGGGAATTACATTGCTTGAAGTTTTTAGTGTATTATATTACAGGGAAAATGGAAAATTTGTAGAATAACTAAAAAAAGTTATTCAGTGGGTGCTCCTTCATCCTAGAGAATGGTCTGTCAGATCAGGACATTCTGGAATAAGAAACTAGGAGATCCATATGTCTTTTCACAGGACAGGAGAAACTGAAGTTTATGAAGCAATTTTGGGTGGACAAATAAATCACTGCATGACCCTTGTTAAGGTAATCTGAAGACACTGTGTCCATCCATATTTTCAGTAAAAGGTACTAAATATTTTTAGATTCTACCTATGAATGAGATTGTGTTTGTATGTGACTGACCTATCCATTCAATGTGCTTCAGCCATACATCCCTAGATGAATTCATGCACATCTTGACTTATGTTTGTGTCCATTTAAAAGAAATCAGTGAAAACTCTGTGGTCACTTTCTGATGCTATAGCAGTATGTGAGCAAATCTTAGAAGAAAACATAGCAGAAAAGGTGCATGAAAAAGTCATACGTTCCTATAAATCTCCTAAAACTATGGAACAGACTTTTAACATTTGCATAACCTAGAATATTACTATTAAGAAAGTATGCCTAAAAATATCAAGACAAACAATAGATTTCTCTAACCAGTTTGAGAAGAATTTATGTTCCTTGTTCTTTATACTTGTGACATTTCATAAAGAAACCGAATTACATAATGGATGATGATGTTGAAATATCAGCCTTCAGCATTCTGAAGACCTCTACTATTGGGTCAATCCTTACGATGCTCTCAGTTAAAACCAACTTATTAATCTTTGGTTGGAAATTTAAAAGTGAATGAACACTAACAAGATTCAAAGGATACAAGTCAAGTTCACAAAGCACTGGGTATTCTACTTAATCAATGGAACAGAGTGCACTCCTAAATCCATGTGAATCAGATTGAGACTCCAGGCATACTTTCTCCAGGGTGTTAGAATGGCATTGCTTCTCATTCTGTGGATAGTGACCTTTTGGAGGCATCAAACAACACTTTCACATATCAGATATCCTGAATATCAGTATTTACATTACAATTCATAAGAATGTCAAAATTACAGTTATGAAGTAGCAACAAAATAATTTTATGACTGAGGTCATAACAACATAAAGAACTGTATTAAAGTGTTACAGAATTAAGAAGGTTGATGACCACTGCTATAGCTAAGTGGTTATAAACTAAAATAGCTAAAGAAAAAATCTTAGCCTTATTTATACTCGTAAAGTTCAAGGACAATGTTATACTCCATATTGCCAATCCATGAGCACATATAAAAAATAGGATTACCCACATTGCAACTGAATTGCCCTTTATATACTGAAACAGAAAATTTGGCCAAGATCACAATCAGGCAAGAAAACTTAATAGCTGTTTGGGGCAACTTCTCCACTTAGTGGAGAATTTTACTTTATTTTATTATTTTTTGGCAAACAGCATTAATTTTGAGAGTATGGTTTAGCCTCTCAAGTTTGGCTGTATGCACTTCAGCAAAATAGTTACTCCTTGATCCTTTTTTCTCAAATCTAAAATAAACATGAAAATAATAACAGCTACATAATGATTAGCTGTATGAATGGAGCCACAACCACTGTTTCATGAAAGAAACATAATTGCCTTCAGGACTAAGGTTATTAGGAAATAGAGCATTAAGGTTAGGAACATTATAAAGGGAACAGCAAATTACACAAAATATCAGGGCCTTGACATTAAAAGGGAGGTTTCTTTTTAAAACTGAAAAAAAAAAAAAGCTTCATTAAGAATGATAGCTTAAAGTAAGAGGAAGTGAGAGAGACAATAGAGTGGCATCATGGCCTGGAAGACTGGGACAGAGAGTAGGCATGATCAGAAAGGAGGAGGAGCTATCAGAGCAATCCCACAAAGGTGATTGTTGATTTTTGTAAGTTTGTGAGGTTTTGGGGAAATTTTAAACCATGGAATACAGTCCCTATACATGACAAAGAATGGAGGACCCAGGTACTCCTTAGGGCTATAAATTAGAAGTTATAAAAACACATCATAACAAGTTTCTAAACTGTTTGTTCCAGAGATAAAACTGCAAGGAAGTATGATCTGATTTCTTTAGGTTGTGAACTATGACCACAGGTATGACCCGTGACATTGAAGATAATACTTTATTTTTAATTCCTTGAGAACTCCTTTGAATGCATTTTCATGACATTGATTTTTTTCTCTTCCCAGATCCATTCCCATTTCCCTACCCTTTCAAACCTATTTCCTCTTTTTTTTTTTTTTTTTTTTTTTGTAAAAACCCATGGAGTCCAATTTGTGCTGCATATATACTCTGTGTAGGACCATTCACTGGAGAATGGTCCATCTACTAAGAGCCTCTTCCTTAAAGAAAGTAGATTCTCCTCCCCACAGAAGTCATCAGTCAATTGCTCTTCATTTGAGGACAGCAACTTGTAATCTCCTTCCTCATTCATGCTAAAATATGGACTGTTTTGATATTGCTCATATCTAGAGCAACCACAGCTGCTGTGAGTTCATGAGTACCTTGGTTCTGTTATTTTAAGGATACACTGTTTCTGTCCATTCTACCTGGCCTCTGGCCCTGAGTCTTTGCATTTCTCTTCTGACATAGTCCCTACACCACCTTAGTGTTCTCTCTCTCTCTCTCTCTCTCTCTCTCTCTCTCTCTCTCTCTCTCCCTGTCTCCCCATTTCTCATATATCTATCTCTCTTTCTCCCACACATCTTTCTCCCACCTCCTTCTTTCTATGTGTGTCTGTGTGCGGTATCAAGGTCCCATTTCTGGATTTATACTCCTCTGACATTTATTTTCTACATGCTTATCACTTGTAAACTTCTGCAATGATAGTTGCCTCTTCTACAAAGAAATGTCTCTTGCGAGGTCTGCTGGCTATAACTAGAAAGACAAGAATTTATAAGGCATTTGGACATTATCTATTTAACAAAATATTAGTGTTAGGTTTAGCCCTGATGCCTGTAAACTTCCTTACCATAGGTTTTTAACCAGATTTGTAGCACAGGACATGTGTTTCTTTCTCTGTAAGAAGTCTTAAATCCAATAAGAAGCCAACTTGCTATAACCATAATGCTCAGGTCACCATTATACCCATAGCCATATCTTGCCACACTGTTCATTATTGTAAGTCACAGGCTTCACAGCTGGGTAAGACTATTGAAAACTTTTATCTCTAAGAAGCTTGCATAGCATCTTCCAGTACTATGAACGCTAGCCATCATGGAATAAGGTTATCGGTCAATATGAATTTGATTTTTGTGTGTTCTATTAGCAATGTGTGTGGTGTCTTCATCACTAGGGTCTTGCCATCAAGTTCTGGTGGGCAACTTAGAACAATGGAAATAAACTATATTGGTTTAGGGTGACAAGTGTCTTAAACGGATAGACCCTCATGAAGTTGTTTTAAGAATACATTAGCTCTTAAATGAAAAGTGTTTTCTGGTGTGTCAAGCATGGAGTAAGTGGGAAAAGGTAATTTCTCACTATTGATTATTGTAACTTATTACCATCCTTAGAATCATTTTTACTACCATTACTATTGTTATTTTCATCCTCTTCACAACTATCATCTCTCCTAAGACAGAAAACCAGCTTATCACAGAGTAGATTTAATCAGCATATCTAAAGAAATAGTGTGTGTTTGGAGTTCAAAAAATAAAAATGACTGGCTTACACTTATGTTTCCAGGAAAATGACTTATCCTCAAAGTGGAAACAAATCTAAGAAACCAGCAAACATCAGATTGTAGCAAAGTTAGAATTTTCCTGAGTCTATATTACATCTATCTCCCACATCCTTTAATGTCACAGTTTGACATAGAGACCAAGGGAATGTCAATGTTTATAGCTACATTGTCCTGCTTTCAATGTGAATCTGCTCATTCAGAGGCAAATATAGACAAGCATAGGAGCATTAATCAACATGTGAAGATCTATATCATATTACATCAATATTCCACACCCTGATGTAGAGAGGGTAGACACTTTAGTATATGATTCTAAGACTTTTGTGTATTCACACAGGACAAGGTTTAAAATTCCACCTCACAGTTTGCATGAATGCAAATATCAAATAATTGTAAAACATTGAGGAAATAATCTCATGCAATTGGGGGAGGGGAATATCTTTAGGATTTTAAGGTAGAGGAAAATATGCTTAAATAATATTCTCAAAATTATAAACCATTGTGGAAAATAACCATTTTCCAGTCAGATTTATTCTCAAGCTTTAGGTAGCCATGAATTTGTCCTTAGTCTGGATCTTGGAATATTCAGCCAGTTAAAGGGGAATTGCATTGAGGCATCTATCTATGGGACTTCTTGCTCATTTTCAATACTCGCAATGATTTGGTCAACTTTTAATGAATAAATGGAAAATTTCCCCAATGGTATAGCAGGCAGAATATAGGCTCTACTCTTGACATTTAAACACCTTGGATTTAATCATAAGATGTGGCAAATAATTTATTTTTATCTATTTTAAAATAAGATAATTTATATTCAAATAATTTTTGAATCTTTCAAGCACAATACAAATATGCTCTATTATTAACATTGAATCAGATGTATACTAACAAGGTAGAGCCTGAAGGCATACACTAGGACTGTGGTAATAGAAAATTTCAGTTCTCTTATGCTTTATGTTTATTTTAACAACAATGAAAATTCTTGATTTATCAAATAAATAGTATTTTTCTTCAGCATTTCATTTGATAAGAGTTGAACAGTTAGTGCCTTGACAGATATGCATACTTTCTGGATAAAATGTAACCACAATGATTATTTATTTTAGAGCTTAGAGTTTACAGAAAAAATGTAAAAACCCAAGAGCAGTTTCTAAAATCATTGACTTAGAGGAGCCACATTTTTCTTTCAATTGCATTTTCTTTCTTCAAAGATAAGCGCTTCGGGAATACATTGCTGTGTGCATCTGAGTGAGATAAATTGCTCATATAAGCAGATGATGCTACAATACAGTTAGATAAACAATCACAAAGCAAGGGCAGGGGTGCATCTGTATGTGTACACACATAAGACTATAACTGTCTGAACAAACAAACAACACTATCAAGCATTTGTACATTCAGCAAATGATTATCAAGATGCATTTCATTTTTGTTGATACCACTCATGTATTTTAAACAGAACTCATAAACATGCTTGTGTGATAATATACAAATGCTGAGACTGCAGGAAAAAAGGAGTGTAGCTAAGAAGAGAGCATCTAGTGACCTAACCATAGATGGCAAGAAAAACTTACACTACATCAAAGACATATGAAATTCAGGTATCATACTAGTTTATATTGCCTTTGAAGTACATTCAGTCTATATGCTGAGGCAAAACAACAACAACAGAAACAAGAATACAGTGTCCTTGGTAATACCTGAAGTTATCATATAATGTCAGGTGTATCACCATGAGAATTAGCAATTCTGGTGACAAATGTTAGACATGATTGCAAACAGACACTGCCTCACCCCCTCTCTTGATGTTTATTAACAGGATTCCACTTTTGCTAAGAGAATACATGGCCAGGGAAAAGGTTTATTTGCCTAGAGTTCCTTGCAGTTTAGAGTGGACTTGTGACTGATACTGAGCAGGGAGGTAGAAAAGGAAATCTGTCTGAAGAGTGAGCCCTATATCTTTTTCACAGAAGAAATAATCTAGAAGGAGGACTTGGGGCCATTGATGGCTTCTCAAACATCTATGTCATCCTTGTGCTATAGCTTCAGATTGTGCTTTATATGAAAACAGATAAAAATTATTAAAGTACTATACGTGAATTTTTGGTACATGGCCATTACAAGCAGTTGTTGCAGGACTTCTCCTGGGAGATCAAGAAACATGTCTTTATTGCAAGATAAAGAGGGCACCAACAAACCAAAGAAGTTTCACTGAAGTTCAGTTTGGGGAACCAATAAATTTGTTGGAGGTACTAGAATAGCATGTATGACTTTAAGGCAGCCAGACTGCATAGAAAACCCCCTGAGAAACTTATCAGCTTCTGGGCTTTGAAGAACTCCTAGCTAGGTATAATTATTTATGTAAGTTCAGGAGGCAGAGGGACTTCTACAGGTCTCGTGCTTGTGAGCATCCCTGTTCTGTCCTGGGAATATATTGATAGGGTTAATCTAGTGAGGGTTACCTGCATGTGGTCACAGCTTCTCTGATTGAAAATGGCAACTATCACATCCAACAGGGAGAAAAGACTTACATGACAAGGGATTTCTGGTAGTATACAGTATGATGCTTTCACGGGAAAGATCAATTTGGATCATACTGTGTTAAATTACACAGAAAGCATTTTCCAATAGTTTTTCAATCTTAATAGCTAAAAGGAAGAAAGTTCAGGCTTAGATTTTAGTGCATTGTAAATACCTCTCTAAAACTTAGTTTTTCCTCTTTGTGAAACACTAAGATAAAATTTAGGCTCATAGCATGTGCCTAGCATAATTATCTAGCTAAACCTTAACAGTACATCTTATTTATACAAAGTCTGCTTTGTACTCATCTTCTCACTATTCAGAATAATAGTTTTCAGTTATAAATAGATTACTATTTCAATATATTGTGAATAAAACATTAATTGACTCAAGGAAAAGTATTAAGTGTAAGCAAAATGGTATAGAGGGAGAACTTCTTTAAAAAATAGTAGTATATATAGACTAGGTTTTGTTGAGTTCTATGTGTACTAGATTACGGTTCTATATCCATAATTACCGATTCACTAATAGGTTGAGTATGAATTCCATTTTCTATTTCAAAGGATTGTGAACAGAGTTTAGCTTGTTGCCAAAAATGTCATTAGTCCTAACTGTTAATACACTTTTGACAACCTATGTGTAGATACTCTCACCTCATACTTCCCTTGTGATAAGATCATTGAAGGTCTGTTGTATTGTCTCTGTCTCAGATTCCAAGGTTTCAGTCCAAATCTCATACTCTCATACTCTAAAAATTATTGCAAACAGTATTTAATAGTATTTGTTTATCTTGAGTTACTGTAGAAAAAGGCTGAAGAAATATTCTTTTGAGGTAAAATTGAAGATTTATGAACAAGGATCATTGGCTCAGTACCTTGAAATGTACTAAAAATTGACTTTAAAATACTATTACAACAAAATTCTCTTGCATTTAGCCTCTCTGTTTTTGGCATCAAATATTGTCACTTATACAAACAATATATGTTGTTATGAATTACCCCTGTTGAGGGATTTAAAATATCCATTATTGGGCATAATATTATTGTGAAAAATAAAGAAGAATAAAAGGTTAATGGTAAATTTTACTTGAAAAACAAGCCTGTGTTGTCATGGAGAAGGAACACGTAGCATGGTAAAGTACAGATTCTCTGACTTACAGGTTTTACCTTTCATTTCTCTCCCACAGTCACCACAACACTCACACAATCATCACAAGAAGTTTCTTACTGAAGTTGATGAAACTAAAGAATTTCCCAGAAAGAGAAAAGTGTAGCTAATGTTTTCACAAAATATTTCCTTTTATATAATTTAGGTGCTCTACATTTGTGGTAGTTGTAGTCATCTCGTTTTTAAAAAAAATACTTACAAGTCCATAGTGAAATCATAGTCATGGAATAATGATATCTTATGGTAGAAAAAGAGAATATAAAACATTAAAGCAAAGATAGCACTGAAGAGATGGCTCAGAAGCTGGGTGTGTCTTGCTTTAACGGAGAACCAAGATTCAATTCTCAATACCCACATGAGTACAACTGTCTGTAACTCTAGTTTCCATGAATCCAATTCCCTCTTCTGTCTTGAAGGCATCTGGTATACATCTGCTGCACAGACAAAACACTTGTAAACATAAAATCAAAAGGAATAAAACAATTTTTTAAAAAAATGATAACGATAAGGGGCTCTTGGTGCTGAGGCTATCTGGTCCTTCCACAATATCATAAGATAAGATCTGACTAAGAATGGCTAGAGAGTCAACATAGCTAAGTCTGAGGCCAAGGGTCCAGACAAGCCTGGGAAAAATTCAGGGCTATCAAGACTGATATAACGTGGTGACCTTGGGAGTACATGATTTCTAAAGTTCTATCTTATTGTAAAACATTCATTTGTCTTTGTGTCTGTGTGTACTATATGCATGTGTATGCATTGATTATCCAGCAAACTCCCACAATTCGAGTCTCCACCACCCCTACTTTGAGGTTATAGGTATATATGACCATCTCTGGCCATTTTATATGGAGTCTGTAAATTAAAACCCAAATCTCATGCTTGTGTTGACCTCTTACCCTCAGAAGCTTCTCCTCTTCCCATAAAATAGTCTTATTCAGTATCTATATGAGTGAGAAATATGTGATAAGACCAACAGGCTTAGTTGGACTTAGTAGATACCATGTCTTTGTCACCTAGGATGCCACACACCCACCATAGGACACTGAATATTAAATTTCAACATAATTGGTAGAAAATAAGTCTTGAGATCTAGATTTAGCTCTACCATTTTTAGCTGACATGTTCTGAAATATAGTGTATTCCTGGACAATTCTAGATCAGTTTAATTCAGAATGGATTCATCTCTTCCTCATTATCTTTAGGGTTAAGTCAAAAGGAAAGATCCATTGAAAAACCTGGAAACTTTACATGCATATCTAGGAAATAAATAATAAGAATTCTGGTAAATGGTGACTACTAAACCAGGAAAAGACAGTGTAAGAAAAGTACCATTAAATATAGAGAAAAGAAGGAAGCCACAGGCAATCTCCAGCTGCAGCAAACAGCAGTTACTGTGAGTTTCAGATTAGAGCCAGCTTGTCCTGTCCCCATTAAGCTTGAAATGACTCTTACTACTGCTCAGCTGCATCTGAAACTATAAAGCAAATGATTCACTTCACACTTAGATCACTGTATTTGTGCAGGGTGGGTGGGTTTGAAGAGTGACATGGTGAAGGTGAATAGCTAGGAACAGTGGGATTTTAACCTTCATACTAGATCAAAGTGTCATTGCTGAGTAAATGTGCTACTGCCAACACTTGTGATGTAGAGCCAGTTTTAAATATTTCAGCAATAATTGACACTGTCTTCAGAGAAACGAATGGCTCCCATGTTGAGACCACACATCGCTGTGTTTACTTAGAAGCTGAGCTGATGACAGACTCTAGATTACATTCAGGAGGAAACAAGAATATATGAAAGATATTTCTTACTAATGCTATTGTTAACACTGGAATAGACACTGGTTTCTGACATGAATTTTTTGATTTTGCATTCTTGGCAGAGAGGCAGCATTGTGGAGTTTAATTGAGACTGTTGGCACTAACCAAATACATTTTGAAGCTAATTCATAATATGTCTACAAAAACAACAGTTGAAAAGGAAGTAGTTATCATTTTTATTATCTGAAGGTATCCATCCTGGTATTCACACTGGCTCTTCTCTTCCTTTTAAAATAGAATAAATAATTTTAAAAGTCCATAACATAAACCTTAGTCATTCTTGAAATGTATGTGTTATGTATGGAGAAATATCATCAGTGAATTCTATCTTTCTGGTATGTCAGTTGTTGTTGTTTTGTTTTGTTTATTTGGCAATAAAATTGGTTTCAAAAAGAACATGAAGAACTCACACTGCACATTTCAAGAGAAAACACTGGACAGTAGAGCTTCACTGTAAAACAGACTTTCTCTGCAGTTCACTTTGCTCACTATTTCAAGTTTTGTACCTACTCTGTGCAATACTATAACGTACCCAATGTCCAATCTCAAAAATGTGAAAATAAGGACTTAGTTGACCTAAGTTGAGGCAAAAAAAATTCATAACATACCTGTTTTCAAAGGAAATAA
Organism: Uromys caudimaculatus; assembly: GCA_028551405.1. Lineage (NCBI taxonomy): Eukaryota > Metazoa > Chordata > Mammalia > Rodentia > Muridae > Uromys > Uromys caudimaculatus. Next base: position 68,236,197 of record CM052702.1, on the reverse strand, counting down.
TCAGCATAAAGTAAATGTGTGCTGAAATCTGAAATACCTAGAGTGAAGAGTAAGGCTCACACATCCTACAACATATAAAGCTGACTCCAGAACCAAACTGCTCTGTAGATTCCATAGGAGTGAATTATGAAAAAACAATATATATGCGCTAGAACTCAATATGTAAATCTGGTAAAAATATGTGTATGAAAATCTTTGCTTAGAACATACTTCCCTGCTCTTCTCAGGATATAATTTACCAGGCCTTGTGTATTCGTCCCTGGGAAGCTCCTGTGTGTATTACCTATCATTCTCTAGCTCAATCTGTACAGTTCACGCTGAGAAAACAATATCCTTGTAAGCCTTTGTTGTTCTCAGAACATGAAAATATTTTACATAGTCAAATCTATTCCAGATACAGTTTTATAGTGCTCTATAGAGCTGCTTATGGGCAAATAAAAGCCCAATACAGTTTTTAAACCTATTCTTTTCTCTAACAATTTTTCTATTATTGAAAAATAGACTTTTTATACAATATATCTTAATCAAAGTTTTCCCTCCATCTATGCCTCCTATTTTCTACCTACCTGCCAGTCCATTCAGATAGCACTTTAGTATCTCATTAGAAAATACACAGGTATCTAAGGGATAATGATAACACTTAAATAAACTATAATAAAACAAAACAAACACATGGGAAAAGGACAAAACAAACAAAAGGAACGAGCCCAAGAAAAGGCACAAGAAAAGATATACACATAAGAGTCCCCCTTGTTCACACACTCAGGGATCACACAAAAACACTAAGCACCTGCAAGGTTTATAAGAGAGATTGTGAGGAAAAGAAAGAGAGAGGGAACTATAAAAATGAAAATGAAAAAGGATAAATTTCAAAAAGAAAAATAAAGTGAGAAAAAGCTCCAACATGATATTATGAGACAAGGGCAGGGTTTGTGTCCTGCCCATAAGAGTAGTTTGTTCTACAGTGAAACTCCCTTGGATAAAAGTAAATTTTCATTTGCAAGTTGTTTTCAATTGGAGATAGTTTCTGAACTGTACAAAGCATGGAGTTCTCTGTGCTTCCAGAAAAGCACTAGGAGAAGCAGGAATGTTTTGGGTTTTGTTGTTGTTGTTGTTTGTTTGTTGGTTTTTTTAATTCGATATTTTCTTTATCTACATTTCAAATGTTATCTCCTTTCCCTGCTTCCTCCTGGAAACCCCTATCCCACAGCTTCTATATGGGTGTTCTCCCACCCACCCACTCCCACCTCCCTGCCCTGGCATTCTCTTACACTGGGGCACTGAGCCTTCACAGGATCAATGGCCTCTCTTCCTATTGATGCCCTACAAGGCCATCCTGTGATACATATGCAGCTGGAGCCATGGGTCCCTCAGTGTGTATTCTTTGGTTGGTGGCTTAGTCCCTGGGAGCTCTGGAGTGTCTGGTTGGTTGCTACTGTTGTTCTTCCTATGGGGTTGCAAACCCCTTCAGCCCACAATCCCATCAACAATGGAGGAGTGTTACACTTTCTCCACATCCTTGCCAGCATCTGCTGTCACCTGAGTTTTTGATCTTAGCCATTCTGACTGGTGTGAGGTGGAATCTCAGGGTTGTTTTGATTTTCATTTCCCTGATGACTAAGGATGTTCAGCATTTCTTTAGGTGAGAAACAGGAATGTTAAATGCACACAGCTGTCTCTTCAAAGACACAGGTGTATGATCTGTTTTCTACCCAGTAGCCTGGTACTGGTTGTGGTGAATAGCCTGGAGACCTTTGTACTATTTTATAGTCAGGCTACACCAGACCCTTATTTTGACCTGTTTTCTCAGTTAATCTAGAGAACCTATCTTTATAGAAGATGTCACTTGAACTTCACAAATAGTTTCAATGTAGTCTTAAGATGTGTTGTGCACAGGGGACTGAGCTAATTATCATCAGGAAACTGTTTTTTACCAAATTATCCTGTGCTTATATATGCCTAAAATAACCTGCTCTAGAATAGACTCTTGAAGTTGGAACCAACACTGGCAACTGAGTCATGTTGCTTTCTTGCCTGTGGAAGATCAGCACTCTATTGGCCATGGTGTTCACTAGATTAGAAATGGGCACATGTGTCCAATTCTTCTTTCAGCTCTAGGACCCCACCTTGTGCAGACCATCCAAGTCCTGTGGATGCTGCCTCACTTGGTGTGAGTTCATATGTTCACCAGTCCTGCTGTGTTTTGAAGGCCTTGTTTCTTTGGTGTCCTCTCTCCTTTCTGGCTCTTTCACTCTTACCCTGGAAAGAGGGATTTGAAGGAGATATCCTATTTAAGACTGAGTTTTCCAAGGTCTCTTATTCTACATAAAGTCTGCCTGTGGGTCTCCGTGTTCATTTCCATCTGCTGCAGAAGGAAATTTTCCTAATGATGGCTGAGCAACACACTGGCCTATGAGTAGACCAGAATGTAATTAGAATTAATTTTATTGCTCTATTCACTTAATAGAACGGTGGTATTTGGTTTTACCCAAAGTCCTTGGGCTCTCTTGTCCTTTGCCATTCAAGCAACTGAAGATGTAGGTTCCATCTCATGGAATGGACCTTAATCAGATATTGGCTGGTTACTTCCACAAACTTTGTTCCATCATTTTACTACTGTATTGATGACAGGGCAGTATTGTAAATTAAAGTAACTGTAGCTGAGTTGGTATTCATATTTCTGTTTTTGTACCATGCAGGTACCTCCATCACAATGGTATTTCTAGTACCATCCATTTACTTGAAGATTTTATATTTTAAATAGCCAAGAAATACTTCATTGTATGATTCTTTATTATAAATTTATATTTATATTTATAAATATAAAATTTTCTTTATTCATCTGTTTAAGGAAATCTAGATTGCTCCAAATTTCTGTCTGTTATAAATATAGAAGAAATGAACATGGTCATCAAGTGTTTTTCTGGTAGGATAAAGTATCTTTTGGGTATATGACCAAAATGATATAGCTGGACCTTAAGGTAGATTGCTCTCCATCTTCCTGAGTAAGCTCCACAGTGATTTCCATAGTAGCTGTACAAGTTTTCAGACCCACCAGAAATTAATGATTGTTCCTCTTATTCCACATTTTCACCAGCATAAACTGTTACTTTTTTATTGATCTTAGTCATTCTGAAAGGTATAAGATTAAATTTCAAGTAGTTTTGATTTGCATTTTCTGCTAAGAACATTTCTTTAAGTGTTTCTGAACCATTTGAGTTTTCTATTTTGAGAATTCTCTGTTTAGATCTGTATGACATTTTTAATTAAGTTATTTCTTTTTTTAATATCGAGTTTTTTAGTTACTAATAAATTTTGTTATTAGCCCTCTATTAGATGTGTGGTTGGTAAAAATATTTTCTCATTCTATAAGCCACTGATCTGTCTAAATGACAATGCCTTTTTCCTTGTAGAGGCTTTTCAGTTTCATGAGGTTCCATTTACTAATTGTTAATTTAGTGTCTGTGATAACAATGTTCTGTTCAGAAAGTCTTTTTCTGTGCCAAAGGTATTCCCTACTTTCTCTTCAATCAAATTAAGTGTATATGATTTATGTTGAACTCTTTGATCCATTTGGAGTTGAATTTTCTACAGTGTAATAAGTATAGATCCATTTGGATTCTGCAAGTAGCTAAAGTAGAAGTTTCTGTTTGTGTCATGTTATGAAGACTCACATGGTGTTTTCTGAGGTAAGATTGGAAGGAGGACACATGACGTTTGGAGAAAGTATAAGTGGGACTCAACAGACAGTGGCAGAGTGTTTGCATACCTAGCTGCACAACTCTTTATTAATCATGCCTCTTACCTGATCTTAACTTTATTGAGAGAGGCATGGCAAAGAACTTCTCCTGGCACACCCAGTTGATTCTGGACCCTCCTGCTGACACCTACAGATTCATTCGGTGGAAGCCTGGCAGTTTCTGTTGGATAGTGTCACTGTTGTTGATTCATGTTTGATGACACTTTAGAACTTGACTGTTGATATCCAAACACTACTGAACTGGCCTGCTGGTATCCTGACAAATGAAAATTGGAATCACTCCAAAGAACTACTTTTAGATAGGTCCATATCCCCTTATCCCTTTATCATCTTTTCTCCTCTACCTTTGGGTAGTGGGATAGAAGAGGGTTGAAGCATTTGACAACCCTTATTAAAGTAGGTTTTGAAAAGTATAAGACTACAAGTAGCCAGGCAGTTTAACAAGCACCGTTTTTTGAATATGCTGTCTTTTTGTTCGGTATGTGTTTTTGGTTTCTTTTTCATAAATTATGTGTCCATACATGTAAGGTTTTATACCTGATTCTTCAATACTAGTCCATTGATCCTTGTGTTTTGTTTTGTTTTGCTTTGGATTTTGCCAATACATGTTGTTTTTATTACTATAGCTCAGTATTGTAACTTGAAATTAAGGGTGGTGATATGTGCAATAGTCCTTTTATTATTCAGGATTATTTTAGCAACACTGGTGTTTCTTGTATGTTTCTATATGAAGTTAAAATTTCCACTTCCAATACCCATGAGGACTTTTGTGGGAATTTTCATGGGGCTTGTACTGGGTCTGTATATTGCTTTCATAGAGTGCTCATTTTTACTATTAATCATACCAATATATGATCATAGCATATCTTTTCATCTTCTGATAACTTCTATAATTTCTTCAGTGTCTTAATGCTTTTTTAATCATACACATCTCTCACTTTTTTAGTTAGCTTCTATCTTAAGATATTTTACATTATTTATGGCTATTGTGAAAAGTGATATTTTTCTGATTTCTTTCTCATGCCATTTTTCATTTCTATATAGGTTGGCTACAATTTTGGTGAATTAATTTTGTATTTAGATATTTTGTTTAAAATGTTTATTAGCTGTAAGAGTTTCCCAGTGGGATGTTTAGGATCATTTACATATATTATCTTATCATCTGACACCTGCGTCCATTTCTTGATTTTTAGTGGAATTATTTGAATTTCTCTCAATTCAAGCTAGTATTGGCTGTGTGCTTTTTGCACACTGCCTTTATTATGTTGAGTCATGTCCCTTGTATCCCTAATTTCTCCAAGACAATTATCATGAAAAGGTGTTAGATTTAGTCACACGCCATTTCTGCATCTAATGAGAGGATCATGTGGTTTTCGGTCTTTTTTTTTTTTTGATATTTTATTTACATTTCCGATGATTCCCCTTTTCTTTAGAAACCCCGTGTCCCCTCCCCCTCCCCGCCTCTGTGAGGGAATTCCTCCTCCCACCTACCCGCCCACCCATTCCCATATTCCCACCTTGACATTCCCTTTTACTGGTACCCCTAGCACCCTCAGGCCCAAAGTCCTCTCCTTTCTCCCTG
>CM052702.1:68198424-68230755 GCA_028551405.1 Uromys caudimaculatus | reverse complement strand
GTTTGTTTAGATGGTGGGTTATATTTACTGATTTAGGTATGTTGGTTGATCTATCCATGCATCTCAGGGATAAAGCCTACATCATCATGTTTGGGTGATCTTTTTGATGTGATCTTGAATTCTGTTTTCAAGTATTTTATTAAGAATTTTGCATCTATGCAAAATAAGGGAAAGTGTCTCTAATTCTCTTTGTTGTTGTTGGGTCTTTATGTGGGTTAGGTATCAGAGTAACTGTGGCCTTGAAAATTAAATTTGGCAATGTTCTTTGCATTTCTATCTTCTGGGATGATTTGAGAATTATTACATTTAACTCTTTGAAACTCTAGTGCAATTCTGTTCTAACATCATCTGACCCTGAGAAAAAAAATTTCTGTTTGGTAGACTTTTAATTATGGCTCCTATTTGGCTAGGCTTTATAAGTCTATTTACATTGCTTATCTGATCTTTATTCAACTTTAGTAGGTAGTATATATCAAGAAAATTATTCTTTCTGTATTTTTGGATATATTTCAAATGATTGGCCTTCACTAGAGCCCAGTAACCTACTATAGGAGTCCCTGAAACTTAAAGCATAGCCAAAACATGAAAACAAGCATCTTAAAATATTTTTATGAAGTTGATAGAAGTCATTAAACAGGAAATTAATAAATTTATGAAAACACAAGCAAGCAGTGGAATGAAATGAAGAAAAAAGTTCAAGAGTTGAGAGTAGAAATAGAATCAACAGAGAAAACTCAAAACTGAGGAAAATTTGGAAGTGAAAGTTTCAGGAATTTGAACAAGAACCTCAGAGTCAAACCTCAGCCACAGAATAAGAAATGCAAGAGACAATCTCAGGCATTGAAGAAGAGAAGAAATGAATACCTTGGTCAAAGAAAATGTTAAATAAAACAATACCCCCCAAAAACACAGACAAACAGACAAAATAAAACCAACAACAAAAACCAAGGTACAAAACTTCCAGAAAATCTATGACACTCTGAGATGACTAAATTTATAAATAAAAAATAATGCACGAAGGAGGGAAAAATACTGATGTTATTGATTGTATATTTTATGATGACATCTAGGCATCTGAGTTTTGGAAGATTATAATTCTAGGTGCTGATATCTGATCTTGTTTTTATTGATGGGTATTCCTTGGTTTCTGTTACTCTTTGTTTCTTAAGAGATTGTGTTACCTCTGCGTTGCATGGTAGGAAATTCTTTGAGGATCCTGCCAGGTGTAGACACTGGGTTTTCATGTAGAATGTGTGTCTATGTATTGACAAGTGATGTTTAGGAATGGGAATGGTCTAGACATGGAAAAGCAGAGTGTTCCAGGATCATCATCTTCTTCTTCTTTTAAAATTATTTGATTTATATATGTCCCAATCATTACCCCCTCCTCCTGCCCCCTCCCACAGTTTCCTATCCTATTCCTCTTCCCCCTTGAATCCAAGAGGGTGTTTCCTGCCACCAATCCTCCCCATTCCCTGGGGCCTCAAATCTCTTGGGGATTAAGCACATCTTCTCCCACTGAGGCCAGACTCAGCAGACCTTTGCTATATATATATGCCAGAGGACTCAGACCAGCCTGTGTATGCTCCTGGTTGTTGGCTCATTCTCTGGGAGCTTCCTGGGGTCCAGGTTAGTTGAAACTGGCTTTCCCTTACTATAGGGTCATTCTCTCCTTAAGCTTCTTCAGTCCTCCCCTAATTCAGCCATACGAGTCCCGGGGTGCTTGTAGGGTCTCTCAGAGGACAGCCATGCCATGCTCTGCTGGTTAACATATCACAGAATTAGTAATAGTCTCAAGCTTTGGTGCTCACCCATGAGATGGATCCCAAGTTGGTCAGGTCATGGAGAGAAACTAGAAGCAATCCCTCTAAAATCAAGGACAAGACAAGGTTGTCTACTCTCCCTATCTATTCAATATAGTATTCAAAGTTCTAGCTAGAGCAATAGGAGGACAAAATGAGATCAAGGGGATGCAAATTGGAAAGGAAAAAGTCAACGTATCATTATTTGCAGATGATATATATATATACATAAACCACTCACAAAATTCCACCAGAGAACTCCTAACAGATGATAAACAACTTCAGCTAAGTGGCAGGATACAATATTAATTCAAACAAATCAGAAGTCTTTCTTTATAAAAATGATAAACAGGCAGAGAAAGAAGTTAGAGAAACAACACCCTTCACAATAGCCACAAATAGTATAAAATATCTTGCTGTAACTCTTACCAAGCAAGTGAAAGATCTGTATGACAAGTCTCTGAAGAAAGAAATTGAAGAAGACCTCAGAAGACAGAAAAATCTCCCATGCTCATGGATTGTTTGGATTAACATTGTGAAAATGTCCATCTTACCAAAAGCAATCTAAAGTTTCAATGCAATCCCTATCAAAATACCAATACAATTCTTCACAGATGTGGAACAAGCAATTCTGAACTTCATATGGAAAAACAAAAACCCCAGGATAGTCAAAACAATTCTCAACAGTAAAAGAATTTCTGAGAGAATCATGATCCCTAACCTCAAGCTGTACTACAAACAATAGTGATAAAAACCACATGGTATTGGTACAGAGACAGACAGGTCGATCAATGGAATAGAATTGAAGACCTACAAGTAAACCCACACATCTATGGACACTTGATCTTTGACAAGAAGCCAAAAGCTAACAGTGGAAAAAAGAAAGCATTTTCAATAAATGATGCTGGTCTAACTGGAAGTCTGTATGTAGAAGAATGAAAATAGATCCCTATTTATTATCTTGCACAGAGCTAAATTCCACATAAATCAAGAAGTTCAATGTAAAACCAGATACATTGAGTCAAATAGAAGAGAAAGTGGGAGAGAGTCTGGAACTCATTGGCATAGGACAACACCAATGGCTCAGGCTCTAAAATCAGTAATCAATAAATGGGACCTCATGAAACAGAAAAACTTCTGTAAGGCAAAGGACACCATCAATAGGACAAATAGTCACCCTACAGATTGGGGGAAAATTCCCTAATCTAGGATCTTCTTATTGTCCTGGTAATGGGGGTAGAGGGTGAGGAATAACCACAACAGATCATCTGCTACAGAGAAGGGGACGGGGCTTTGTAAACTTAACTCTTCTTCACTGGCCTACTTGCTGCTCTGGTAGGTTTGGCTGGTGGAGTAGGTGGCCTTGATAAAGTGATAAGTCTGAGGAAGGAAGGCTGTAGGGTAAGATATAAATAATCCCCGAGAGATGCAGGGTAGAGAAGAACAGTACTGCAGTAGGTGGTGTGCTACAAAATCATGTGTGACACTGGGGACTGGATTTGGAGGATGCGAAGGAGAGATGAAGAGATGCAATTAGCCTACCTACTTCTTTGGCTTCTCTAAAGTTTTTTATATCCATGATATCAACATGAAAATATCACCTGCATTGAAAATGCCATTATTCATCCTCAGACAGGAAGAGAGGAGGGTTTTGTATTAATCCTAAATCAGTGAAATATAAAACTGTGAATGTAACTCCACAACCCAATAAAGGTCTCTTAATGAAGAACTACCTAGGCTCAAATTTTAAGTAATTGACCATAAAGACAATTTGAATAAGCATTCTCTAAATAAAAAATGGCTCAGGGCTTGGCACTTTGTGCTAATAACAGATGCATCTCTACCCTGTACACGCTCAAGATCCCTGTTACGGAATCTTTACCAAGCAATTTTCTAGGAAGTCCAGAATTGTACTGTGTAGGAATGTTGCCCAGTCCTCTGCTTTGCACTCTTATCATGTTTATTTCCCCACTCTTCATTTAGCCTTCTATCCATTTCCTGCTATCTTCAATTTTTAAATTACTATAACATGACAGAACTACACAGATAAAGCCCTCCACAAGAAGTGCACAGAGTAGTTGGCATGATAGAGTCACCTAGCTAAATATATTTCTTATTGTACCACCTATATAGGCTATATGTGTTCACAAACTTAGCTTCTTCTTATTGTTCCTTAGTATGAAGATTTCAGCATACACAGCAAGGACACTCATGGCTTCTGTATCTGAGAAAATATTACAATTTCCTCTCAATTCCCTCCCTTGACTTCAAAGAATCAATATCTGCAAATTGCTATTTCTAAATACCAGTCACTCAAATGATCTTTGTTCTTTCATTCATTTAATTATTCCCTGGGGTGAGAGAGGAGGTATTAGTATAGAAAATGGAAGCCGATACTTTATTGGTTTCCAGTAAGAAAAAATAATAATAATAAAAGGGCAAAGAATATGTTGGTTGTAGAAAGTCATTGAAAAAAACATGTAAAGAGAAACTTCAATATGAAGTGTATATTGAGTTAAATTTTATTGGCACTGCACCTGACTACCCAACTGTAGTCACCATAATGCCTTTCCATCTAGGAGAGCAGTTTCTGTCTAAGAAGATGTTCATTAATCCAAGTCCCTGCCACCATTTGTAGGTTGCATTTAGAAGTACCCAGAGAACTGACATGGAGGCTGGAGGCTCCTAGAGTAAATGCTGAATGTCTGTTCCTCCAAAGCTCTGTCAGCCATAGATAAATCTCAGTCTGCTCTTGCCCATGTAGACTGTGATTTTGAGAAAGTCTCTTAAAGTCTTGTCATATTCAAAGCTTCATCTCTATCCCTACAGTAGCTCTTAGGCTCTAAAAATGATTATTTCTAACTTGCATTTTAACATTTATTAAATGAGAGTTAACCATCCAGATAAGTATTATTTGTATAGTCAAAAACTATGTTTGGGTGAGTAAAGGTTACAACCTTCAGTAAAATTTTTAAAATGAGAAAGTATAAGAATGACAAAGTCCTTAAGACAAACGTAAATGTTCATGAGAAACTAATATGTTTACTGTCCCTCAAACCACTTTTAAATATGTATGGATATTTATTTCATGTTAAATTTCTGTATGTCCATGGTCAAAATATTCAACTAAAATAATTTCATGATGACAATACCCCCACTTATTTGTTTGGTTTTGTTTTGGTTTTGTTTCTGTGAATGCTCTCTATCCCTGTGATAAAAGAAACTTGTAAAAGTAAATTATAGAAGGATAAAGGTGAGGTTACATCCCCAAAATGCAAGTTCAAAGTAGATAGAAGGAAGTAGACGTCGGGTGTAGGCTATTACTTTTAAAACCTACTTCCAGGGGCATACATTCTAAACCAAGGTTACACCTCCTATTCCTTCCCAAACCAAATACATCTACTAACTACAGACCAAAGTTATTAGTCTACAAGAGTCATTCTCCAGGGCTCCCAAGGACTTTCCACCATATCATAATAGAAAATCCTTTAGTCCAACTTCAAAAGTCCCCGTTAGTCTTCCACAGTTTCAGTATAGTTAAAAATTTCAAAGTCTCATGGAATACTACTCAGCTATTAAAAACAACTTCATGAAATTCGCAGGCAAATGGATGGGACTAGAAAATATCATCCTGAGTGAGATAACTCAGTCACAAAAGAGGAAACATGGTATGTACTAACTGATATGTGGATATTAGCCCAAAAGTTCAGAATACCCAAGATTCAATCACAGAACATATAAAGCCTAAGAAGGAAGATCAAAATGTATATGTTTCAGTGTTTCTTAAAAGGGTGAACAAAATACTCACAGGAGGAAATATGGAGACAAAGTGTGGAGCAGAGACTAAAGGAAAGGCCATCCAGAGACTGCCCCACCTGGGGATACATCCCATATATAGCCACCAAACCGGGACATTGTTGTGGATGCTGGGAAGTGCTTGTTGATGGAAGAATGATAAGCTGTCTCTGGAGAGGCTCAGGCTGAGCCTGACAAATACAGAGGCGGATACTCACAGCCAATCGTTGGATTGAGCGTGGGGTTTCACATGGAGGAGGTGGAGTAGGGACTGAAGGAGCTGAGGGGTTTTGCAGCCCCATGGAAGGAGTAACAGTGTCAACTTGCCAGACCCCCCAAAGCTCCCAGAGACTGGACCACCAATCAAAGAATACACATGGTGCTGGCCACATATGTGACAGAGGAGGGCCTTGTTGGCCATCAGTGGGAGGAGAGGCCCTTGGGCCTGAGGGTATTAGATGTCCCAGTGTAGGGAATGCTAGGGAGGAAAAATGGGAGTGGGGGGGGGAGCACCCTCATAGAAGCAGGGGAGGGAGGATGGGATAAGGGGTTTCTGAAGGGAAGACCTGGAAAGAGGAAAACATTTGAAATGTAAATAAAGTAAATATCTAAAAAAATAATCAGTCTCTTCTGAAACTCAACACAGTCTCTTAATTAATAACCCACAAAAATTAAATACTTCCACCATAAAATGGCACATAATATACATTATCATTCGAAAGATGAGGAAGAGGGACACAGTGAGTAAAATCCTGTAACTCCATGTCTATGTCATTGCTTAGAAGGCTCAGCCCTCTCAGCTTTACTGACTACAACACAATTTTCTCTCCCTTGCGCTGCTTTTACTCCCCGTCTGCAGTTATTCTTGGCAGATATCCCATGGATCTGGGATCTCCATCTTGGAGTCTCTAAAGCAATTCAGGTGTCATTTTCACAGCTTCACAATGGCCTCTCCAGGCCTCTGTACAGGGACTCTCTGCCACACAGCTGACCTCAGCTGTTTTCTGTAACTGTTGTATCCTTCATGTCTCAAAAACCAGAACTGCGTAGCTTTCAAGTTCTGGTCCTTGCTCGGGATGGAGTCTGGCCAGCTCCAGGAATTACTCTTGCATAAGCTTTGTTTTGTTGTTGTTTTTAGGATCAGGTAATTTCTTAGGCCTTTTATTTTGTTCACCTAGAAGCTTAGGTAGGTAGTGTCTCTTCCAGAGGTTACCACTTCCTTTATTCCATCTCTCCTTATTTCTTTCAGCAAAAACATTAAATTCCTTGGTGCTCTTTTTATCCTTAAACTGTACATCCAGTATTTATTTTTGCACTACTTGCTGCTTTGCATTGTAGCATAAGAGTTATTACTAATAAACATGTATCACGGTCCATATTAAGCTAGCTTGAAATCTTCTCTACCTGTGAAATTAGTCCAAAACTTTTCAGCTTAGCCTCAAGAAGGTTTTTGAGGCCAAAGAGAAAAAGAAGCCATGCTCTTTGTCAAATATTGCAAGAATGGTCTCAACTCCCATTGCTAATAATTATTTCCTTCTAAAACGCCTTAACCTGGGTCTCCATAGTCTATGTGGCTCCCAGTGTTACTGTTTTCAGCCTGCTACTAGGATGACTCATTAAGCACCACTTATAACATTTAACCACTTCCATAGTTCAATGTCTCAAAGTCTTCCACATTCATTAAAAAAATAAAAAATAAAAAAGAGCCTATTACAATAGCCCCACTCCTGGCACCAACTTCTGTCTTATTTACTTTCCTGTTGCTGAGAAGATACATCATGCCCAAAGCAATTTATAAAACAAAGCAGTTCATTTAGGTTTCATAGTTTCTGATGTAGTAGAGTCTATGATGACAGAGAAAGTCGGTACAGGCAGTCAGCCATAGTAAGTAGAGCAGTAGCTAAGAACTTATGTTAGATGCACAAGCAGGAGGCAAGAGGCACCTAATTGGGAATAGGGTGGGCTTTTGAAACAAAAAGCCCTATCCACAGTGACACGTTTCCTTCACCAAGGCTGCACCTCTTAAGCCTTTCCAAACAGTACTTCACCTGGGAGCCAAACATTCAAATGTCTGAACCTATTCAGAACGTTCTCTTTCAAACTACCAGTTTGTTTGCTTCACTCTTTACTTGATTGCTTTTTTGTTCTGAACATATGTTGGATGTATTCCTAAACTAGCCCCAAAGACTTCCATCTTTTCATGTGCATACACTTTATCATGCTTGTGAGTGTGTATGGCTAGAGGTATGCAGAGATATGGCTGCATGTTGTTCTGTGGTAAAAGACATAGTGTGCTATAGGAGCCGGATCTAATAATGTGAGCCACCCAAGAAGTTCAAGAGATTTATTCGACTTTCAGATAAAAATAAAATATCCATGTCAGAAGCTGTTCAGAGTGCCATGTTAAACAGTAGTCAGTTGTGGTGGCTATCTCTTGGTGATCTGGTCACATCTAGTCATACCATGAAGGTATCACTCATAAGCCACAAGGAACGACTTTGTCAATAACTAGTATCTTTGGGAGAAAATCTTGTTCCAGATGAACACTTATTAAAAGGTGACTTTAACTTAGTAAATCTAATCAGTCTTCTTTACCATCCAGATGCTGATCTACAGAAACTGTGGGGCAATACATTTATATTACATTGAACTGTCACATGTCTGTTAATTTGTTATAGAACAAAAGAAACTAAGAATCTATGAAGGAGCACAATGCTTGATCTTTTTCTAGTCATACATCCATGTGTGAAAAGTAAAACTAGTAGGAACCTAGTAGTATCGCAGCAGTTGTGAGTTAGTGTCTTCGAAATGCTCATATATTACACATTTTGATATGTGTTACTTCCAACCCACACATGACAGCATATTGTTATACTTGTGATCTATAAATTACTACCTAATATCACCTAGCTATGTATAAATAAAAAATGAATCTAGAACAAGAATAGAGAACTAATTCTTATTTGGTACTCATCACTAGCCACATAGTGTGACCTCCACATATACCTCATTTAAGCCTCACAAGGCCTCATAAAATGATGCAATTACCTTCATTTCTAGGTGGGGAGGCAAGAGTTTGAACGCATGATGTAAACTGCAAGTACTAGGTAGAGTCATAGTTCAAATACAGGGCTTTCATATTTTTAAGTGCAGAAACCCATCAGATATCAAAACTTATGGATGTCCCAGTTCTTTATGTTTCATGTGAAAAAAAAAAGAAACAAAAAGTAAAGAACATAACTGTGTTTAGATATGGTGGGGGAGAAAGTTTATTGTAGGTAAGAGGATAACATAGCCAGAAGCAGACATCTGGGATAGTCCAAAATGGAGATGATCCAGAGTCATGGTGGAGGGGGGAGAGAGTCACAAACCAAGGAGGGCAGTCTAGGCCAAGAGACTGACCAACAGTGTAGCATAGCCAAAATAGCAGGATTATGTAGGGAAGGGCAGCTGGGGGAAGGGCACCTTAGTCCCTGGCTGGAGAAGTTAAGGGTAGGGGACAGGGTATATCAGTCAAACAAGTAACATATAAGGACTGAGGCATGCTGGGAGAACCTGGTGGTCAGGTCCGCTTTGATATGTTAAATAGGCACCATAGCCTTGTGTCCCAGGGTTTGAGACTTAACATCACTCTGCTGCGTTTGCATGAAACATATGCACGCTCACCACTATACTTTAACCCATCCCTAGCTTTCTTGCAATATAATGCCCCTCCATGTAAACAGATGTTATTCTGCAATGTTTAGGAAATGAAAGGAAAAGACATCTTAAATTTCTGTGTCAGATTCTCAGTCTACAGTTTTTTGCATTTGCAGATGCAAAACTTAAGAACGGGAAGGACCTGACAATAGTTTCCACTATTGCTACAGAAGTTAACCAACTGCACAGAGAACACTCACAATATGACATTATAAAAATGCTTTTCCTTAACTAAGACTGTTCAGTTCCTACCTTAATGTGTCCCTATATGTAGTTAATATAATACCACCCTCTGAAGACTGTGGGGCTCCCAGCCTGTGAGACATTATAGGCTGGTAGCCTCTGACTTGAAGAACACATGCTCTGGTAGTTAAATCTGGAATCTTGGCTATATACCTATGATATGCCTTTACCCATGGGATTATAAAATTCTGTTCTGTTTCATGTGTTCATTTTTTTGTTGGTTGCTTTGTTTGTTTGTTTGTTGTTTGTTTGTTATGAATCTAATTAGATGATCCTGGTTTGTGTTTCCTTTTGCTTTGTTTTTGTCTTTGTTTGTTTTTGTTTTGTTTCTCAGTCTGTTTATTTGGTGGATTATATTTATTGATTTTCTTGTATTGATTACCATCTGTGCATCTATGGGATGATCCCTATTTGATCATGGTGGATAAAATTTTTTGATGTGTTCCTGGGTTCCATTTACAAGTATTTTATTGATAATTTCCATTTATGTTCATAAGAGATACTTGTAATTTTCTTTTTTTTTTTTTATTGGAACTTTGTATGTTTTAGGTATCAGTGTCATTGTGGTCACATAAAAATTTAGGCAATTGTTTCTTCAGTTTTTGAAGGAATAATTTGGGAAGTATTGACTTACATTTTTCTTTGAAGATCTGGTAGAATTTTGAGGTGAATTTATCTGTTCCTCGACTTTTTTTTGGGGGGGGGAGACTTTTAATTACTACTTCTGTCTCACTAGGAGTTATTGGTTTGTATAAACTGCTTATCTAATCTTGACTTAACTTCAGTCAGGTTATACATGAAGAAATTTATTTACTTCTTCTAGGTTTTTCAGTTTGGTGGAATAAAGGTTTTTAATGTATATACTTATGATTCTGTGGATTTCTTCAATGTCTGTTGTGATGTACCCATTTTCTTCTCTAATTTTAATTATTTGTATATATACATTTGTCTTTTTGTTAATTTTGCTCAGCATTAATCAATCTTATTTTGATTATTTGCTTCATTGATTCTTAGTAGTGTTACTATAGGTTTTCTATTCTATTGATTTTAGCCCTGAATTTGGTTATTTATTACCATCCACTCCTTTTGGGTGTTATTCTCCTTTTTGTTCAAGAGTTTAGGTGAGCTGTTACATTGCTAATTTTAAGATCTCTCCAGTTTTTAAATGTGAAGACATGGTGCTATAAATTTCCCTCCTGACAATCATTTAGTAAGGAGACCACTCCTCAGAAAAGTTTATTCAAGTGAAGAGATGTTAAGGAAGAGAGAGGAATAACTGAAGTGACATAATGATATATGTGTACGTACATCCCAGTAGCCCTCCTTCATGATAGTTGCTTACTTTACTCTGAAGCCTGCTGGCTTATTTTTCTGTTTTCTAACTAAAAACGTACATAATACTTCTTTTTCCCATTTACTATCTCTTCTTTGGATAGCAACCAAAATCATAAATTGTCTGCATTGACACTCTGGCCTTACTGTATCTCTGAAGAACCCTCTCACGTGAAGCTTCTTACTAACTTCCCATGCTAACTTTGCCTCTAATTTTTTTCTTTACTCTAATTCAAACCATAGCTATCTGTCTTTTCCTCTTATTCAGATCTTTCTCTTCTGTGTCTACTAGGATTTATAGTTTGCCTGCCTTGGCCAACATTCAAATTCTATCAAATAGTCTATAAACTTTCTTCTAAGAACTTAGAAAAATATTTCCAAAAATTCTGCAATGACACTTAGAAAAATAGTTCCACAAATTCTGCAATGACACACTATGTGACATGAGAATTCACAGGTTTCACAGAATATATTTACATCTAACAGTATGTATGTGTATGTATGTATGTATGTATGTATGTATGTATGTATGTATGTATGTATGTGGGTTTTCATGTGCATAGACATAGGTATGTATAGGTGCATGTGCAGGCGAATGTATGAATGTGTGTACATTCTAGCTCAGGACCTATGTTGATGCCAGTTGTCTTTCTTATATATTGAGGCAGGTCTTGCTGAAACCAGTGTGACTTTTTCAGCCAATATGGCTATCCTGCTTGCTACAAGGGATAGAGATCTGAACTTCAGTATTTGTGCATATAGAACAAACACTTTACCTGCTGAGCCATCTCTCAAGCCCAAGCACTGTTTTTTAAAATGATAAAAGAAAAAAAAAAGCCTGGGAATTGTGAAAAGGAAAGTAAAGAATTCTTCTGTTGAAAATGTTCAGTTTCGTTTTTGCATTGTAAACAAGTGCTGTGTTTTTGTGGTTTTAGGTCGCTACAGTTAGAAACTTTACAGCTGTTAAATAAAAATATAGAACTTGGTTCATTTTGCTATTTTTATAGTAGATAAATTACAATAGCAGGTGTTACTTAAATTATTTTCAGATTTCTTTGTATTTCAAATTTATAATATCCCTACCATTTTACCTGAATTAACTGAAAGTCTATTTCAAAGTTGAAGCCATTTCTTTTTTTTTTCTTTTTTGTATTTTTATTTTATTTTATTTTTTGATGCTTTATTTACATTTCCAATGTTTCCTCTTTTCTAGGTCTCCTCTTTGGAAACCCCTTATCCCCTCCCCCTCCCCACCTCCATGAAGGTATTTTACCTCCCACCCACTCCCGTATTCACACCTTGACCTTCCCCTTTACTGGGGCCTCTAACAGCCCGAGTGCCTTTCCTCTCCCTGATGGCCAATGAGGCCATCCTCTGTCACATATGTGGTCTGAACCATGGGTCCCTCGATGTGTATCCTTTGGTTGGTGGTACAAACTCCAGGATGACCTGGGCGGGGGTGGGGGAGGGGGAGGTCGGGCCTGTTGACACTGTTGCTCCCTCCATGGGGCTGCAAACTCCCTCAGCTCCTTCAGTCCTAAAAGATCCTTTCTTCCTGTGAGATATAGTGATAGTGATGACCAGGACTGAACAATGAGGCAAATCCAGAAAATCCACAGGGTAGACAGAAAAATATCTTGTTGGATTCTGCCAGAAACATGAGGGTGAGAAATAGCTTGAACTGGATGCGGGCCCAAGTACTACCCCTTCAGCCTTTGGCCCAGGCAGCTCTCTTCACAGGCTCCTCCAAGAGGAGTCAGGCAACCCCAAGTCATGCACTTGGTAAACTGCACAAGAGGGCAAACACTGAAAGTCATACACAAGAAGGACCTGGCCAATTTCGCCATAGTTTTGGAATGAATTCACCGCATATTGTGATGACGGAGACACAATTCTTGAACTGTGGGCCACAGGACACCACTTGTGACCATGTGACAAATCATTGGCACTTGTTCTCACGTCTTTGGAAAACAAGATGGCTTTGTTGTGTATCCTCTCACTGCAGAGAAGTGATAGAGCCAATGATGTGTTTAAGCGGATTCTGGATCCTAAAGAAAAAATTGGTCTTACATATAACAAATGAAGTAGCTATCACAAGTACTGTATGTGCATTTTGATAAATTAAGTGTCTTCATATTTAAGAATAAATTTAAAAGGAAAAAACGGAGAAGGCATCATTAGCTGATGATGGTGGTTAGCAGAGTTGTGGCACCCAACATATGGACTGATGCAATTAGCTAATTACTAATTCAGATTTAGTACTGAGTGCTTTTGTTTTGAACATCAATTTTAGCTTAATAAGATGTTCTTCCTGTTTCACTATCATCACAGAAAAATAAGGACCCACAATCGGGTGATTTAAGCAAATGAATGTCTGAACCTTGGATTCTGGCCTTTCCTGATGTTGATTTCCTACTGCGAAAAATATTATTCAGAGTATGTTCATTCCACATCAAGAAGCTACTCTTTCTAATCAGCCTGTATACTTCAGCCTATCAAAACCACACAGTACAGAATGTGTACTATAGAGTATTGACAGAAAATGCCTGGACTTACGCACAGCCTTGCCTCTGTGAGTACAGAGGGAAATGGAAGTCCTACACCTATCTTTTAAATAGAGTAGTATAACTGGCCAACAAATGTACATTAGCAAGCCCCAGTGATTAATGATGCCAGGAACCAGGAAACACGTGTAAGCAGGTCTCAGCAGGGTGGTATCCAGCACTGTAAAGAAACACCTGGTGGCAGCTTGTGAAACCCAGCTATTCACACTTACAAATAGGGAGATAAACTTACAACTGAAATGACCCAGGAGACTGTACAGGAAGCACATCTACCAGAAAGTTCCTGCTGGGCATGTACCACCACTCTTCCAAGGTGCATCAAGAAAAAGTCCCAAGAGCTATTAGCAGAGCACAAAAATGAATAGAAAGGTAACAACTTCCAAGACAAAAAGCCAAGTGTCACCAGCACCTGTCTTAGTTTCACCAAGCAGTCCAGAGCAGCAGTGCTTCTTACCCACAGTGCTTTTGTGCCAAAAGCTGGGGCAGTATTTCTCCATATGAGGTTACCCTGGAGGCCAGGACAGCATCATTATCCTTGCTACATCTTCCATTCCCAGGTTAAACAGCAAGATTGTGCTGAAGGTCCAGCTATATGGTGACACACGAGCTCTTTCCGTGTCCTGAAACAAATGCTGCTGTAGCTAGCTCAAAGGTAGACAGCAGTAGTCTGTTGCAGCTGCCAGTAAGCAAGAAGACTGCCCTGAAATTATGTTGGAGACTCATTCATCTGATAGGCCGTTGCTCAATAGGCTAGGCTACAACCCCAGGAACAGAAGTCATGGCGGTTGAACTGGTGACCTGTTTTCCTCAGCGGTCAGCTCAGCTAGCTAATGTGAAGATAAGAGTGGCAGGTATATATTAGAGTAAAGCAGGGGGTGTGTTTTTAAAGGGCTTCTCTCTGTCTTTTTCACTGGTTCCTTTGGTAAAAGTAGCTGTCTCACCTCAGTCCATTACAAAGCTCTTCCCATTCAATCAAGGTTCCTGCTCGCTCTCCCCTAAGTTTCTTTCCTATAGAGGCCAATAATGACATCTGTGCAGTGACAATGGCTTGGGGGTTTATCAACTAATAATCTCAATTTTTATGGTATCATCTCAGAAAGAAATAAGCTAAAATGACAATTACTACTTCAATTCCACATAAAAATTATGAATCTGTAAGAATAATACAGACTTGCCCACAGAAATGGAGCAAAGATGAGAAGGAACAAAACCCTAGTAATGAATTCTCACACAAACACATTGTGGTCACCCTGGGCTTCTTTAATAGGCTAATTTACTGGAAACATAAATGTCAGATTACATCTAAACACACAACTATATATGTGCTCTGGGATAATGCTGTAGAAATCAAAGACTTGGCATTCAAATGATTTGAACATAAAAAATTAGATGTGTTTATGTAATGTTCATTCAGGAATCTTGTAGTATAATAAAATAATAATGCAACCTTTGGGCTGAATATATGCGATGTTCTCTCTTTTTTCTTCTCTGCTCCCTCATGTGCGTGTGTGTGTGTGTGTGTGTATGTGTGTGTGTGTGTGTGTGTGTGTGTGTGTGTGTGTGTGTGTGTGTGTGTGTGTTTTACTGTGTTTACTACAGCTGTTTGAATGCTTGAATAGTCAGGCTAGTCTATAGAGATTGGCGATAATTAGAATGACAGATAAAAGGAGGAAATTTAGTTAATTTATGCCTCAGGCTGAAGTAATTTTAGCATTAAGCATAAATCTAATATGCATAAATAAGGAAGAGGGTATTATTTTTTTTTTTAGCAATGATTGAAGTCATTTCTATTTCTGGTTTTGCTGCATAGGTAAGACTTCTATAGTGTTAGCTGATCGTGGCTTTTGTTCTTTAGAATAGAAAGGATAAGGACAATAGAAATAATGGATTATGAATAAACTACAAAGAAAGCTAGTATCTAACAGTCCGGAGAAAAAGCTGGAACTCCTCCTTTCTGATGAAGTGTTCATGGCTATTTGTCCACCACATATTAAGATGTTACAGATAATAGGAAACAAAAACTTTATAAAGTTGGTTATAAAATGTATCTCCTGCCCAGACATTAGGTTAACTTGTCCCTTCTTAAAATAAAACAAAAACAAAACAACAACAAAACAAAAGCCCCAGTAGATTAGGCCAAAGAACATTGCAATTCAAATTTCAGCAGCATCCTGGAACTAAAGATTGAAATAGGTAACCCTAGTTCCTCTTTATGATTTCTTAGCTATTGAAATCTTATTAAACTATTCACAATGATATTGTGTCTTGCCATTTGGAATTAGCAGAGAAAATGGAGAATCACAGCAAATTTACTCTACTCTAACATGACGTTCTTCACAACTTTTCTGTAGGAGCCTGGAGGATACAAAGAGGCACTGAAAAGTTGCTGGTGATAGAAATCCACACCCAGGCTGCCATCTTGGATTGGTGATTTCTTCTACATGAGAATTTGTCTAATTTGATCACTCAGACTTTTATTGTGACTATTGTAGTGATAATATAGACTTAATGATGCTATAAGATTATTTCATGTCATTTGTTAACATGACTAGTATATTATATATCAGTATTATATATTATATAATACTGATACACTACCTCCAAACACAGAGTAATGAGCATATATGAGTAGAAGTTAATTAACATGAATAAACAATTTCAACAACAGAGGTGAAGGATCCAAAGTCAACACACATAATCAATTAGTATATATATACATATATATATGTATGTATATATATACTAATATACTGTAATATACTAAAAATATATAAGGCAAAAATGAAATCAAGAAAGCAATTCTACTTATAGTAGTAAGTAAAGAATAAAATATTTAGCAATACATTAAAGTGAGGAAGAATTGTATATTGTTGAATACAGATAATAGCTATACAAACAGGAACTTTCTGTGTCACAGACTAAAGAGTATGATGTCATTAAAATGATTACACCCTGTAATGAAACTCTTATGACTCATTTCTCTACATTATCATACAGAAAAACTACCCCAAAAAAGAGAATAAAGAGATAAAGGAGGATAACCCCTTAAAAACTTCCTAAACCTCCAAATTTCTCCGTTAAGCTATTGCTGAGCTTCAGTTTCTTAAGAAGCACATATGTACACATGAGGGTGGATGGACAGTTCTGTCCAGATGCCTATTGCTAGCAATCCCATGCTAAAGTCTATGTAAAAATCGCTTAATTGAATTATTTTTCTGCAATGTAGTCAAGGATCCAGCATGAATGTCTCTGAAACTCCCCAGATTTCTGCAGGTGGCAGCATAGAACTGTGTTGCTGTGCTAGTCCCTTTGCCGATGACACTTAAGCTTTGTGATTTAGTAGTTATTT
Organism: Uromys caudimaculatus; assembly: GCA_028551405.1. Classification (NCBI taxonomy): domain Eukaryota; kingdom Metazoa; phylum Chordata; class Mammalia; order Rodentia; family Muridae; genus Uromys; species Uromys caudimaculatus. The sequence continues at coordinate 68,213,971 of CM052702.1, read as the reverse complement.
GCTGAATCCTTGATACTTCACATGAATATTATGACAAATTTTCCTATTTCTAACATGTGTGTCTTGACAGGATTTATTTTGGGTGATTCTTACATCTTAACCTAATTAAATATTCCAATAAATGAACATAAGAAAGTTTTTCACTTGTGTCCTGTTAATTTCTTTCAGAAATGTTTTATAATATTCACTTTATAATACTTTAACCTCTGTGTTTAATTTAGGGCATAGTATTTCCTCTTTTTTTATATCATTGCACCTTTTTTTGCTTTGAATAGCTATTTGCTATAATTGTTACCTAATTAAATCTCTAATTGTTAATGTGTCTATCATATTAATCCATTTTCCTATGTTGAGCTATCTTCCCATTCCAGGAATAAATCCTGTATTGTCTCGGTGTGAAATCTTTTTCATGTGTTCCTGCTTGTGACTTGCCAGCATTTTGTAAAGACTTTTCACTCAGTGTCCATAAAGGATGCTGCCCCTATCTTTCTTTTTAGTTTATGTCCTACTTGAATGCAAAGCTCTTCTTTTGTTCTAAATTATTCCTAGACTTCTGCTGTTGAAAAGTTTGTAGATAGACTGGCATTAGTTCCACTGGTGTTTGGTAGAATTCCTCACTGAAATCAACACATATAAAGTTTCTATCTTGGGGAATTTTGTTATTGTTATCATTATTTATTATTATTATTATTATTAATATTATTACAAATTAAATCTCCTTACAAGTTAAAGACTAGTTTTCTATATTATTTTATTTAGTATGAGTAGATTAAGGTTTTCAAGTTGGTTTGTTTCATCTAGGTTGTCTAATTGTTGTCATGTAGTTATCATAGTAGTCAATAAGCTTCTCTATGTAGAATAGAAAATAATGTCTCTAATTTATTCCTTATTTTATTAAGATGAGTACTTCCTAATGTTTTCCTAATTGTTCTAGCTAAATGTTTTCAGTTTTGTTGACCTTCTCAAAGAACTTCATTTTGTTTTCTCTCAGATTTTTACCTTCTACAAAAATTTGTTTCACTATAATCTTTATTTTCTTCCTTCTGCCAACTTTAAGTTTAGAATTTTGTGTTTCTATTTCTAGTTCTTAACATTGTTAAATTAGAAATTTGAAGTTAGGTATTCTTGCCTCCTTTTATCATACAAAATATTAAATTAATAGTTTTAACAGTGCTTTTGATATATCTCAAAAATGTCACTATTTTCATTTGCATCTTTCTCTGAGAATTTCCTGATTTCTTTCTTTATTCTTTGTACAACTTTGTGAAAATTACAGTTTTACTTTATTATACCTTTCTAACCTCATTAGATTGTGCTTGAAGAAGGTATTTCTATGGAATTTATCTTTTTAGTTCTACTGTAGCTAAATATGACTTCTCTTGCAGAATGTCCCAGAAGCATTTGGAATGATAAATATGCTACTGCCATTGGAAAGAGTACACTTAACTTGCTTCTTGGGTCTAGTTAGTCCCTTGTATTTTTTTTTTTTTGATACTTTATTTACATTTCCAATGTTTCCCCCTTTCTAGGTCTCCTGTTTGAAACCCCCTATCCCCTCCTCCTCCCCCGACTCTATGAGAGTATTCCACCTCCCACCCACCCGCCCACCCACTCCCATATTCCCATTTTGACATTCCCCTTTCCTGGGGCCTCTAACACCCTCAGGCCCAAGGGCCTCTCCTACCCCCTGATGGCCAACAAGGCCCTCCTCTGCCACATATGTGGTCCAAACCATGGGTCCCCCAGGAGAACCGGGGGGTTAGGTCAGTTGACACTGTTGCTCCCTCCATAGGGCTGCAAACTCCCTCAGCTCCCTCAGTCCCTTCTCCAACTCCTCCATCTGGGACCTCACTCTCAGTCCAGCAGTTACTGTAAAGTGAAACTTGGGTATTCCAGACTTTTGGGCTAATATCCACTTATCAGTGAGTACATACCCTGTTCATTCTTTTGTGACTGAGTTACCTCGCTCAGGATGATATTTTCAAGTTCCAGCCATTTGCCTGCAAATTTCATGAAGTCATTGTTTTTAATAGCTGAGTAGTACTTCATTGTGTAAATGTACCACATTTTCTGTATCCATTCCTAGCCCCGTGTAATTTTTTTTTTTTTTTTTTTTTTTTTTTTTTTTTTTTTTTGGTTTTTTGGTTTTTTTGAGACAGGGTTTCTCTGTGTAGCCTTGGCTGTCCTGGAACTCACTCTGTAGACCAGGCTGGCCTCGAACTCAGAAATCCACCTGCCTCTGCCTCCCGAGTGCTGGGATTAAAGGCATGCACCACCACTGCCAGGCGCCCCTTGTATTTTTAAGCTCTCTAGTTTCTCACTTAAATGCTTTTACCAAATATTTCTAAACATTATTGAGAATGATATGTTGAAGTTTCCAACTATTTTGTAAGATTATTTATCCTTGAATTTGTTAGTTTTGCTTCATATATTTTGATAGTACAACATTAGAAGCAAATGCTTGCAGCTGTTAAAAGTTTTATGCAACATAGAAACTCTTATTACTTTTCAGTGTTCTTTGTGTTTTGTAAACTTTTTCTAAGAATCTATTTCATCTGATCTAACCACTCTCGCTCTCCTATTGTTTCAATTTACATGAACCATCATTTTCTGTTTTTTTTTTTTTCACTTTTAATATATTTCCAACTCTAGATATAAAGCTAGTCTGTACTATACTGTTTAGTTGGATGCAGAGGACCTGGGCAACCTAATAGAACAACTAGGATTTGATGCATATTAATATTAATGCATAGAAAATACGCAAGGGGTCAACAAGCACCTGAAAACAATGCTCAACGTCATCAATTTAATGAAAGTGTAAACCTAAGGAAGTGGGATTTCACATCTACCACTGTTACAAAACAAAATAATTTATTAAACTAAAAATTATACATATACTTATTGTTTTACTTATAGAATAACATATTTGTTATACCAATCTTCATAGGAAGGGTCTGAACAATGGGAACTGCGGTTTTACATGGGGCTCCTGGAGCAGAGTGGTCTAGGTTGCTGCACAGCTCTGTGACTCAGAGACCACGTTTTTCTAGTTTTAGCACCTCTACCTACCCATTTTGTATTGTCAGTAAGAAAGCTGACTGCTTTTAGGAATGTTATCATAAATTTGGGGGCATAGTTCTATGTTTTTCATTTTTACCTCAAAGAAGCTAAAAGCCATTGCCACAATACATTTTTTAAAAATTTTATTCCTTAAAAGCTTTTATATTACTTCTCTTACATCTTCAGCATCTCTATGTTCATATGAATTTAAAGGACAATATAAACTCTTGAGTATGTCAAAGAATTGAGCTATTTAAATGCTATTAACGATAGTTGAGTGATTTCTAAAAATGTAAACAAAAATTACTACATGATCCAGAAATGAAACTCCTAGGAATACATCCCAAGAACTGAACACTGAGTCACTATGTAATTACACATGACAAGCTATCTATAATAGCTAAATTAGAAACGAATTGAAGGACAAGCAGTAAGAGAATGACATTAGTGCAAATGGAGCACTGTTCAACTGTAATACAGAACGAATATTTATATAGCTATGGGGACACAGTGTGAACCAGACACAAAGTGCCATGTGATATATGACTCTATTTATATGAACTCTCCAGGCTACAAAATTGTTGCAAAAATAAATAGATTGGCAGTTTCTAAAGAATGAAGAGAGATTAGAATAAGATGTTTTTCATGGACATTTCATGGTGGTATAAGTGTTTCATGATAAATTGTTTAGGTTTATCTGTTGCTATGTATTGTAATGCTAAATACTGGCCTACAAGGTCTGGTTGCCCCTAAGGATGAGAAGATTCTCACATACACTAAATGATGCTATGGAACCTTTCTCCTTAATTGAAAACTATTGGTTGAATAAAGATGCCTACAGCATGTAGCTTGGCAGAAGAGAGGTATACAGGGCTTTAGTTCCTGAGCTTAGGGTCTGAGGGAGAGAATGTGTGAGAGTGTTAAAGAGCAGATGGCAAGGGGTACGTAAGCATGAGAGCATGGCTATGGGGACTGGCCAGTTGGAGTAAGAGCTACCCAGGCAGGTCATGACAAGTTATATCATGGAGCTATTGACAGGGAGGTAGACAAAATAGATGAGAGGGTTGATATCTTCCCAGCTCTAGTGCTCTAAGGCTTATTATAAATATAAAGATTTTGTGTCTTTTAGTTGGAAATTGAGTGATCAAAGGTAGGATAGACTCTCCCGATTAATAGTTACCACAACAATAAATACTGCCAATGGATCTAAATATTATGGAATATACTAAACTTCACAGGATTGTAAACTTAAAAGGATCAATCCTGTGGCAAGGCAATAACGTAACAGCAATGAAAATACACAATATCCTCTTTCCTACCATGTAAATCACATGGATTAATCACAGGTTACCGGGCTTTAAAGCAAGCACTTTTACCCATTGAACCATTTTGGCATCTCTTTCTCCCTCGTTTCTTCCACATCTCATTTTTCCCTTTCTCCTCACCTTCTCTTTTTTCTTTTTTCTTTTCTTTTTTTTTTTTTTTTTTGCCAACCATTTATTCATAAGTCACCCAACGACATCACTGCTTAGAATACTTTGGTGATACTTTGGTGATTGTGTCATTGCCATTATCTGACTATCTCCTAAAAACTAAAAAGCATAGACAAGACTAGAATAGAATGATTATCACTGTTCATAAACTCACTGTTTCATCAATGTTCCCCTTTGCAATAGTAAATGTGTTCTAAACCTGAACAATTGTGCTAGGGAGAATTTGATATGACATTTAAACTGAATTTTATACTTTACATAAGTTTAAATTTAATTATTGACATAAGCCCAATGCTATTGGACAACATGAGCCTGTCATTTTATTTTACCTTACATATTTCCATTATTCCTAGTATAACTCTACTTGATATGCACTGTCAACTCACAGGGCTACTAGAGTTGTTTCCAATTGTGGTAAAGCTAAGTGGTATAGTATTTAAAATAAAAAGAAAAGAAATCTCTGCACAAAAGAGCAGGCTGACTTGTTAAAGAGGAAAAAGTAGTTACTTAAGCTCTTTGTAGCCTTTCAGCTCCATTTTGACAAGGCAGTCTAAAACTCTTCAGTCACTAGTAATTACAGTTTATATGTGCCATAGGTAGGCTTATTGCTTCTGATATTTTAAAGATAAATCTTCAACAAAGTAAGACTGATTCTAGAATATATGGATGAAGTCATTGAAATATCAGAATTCATGCAGATTAACTATAGAGATCAATTCCACATTTACAAGGACTTGGAGGATTAGCCCTAATTGAACAATTTCTTGACTCAGTGTGGTCAGATTTTATTCTCTGTAATCTATCTTTGACTGAAAATGTCTCAGAGAATCCTAGGAATCACGTTAATGCAAGGACTGAGAAGTCATAGGCTGAGTGCAGAGAGCCTGTTGCTGGCTGGTTATCTGGAAAGAATATATATTTTATGATGTTTGTTGCAAAACAAGGATAGAGGTTTAAAGATATTCTCTATAAGGCTGAGCCTCCACTGGGACTGCAGGTCTGAATTACACAAGCTCACAGTGGAATCCCTCTGGCCTACCCTTAGGCAGATTGTAGCCTAGATCACTCCTTTCTTCCTGCCCTGCAATTTTTTGATGTAAAACATTAAGACTTAAAATGACATATATTATTTTATAACTGACTGTTTTCTGGTATTTTATAGCAATCTCCTTAAAACTTTTCAGCTATAATAAAAAAAAAATCTCCTTTTAGTATTTGAGATAACATAAATTTTCTGAGTCCATTGCCAGAGAGTCAAACAGCCATTACTAATAAATAGAATCCAGCACTGAAAAGTACTATGACGATGTACCTGCTCCACCATCTCACACAAAAACACTGGCTAGCTAACACAGCACAACACTGCACATTGATAACACATTCTGGGATTTTCTTAAACATCATCATTGTCATGTGTTTTACTCAGTGAACAACCTTTAAAACTCAGACATCATCAATCTAAAGGCTAGAGAAAGTGCAAAACTACAGACATAAACTCTCTGAAGACATTTCCATGTCAGAAATCATAGAAACAGCTTTAAATGCATTGTTTATTTAATTCTGCCAAATGTCTAGATTGATGCTATTAATAACAGAGAAAAAACAGACTATAGCTCCTTAAAAACACTCTAAATCAAACAACACATTAGTGATAAAGGCAGAAGGAAAGCCAGTGTTTATTTAGTTCTATGGGCCAATATTAATTTCCAACCAGAACTACTGAGTAAAGGTTGTGTTTATCCAAAGACACTCTGTGGGTGTGGTTCGTTCAAGTTGCTCCACCCTCTTTTGCTAATTTGATGTAGCGTCCGGAATGACCTCCCTAGAACCACACTCATCATTGTTCCACTGGCGAACTCCAGCAACCAACGTGTACTCCATTGCCTCTATTAAAAAGGAAAATGGTTTTCTATAAATGAAAATTTAATTCAACATAGTTGCTCAACTGCTAGGAACAAAATAATTGTTATAACACTTTCTATTTACCTACTTTTCCAGAATGAATTCATATAAAGGATGATAGAAGGGCATCAAGGTCTATACTGCCCTTGGAATTTATTGGTGTCCTTCATCCTTATAAGATGATGATAATTCTCTTTCAACATTGTTACTGTGATTGTCACAATTTGAAACTGAACTGATAATGCTACTTGGGTCATTTACTAGAATGTCACCTTCTAGGAAGCAGGAACATTATATTAAATACCATATTTTAGTAGTGTCTTAGCTGCTGGTTTTATGTCAGGATCTAGTAGGAGGCTATACTTTGACATGGACTGGGGATGCATTTACAAGAAGAAGGAATGAAACTTGGAGTTCTACTTCCATTGTGGTTTATTCAAGGTTATGCTACACTGGAGCCAGCTATTTATGTAGAGAGCACAGATCTTCTTCCCAGTCTCTATTTGTGGCTTCTTCAGTAGCTGAAGGCACATGAGTGTCTCTAAGAATAGTGGCCCAAGAGCCTAAGAAAGCAGTTGTAAGGCCTTCTCTGATTAAAGATGTATATTACATATCAGGATTAAACTTTGTTCTATTTGCCACTCACACCAAACTGTTCATTAAAAGTGGAGGACAAGGATCCCAGAAGAGGGAGTGTCAAGGTGACTCAGCAGTTCTGATTTAGTGTGTCTTGTTTTATATTGAGGTCTTTGATACACTTGGACTTGAGTTTCATTCAGGGTAATAAATATGTATCTGTTTGCATTCCTCTACATGCAGACATCCAATTAGACCAGCAACATTTGTTGAGGATGCTCTCCCTTTTCCATTGTGTGGTTTTGGTTTTGTCAAAAATGAAGTGTCCATAGGTGTGGACATATTTCTGAGTCTTCAATTCAATTCCATTGACTAAGCTGTCTGTTTCTATATCAACATCATGGAGTCTTGAATTACTATTTCTCTGTAGTTCGCTTGAAGTCTAGGATGGTGCTACATCTAGAAATTCTTTTAATGTACAGGATTGCTTTAACTATCCTAGGTTTTTAGTTTTTCCATATGAAGTTGAGAATTGCTCTTTCAAGGTTTGTGAAGAATTGTGTAGAAATTTTGAAGGAATTTGCATTGAATCCATAGATTGCTTTTGGTAAGATGGCCATTTTTCACTCTGTTAATCCCACCTATCCATGACCAGGGAGAGTAGGGTACAGTGATAACCAGTGGGCCTACACCTCCTCAGAGGAATAGGGGAGCAGGAATTGAGAAGAAGGACTTCAGTAGTTGGGGGCTGGGAGGAGAGGGGGTCGGATATTGGGATGTAACTGAATTAATTAATTAATTGGTTAATTAATTAATTAAAAATGATGACTCAGCAGATATGGGCACTCTCTGCCCATTCTGTCAATCTGAATTCCATCCCTGAAACATACATAGTGGAAAGAGCAAATGACTACTACAAATTGTCCTCTGAATTTCAATTGATCCTTGACATGCACAGTCTACACACACACACACACACACACACACACACACACACACACACACACACAAGTAAATATAAAAATATCACTTTTTAAAAAACAATGGAGGACATGAAGTTGAAAGGGAGACAGGGTTTAACCTAGAAAGTTGGAGAGAAGAAATGGTTGATGAATATGATCCAAATACTTTGAATGTATGTACATATATTTAAAAAATAAATAATTTATTATTTTAAGAAGTGATCTCAGAGGACTCTCACCAGACTCCATTCCAGTGGGTCTCAACACATGGGTTGTGACCCCCTTGGCAAACCTCTATCTCCAAAATTATTTATATTATAACTCATAGCAGTAGCAAAATTGCAGTTATAAGGTAGTGGCAAAAATAATTTATAGTTGGGAGTCACCACAATATGATGTCTATATTAACAGGTCACAGTGACAAGACGTTTGAGATCTATTGGTCCATACTGAAACATTCTTGTATTTAAATCATTGCAACCCCTCTAAAATGTGTCATATTTTTGCCATATTTAAGTAGTATCCTTGTAAAAAAAAAAAAACTTTTCTTTTTTATGATGACAAGCCATGAAAAACTTAGCATAGTTTTATGCCTTACAACGACAATACTTTTAGAGATGACTTGGGTATGGAAGGAACAGATGGATCTCTCTGGAACTGTCAAAAGAGAAATGTTCTTTAACTGACATGCCTTCATTATGCCACCTGAATATTGAAAGTATGTTGAAGCATTCCTTCTCTCCAAATACCTCTGAATTATATTTTTCTTTTTATTAATACATTCTCTTTTCTTTTTTCCCAATGATAAGTTCTGTTTGTCAATGTTATTTTCCATGACTCTTAGTGGTTCTGTATCTTGCCACTTCCTTTATAATATTTGCTTGCACTGCAAGCAATCATTTTTCTACCCTTTCTACTTTCACTCTTTTTCCCCTACCACATAAACCAGAAATATTCAGCAATTACAAATTAGAACTGAGCTCAAGATAATATCTTCTTAATTGTCTGTGCAGCTTTTCCATATGCACAAACTACTTTAAAGTTTATTGCATTATATAGCCATGGTGCTAAAGAAATTTAAAGTGTACCAGTTTAAATTTCTCACTTAATTCTCATTATCAGTTGTGGCAAGAATTAGAGGTTAGAATATTAGAATATTTTTTCTAATCTAGGTGGGCAGCTTGTACCATTATTAATTGGCTTTGATATTATTGTGTGGGCATCCTCTATTGAGAATTTATTGAGATATAAATCTAACTGGTTAACTATAAGCTTTAAGAGTTTTGATTTTACTGGGTTACTGGGTATTGTGATATCTAACCACAGGGTTGGATATTCTATTTGGTTACTAGAATGTAGGACTGCTGACTACAGGGGTTTATGGCTGAGAAAGAATTAGTGGCTCCAGGGACAAGTGAACCAGAGCTGGGAACACAGCAATCAGGCGTTGTGGGGGCAAACTAGAGAGAATAGCCCATTGGAGCCAGCATCAGGACTGAGGTGGACCACCAGTGCTGGACTTAATGCAGGAACAAGCCAGCTCCCTTTTTTTAATATTTCCCACAACAGTCAGTACCAATCCAAGTCTCATTAGTGGCTTGTAACTACCCTGAGATGACTTCTGGGCCTGCTTTCTCTAGCTATACTCGGGTGATGAATGCTATCTTCTACCAAACATATGAGTCCACTCTACAGTAGTGACCAGTATGAACTTCATTTGAAATATAATGTGTATCTCTGGATAGGAACCATAGCTTGCTTCTGAGCCAAATTTCCCAATAAGAATGGAATGGTTCACTTTATTTTACATTGCACTTCCTACTCTACCTCAGCTTATAGACAGAGAATTTCCCCTTTGGAAATCATAGAGAGAGAATCCAGAAGGAAGAAATTACTATTTTGTTCACTCTTAGACTGGTACCTGACCTTTAATAGTCTTGAAAAAATATATGCCCTACTCTAGAACTTTTTTGGGTCTACTGGCCACCTTAAATCATTGGAAGGTTGGATAAGATAAAGGTTCTTAAAGATGTACACTTAGAATTATGTTTCCATCTGTTACTTAGAAAGGTGGGAATTGACCTACCTCAAGATCTAGCTATACCTTGAGCATGTAGTCAAAGGATGCTTCATTCTACCACAGGAACACTTGCTCTGTTCATAACTGCCAGAACCTGGAAACAATGTAGATGTCCCTCGACAGAAGAATGGATAAATATAAGGAATATGGATAAATTATAAAAATGAATACAATTTGGTACATTTATACAATGGAGTATCATGTAGGCTGTTTTAAAAATGACATAGTAAAATTTTGAAGCAAATGAATAGAACTAGAAAAAAATCACCATGGGTAAGGTAATCCAGACCCAGAAATATAAATATGGTATGTACTTACTTGTATGTAGTTATTGGCCATTAAATAAATGATAGAAAATCCTCTACTACATAAACCTAGAGAGATGAGGTATAGAGGAAGGGGTTACTATGGAAACATGGATTGCGCTGGGAGGGAAAATAGAATAGAACTTATGGGTAGACTAAGGGTGGAGGGATGGGAATGGGATGATCAGATGGGAAGAGGAGGAGATATGGGGTTAAGGGAATGAATGTGGGGAGAAACGGCTGGAATTGCAGGGCATTTGAGGGATGGTTTGGAAACCTAGTACAATGGGGACTTCCTAAAATATATGAAGGTGATCCTAATGAGGTCTTTTAACAATGGGGGAGACAGATTCCCAAATGGCCATCACTTTTCACCAAACGGGACCAAGTTACATTTAATTCAGTTGTTGGCCAAGGCATTTACATAGAAATCAACAAGCAACCCAGGTTGTTTTCAAGACAATGGAATGTTCTCCCCAAACTGACAGCAGGGTCTCATTGTTGTGGACAACATGTACAAACTCATGGAACATGTACCAAGCTGATGTCTACATGGAGCCTTCATCCCTAAGTTCTAGTGTCTTTGTTGTGGACAAGAATTCAGCAAACTACACAAAGAGAATGTAAACCCTAATCCAGCCACAAAACCTTTGATTCATAATCTGTCCTGCAAGATATGCTAGAGCAATGGAGGCATAGAACTTGTGGAAGTAACCAATCAACAACTGACTTGGTGACCAAGAACCAGAAATTATATACCTCAGTCTTAGGGTAAAATCAAACCTTCTGTACTAAAACAAATAAATATATATCAATAAAATAGCTCTTAATGACATTGTGCTATACTCATAGGTCCGTGGCTCATTAATTCATCATCAGAGAAGCCTCCTTCTGCAGAAGAAGGGAACAGGTGCAGAAAACCACAGCCAGAAATTAGATATGGGGAGGGGTGGGCTCGGATGTCTTAATCAAATCTCTGCCCTCAAATTTCAGGGAATTTCAAGGGAGAGGAGGCAGAGAGAGTTTAAGAGCCAGGGTGATGGAGGATATCAGAGGAACAGGTGCCTCTGAATTAACTCCTATGAATTCAGAGACAGAATCAGGAAGCACAGGGCAGAATTGGGTCTGCTCCAGGGGGGTTACATCTAAAAGGTTACTTTGAGTATAAGAAGAGACCTTAAACTTGGACTTCTAAACATTATTAAAACCACTAGGCTTGAGGGCTAAAGGAGATGTGTAGGAGTGGGGGAGGGGGAACTGGCCATAGCCACTAGAAAGTCCCAGATGCCAGGGACCCAAGAGATTCCCAGGATGCAAAAGGGAGGATATTAACCAAAATACCCAACAAAGGGGACATAGAACCTGTAGAGACTATATGCAATGGATAGGCACGGCCCCCGGTTGAGGGATGGGGCCACGCATCCACCTCAAAAATATTAATCCAGAATTCCTCCTATCAAAGGGAAATGCAGGAACAAAGAGTAGAGCAGAGACTGAAGGAAAGGCCATCCAGAGACTGCCCCACCTCGGGATCCATCCTATCTGCAGAAACCAAATCCAGACACTACTGCTGGTGCTTTATTGCTTTTCTGTTGTTTTGTTTTGTTTTGTTTTGTTTTGTTTTGTTTTGTTTTGTTTTTTCTTTTTAATTATTATTTACTTATTTTTCCACTCCAGATTTTATTCACCTCCTTCCACCCACCTTCTGACTATTCCACATTTCATACCTCCTCCCCACCCCCTGTCCCCACGAGGATGTCCCCAACCCCCACCCCTAACCATACCAGACCTCTAAACTCCCTGGGGCCTCCAGTCTCTTGAGGGTTGTGTGCATCTTCTCTGACTGAATCAAGACCCAGCAGTCCTCTGCTGTGTATGTGTTGGGGGCCTCATATCAGCTGGTATATGGTGCCTGTTTGGTGGGCGGTCTAGTGTTTGAGAGACCTCGGGGGTCCAGGTTAATTGAGACTGCTGGTCATCCTACAGGTTCGCCCTCCTCCTCAGCTGCTTGTTGGGTCTTCAGAAGTGCTGTCATGCTAGGTCCCTTTTTGTGAGTGCTCCAAAGCCTCAGTAATAGTGTCGGGCCTTGGGACCTTCCATTGAGCTGGATCGCACTTAGGGCCTGTCACTGGACATTCTTTACCTCAGGCTCTTCTCCATTTCCATCCCTGCAGTTCTTTCAGACGGGAACAATTATGGGTCAGAGTTTTGACTGTGGAACAGCAACCCCCTCCCTCATTTGATGCCCTGTCTTCCTGCTGGAGGTGGGCTCTATACGTTCCCTCTCCCTACTGTCTGACATTTCATCTAAGGTCCCTCCCTTTGAGTCCTGAGAGTCTCTCACCTCTCAGGTCTCTAGTGCATTCTGGAGGGACCCACGAACCTCCTACATCCTGAGGTTGCCTGTTTCCATTCTTTCTACTGACTTTAGTCCTTTCCCTCACCCAGTTTCAGATCAGGTTCCTCTCTTTTTTCTCACACCTCCCCATCTACTTTCCCTCCAAAATTCCTCCCTTCCCACTAGTGATTGCTTTCTTCTCCGTCCCAAGTAGGACTGAGGTGTTCTCACTTGGGACCTTCAGCTTACTGACCGTTTTGAGTTCTGTGGACTGTATCTTGGGTATTCTGTGCTTTTTTGTTGTTGTTAATATGAACATAGTGAAACATGTGCCCCTGTGGCATAGTGGGGCATTTTGGGGTATATTCCCAAAAGTGGTATTGCTGGGTCTTCAGGTAGATGTATTTCCAATTTCCTGAGGAACCTCCAAATTGATTTCCCATAATTGTTCCTGTCTAAAAGAACTGCAGGGACAAAAATGGAGAAGAGCCTGAGGAATAGGAAGTCAAGTGACAGGCCCAAATTGGGATCCAGCTCAAGGGGAGGCCCCAAACCCTGACACTATTACTGAGGCTATGGTATTCTCACAAAAAGAAACCTATCATGCCTGCCCAGAAAGACCCAACAAGCATCTCAAAGAGTCAGATGCAGATATTTACACCCAACCAATGGACAAAAGCTACTGAGAGTGAGGTCCCAGATGGAGGAGTTGGAGAAGGGACTGAAGGAGTTGAGGGAGTCTGCAGTCCCATGGAGGGAGCAACAGTGTCAACTGGCCTGAAAGTCCCCCCCCCCTGGTCCTCCTGGAGGCTGGACCACCAACCAAAGAATACACATGGAGGGACCCATGGTTCGGACCACATATGTGGCAGAGGAGGGCCTTGTTGGCCATCAGGGGGAGGAGAGGCCCCAGTAAAGGGGAATGTCAAGGTGGGAATATGGGAGTGGGTGGGCAGGTGGGTGGGAGGTGGAATTCCCTCATAGAGGTGGGAGATGTGGGCATAGGTGGTTTCCAAAGAGAAGACCTAGAAAGGGGGAAACATTGGAAATGTAAATAAAGTATTAATAATAATAATAATAATAATAATAATAATAATAATAAAAAGCTACTGAGACCCGTGGTTGAATTAGGGAAAAGCTGGAAGAAGCTGAGGAGAAGGGCAACCCTGTAAGAGGACCAGAGGTCTCAACTAACCTGGACCCCTGGGATCTCTCAGACACTGGGTCACCAGTCAGGCACCATACACCTGCTGAAATGAGGCCTCCAACACATATGCAGCAGAGTACTACCAGGTCAGTCAGAGAAGATACCTAACCCTCAACAGACTGGAAGCCCCAGGGAGTGGGGAGTTCTGGTGGGGTAGGGGTGGGGGAGTGGGGACATCATCTTGGAGACTGGGGGGGGAGTATGGGATGGGGAACAGTCAGAGGGTGGAAGGGGGTAATAAAATCTGGACTGTACAAAAAGATTAAATGAAATTTAACAATAAGAAAAAACAAAATATTCATTTGGATTTGAAACTTTTCTTTAAAAATTACAGTAGTTATAATATACAAATAGAGACTTATTCAAAGAATAGTTTATTTTATATTCAATTATGATCACTGGGAATTAGAGAATGTTCACCATTTTTCTGGGAACTTACCTTGTTCTGATCACTGCTTGTGATTAGTGAAGTGCTGCTGGAAGCAGGTGCTATCATCAGCTTTAGATATGAGCCCTGAACTTAGCAATTCTCAACTGAAAGACCAGAGTAATAAGCATATACTAGTTTCTTCAGTTTTAAGCATTCCATCCTCATTGTTTTGTCCAGTCCTTTTAATAAATTTTGTTTCAGCTACTATTTACCACACTCAATGCATTGTGTTTCGTACCTATGCATCCTAGCAGTACATCTGGGCAGAGAGAAGTATATAGTGCGCCAGCCTAGTTCTAAGCATTACATGCGATTACTGAATTAACATTCGGATATGAATGCTATCTAAATTATACACAGTGGTGTTATTTACTTTTCAGGAGTATCAAATAACCTGTCTCTAAATCCTCGCTGAAATCGGTTTAGAGGATGCTTTACGAAAGAACCACTTGCTTGAAAGCCATCAATAATGAAACTGTTTCATGAAGTGGATGTGAATATGGTTTCAATTTTTTCATCAGAACTTGGAAAAAGTGTTGAATTTATAAAAATAAGTCTTTGAAACTGATTAAAAGCCAAAAAAGTAAATGACAAAAGACATTTGATTATTCAATATATATGCCAATACAAGGACAATTTCACATTGTGTTTCTCTCTCCACAAGTAGGTGGAGTTATTTTTGGAAATCAAGCTTCTGTGATTAGTTTCATTTTACCAAAAATAATAAATTATGCACTTACACACTGGCAATAAGTCACCCTAGTTTAAAAATAATTACATTTCCATCCTGGTAAAATAGCGTTTTTAGCTCTAAAGACCTAAGATGTAGAGTTACTTCTTTTATTGCTGTGGTCCCAGGGTCAAATCCTCAACCTTTTTACAGAGGTAAAAGAGTTCTTGACTCAAAAGGCAATGCAAAGAAGGAAAAGCAAGGCAGAGACTTAAGTCACAGTCCTGATGAGAGCTTTTAACATGGAGAAAGCAGCCACAGCCAAACGTCACAAATGTCTCAATCACATCCCCAAAAACAAGAAAAAAAGAAAGGAAGGAAGGAAGGAAGAAAGAAAGGAAGGAAGGAAGGAAGGAAGGAAGGAAGGAAGGAAGGAAGGAAGGAAGGAAGGAAGAAAGGGAGTGAGGAGAGAGAGAAGGAAGGAAGGAAGGAAGGAAGGAAGGAAGGAAGGAAGGAAGGAAGGA
>CM052702.1:68167902-68198324 GCA_028551405.1 Uromys caudimaculatus | reverse complement strand
GAAGTGCAACAAATAAATGAGTTATTTTAAGCCAGTGAACTGTGAAAACATGTTGCAGCATATAGAACCCTCACTCCTGCTACTCCCAACACAGTCACTGCTCTCAAATGGATGATGAAATCCTTCCCATATTGCTTGATTCCTTCCTGGGCCTTTAAGCAATCATTTCCATGTTATAGGGATCATTTCCCAGAGATCTTCTTGTCTTTCTAGATTGTACTCTGGAGTAATAAGGCATAACTATTTTGCTGACTGGATAAGGCAAAGGCAAGGGGCTTGTTAGACACAGAAGTCTGCTCTGTAGGCATAGCCTGATTCAACTCCATTTTTTTACTTCACCTTTCTCTGATGTTGAAGCCTCAAAATTCTATAAGGCTGTGATCAAAACTCTGATGAAAGCTAAAGTAAAAATAAAGACACTCTATTCCTTCAACCAACTTTCACAAAGATCATGACCGCGTCTCTTCAATCTCAGCTTAAGAAAATAACTTCCAAAAATATTTTTAGCATACGTGTGTTAGCTCCTCACTTAGGAATCTTAGAGACTTCACTTTTTGGTATGGTGAAAACAGATTAATGGCTTCTACTGCAGCATAAATCAGAGATAAATGAGAGGCAGAGAACTCTGAAAAGTCACTGCTACAATTTTTTAGAGGGCGCAGTAGTTACTTGTATTGTTGCTGTGATAGAAAACCCTACAAACCCAAGTAACTTAAGAAAGAAAGGATTTATTTTGGGATAGTTTGAGGGTACAGCCTTTCGTGGCTAAGTAGGCATGGCACAGGAGCTAGAAGTGTCTTCTTGTGGTTAGGACAGGAGATAAATGAATGGTAGTGCTCAGTTTGCTTTCTATTTGTTTCAAGTAAGGAGGCTACTCCATTGCATGGTGCTGCCTACCTCAACTAACTCAATCTAGATACTTCACAAATATGTCCAGAGGTTTCTCTCCTTGCCATGTTATCTTGCCGTGTTGACAATAAATATAAACCCTCACAGAATGTGGAATTTCAAAACAGTAAATAAGCCAAAAAGTAATCAGAATTACCAAAAAGGGTACCATCACAGTGTGACTAGGTCATGTTAGGAGTGATATCCATGGTGATATCCAAAATGATGCTTTGGAGTCAACAACAAGGAAAACAAATCAAATACTGTAGCCTGACTTTAAAACACAAAATGGAATAGAGTTGATTGTGTTGTGATTAAAGTAGAAATCTAAAGTTCTAAAACTAAAATGTCTCTGTGAATATAACAGCTAACTCCTATTTCTCCTCTTTCTGGGGCTCATATGATGCCATTCACTGCAGCAATGGTAACAATAGCACATAATTGCAGAATAAACTGTTCCTGTGTCAAAGGTAGTAGAGATATTGTACATATATGACTGGATTCAATGCTAATCACAACTCTGTTGAGAAAATTGGGGTTTGTGAACATTTAGTTGCTTGGCAAACCTTAGGGATAATCATAAGCAGAAACAAATTCAACCTGGGACAAGGTTTTATTTCCACTTTTAGAGTACCTCCACACAGCAGGCGCATATGTCATTTTGCACACTTTCTAAGAGGAAGATTCTGGACCAGGTAGTTATGAAAAACTTTGCCCAATGTCATAAGATCAGTGCGCCAGAGGAATAGTCAAGATCTTCTTGTTTCTAGTATTCTATTATTTTTTTTAACTTGATGGGGAATTCCATGTTCCTTAATCACTTAAATTCATAAAATCTTTCAAGAAAATTATAACAGAAAAATGTGTTTACTAAGTAACAAAAATATTTTTTACTTAAATTTCTACTGTACAATGGCATTCCTAAAGGTCATCAGAAAGTTCATCACTTCCCAATAGAGGTTATTCACAAACAAGCTGAATAATTGGAGATGTCTCCATGAGACCATTCAGTAAATCTTTTCTTGATTGACGGACATAACACCAATATCATGAAACTGCTTAGTCTCATTTCATTACTCCTATTGTCCAAATGCACATTAAATCAGGATATAAGATGTCAGCTCCATCTGAACCACCTACCACACACTAATGCTTGGCACTGAGGTGGAACCAAGTACAGTAAAATTAAGATTTTTGTCCTAAAGCCTAAAGTAAGGAAGCAAAACCTTGAGGATGGGGATTGGAATGCTCAATATGTTCTTCCCTGTTAAGTTATTAGTCTACCTGAAGGGTAGGGACTCTTAAACTGTTCTAATATTACTTGTGATACACATGTGGAAGCAAATAGAAGCTCACCAAAGTTTGTCTCCTGTCTGTTTGTTTGAGAACCTCTGACACTGAGAAATTTGCCGACTGTTGGAAGTTGGACCCGTATTTCCATTATGGTCATAATCCTGAAGGAAAATAGAAATCTATAATATTAAACAGAAGAGCATGTATAGACCAATTTGTTTTAATTTGCTACAGCATTGAAATAAGGATTACTTTTTGTGTCCCAAAGCTCCAGACCACACAATTAGAAATGTATTACCCTTCTCCCCGGAAGGTTGCAATGACGATGTACTTCCTGCAGCTAAGCATTTGTGGTTTGTAACCTTGCCTTTGGCTTTCATTCAGATATATTTAGTTCACTGATTTTTTTTTTTAAAGAAATCATTTAAAATATTTTTGTAAAGTCTTCTGTATTAAATATTTAGTATGATGTTCGCTTACCTTGTTATTTAACTTTAACAAAGTGAAGGGACTATGTACTGTGACTTACTAAAACTTAATTGAATCAGAAAGCAACTGCAAGAAGTTGCAGGATGGTGCCTGGTGTAGAAGAGGCTAGTTACAGTGAATGCAAGCAGTTACACCAGCTAACTGTGAGCAAACTATACACTCAGCTTTATTCATCTATTAAAGATACTGCTTGCTAAATTCTGTCAGTTTGCTCTCTGTTCAGACTTCAAAATTGCCTGTCAGTCTTCAGATCTCAAAGGAGAGGAATGGTAAAATCATCAGGTTCCAGAAGGCGTAAGTTAGGCATTTAAATCATTCCATTTAAAGTATTCTTGAGCCTTTGAAAGTAAGTTAAAGATATTTGAACGGCTAGCAGGAAAACCAATTCAGACAGAAGTCAAAGAATTTGGAAATAGTTTAGAATTGTCTTTCCAGATCTTCTTAGCTCTTGCGTAAAAGGGAACTAAGAATGGATTAAGCTATTCTGCTAATGTTTTCTTTCACGCGTCCGTATTTGATGTTTCAGCTGTGTAAAACTGAGCACAAAGACTTCAAGTAAATTCAGTAGTGCTAAGGGTTTGGCAGGTAAGGTGCTATCTGCTTTGGGATATAGGATTAGCTATATATGGAAATGCTAGTGAAAATATGGTTACTCTAACATAGATGGAATCAATTGTGGATGTAAAACTCTCACTTTACAGTACAATAGTTAGGATTCTTTGAAGGAATAGTAATTTGGAATGACAATAAACAAATTATCAATGAACTCAGCATTTTTGCTATATTTAAATTTTGGGAAGAAAATATTGATATGATTAAAAAATGAGAAAGATGGAAGAATGAACTGTATATCGAAAGAGGTGAGCCATTGCTTGCATATGCTGCACAAGTTAACATTCTTTGTAGTTGCTAGATCTCCTAGCTAATTTTAGATCTTCAGATGTGAAGACATACTTCCCACTGTTATTTTTCCGATAATTTGGTCCAGGCACTAGGCATCTTTCATATTCTGATTGAAAGGTTCCCTGGAGAATTCTGGAACCAATTACAGCATCATACTTCCAGCAATGTGGCAATATATTTCAATTTACAAATGAGGTCACAGAGTCACCAAGAGGCCAGATGACATGTTCAGCCTTGTTAGTATTCTGGTCTGGTTTAGTGTTTACCCCATAGGCTCAGATCATCATATCTAGAGCTTTACTCAAGCCCAAAATTGAAACTAAACAAGGATTATGCATGTTTTCTGTAAGACTTTATGGAATTCAGCACAGTTACTAATGGAGAACTTACCAAGACTTCACAATTTTGTTTAGTTAAGAAAATTTAAATTTATGTGGGCACAGAGATCTAGTTATGAATAAATTTTTACCATGATCTCAGATTATGATAGTATAGAAGAGAGAGTTTTGAGCACCAAAATTCTGCTTCAATTAAAATTTTAATAATATGCGTTTTCTAAAGGAAATTATTTCTTTAAATAGATGGAATTAACAAATTTCATTATAGATTGCTAACTCAAAGTCACTATTATAAAATTCTTCAGTTATTCTGTAAGGGTATAATATGGGATAAGTAATGACCTTGTATGTTTTTATGCCCCGAAGACCACATGAACACCACAGGAAAGTTCATCTCATCTAAAGCTCAGTGGATACAACCATACATAGGGCTAGGACTCCATGATGGTGATGAAAAGCAGCTTGAATCCAGGTAAGGTAAAATGTGGCTGTAAAGTGTAGGAATAGGTCAACCCCACAGAGCCTTAGAAACTGAGCAAAGATAAGGGCAGGAACAGGTACAATCCTGCAGTGCTTCACACACTGAAGTCCATACTTGGGATGGGGAAGACAATGGCCAGCAAAGGGGTATTTTCCTGAGATATTAGGCTGTGAATAAAACTCCTAAGGGAAGGGCGAGCCTTGCTGATGCCTGAGCCAAAATCCAACTCATTAGAAAAGAGAGACAGAGCAAAAGCCTCATTGACTTTCTAGAGACACCATGTACTAGCTGATTACCTGTATTAAAAAAAATTATAAACAGCTGGCAAAATGATTTTTACTAGAATAAAAATCTTATGCTTTAGATTACAAAATAATGCTTTAATATTTTCTCTGTGGTGCTAATAAATGATCTTGATAAACTAGAAATAATACTTCAGCTTGTGTCTTAAAATTATTTCTACTTGTATTACTTGCTTATCATTGTTCTACTGTATTGCCATGGTGTTTTGGGCTTAAAATGATATCTATATACTTCTATAGGAAGCTGAGGGTCAGATGTCCACATTGGACTCCCCAAACTTTTATTAAGGTATTGTCAGGACTATGTGCTATTTAGTGGATCCAGCTTAGAAAGGCCCTGGATCTCTATGATTCTTCCTCTCTGGCATCTTCACAGCCAGCAGCACAACACTACCAAGTGCTTCTGCCTCCAGTTGCTTTGCTATTTCTATAGCTCTGCTTCTGCTCATAAGGACATGGTGACTATATTGCAAACCTTGGAGTGAACCCTGACAGATTCTCCATCTCACTTTCCTCAGTCATAGCTGCGAAATTCATTTTACCAAATTTGGAAGAGCATACTGTAGATAGAGGGTCAGCAAATAACCTACAGAAAAGATCATGAAGACACTTCAGCTTATATGAGGCCATTGTTGGACTCAATATTATTACAAAGGAAAATTTTCAATATAAAAAGACAATAAAAACTAAGGTTTTAAAATGTGGGATTTATGATGATATTTTGGTAAATAATATTTTTAATTGAGCAGGTCTCTAATTCATTGTACAAACTGTCATGTTGCTGAGATCTCTCTCTAGCCCAGATTGGTCTTGAACTTGTAGATCCTCCTGCCTCAACTTTCTATAAAGGTTGAAATCACAGGCCTTGTGCCTCCATGTCCCTGACTGAATCTTTATTTAAACAACTTGTTTTAAGTTCATGATAAAAAACAGGAGTTATGTGCTTTTATGAAAAAAGTTGCCATGTCTTGGTGTAACTCAAACCAAGCAAGCAAAAGATCTGTATGACAAATATTTCAAGTCCCAAAAGGTATACTTCACAGACCCTAAGAAGTTAAACAAGCAGGAAGGCCCAAGTGAGGATGCTTAAATCCCACTTAGTAGAAGGAACAAAATAATCATGGGATGCAGAAGGAGGGCGGCAACCTGGGTGGGAGGGGAAGTAGTAGGGGGTTAGGATCATGTATGAGAGGAGATAGGAGATCAGCCCAGAGGAGAATGAACGGAAATATGCAGCTGCCGGGGTGGGAGATTGTTGGAACCTCTAGAAAGTCCCAGAGACCTACCTACAAAACTTTCAACCCAAAATTGTTCCTGTCCAAAAGAAATGTAGGGACAAATGGAGCAAAGACTGAAAGAACGACCGATCATCAGTGACCGGCCCATTTTGAGACCCATCGCTTGGGCAAGCACCAAACTCTGACACTAATAATGATGCTATGTTGTGCTTGCAGGCAGGAGTCTAGCATAGCTATTCTCTGAGAGGCTCTATCAGCAGCTAACTGAGACAGATGCTCACAGCCAAGCATTAAAAGAAGGTCAGAACTCCCATGGAATAGTTAGCAGAAGGATCGAAGGAACTGAAGGGGATGGCAACCCCATAGGAAGAACAACAGTGTCAAGTAACCTAGAACTCTGGGAGTTCCCAGAGACTGAACCAGCAACCAAAGAGCATATCGGGGCTGGTCCAAAGCCCCTGGCACATATGTAGCAGAGGGCTGACTTGTCTGGCCTAAGTGGGAGAGGATGCACTTCAATCCTTCCTATAGAGACTTGATGCCCCAGGGTGAGGGGATACAGAGGTCATCCTCTTATAGGCGAAGGGGAGAGGGTAGGAGGGAAGAACTTTTCGAGGGAGGACCAGAGGATGACAACTTTTGGAATGTAAATAAATAAAATAATTAATATAAACAGATCAATAAAAATTTAAAAATTACAAACCCCATCACATCTTCATTATAGCCAAAGCAACCTGTCCATGATGATGGGCACTGTTTCCACCTAATTTTTTGTCCAATAATCACAGCAGTTTAATGAAAACTCTGAACATTTCGGCACATTCACATCATACAGTGTTGGAGACGTTTCCAATGGCATCCTGCTCAGGGACTTGACTTTTACTATGTGCTGCTCTACTAAGGTAGATCCTAGAACCCTGATGAGCTTTCATTTCATGTATTGTAAATATACATTTTAACTTAGACAAATAAATTGAGTGAATTAATTTTTCTTTATGGAGAAAAAAACAGAAGAGCATGTGAGTCTTTTATTCAGGTTTCCACAGAAGCCTCATTTGCTGGCTATGTTGATCTTTACATATATATGATGACTGCATTGGAGAAGTTCCACGGCCAAATAGTTGTTGAGTTTTTGAGAACTCTTTCTTCTACCCAAAACCTTTGAGTAGTTCTACATCAAATAAGACAGTTATAATTAAGTATTTTTGAAGCATCATTACCCAGGCATGTACAAATATCCCAGGTTCAGTGAGGGGAAAAAACCTGTTATTGATTCAGAAGCACAAAGCCAAATGTAATTGCATAATCTGAATGTTCCAAAGGTCGATTCTTTGGTACTAATCAGAGTAATTACTGAGCAAAGCAAACAGTTGACCTCCTACTTCAGTATGGAAAGCCAATGAGTTTCTAACACACCAATAAAACATTTACAAAGACTTTGGAATTATATAATTATCAAGGAATATTTATAAAAATTGTATTTAACCATTAAGAGTTCTTGCTGTCATTTCTTTATGCCCAGAAAACATATTCTTCATAAGAAGATTTTCCAGAGAAGAAAGGCTGAAACTTTTGCCAACAACTACATTCTCTACCCAAAACTCTGTTTCTCTGAAGCTAACCAAACTCAGGTCCTCTGCAAGAACAGGAGATGTTCTTAAGTACTAAGAGATCTCTCCAGCGTTCTCCTCTTTCTCTTTTTCTTTCTTCCTTTATGTTTCTCCTTTTTTCTTTGAAAGAAATACAAGTTTTGTATGTCAAAGAAATGAAAGAAATACATATCAAAAAGTTTGACTAGTTACTTGAAGGTGCCTGCACTGGTCATGGTACCAAGTATCGGGTGTAGGCTTAGGGGATTAACAAAGGACACAGACTCGGGTCAGTCGTTCAAGAAGAATGCCAAAGCTTTACAGAAACTCAATCAATATGTACGCTTTACCCAGGTAGGAAAAGCACCAGGAGGAACAAGGCAGGGGGCCAACAGAAGTGGAGGAAAATCACTGCGAGGACCAAGGCAGGGGGCCAAGGGAAGGTCCCTGCCTGGAACTGCACATCCACTGGGGGAGGTAAAACCTCAGAATGTAATTGCAAAACATCAGCACACGGAAGGTCTCAGCCAGGCCATCTGGCCTTATGGAGCCCAACAGGTCCCCCTTTTTTGTTTTTTATGCGAATAGCATCTGTCTTAGGTCACCTTTCACCCATACCAATTACCTGTCACTGAGAATCCTTGCCAGTCTCAAGGCCCCTGTCTTAGGTAGGTATGGACTGCAAAGGAGTTGCCCATCATCTACTGTTCTTAATAAAGACTGAGCCAAACTTGGGCAGAAGGATTGTCCTGAGCTAGTGACATGAGCACCTGCTTAGTAACTGCCTGGGACTGGATCTGATGTTTGCGAAGGTGACAAAAGAGGAATATTCCCACAGTGGTGGCAGTAGCTGAAATCATTATGGAAGCTACAATGGCTGCAGTGATGCCAAAGTCTTTCTTCTGATGATACAGGGAAACTGGAAATTCCTCTTCATCATCCAAAGGCATGGGAACAACTCCAGGTATTCATACTACAACCACTGCATCTTCATACTCCCAGCAATTAGTCAAACAACAATGTCTGATGGAGCAATTCAAATCTTTTCCTTCATCAGCACCTGTAACATTCCAAACCACAAAGAAAAAGGAAAGGGGGGGGGGCAAACAATACTACTTATCCCCACTGGCATCAGGACTGGTGGATTCTTCACGAAGCTCCAGTAGATCTCTGCTTGAATCAGACTCCATAATGAAAGGGTGTACACAACACTCAGGGACCCAAACAGGGCCCTCTGCATCTTTGGGAAAGATACAAACAGAACCTCTCACCCTGACTAACACAAGGTCAGGACCTTTCCAAGTTCCTTATGATAACTCCTTCCATTTCACAAGCCCTTGGGCCTTCTGTGGACCTTTCCAGTGCCTATCAGCAGCAGACAAACTATTCTTATCTACTAACAAAAAATTTAAAATATAAAGAATAAAGAATAATCTTGCATGTGGGGAGATAAACTCCCCCTTTTTGTTTCTTCAAGATAGTTTTTAATAGTAAGATTTGCTCTTTCTACAATAGCTTGACCTTGTGGATTATAGAGAATTCCAGTTTTATGCGTAATATTATATTCCCCCCAAAACCTTTGAAGTGATCTACTAGTATAAGCTGGTCCATTATCAGTCTTTAATTGATGTGGAATCCCTAAACATGCAAATGCTTGTAGACAATGATTCTTGACATCTTTTATCTTCTCTCCACTATGAGCAGATGCAAAGGTCATGCCAGAAAAGATATCCACAGAGACATGAACAAATTGCAATTTCCCAAATGAGGAAATATGTGTTACATCCATTTGGCAAATATTATTTGGCTTAAGGCCTCGAGGATTCAGTCCCAAATTAGGAGAGGAAATAAATTGAGCACATTGAGGGCATTGAGTAACAATTTGGGTGGCCTGTTCCTTGGTAATATTACAATGCAATCTTAAAGAGTTGGCATTATGATGAAATTTATTATACATGTTTAAAGCTTTATCATAATTAGTGACTGAGTTTAAGGCAATCAATGGTTGTTGAGTATAAAAATCTGCCTTGTGATTGCCCTGTGCTAATGGACCAGGTAACAATGAATGTCCTCGTATATGGCCAACAAAAACTGGATGTATATGATGCCACAAAAGAGCTTTTACTTGCATCAGTCAAGAACAAATAGTAGAAACAGGTGCTACATAGGCTGCAGTTTCTAATGATCCTATAATTTGGGAAACATACATACTATCGGTGTAAATATTGCAAGCTTCATCAGGAAATAAATTCAAAGCTAATTGTATAACCTTCAACTCTGCTAATTGTGCAGAACAATTAGACATTTTCACAACTTCTACTTCATCCTCTGAAACAACTGCAGCTCTTCCATTAGAGGATCCATCAATAAACACTAAACAAGCAGGCTCCAAGGGTTGGGTGGAAACAATTTTTGGAAAAACTACTGGATAAGATTTTAAATATTGACACAATTTATTAGCTGGATAATGATTATCAAA
Organism: Uromys caudimaculatus; assembly: GCA_028551405.1. Lineage (NCBI taxonomy): Eukaryota > Metazoa > Chordata > Mammalia > Rodentia > Muridae > Uromys > Uromys caudimaculatus. Next base: position 68,188,324 of record CM052702.1, on the reverse strand, counting down.
TTGACTACTGGTGGTACATATAATTAAAGCCCAATCAACATCATTTTGAGATAAAATTTGAATCTGTTCCCTATTATAAGGTGTAATAATCACATCGGGTTCTTTACCAAATGTTTGCAAACTTACTTTATGAGCCTTAAACAATAAGGAAACCACTGCTTGTGAATAAGATAATACAATTTTAGAAGGTGAAGCCTGTAAATGCACCCACAGTATAGGTCCTTTTTGCCAAAAAGCACCTGTAGGAGAATGTGCAGAGGCAAAAACCAAAAACAATAGATTTTTAGAATAATCTATATAATTTAAATGAGCTTGTTCAAGGGCATCCTGTATTAACTCTAAGCATCCTCTAGCCTCTTCAGTTAATTTTCAAGGAGAATTGGGTGAAGCATTTCCTTTCAAAATATCAAAAAGAGGCTTTAATTGCCCTGTACTTAATTTTAACGATGGTCATAACCAATTTATATCTCCCAATAATTTTTGGTAATCATTTAAGGTTTTTAAAGTATCTATTCTAATCTGTAATTTTTGTGGGTGAATGCCCTTCTGTAACAATTCATGTCCTAAGTAATGATATGGAAATTCCTTCTGAACTTTCTCAGGGGCAATAATCAACCCAGCCCATCCCAGATCACTTTGAAAATCTGCTTAAACCATAAGAAGTTCTTTTTCCTCGGCTGCTGCAAGAAGTATATCATACATGTAGTGAATTATATACATTTGAGGATATCACTTTCTCAAAGGACTTTAAGCAACAGCCACATATTCTTGGCACATGGTAGGACTATTGGCCATTCCCTGAGGCAGCACCACCCAATGATAATGGTGGGAAGTTTCTCTAAAATTTATAGAAGAAAGCTAAAAGCGTTCACAATCTTTAGGATGCAAAGGAATGGTAAAAAAGCAATCCCTTAAATTTTTACTAACAAGTGCCAATTCCTTGGAATGGTGACTGGGGATGGAAATCCAGGTTGAGTGGCTCCCATGTGCATCATGGCTTATTAATTTATCTTAAATCTTGGAATAGTTTCCTATTTCCCTGGTTTCTTTTTAATAACAAAGATAGGAGTATTCCAGGGAGACGTTGATGAAACAGTATGTCCAGCCTGAAGTTGTTCTTGTATCAATTGATGAGTTGCCTCCAGTTTTTCTTTAGAGAGAGGCCACTGTTCAATCTGCATGGGCTTATCGGTTTTTCATGTGATCAGTAAAGGTTTTATAGCAGGAGGCATGACAGTGGCCCTTAAGATAAATTTCTTAGTCTTGTTTATCCCTGGGATGTTGAGTTATCTGCGCTTCATCACTCATGCTATGTGGTGTACCTTGTAAATATTTTCCTAAACCTCACCCAGGGACATAGCCCAGTCTTTTCATCATCCCTTCAACTGGTTGGGTGGTAAGGACAGCCCCCATGTCAAAAAACACATCTCGATCCCATAGATTAATGGGCAATTGATCTAAGACAAAGGTTGAAACCAGCCTTCATGTCCTTCCTCATCTTTCCATTTCAAGACTTTACTACTTTTGAAAGGGGCAGTAGCTGTCCCCACTCCCTGTAAGACAGAATGAGATACATCTAAAGGCCAATTCTTGGGCCAAAAGGTTTTAGCGATTACAGTGGTGTCAGCTCCAGGATCCAACAACCCTTGCTAGGTTGATAGGTTTTCCATCTACCCATAAGGTAAGTGTGGGACGTTTATCCAAAGATGACACCCAAAAGGCTCCTGGTCCTGTGGACCTGAAACCTTGAGCTCCCCTTGTGGGTTTAAGTACAGCATTTTTGGTGTGGAATTGAGGGAAGAGAATCAGTTGAGCAATTCTATTTCCTTGTGGAATAACCACAATTCCTCTTTCTATTGAGACCATGATCTTAATTTCCCCTGTATAATCAGCATCAATCACCCCTGGTAAAACTATAATTCCCTTCATTAAGGTGCTGCTATATCCTAAAAGGAGTCTCATACTTCCAGGATGTAGGGGCCCATAAACTCCAGTGCCTAAAGCTTGGCGGCCCATTTGAGGTGTTAACACTACTCTGGTGGAGGAGCAGAGGTCCAGTCCTGTGCTTCCTCGGGTACCTCTGACAAGGTCTTGGACATAAAAGGGTTGCTTTGTGGAATGAATTGAATTGGTGTGGGAGTTACTGTAGGGGTATTCATGGCTCCATACACTCTGGCTTGGGGTCCCCGGAGCGGGCCCTTCTTCCTGTTTCCCAAAGAGTAAAGGGGACAGCCTTCTACATCTTGCTTAGACCGGCACTAATTGCTCCAATGATGTCCCTTATGGAACCAAGAGCACAATCCAGGACCAGAAGAGCCTCAGTTCTTGAGGCATTCCCTTTTGAAATGTCCGGTCTGACCACACCCAAAGCAAGTCTTACTCCCTCCTGACCTCCTTTGCATAGCTGTAGCCATAACTTGTCCCATCACATAATTGCCATCAATTTCTTTAAAAATTTTAATATAATCATTTAAACTCTTAGACCTATGAGTTCTTATGGCTTCTTTACAGTATTTATTAGCATTTTCAAAGGCCAATTGTTTTACTATTGGCATTGCAGTTTCAGGATCCCCAAACAACTTTCCTGACAGCTGTAGCAATCTATCCACAAATTCCTAGAAAGGTTCAGAGGGTCCCTGAATTACCTTAGACAATTGATCACCGGCTGCTTTATTAGGTAATGCTTTCCAGGCTTGGACAGCTGCAGTGGCAATTTGAGCATAAACAGCTGGGTCATATTGAATTTGATTATGTAAAGCAGCATATTGTCCTGTTCCTGTAAGCATTTCCACATTTCTTTGAGGCTGGCCTGCTTGTGCATTAAGGCGAGCCAAGATAATACAGTGTTCTTGATACTCTCCTCTCCAATGTAAATAATCTCCTCCGCTTAACACTGCCCTACACAGTTGTTGCCAATCTCCAGGTGTTAAATTGGAGGTGCTATAAGACTCAAAAATAGCCATAGTAAAAGGGGCCAGGGCTCCATAGGTGGAGACAGCCTCCTTAAGGCTTTTCAATTCCTTAAAACTCAGGGGCACATGTTGCCGAAGCATTTGCTCCGAATTATTAGGGTGAGGAACCTCCATCACTGGATAAGCCTGATCATGTCCCTGTTTTGAAAATATTGCCCCTCACTTTGAAGTTTGCTCTTCACAAAATCACAAAAAATCAATCACAAAAGCGATAATCATCATAAGCTGGAGGAGCCCTGGGCTAATTTTTATTGTCATATAAAGGATTTTTTACTTGGTGGATGTTTATCAGAATTCTTATCACCCTTACATTTCTTCAGTTTTAATTTCAGAGCAGTTATTTCCTTTTCTAATGTCTCCTCCTTGTCCTCTGACGAAGAGTCACTCTCAGTCCCTGAGTCTTTTAGAGATCTCTTAGAAGCATTGTCCTGAACTGTGCCAAAGGTTTTTTCAGTCTCAGCCATTTGCTCTTTAATTTTAGCATCATCATTTAAAAGGGCATCCTTAACAAGCCTCCAGAGGGAAAAGGTAGCCACGGGGATGCTTTCCGGGCCCTCTTTCTGTAGTGTCTTTTGCAGGTCTGTCTTAACTTGTTCCCAATCCGGGATATTTAGCCCACCACTAACTATAGACCAGGGGCTGGTTTTCTCTAAAGTTTTAATAAATTCTTTGGCTGTTTTAACCTTAATGCCAGTACCCTGCTGTTTAAACAGCTCTACCAGTTGATCAACTACTTGTAAGGTGGAATTGGTAGTCCCCATGGCGTGTCCAAGTATTTATGGGGTAGCACTTACTTTCGTTCCATTCTCGTTCCAATTCCCCAATGCATTCCTTCTTCTTCGGCCGGCTCCTAGGAACGATCCAGTCAAGGTCTCCTCTCTTTCCCGATCTCAGTGGAACCTCCACATGATGGTGCCCATGCTTTCACAGTACCAAGTATTGGGCATAGGCCTGGCAAGGAGAATGCCAAAGCTTTACTGAAATCAATATACATGCTTTACCCAGGAAGGAAAAGCACCAGGAGGAACAAGGCAGGGAGCCAACAGAAGTGGAGGAAAATCACTGGGTGGGAACAAGGCAGGGGACCAACAGAAGGTCTCAGAACTGCATGCCCACTGGGGGAGGTAAAACCGCAGAATGTAATTGCAAAACATCAGCACATGGAAGGTCTCAGCCAGGCCGTACGGCCTTATGAGGACCAACAGTTACTCTTCCCGAACACTAAAATCAATGTTTTTGAAATGATGGATTTAACCTGTTCTGAAAACAGCTTTATTGACAACTTTCTGAAAGAATTGTATCTTATCATCTGATTTTAATGGTGATTTGCATATTTATATCCCCAACTTCTAAGGAATGTGCAAAATAAATGAGTTCTTTCTGCTAACTCCCTTTTAGCACCTAGTACCACAGTTTAGTAATTCTTGCACTGTGATATATGAAAACTTAATTTTCTACCAGCATATTTCTGGACATAGGAAAGAAAAAGCTCTTCTCTTCCCAGGTAATATCAAACAGCTTGATTTTTTTTTCTTTTTTATATAGAGCTTCTATGTGAGATTGTTATAGGATAAAATGATCTCTAACCAAAAGCATTACAAAAGACACAAAGCAAACCTATTTTTATGCAAAAGAAAAACTTAAAAGTCAAAGTAAACACACCACCAAAAGCTTAAGATTTCCTAACTAAGGAAATACATATTTGAAGAAAATATGTAAATATCTTCAATTATTGTTTTGTGTTTTACCTCTAGAACTGTTAGCCACAGGCTGGAGGAATCATAAGTGTTGCCACTATGTAATCATTTACATATGATTGCCATGCAAGCTAACCTTGCTGATGAAAAGCCCAAACGTTGTTTTGAAAATAAACTCAACCAGTAGTTTCTGCTATTACATTTTATTTTCTACCCTCTAAAGAGAGACCTTACCTTAGCTAATGGCTAATATAACAGCAGAGGACTGAGACTAGAGAAGGAAGAAGATACTGGATTCTTAACAAAAAAAAAAATCACTGGGTTCAATTCCAATAATGTGAGAAATTGCAGAAGGCAACTTTTAATATAAAGTCAATAGGTTGTTTTGGAAGAGTCACTTTGTGATTGGATTTAGAATCTAGACAGCGCTAATGGAAAGATGCCCAAGGCTGGTGACTTCATTCAATTAGGATGCTCATTCCACAATGTGCACCTTACCATGCACATTGACAGTGGGCAGTGTAAACTGCACTGAAAGTCCTTAAAGTGGTACAAGTACAATGAGAAAAAAATGCTGTCGGCCATGCATATATTGTGTTTGGAAAGTCTTATATTACTACCTTAAACTTTCTTTCTGGGCTGAAAACCATACAAGAAATAAGTACCCTTATTAAATGAAGTGACCAGCCTTGTCAGCATCCTTCACTTGGTGTTGTCTAGATTCCAAAGCACCCACCAAGAGACTCTCTTTTCCAAGACAACCAATTCCATTATATTGATGGTTGCCTTCCTCAGTTCTACAGGCCTTGAATCTCACTACAGTAAGCTTGTGAGTCTCCTGAGAGTCTTCACTGCTTCCAATCCCAGATGGAAAGTATATAGTTTCCAGCAAAATATCTGCTATCCAGAAATTGGCACTGATGGCAAATCTTGATGTACTTTTCACTGTTTTTGGTTTGTTTGTTTTGTGTTATTTTGTTTTGTTTTTGCTGGTTTTGGCTAAGTTCTTGGAGCTGTTCCCTCTAGAGAAACCTAGGACATTTTCCCCCAAGATCCTTTCCTTTTTCTTTGCCTATGATAATAAAATAACACAAATATATTCACTTATTTCCTCTGGGTATTTTTCTCTATTTTGTCTTTTTCCATCTAAAACAAATAAACAAAAAGCCTGTTGTTATTTCATAAACTGCCATTTCAGGTTCTAGCATTTCAGGTTCTCTTACAAGCTTTACTTTTTCTTTTTAGTTTTTATAGAATCTGCAATGTGTATTATAAAAAACAGTAAAACTTCTTTCATGTGTACATCCTAAACATAAAAAATCATCATCTTAAAGCCAATTTGGCAAACAATTCATCTACCACCAAGCTGATTACGTGAACACAATTATGTTCACCTTCATTCTGCACTTTTATCCAAACTCGCCAACTACACAGCTAATGTCTACTGAGTAAAGGGTGTGACAATGTTCTCAGCCTTTTGTTTTTATCATGTAGTCCTCCCATTTGCCCTGTTTAACCATCTAACTGCCTACATATTATTTGATGAATGAACATACTATAATTTTACCAACAATTTCTGTAGTCTCAATCAGATGGACAGCAAAAGATTATTCTTTCCTTTATTTGAATTTTAATTTAATGTAAATTCTCAAATGTAAATTTTATGAAGACAAATGGCAGAAACATTTTGTTCTTAATAGAATCTAATTAAAATATAAAATAATGGTTGCAAATTCAACTGACACTAAGAACTTGAGGGTTCTTAGTTCCACTAAGAACTAATTTTACCATAATGAAGTAAATATGCATTATAATTTGATCACATTTACATAAGGAGAGTGTTCCATGGGCATGTTACTATATTCACTAATAGTTTCAAAACATGATGAATTTGTATTAATAGCTATTTATTCAAACCTCCATATATGTATATAATATTTTTTATCATATTCTTTTTCTTAAGTTTCCCCATCCTTCCTTTCTAGGCCATTCCCGAATATTGCTGCCCTTTATTTCTAAAGACTGTTTACTTCCACATTTATTTCATGTGTGATGTGTGATTGTGTCTGTGTGTTTGTAATGATAACATTTTTCTGTCTATATGTAACAAAGCACCTATTCGTCATTTTGCAATGTGATTCCTATGACTACCTACAATTGCCTACATTTTCCCATAAAATACATGATTGATTTTCATTTTGTTCTTCATTAGGGCTGAATGAAATGTCCCATTGTGTATGCAGGCCACATTTATTTCTCCATTCCTGTGTTGTATACCTAGGTCTATTCTATCATTAGCTACTGTGCATAGTGCTGTGATCAACACCGATCCCATGATGTATTGACTTGGAGATCTTCGGGCAATACCCACAAGTAATATATTTGAGTCATTCAGATGATTAGTTACTAATATATATATATATATATATATATATATATATATATATATATATATATATAATTGGATATTCTCTTTATTTATATTTCAAATTTTATCTCCTTTCCCGGTTTTCCCCCCTCCCAGAAACCCCCTATTCCATCACCCTCTCCCTGCTCACATGAGGGTGTTCCACCACCCACCCACCCACTCCTGCCTCCCTGCCCTTGATTACCTGACACTGGGGCATCTATTGAGCCTTCATAGTACCAAGGACCTGGCCTCCCATTGATGCCTGACAAGGCCATCCTCTGCTATATGTGCAGCTGGAGCCATGTGTACACCTTGGTTGGTGGCTTAGTCCCTGGGAGCTCTGGGGGGTCTGGGGGTTTGATATTATTGTTCTTCCTATGGGGTTGCAAACCCCTTCAGCTCCTTCAGTCTTTTCTTTAACTCCCCCATTGGGGACCCTGTGCTCAGTCCAATGGTTGGCTGCAAGCATCTGCCTCTTTATTTATAAGGCTCTGGTAGGGCCTCTCAGGAGACAGCTATATCAGGCTCCTTTCAGCAAGCATTTCTTGGCATCCACAATAGTGTCTGTTTTGGTGACTGTATATGGAATGAATCCCCAGGTGGGACAGTCTCTAGATGGCCTTTCCTTCAATCCTGCTCTAAACGCTGTCTCCATATTTGTTCCTATGTGTATTTTGCCTCCCTTTCTAAGAAGAACCAAAGCACCCACACTTTGGTCTTCCATCTTATTGAGCTTCATGTTGTCTGTGAACTGCATCTTGGGTATTCTTAGATTTTGGGATAAGTGGGTACACTTATGAGTGAGTGTATACCATGTGTATTCTTTTGCAATTGGGTTACCTCACTCAGGATGATATTTTCAAGTTCCATCCAGAGAACTCCTAAAGCTGATAAACAACTTCAACAAAGTGACTGGATATAAAATTAACTCAAATAAATCAGTAGCCTTCCTCTACTCAAAGGATAAACAGGCTGAGAAAGAGATTAGGGTTGTTTCCTTCACAATAGTCACAAATAATATTACATACTTTGGTGTGACTCTAACCAAGCAAGTGAAAGATCTGTATGACAAGAACTTCAAGTCTCTGAAGAAAGAAATCAAAGATCTCAGAAGATGAAAAGATCTCCCATGTTAATGAACTGGCGGGATTAATATAGTAAAGATGACCACCTTGCCGAAAGTGAAAGCAATCTACAGATTCAATTCAATCCCCATCAAAATTCCAAATAAATTCTTCAGAGAGTTAGAAAGAGCAATTTGCAAATTCATTTGGAATAACAAAAAAAACAGGATAGTGAAAACTATTCTCAACACTAAAAGAACTTCTGGGGGAGTCACTATCCCTGATATCAAGCTGTATTACAGATAAATAATGATAAAAACTGTATCGGATTGGTAAAGAGACAGGCAGAAAGATAAATGGAATAGAATTGAAGACCCAGAAATGAACCCACACACCTATGGTCACTTGATCTTTGATAAAGGAGCTAAGACTCTCCAATGGAAAAAAGATAACATTTTTAACAAATGGTGCTGGTTCAACTGGTGGTTAGCATGTAGAAAAATGCAAATCGACCATTTCTTATCTCCTTGTACAAAGCTCAAGTCCAAGTGGATCAAGGACCTCCACATAAAACCAGATACACAGAATAGCCTCAAACAGATGGACACAGGGGAGATTTTCCTGAACAGAAGACCAATGGCTTAGGCTCTAAGATCAAGAATCAACAAATGGGACCTCATAAAATTGCCAAGCTTCTGTAAGGCAAAGGACACTGTCAATAGGATAAAATGGCAACCAACAGATTGAGAAAAGATCTTTACCAATCCTATATCCAATAGAGGGCTAATATCCAATATATACAAAGAACTCAAGAAGTTAGACTCCAGAGAATCAAATAACTCTATTAAAAAATGGGGTACAGAGCTAAACAAAGAATTTTGAACTGATGAATAGTGAATGGCTGAGAAGCACCTAAAGAAATGGTCAACATCCTTAGTCATCAGGGAAATGCAAATCAAAACAACCCTAAGATTCCACCTCACAGCAGTTAGATTGGCTAAGATCAAAAAATCAGGTGACAGTAGATGCTGGCTAAGATGTGCAGAAAAAGGAGCATTCCTCCATTGTTGGTGGGATCGTAAGCTGGTACAACCCCTCTGGAAATCAATCTGGCATTTCATCAGAAAATTGGACATAGTATTACCTGAGGACCCAACTATACCCCTCCTGGGCATATACCCAAAAGATTCTCCAACATATAACAAGGACACGTGCTCCACTATGTTCATAACAGCCTTATTTATAATAGCCAGAAGCTGGAAAGAACCCAGATGTCCTTCAACAAAGGAATAGATACAGAAAATGTGGTACATTTATACAGTGATATACTACTCAGCTAATAAAAATGATAAATTCATGAAATTCTTAGGCAAATAGATGGAACTAGAAAATTACTACTATTTTTAAAGGCAGAATAATTTATTTTCATAGTGACTAGACTAGCTTACAATTCCACCAGTGGTGTATAAAGATTCTCTTTTGTCCACATCCTCAATAGCATTTATGATTATTTATATTCTTACTATCATTCTGACTGGGCTAAGTAAGAATCACAAAGTAATTTTTGTTTGTATTTCTCTGGTGTCTATTGATATATATATATGGAGGAGGTTATACATAGGTCAGAGTGCACATGTAGAGGTCAGAAAAAAAATTATGGAGGCCTTTTTTGTTCTCTTCTTCTTCCATGTTGGTCCTAAGGACTGAACTCAATTTATTCATTAGCTGTGGCAACAACTGCTTTTACTGGCTGAATTCTTATTTTTTTTTTTTTTTACCAGCCCTGTTTTCCATTAGTTCATTTTTTGTAACTTTTATTTATTTAATTGATGTATTTATTGATTGGGATTTTTACTTCTTATTTACTTTTTAGAGTTCTTTATATACTCTGGATGCTAATTTACTGCTAGCTATATAGCTGGCAAAGAATTCCATTTTGTAGGTTGTCACTTTACTCAACTGTTTCTTTTGTAGTACAGAAGCATTCCCATTTGTGACATCTTTTCCTGACACTAACCTCCTATGAGAAAGTCTTTGCATTTACTATTATCTTGAAGACTTCCCCCTACTTTTTCCTCTAGTAGCATAAGACTTTTGGATCCTATATTAAACACTTTTATAAATTTGTTATTGATTATTGTGCTGGTTGAGACACCCAGATCAAGTTTGACTCTAGATACTTATTATTTTCCTGGAATCATTTGTTGAAGAATCCATCTTTTCTTCATTGTGGATTTTAGAATCTTTGCAAAAAAAAAAAAAAATCATGGAACTTAAATTGTACAGGTCCATGTGTGAGTTTTCTACTCCGTTCCATTTATCTGCATGTCTGGTTTTGTTACTATGATTTTGCAGTATACCTTGAAGCTGAGTATGATAATAGTTCTAGAAGTACTAGTTTTTCAACGAATTGCCTTGGCTATCCTGAAATTTTGTGCTTTTTTATGAAATTTTGAGTTCCACTTTCTTTTAATATTGGTATCCTATTGAATCTATAGATTGCTTTTGGTAGAATGACCATTTTCACAAGATTAATACTTCTAAACCATGAAGACAGGAAGGTCTATACATCTTCTAGTGTCTTCCTCAATTTTCACTGAGTATTTTCAAAATGTGATTTACTTGATTATAATTTTTCAAGATATATTTTACTACATTAATTTATTTTGTATGTGGTGTGCGTGCGTGTGTGTGTGTGTGTGTGTGTGTGTAGAGAGGGGGAGGGGGTGGTTCTGATGCTAAGCTATTGTTCCCCAATTATTTCTTGATTTGTTGGTAAAAAAAGCCAGGGGCTAATTACTGGGTGGAAGGTACAGGCAGGATTTCCAGGTTCCAGGAGGAAAAAGGCAAGTGCAAGGAAGGAGAGGAGTTTCTGCCATGCTTTGGAGAGAGACAAATACAGCAACCATGTGAGGTCTCAGGATGGCCAAGGATGTCTGACAGGGTTTAGGTAGGATTAGCCACTAAATTTAAGGCAGGTGGAGAGACGGAGATAATAAATTGGTAAGGGCACGCTTTTCCAGGAGGGAGATATCTGCACCCAGCAATTTTGCCAAGAAGGAAAGTTGTAAAGGAACAAACTGTGTGCGTGTGTGTGTGTGTGTGTGTGTGTGTGTGTGTGTGTGTGTGTCTGTGTCTGTGTCTGTGTGTGTGTCTGTGTCTGTGTCTGTGTGTCTGTGTGTTTTGTCTGAGGATTAAAGGGAAGCTGGGTGGGACCTGATAGCTTGGCTGGTCCCAGAGCTAATGGCGGTAGCATAAAACTACACACAACAGATGACAAGTAACATGACAGGTGAAAATCCAGTATTAATTTAGGAATTCTCAGATCGATCACACACAGAGTGATACAGGTCAAGGAAGAGGGGAAAACTGATTTCTCAGAGTGTGTCACATGGTGGCTCCAGCAAGGGAAACTTAAACAAAGGAACACAGGAGAGGCTCAACTCACAGGCTCTGGGATTCACCTGCTGTGAAAAGAGAGAATATTTACTGGAGGAAGGCAGAGAGAGGGTACTGGCCTCCAACAAGCAGATGAAGGATAGAGGTAAATGAAATTTGTTTTTAAGGATAGAAAGGAGATTGAATGAAAAAATGCTTTAGGGAAAATTTAATAAGGTCTTACCAGGATAATACTCAAATTCTTTGAACGTGGGCACCACAGGAATTCTGGGATCAATATTCCTGGCATGACAGATTAGAAGCCTAAAATAGGCTCATACGGTAAGCAGGGATGGGGGTTGAGGGGTAGGATGCCTAGCCTATCTCAGACAGAAGGAATTTAGGCCTTGAGAATTATATAAAGAGACAGCCTGGAAATAGGTTCATACAGTAAGTACAAAGAGATATTGAATACGTATTTGAGGCCTTGATCTCGTGGAAGATTTGGACAGGGGACAGTAAGAGCACTGTCTCAACAGATAGCATTTGTTTAGATTGCTTTATTTCCTTTGAATTGTTTTAATTATTCAAAGTGGGTGTGACTTTGAGTTTTATGGTTATATTATTATTCCTCTGGGAGAGAGGTCAAGCTAAAAGTTTAATGACTTCCAGTTTCTGGACCAAGGACATGCTATTTTGGGAGAAAGGTTCTGCATTTGTTTTGACAGGAAAGGAGAATATGCTCTGAACCAGTTCCAGAGTGATATGGATCAGATATGACAGGGGGATAACCCCCTGAAGAACTTGAAAATTTCAAGAGAATTGGACAGCTCTCTTTTACATGCTCAAACAAGGAGCAGAATGTCATCCCTAAATAATCATGTACTCTGCACAATCAGTACAGACATCTTAATAGTATTAGAGTCTGTTGTGAGATTTATATATTACAGAATGTACAGCTTTGGCGAGATTCATCCTCAGAGATGCTGAAATGACCTGCTTGCACTCCCTCTGTCATGGATTTCAGGTCATCTTGCCTCATTCAACCTTTCAAATGGATCCAGTCAGTGCTTCAGTCAAGTCCTGTGCCTTCTAAGCATACAGAGATGGATAACAGATGCTAAAGCTAGCTTTCTTAAAGTCTAACCAAATTTTCTAATATTCCTAGATCTTCCCTTTAAATAATTTTTCTTCACCCCTGTTCAGCTAGAAGAAGTTATGGAGAGTTTTCAGCCCAATTCCCTGGGTTTTGGGTTTGGTAATAGTTATTTTAAAAATTATAGACAAGTTGTCATTTTAAGGGATAATTTGGAGATGGTCATAATTTTGAACAAGGAGATAATAGGTGGAATTGATTTGGTAGCCTTAATCTTAATTGGTAGAAATCTTTATAATTGATGCAAAGTTGAAGTTATAATTTTTTACATTAGTACAGAATCTATTTTGATACAAATTTAAGGTTTTCATTGGCATGAATTTCTCATATTAATACAAAAATTGGGGTTAATATTGCTACTCTTAGATAGGCATTGTACCTATGCAACTCATTTAAGAATACAAACCTTAGACCCTCTCCTTCTATAACTGCTATTACAAACTGTTTTTAGATGATTGAGCAATGTGAGTTAAGGGCCAGATAGCAAACTCATGTTTATGTTAGAATCTGATTTAATTATAAACGATTATATTTGAAATATTTCAATTAGAAATATCTTAGTCAGTGTTTAACAGTTCATATATATATATATATATATATATATATATATATATATATTCTTCACAAACATCAGAAATCTTCAGAATGTGGCATTTAATGCTATTTAATCATTTGATGTTAAGACATATCTGCTCCTGACAGCACACTGTTCTTGGTTCAAAGAAGATATTGAGCATCTTCAACTCCAGGCAAGGTTGCTTATCATGGCAAGGTAGCTACTGGGCAGAAATTGCTTATTTCATCTTCAGACAAATACTTTCCAGGAGAAGAATACATTATGCAGAATGGTTGACTGTTGGCTTTGCCATGACAGGATGAGCAGTCCTTAATGATTCTACTTTGCAATGTCTGTCAGATGATCCTGAGCCAGAAAGCCAAAGGCTGATGCTCCAAAATTTTGAGGAATTAAGAGGTTGTCCCGGTAGTTAGCTGTCTCTACAGTTGTTTGAGAAGATATGTTTGGTGCTTCCTATATACCCAGGTAATGTTTAAGTTGTTCTCAGATTTCTGATGGGTTTGAAGACTAGTTTTAGTTTCATAATCAAACTCAAGCTGTTAAACACACACATACACACACACACATGCACAGAGAGAGAGAGAGAGAGAGAGAGAGAGAGAGAGAGAGAGAGAGAGAGAGAGAGAGATTATAGTTATAGTATGTATGACATGGTTTTCAGGTGGCATTGAAGACTAATATCTAAACATAATCTAGGGACAGAATGATAACTCTTTCAGTTAGGAATGATAATAGAGTACTATATCTAATTGACAAATATGATGGACAGGATGTCATTTGTATATCATACTGTATAATTTACATGATTGTTATGGTTTTGTTCAATTTATGTCTGGAGAAGAGGTTTTTTTATTGGACAAAAAATGTGAGATGAAGGGGGCAGTTCTGGTGCTAAGTTCTTGTTCCCCAATTGGTCTTGATTTGTCAGCAAAGAAAATTGGGGGCCAATTGCTGGGTAAAAGGTATAGGCAGGACTTCTGGGTCCCAAGAAAAAAAAGGAAGATACAAGAAAGGGAGAAGTTTCTGCCATGCATTGGTGGGAGAAGAACACAGCAACCATGTGAGGTCTCAGGGGAAGCTGGGGCCTGTGGCCACTATTACATGCAGGTGGACAAGGATGTTTGACAGGGGTTAGGTGGGACTATGTTTAGGGCAGATGGAGAGATGGAGATAATAAATTGGTAAGGGCACACTTATCCAGGAGGGAGATATCTGCACCCAGCAATTGAGCCAAAGAAGGCAAGTTGTAAAGGAGCAAACTCTCTCTCTCCTCTGTCTGTCCTCTCTCTCTCTTTCTCTGGGAAGCTGGGTGGGACCTGACAGCTTGGCTGGTTCAGGAGCTAAAGGCTGTAGCATAAAACTACACACAACAAACAGCAGTTGACATGAAGGTGAAAATTAACTATTAATTTAGGAATTCTTGGATTGATCATGCACAGGTCTAGGAAGAGGGGGAAATTGTTTTCTTATCAAGAAGAGTGTGTCACGTGGTAGAGCAAAAGGGAAGCCGGGTGGGAGCTGGTAACATGGCCAATCCTGGAGCAAAAAGCTGTAGAATAAAACTACATGCAACGTATGTGTATGTGCTTGTGTGCACTCACACACATACACAGACCAGAACATTGTGTGAATTTGAAGAAACTTGCAGAACTCAGTTCTCTTCTTTCACCATGCTGAGTTCAGGGATTGAACTCAGATCATTGCTTGGAGACAAGCACCTAATCTGCTAAGCCATCTCCTTGCCTTCCACATCCCCACAAGTATATATTTTAAACAGTGTGAACATAATTGTTTCCGTGATTTATTTCTCAGTCTTTGTCATGATTTTTTGTACACTGGGTATCATAGTTAATAGGAATGGAGAGAGTAGATTTCCTTGTCTTGCTTCTGAATGTAGTGGAAATTCTTTAAGGATTTTCTCCACTTATCATGATGATATATCTAGGTTTGTCATGTGTATTCTTTATTAAGTTGATTTAGTTCCTTCAATTCCTACAGTTCAAGACATTTATCATGAAGAAGTGTTATATTTTTTCAAAGGCCTTTGCTGCATCTCTTGATACAATCATATAATTACTATCCTTTTGTTCACTTATGTAATATATTGCATTACTTGCAAATATTTAAGCATCCTTATATCTCTGGAATGAATCTAACTTTATAATATTAAATAATATTATATTTTTTAAAAGTATATATTGAATATTTTGATCACATTCTTTCCCTTTTCCCAACTCCTCAAAGATATTACCCATTAATTATCTACCAAATTTTATGTTCTTTCTCTGTCAAATACAGAAACAAAATGCACCAAACAAAAACACTAAACAGCACCCAAATATCATGGAGTGCTCCTAAGCACACAACCTACCATGAAGTGTGGCTGGTATACCTATATATCACTCCACTGAAGATAAATAATTTTCCATCTCCCAACAGGTTATCAATTGTAAATAGCTTCTTGGTTAGGGGTGGGAGTTTGTTTCTAGTACCCTTTTTCATGCTGGGATTTTCTCTGTCTTGCACTTGTGAAGGTGTTATGCCGTCATGGACTCTGTTGAGTTCATATGTGTAACAGCCTTTTTGAGTCTGGAAAGTGCTGTTTCCTAGAAGCCATCCATTATCTCTGACCCTAATAATCTTTCTACCTCTTCTTCTGCATAGATTCCTAAACCTAGAGAGAAGTGGTTTCACAAAAATATCTCCCTTAGGACTGAGTGTTCCAAGGTCTTTTGCATTCTGCACGTTGTCTACTTCAAAAAGCGAGTTCTCTAATGAGGATTGAATAATGCTCTAATCTATGGCTAGAGAATATTCAAATACGTGTTTTATTCCTATATTCATTTTTCAAAATAATAGTAGTAGGTTTTCTGTTAGGGCCCATGACCTATATAGTTTCAGGTTGTTTACTTCACTAACAGTGTCAAATGTAAGTTCCGTGTCAGGAATTCTGCCTTAAATTAAATGTAAAAAGAAAAAGGTTGTTGGTTAGTGCCTTAGTTAGGGTTTTACCACTGTAACCAGACAGCATGATCAAGGCAACTCTTATGAGGACAATATTTAATTGGGGCTGGCTTATAGCTTCAGAGGTTCAGTCCATTATCATCAAAGCAGGAATATAGCAGCATCCAGGCAGGCATGGTACAGGAGGAGTTGAGAATTCTACATCTTCATCTGAAGGAAGCTAGGTGAAGACTGGCTCCCACATGGTTAAGAACAGGGTCTCATTGTCCATCTCCACAGTGATACACTTCCTTCAATAAGGCCATACCTACTCCAATAATATCACAACTCCAAATAGTCCCATTCCCTCTGCTAAGCATATTCAAATCACCTCATTCCACTCCCTGGCCACCACAGGCTTATTCAAACACATGAGTCTACAGGGGTTATACCTAGGTATAGCATGCTAAAAAACACATTTAGCCCAACTCCCAAAGTCCCCATAATCTATAGCAGTCTCAACAATGTTAAAAGTCCAAAGTTCAAAGTCTCTTCTAAGATTCATCCAAACATTTAACTCTAATCCCCAAAGAAAGATAAGAAACCAGCTACGCAAACTCCAAACTCTCTATCGCCATGTCTGATGTCAAAGCAGTCTTCAGATATATGTGTGTGTGTGTGTGTGTGTGTGTGTGTGTGTGTGTGTGTGTGTGTGTGATGTGTGCTATATGTGAGCCAAAGTAGATAGATAGATTAGATAGATAAATAAAAATAAAATGACTAATAGAAAATGTTAGTGAAGTTATTGGAAGAAATGGAACTGTCACAGATTGTGGTGAATCTCCCAGTTCTGGACCATGAGTTGGCAATAACTTCAAAGCTGAGAATTCTCGTACTTGCGTGCACATGATGCTGTCCAATAGAAACATAGAATATTTGCTCACCAAAGAGTTCAGAACAGCATGGTCTACAAAAGCTCTAATAGAAACTGATAGTAAAACATAGAAAAGGGATATATTCACAAACTAAAACCAAGAAATTAATAATCGACACTCTTCCTAAAATTACCAACTGTGGTAGTAAATAAGGTGCCAGCTTATTTACTCATCTGCAGCAACCTCAGCTCCAAGAATCTTTTAGGTACCACAACTCAGATAAAATCAGGTCTTTGTATTTGTCTAGAAAAAGAATTTCATGGGGATCCAGGGGGAAATAAAGTTGGTTTATTAAAAGACAGCTATAACTTTTATTATCAGTTTAATAATTTAGTTTATTGTTTAAAAATCCCATACATGTGCATGATGTATTTTGATCAAGTCCTTCCCCCATACTCCCCCTTCCAATCTCTCCCCAATCTCCTCTACCATTTTTCCATTTGTAATGTAATTTTTTCAGCACAAAGGTTAAGAGGGAAAGGTGTGTAGGTAGAAATGGAAACACACATTAGAACATAACCAACAGAATACAAGAGATAGAAGAGAGAATCTCAGGAGCAGAAGATACCATTGACAACATCGACACAACTGTAAAAGAACATACAAAATGCAAAATGCTCCTAAGCCAAAAACATCCATGAAATTCAGGACACAATGAGAAGACAGAACCTAAGGATAATAGGTATAGAAGAGAATGAAGATTCTCAACTTAAAGGACCAGTAAATATCTTCAACAAAATCATAGAAGAAAACGTCCCTAACTTAAAGAAAGAGATGAACATAAATATACAAGAAGCTTACAGAACCCCAAATAGATTGGACCAGAAAAGCAATTCGTCCCATCATATTATAGTGAAAACATCAAATACACAAAACAAGGAAAGAATATTAAAAGCAGTAAGGGAAAAAGGTCAAGTAACACATAAAGGCAGACCTATCAGAATTACACCTGACTTCTCACCAGAGACTATGAAAGCTAGGAGATAATGGGCAGATCTCATACAGACCCTAAGAGAACACAACTACCAGCCCAGGCTGCTATACCCAGCAAAGCTCTCGATTAACATAGACGGTGAAACCAAAATATTCTATGACAAGACCAAATTTATACAATACGCTTCCACAAACCTTGCCCTACAAAGGATAATAAATGCTAAACGTCAACTCAAGGAGGGAAACCACATTCCAGAAAACACAAGAAGGTAATCTTTCAATAAACTGAAAAGAAGATAGCCACACAAACCTAAAAGGTACATCGAAAATAACGGGAACCAACAATCACTACTCCTTAATATATCTTAACATCAATGGACTCAATTCCCCAATAAAAAGACATAGACTGACAAACTGGATCCATAAAGAGGACCCAGCATTTTGCTGCATTCAGGAAACACACCTCCAGGATAAAGACAAACACTACCTCAGAGTAAAGGGCTGGAAAACATGTTTCCAGGCAAATGGTCCCAAGAAACAGGCTGGAGTAGCCATTCTAATATCAGATAAAATTGACTTTCACCCAAAAGTCATCAAAAAAGATAAGGAAGGGAGAGATGGCTCAGCGGTTAAGAGCTCCTACTGCTCTTCTGAAGGTCATGAGTTCAAATCCCAGCATCCACATGGTGGCTCACAACCATCCGTAATGAGATCTGATGCCCTCTTCTGGGGTGTCTGAAGACAGCTACAGTGTACTTACATATAATAAATGAATAAATAAATAAATAAATAAAATTTAAAAAAAAAGATAAGGAAGGACACTTCATACAAATCAAAGGAAAAATCCACCAAGAAGAACTCTCAATTTTAAACATCTATGCTCCAAATTCAAGAGCACCCACATTCCTAAAAGAAACCTTACTAAAGCTCAAAGAACACATCACACCTCACACAATAATAGTAGGAGACTTCAACACTCCACTATCATCAATGGACAGATCTTGGAATCACAAACTAAACAGAGACACAATGAAACTAACAGAGGTTATGAACCAAATGGATTTAACAGATATCTATAGAACATTTCATCCTAAATCAAAAGAATATACCTTCTTCTCAGCACCTCATGGTACCTTCTCCAAAATTGACCATATAATCGGTCACAAAACAAACCTCCACAGATACAAGAAGATTGAAATAATCTCATGCCTCGTGTCAGATCACTATGGTTTAAGGCTGGACTTCAATGGCAACAATAACAACAGAAAGCCCACATACACATGGAAGCTGAACAATGCTCTCCTCAATGACAACTTTGCCAAGGAAGAAATAAAGAAAGAAATTAAAGTCTTCCTTGAATTTAATGAAAATGAAAGTACAACATACCCAAACTTATGGGACACATTGAAAGCAGTGTTAAGAGGAAAACTCATAGCTTTCAGTGTCTCCAAAAAGAAACTGGAGAGAGCATACACTAGCAGCTTAACAACACACCTGAAAGCCCTAGAACAAAAAGAAGCTAATACACCCAAGAGGAGTAGAAGGCAGGAAATAATCAAACTCAGGGCTGAAATCAACCAAGTAGAAACAAAAAGAACTATACAAAGAATCAACAACTCCTGTTGGTTCTTTGAGAAAATCAACAAGATAGATAGACCCCTAGCCAGATTAACCAGAGGGCACAGAGACAGAATCCAAATTAACAAAATTAGAAATGAAAAGGAAGACATAACAACAGATTATGAGGAAATTCAAAAAATCATCAGATCCTACTACAAAGGCCTATACTCAACAAAACTGCAAAATTTGGAAGAAATGGACAATTTTCTAGACAGATATCAAATACCAAAGTTAGGTCAGGATGAAATAAACCATCTAAACAATCCCATAATGCCTAAATAAATAGAGGCAATCATTAAAAGTTTCCCAACCAAAAAAAGCCTGTGTCCAGATGGGTTCACTGCAGAATTCTATCAGACCTTCAAAGAAGACCTAATACCAATACTCTTCAATCTATTCCACAAAATAGAAACAGAAGGAACACTACCCAATTCCTTCTATGAGGCCACAATCACACTGATACTAAAACCTCACAAAGACCCAACAAAGAAAGAAAACTTCAGACTAATTTCCCTTATGAATATCGATGCAAAAATACTCAATAAAATTCTCGCAAACTGAATCCAAGAACACATCAAAATGATCATTCATCATGATCAAGTAGGCTTCATCCCAGGGATACAGGGATGGTTCAATACCCGGAAATCCATCAATATAATTCACTACATAAACAAACTCAAAGAAAAAAACCACATGGTCATTTCCTTAGATGCTGAAAAAGCATTTGACAAAATTCA